>OY986984.1:16169842-17369842 GCA_963920545.1 Lepidium didymum | reverse complement strand
CAAAAAGCAAAAGGTAGACATATTTTATGTTTTGTATTTAATAAACTTTAACACAGATTACTCACCGGATCCGTGGCGCAATGGTAGCGCGTCTGACTCCAGATCAGAAGGTTGCGTGTTCGATTCACGTCGGGTTCAATCTCCCGGTTTATTAGGATCCCTTCTTTTTATTTTATTTTATTTTTGCACATCTCGACCGTCCAATATGATGACTTTAACAACGGCTATGATTATACAAAGTCAAAATATTCCTAATTCTCCCAAGACCCTAATTCTTCGTCTCCGTCACTTCATTTCACTGTCTTCTTCTTCATTTTCTTCTGAACATCGAAAACCCCTAAAAACAATGTCTTTACTTTCTCGACTCCGTTCATCGACCACTTCTCTCTTCCGTCATCTCAATCCATCACCTCGAATTCGTTCTCTTTCGTCTGCGTCATCAATCCTTTCACCGGATTCCAAAACTCCTCTCACTAGCAAGCAAAAGAGCAAAGCAGCTCTTTCTCTTCTCAAAACCGAGAAAGATCCAGATCGTATCTTAGAAATCTGTCGTGCAGCTTCGCTAACTCCTGATTGCCACATTGATCGTATAGCTTTCTCCGCCGCTATCGATAACCTCGCCGAGAAGAAACATTTCTCCGCTGTGTCGAATCTTCTCGATGGTTTTATCGAAAATCGACCTGATCTCAAATCAGAGCGCTTCGCTGCTCACGCCATTGTTTTGTACGCTCAAGCGAATATGCTTGATCACTCTTTAAGGATTTTCCGTGATCTAGAGAAATTCGAAATCCCTCGTACGGTAAAATCTCTAAATGCTCTGCTCTTTGCTTGTTTAGTAGCTAAGGATTACAAAGAAGCGAAAAGAGTTTACATTGAGATGCCAAAGATGTATGGAATTGAACCTGATCTCGAAACTTATAACCGTATGATTAAAGTGTTCTGTGAATCCGGTTCTGCGAGTTCGTCTTACTCCATCATTGCAGAGATGGAGAGGAAAGGGATGAAGCCTACAAGTTCTAGCTTTGGTCTCATGATTGCTGGGTTTTACTCGGAGGATAAGAACGAAGATGTAGGGAAAGTGTTAGGGATGATGAAAGAACGTGACGTTAATATCGGTGTTTCCACGTACAACATTAGGATTCAAAGTTTATGTAAAAAGAAGAAATCTGTAGAAGCAAAGGCTTTGCTTGATGGGATGTTATCTGCAGGGATGAAACCGAATTCGGTGACTTATAGCCAGTTGATTCATGGGTTTTGCAGTGAAGATAATCTGGAGAAAGCGAAGAACTTGTTTCAGGTTATGGTGAACAGAGGATGCAAGCCTGATAGTGAGTGTTACTTCACTATCATATATTACTTGTGCAAAGGAGGAGACTTTGAGGCAGCTTTGTCTTTTTGTAAAGAGAGTATGGAGAGGAATTGGGTTCCAAGTTTTAGTATCATGAAGTCACTTGTTAACGGATTAGCTAAGGATTCAAAAGTCGAAGAAGCAAAGGAGCTCATTGCGCAAGTAAAAGAGAAGTTCACCAAAAACGTCGAGTTGTGGAATGAAGTAGAAGCTGCATTGCCTCAATGAACAACTACATACTGTTCCTGAGATTGGTATTTTTCAATTTATGAACTTTCTCTTGTCTTTATCTGTCAGCAATAATTTCCTAGCTTCTTTATAGTAATCTTTTGCTCATCCTGGTAGCTATAGGTTACTCTGTTTTGTATGTTGGCTCATTTTAGATTTTTTCAGACATAGGTTTTGGAATCGGAGAGATCTGTGGGCAAATATCTGTAAGATTGGTCAAAGCATTGAAACAATTTTAGCCTGTGTTATTGGTCAAAGACTCAATCGTGTGCCACATATATATTAATGTCTTCCTATGTTTATATTATATAGTATAATGACTACACATATGAAGTTTGATCTTTACATGCTTACCACGATTTCTGAGTGAGCATTCTGGTTGAGAGTTTGTTAAAAGAGAGACGCGTTGGCTTATTCTTAATATATGAATAGAGAAGAGAACCCTAAAATAAGAAGAGAAAAAATATCCTTTTATCCAAATTTGAGAGATCCAAACATGGGAACATTCATATATAACAAGAGACAACAAAACGTTGTGATCCTTCCCCAAATTCTCTTGTCATGCTACATCATTTTCCTGGGAACGATCTGATCTTTCTTCCAGATTCGTTTTGCCCAAGCAGGGTTTGAATCTGAAAGGATCTAACGAGAGACAAGATCGAATCTTTCCTTGGGGATTCATTGAGAAGGATTTGTTTGTTTGAAAGATAAACAGAAAAAAGGAAAAAGAAATGATGAAGCTTTGTCCTTGTTTCATCAATCCACATAATCTTGGACCTAATTCGCCTAGAGATTCATTCGACGAAGGTCTTACAGCTTATAGAGGCCACAACCATAAACTATTTGCTCTGTTCACCTTTCGATCGCGGCGAAAAGGTATTCATTAAGATGGTTTCTTTTTCATCCAGATAAAGATTTGATCATCGTTTGGTTTCTGAACATTGTTATGAACATGAAATGCAGGAAGCTGCAGGCAGAAGTATATCACGGAAGAGATAAAGAAGTATGGTAATGTGAAGAACTGCGGCCGAATCTTTAAATTCAAGGAACTAATAGCTGCAACAGAGAATTTCAGCATGGATTGTATGATTGGAGAAGGCGGTTTCGGAAGAGTCTACAAAGGGTTCCTCAGCAGCCTCAATCAGGTCCTTTTTCAATCTCTCAATCATCTAAAATACCTCTGAGGATTTGACGAAAAGTTGCTAATTTTTGTTTGATTGAATGATGAGAAGTTTAGGTGGTGGCTGTAAAGAGGCTTGACAGGAATGGTTTGCAAGGAACTAGAGAGTTCTTTGCTGAAGTGATGGTATTGAGTCTGGCTCAACATCCAAACCTTGTCAATCTCATTGGCTATTGTGTAGAAGACGAGCAACGAGTCCTCGTTTACGAGTTTATGCCCAATGGATCTTTGGAAGATCATTTGTTTGGTAAAAGATCTGACCTTTTCATTGTTACATTGTCAAGCTTTTGCATTATGATCTGAAGTTTCAATCTTTGTTCACTATATAGACTTACCAGAAGGAGCACCAAGTTTAGACTGGTACACTAGAATGCGGATAGTGTACGGTGCAGCAAAAGGGCTTGAGTACTTGCATGATTACGCAGATCCTCCTGTGATCTACCGCGATTTCAAAGCTTCCAATATATTGTTACAATCGGATTTCAGCTCAAAGCTCTCAGATTTTGGGTTAGCTAGGCTTGGACCAACTGAAGGGAAAACGCATGTGTCCACTAGAGTCATGGGAACGTACGGATACTGTGCTCCTGAATACGCAATGACAGGTCAACTCACTGCGAAATCCGATGTTTATAGCTTCGGTGTTGTCCTCCTTGAGATCATTTCCGGGAGAAGAGCTATTGATGGCGATAGACCAACCGAAGAACAAAACTTGATCTCTTGGGTACTAACTACATCATCAAGAGTCTTTGTTGTTGCTTGAGAAGAAAGAAATCGATTTAAAGTCTTTTCTTTTTTGGGTTGCAGGCAGAACCATTGTTGAGAGATAGGAGGATGTTTACACGGATTGTGGATCCGAATCTAGAAGGAAATTATCCATTAAAAGGATTGCATCAAGCTCTAGCAATCGCAGCGATGTGTCTGCAAGAAGAAGCAGAGACAAGGCCATTGATGGGAGATGTGGTCACAGCACTTGAGTTTTTGGCTAAGCCAATAGAGGTTGTTGTTGATACTAATACTAATAACACTACTACTACTACTACTACTCCTGCTACATAGACATCACCTTCTGATTCATAATAAGAATTTATTTCAATCTTTGAAATAATTTTTTTTCCTTACCCCAAGAAATGTAATTAGGGTTAGAGTTGAAGTTGAAAGATGCAAACAATTCTTTGTAATGTGTTGTAGTATGGCATTGGGGGATATCACAACATGTGATTACATTATTAACCTCATTTGTTTGATTTCAAATTTTCAAGTGAAGTCTTGATGGTATTTTGAAAAGTCTTGTGGCATTTCTCGAAAGCAAGACATAATTACGGTTTTTTATTCGAATTATAAAAGAAAACAAAAGTGAATTTAGTGAATAACCTAATTTTGAGCATAAATTAAGTAAATAGTTATGGTGGCAAAAAAAATTGATTTTTAACATTATTTCAATTTCGATTTCAAAAAGTAGTGTAATTTCTAATTAATATTGTGTACAATATCACATAATTTTACTTTAGGTTTTAGGAAAAAGTTTATATTATAGATTAAATCTTGTCGATAAAAAAAATAAATTGTAACATCTTGTAAAATAACAATTTCTTTTACAAAATGGCGATCATCCACAAAAACGTAGAAAACAATTACAAATCATTCTCAAATATCTTAAATATATAAAAGTCATTTGGTATAATAATCCACAAATCAATTACAAATTTTATCCATTAATAAGAGCTACAAAAATTGTTTAAACCTTCTTCCTCATAATACCTCTTTATAAGCTTCACAAGCAAAATAAACTTATTTTGAGAAACTAACAAATATTATTTTCTTTTCTTTCTCTCAAATTTTTTTCCTCTCTTCCAGGTCAAAAAAGGTATAACAAAGTCAAAGTTTTTTTTTTTTAAAGTTTGTTTTGTTTCCTATACATTGGGAAGATGACAAGTGTACCTGAGTTTTCGATGAGAAGCAAGAGCTTTTGAAAGAGCAACATCAACTCTTGAGTTCTCTCTGAATAACTGATCATATAACTGACAAACAAATTCAGACACTTCTTCTTCTTCATCTTCCCAAAGACCACAACACTTATCGTCTCTGTTTGTTTTCTCCAAGTCACTATCTTCCCAATCACTCGTCGGTGTTGGTGGTTCAATCTCTTCCCTTTCTGCTTCCTCGTTTCCTTCTTCTTCATCGTCTTCTTCTCCTCCAATCTCAAATTTTCCGTTCGGATCTCCAATGTTGTACTCAGATGAACCTTGGGATGTGATTAGTGGCATCTCTTGGGGCTGCGTCGATGGACCTATCACGGCTTTGGCACCTGAGTCCAACAAGGCTTTAACTAGAGCTTGTGTTGGTCCGAATGTTCCTGAGAATACTATTATCCTATCTCTCCATGCTCCTACCTGTTTCAGATAATTTATTTATAGCATAAGCGTAAATAGAAATTTTGCTTACAAGCTAGCTGATAAGCTCAACGAAGCGATCGAGAACAGCAAAACTGAGTTATTGGGTGTTCAAAAGTTCAAGTGCCATTACCATCCAGCGAATATCATCAGAAGTCAAATGTGTCAAAGGGACTGTTCTGCGGAACATATAAGCTGCAATTTCTTGATCATCTTCCATCACCTTTAGAGTAAATTAATAAGTAACATCATAAAACAAAATAAACCTTTCAAAGCTTATTATATATTAGCATCACAAAGAATTTGAAGCTGAATGTATACTCTTACTTGGGTTTGGCGTCCAATGTAACGGTGGATGATATTGCCAACCTGGAAGCATTTCTTGCTACGCACTAGATCCGAGATTGAGCATATATTGGAAAGAATTGATGCAGCCTTTCGGCGATGGCTTTGCATGACTGAGAGCATACTGACTTTGACGCTCTGGAGAAACTTATCAGCAAGATCTCCAGGTTCAGCAACCACAAATACATCATTTTGCCAACTAAAACCAGAGAGAAATTGTTAACTAGCTAGATACGAGCTTTTCGACTTGAGTGTGATTTGATGGAAATTGAAAAGTTTGAACTAACCTCAGTATTGCACCATTGGAATCATTTTGAAGCGCAAGATGTATGATTCCCACTTGGGGCAAATTCTGTAACTTTTCATGCATCTGTCGCAATGGAAGATAGAGCTGTCTTTGTCGTGGAGGAGATGATGGAGGTGACAAAACCGTCTTTCCAGCATGACCCCCGTCTAAGCTAAGTGGCGGAACCATGTCAATCCTGTTAAGCTTTTGTGGGCCATAATCAGGAGTGAAGAGAAGGGGGCTTGGGGGTAAGCTTCCGGTTATAAGAGGAGAATTAAATGGTGTGGGGAAAGCAGTTCCTGGAGATGGTTTCTGGCATCCAGGAGTAGCAGTAGCATGTAATGAAGATAACTTTATTCCATTATTCGAACAAAATGACTCAAGTGCACGAGCATGGTGCTTTACTCTCCCAGAGTCAGGATTATGCTGAGCCTCCACAAGCAAAACATTGCGTCTCCATCCTAGAGAAGGACTGCCCTCCACTGTCCAGTAATGAGAGAAAAATAATATGTTGTTACTAAACTAACAGTTTAAGGATTTTCTCAAAAGCAAATAATTTCGAACTAGATACCTCTGCTGTTTGGTAACTTTCCATTCATAAACCGTGGTTTCAAATTCTCACACCATTTCTCGTCGTTTAGGAAGGGGAGTGTTAATCTCTCACATGCGTTTTTAAATACTTGGGAATTGCTTTGTATGTATTCATCAATTGCAGCTTCCAGTTTTCGCCAGATTGCTGGATCAGTTTCATCCAACTCCATTCCACAGCGATCATCAACTGCATAGACCATATATGTAGAGGATTAACTAAATTCTACGTCAAAACACTTCCGAATTATGATAGGTGGCATGGATTAGAAATACAAAGTTTCTTAGGTATTCTTGCATGTTGTAAAATGCTGTGTGTTACCTGGGTTGAACCGAAAATATTGAATCTCTGGCAACAACGGGAGCAATGTGCTTAAAGCTTCTTCAACCCGTTCCACTGAGCAGGCACTCTCAATCAGTACTTGTCCAGTATCTAAATAGCGCCATCCGCCTTTCCTTACCTACAAGGGAGTTAGATCAACATTGAAAGATAATTACTTAGCATCACAAGAATTACCCGCTTTTATTCACCTTGTGTATTTCCGTGGTTTTTCTTATACAAACAAAGAGTTATCACAATTTAAACATTAGTAATAGCCATTTCGAGCCACATATCCATCAATTAAATTCCACAAGTAAGAGAAAAACGGAAATTACCCTTGTTGGTACAGAGCCAGAGCCAATCGAAACCAAGCAGTCAATTTTTGTGTCAGGCCAAAGAAGTTGTGCTTCTCTGATGGCGAAGATTGTAGGATTGTTTGCCACTATTGCACCATCTTGCCAGCGGTATGAGTCTAAAATGATTTGAGAAGAAAGAGGAAATTATTAACAATATCAGCGTAAAAGGTTACCACAAAGTTTAAAGAATAAGGTTAGAGAAGAGAGAAGGTTGACACATACCGACTGAAAAATCATCAAGATAATAAGGAGCAGCTGATGATGCTCGTATTGCTTGCCAAACCTGATGCTTACAACTTCCCATAAAAGCACTTCGCTTGTAGTAGCCAGCTTGATCACTGACAGTTGATGAAGTTAATGTACTACCGCCTGAATGATCTGAAAATGCATATGACATTTCCGGTGTTCCAACAGAATACTGCAAATAGAAAAGTGAGCACATAATGAACAAGAAGTATAGATAGGTGACTGAAAGTTCACAGCCAATTAACAGAGAATGAAGAATTAACCCAAAGTAATGTGTTATACCTGGTAGTTTCGGAAGATAAATGGCTGCGCAGGCATCACACTAACAAGAGTAGACACAACAAAGACTTTTGGAACATTCTTCACAGCTGATTCTATTAGTAGATCTCCATCTTCATCAGCACACATTTCCTTTAACAGTCTCTCGAACTCATCTGCACTATGCTGCAAGACAGTATATCATAAACCTTGATTCCAAGCCATTTGGGGTCACAAGAGATATTTAGTTTTCTACGAACATATCTTTTGCAAAGTCCTAAGTGGACATTTTTAAAGAAAATCTTCTAAAATCCAAGACACTAAATAACGTCAGAAACGATAAATGCTTAAAACCATAACCATAAAGTATAGCTCTTTGATTCCATTTTTGTTACCAAAGAAAACATATGTGAATAGATCAAAGTAACTATAGATACCTTAGATCCATGGATAACAACTCTAAAACTCTGCGAAGAACTTTTATATAGCTGATCCAACTTTTCCCGCCAACTCGCTGCTTCATTGTCCTTTGGGACAGGTTCAGCGAAAACAAGCTTTCCTACAGAATTTCCTCCAAGTTAAAGTCCAAAATCAATAAGTCAATGAAGCTGTAGAGCTCAAAGGGAAATCTACACACCTAGATTCTTGTAAATTTCTTCGCATTGCTCCAGTGTCATAAGCTTGACACCAAGGGCAATAGCTAGCATTCCGCCTGTTGATGTGCCACATATAAGATCAAATAGTTCATGTATACGCTTGCCACTTCCCTTCTCAATCTCTTTAAGAATCTGCACCGTCGCAAGACCTTTCATTCCACCACCATCCATGGTGAGTATCCGCAGTCCTTGTTTTGGTACTTGCCTGCCTTTTATAGAACGTCGCAAAATTTCATTTTCTCCTGTCATCAGAAGAAAGATGTTGTATGTAATGTCCAACTAGAGTTTCATGCAAAAATGACGATTTGATACACAAGAAACACACCAAGAATTGCCAAAGCTCGAGCTGCAGCTTTATTGACTCGTGGTTCAGGTGTAACAGTCAACCGCATCAATAACTCCCTCAAACTCTCTGAAGTAATCAGTATACGGCGATTTTCCAAACAGAAAGCCAAGTTCCCAACTGCTAATAAGGCTTGTCTTTGAACCTATGGGAAAGAAAACTCAGTCAAAGAAACCATAGGGTTTTCTTATTAGGAGAGGAAAATTACAGCTATCTTACTTCAGGGTTCTTGTGGGCACACAACGATTTTAAGGATTTTAGCATATCCTTGGTAAGCATCTTCTGAGAAACCAAATCAGATACAAAAGCTAAGGTGACCACGACTTGTAAAACAGATATCACTTCATCTGGTGCTGAAGATTTCAGAACAGTTTCAGTTGGCTTCATTATATCACACTTCATCAGCTGCATTGCTACGCCAACATCTCGAGCAAGAGATGATAAAGCAACACAAGCTTGCTCAACCTATCAAACCTGTAGTTATGGTGATTGTTCCCAAAAAGAAAGTGGAATTTTTTTTTTAGCCATAGCACAGAACAAAAACCAACATACCACGTGGCGATTGTCACTAGTTATCATACTAATAAGCTGCCTCACCGCATTTTCATCTTTACTAATAACAGAACGATTTCCTTCATCTTGCATTATCTTCACCAATGTAGATGCTAGCAGAGGATGATGACAGGAAGAAGATCGGAATATAAGGGGAGAGAAGGCACTTAGCTTGTGCCTAGATGCCCCAAAATAGGAAGTGTTTTCTGTCTGGCATCATGAAACTCACCCTTAGATTAAAAACTTAATGATCCAGAGAATAAAAAGTAGCCGAAGATTGTGTGATGAGTCTTCTTCTTACCTCTATCTGTACATTTACTGATCTTAGATTCTCATCAGACACAATTCTGATATTTACAAGAGACAAGTGGCGAAGCTGATGCAAGGGTAGAATTTCTGGAAGGAATTCAAGGGGATTGCCAAAAAGTCGTAGTATTCGTAGCCCAGCCATCGCTCTGCATATCAGTCACATAACAAATTAGCCTCCTAACTAAATTCAAGAAAAAAGTACAACAGTAAAAAACCAGCGCTCTACCACCACAATGACCTGAAATCAAGAAGAGGCCGAATGAGTTTATTGTGCTCCAACGACAACTCAACAAGACCAACGCACTGTCTTAGTTCCGCTGCACAAGAGAATTAACCATCAGCTGAAAATCCAATCTAATGGTTCCATCATGTTTTTCTTATACCATAGAGATGCAATTAACTAGTGCACGGAATTGCCAGGTTACGCTCACCTGGAACAGAAATAAGCATGTTATTGTCAACTCTAAGAATCTTAAGGTTTTTCAGCTTCCCTAGCTCAGGTGGCAGAACTGATAGTTTATTGTGCTCAAGGCATAGCTTCCCAAGAAGAGGCAGCTCGGTGACTTCAACTGGCATTACCTGCCCAACATTTCAAAACATTAAAAAACGGAACAGCATAACCCAATTGAAAAGCATTCAACAAAGTTCGAAAGTTGTAACATGTCAAACAAATAACCCAATTTTGGAAAGCATCTATAATATTTCAAAAAAAAAAAACCGGCTTGTCTTGATAGAATAAGATGAAATACATCCAAGAAACATAGGACTACGCAACATAGATCCCTCAGTTGCTAAATTATAAGATATCATATTTTCTTATTCAAGCTTTTTTTTTTTGGTTTTTTATGTTATTCGTATTCATGTATTATTGCTTTTTCACTATGTTTCTTCCTTGGATTCAAGAAAAAATTGAAAAACCTACCAATAAACCACAACCAGATAGACTCAGCGAGGTCACAGTCTTCCAGTGCACACCACAAGAAGACACAACGTCGATAGCCGGTGCAGGAATTGCTGCAGGCATCATATCAGACCGCATGAGCCTTGTCAAAACGCCTACACCATCGTACTGCTGACCTGAACCAGCCGCTTTCATCAACGTAACTGCTCGTAATGGCTCCCTCCGTCTCTCAATTCTCATCTCTAATCCAACATTCTCTTCACCAACATCTTCATCTCCATTTCCTTTTAATTCAACCACCACTGTATCATGCGGCGCTGGCAAATTGACCATTAACTGTGACTCCAATCTCAACGCTACCTGTTCCTCTGAATCGCCTGCAGTCCAATCCAAATCAATTCGGAAACCTAATTCCGGATCCTCCACCGCCGATGGAGAAGAAAACGACGAAGACATTGAAGTAGGAGATCCGAACGGAGACGCCGACGGTGATTGAATCGGATCGTCGTTTAGATCATCCGCTCCGTAGCTAAGACTTAGACGGAAAATCTCCGACGATCTCTTCCATCCCAATCCCCACGACATCTCGACGATCTCCGATCACCGCTTGAAGGTGAAATCAAAATCGGAGAACTTCGAATAAAAAATTCATTAATCGTGGATCGGATCAGATGATTCAGAATTCAAATGTGAGAAGAGAAGCAAAATGTAAATCCGATCAGTGGGTGAAGAAGTGATTAGAAGAGAGTAATCATTCATCTATGCATTCAAAACTCATCTTCTTTCTTCCGTTTCTCATTTCTCGCATGAGCTCTGTACCTGCTAAATGGTTCAGAAGGACTTATTCTCCGCAACGACGTCGTTTGTAGAATAACACTATACGGTGTCGTATTAGTTTATAACTTACTAAATAGTAATAACTCAATCCCAAACCGAATCTGTTTTTTATTTCCTGGATTACAATCCGTTTACTTGCATATTTGGAATTTCAGGATAGATCTCAGATGACTATCCAGTCCCAGATAATAGTTGCCCAACCAAGCACAAACCAACAAAATAATAAACTATATATATATACTTATAGGAAATAAATAAATAGAGACAGCCTTTTACATATTAATGTCAAAGCTTAACAACCTAAAAAAACATAAATTAAACAAAGAAATATAAAAACACACTAAATTTACTTTAAAACTTATAGGATATTTGGAGATTTTATGATTTCTGAACCCGGTTACAATTTTTATTATCTGAATCCAAATCCGTTTAACCCGTATATTTGGAAGTTTATAACAGATATCAAATTGGTTCTCGAATCCTTGGATAATTTACCCAACCAAACACAAACCAACAAAATAATAAACCATATATATATATAATTACATGAAAGAACTAAAAAAAAACACATATTAATGTAAAAAAACATAAATTAAACAAAAGAATATAAAAACATAATGTAGATTTACTTAAAAATATTATGTGTACATTCATAGAACATGCTATAAGATTAATGTCATTTATTTTATTTATTTGCATCAATTTTAATTGATACAACAGTTATTTATATCATTTATATAAATGACTCTGAGCGTGGTGACTCAAATAGTGTCAATTTAAATAATTGATACAACTATTTTCATCATATTATACGTGATGTCTCGTGCGATTGTAAAAGATGCAATAATAATGTCATTGGTTATATGATGTTAAATTATATATAATATGTCATTTGTTAATAAATGGTTTTATATAGTGTCATTTATTTAAATGATATAATATTACTGATACTATATGCATGTTTTTTTTGTAGTGTCAATATATTGCCTTGACAATGATTCTTGCACCTATCGCATAATGGTCGAGAAATATTACGTTTACACAAAACTTCAATTGTCCCAAAAGACAAGTTAATTAAACCATGTTTCATATATGACTCTCCACCAAATAAGCATTCAATATGGATAGTAGTACAACAATGATCACACCAGTAACACACTTTTGTGTTTGTATCCCCTAAATTACATTCACATACTTCACACCAATCTTTCTCTGATATTTCCTTCCCAAATTTAATTGTAAGAAAATGTTTATCATATTTATACCTTGTTTTCTCTGATATATTAGCACATCCCATGCATAATATAAAATTGCAATTGATGCAACATAATAATCGTCTATTAGATTCTGTTTTGCATAAGTGGCATATAAAATTTCTTTTGGTCTTGAAGCTAGAAATAAAGGGTGTTCATGATATTTGTAATGAAACCATTAAGAAATGAAGGCACATTGTATATCTAGATTGAAATTGCAGAAATCTCTTTCTCTAGGACATTCATAGTTTAAACCATCACAATTACAACTACAAGAGTCACACTTATGTCATCGATCTTCACTAGCATGTATCAATGTAAGTGGATGAGGGTGTAACACATGCTGTAATTGTGCGATGAGCTTCTGCACATGTTTCATGGAGAATATAATCATACTTCACAGAAGAATAAATATTACCTTCAAAGATAGATAAACCACATCCTTGACAAAACTTGTTTTCATCACAAAGTATTAAAACCTCTAGCCGAAGATGATGGTCATGAAGAAAATGAAGTATTACTCCTTTAGATATATCCTCAAATGGTTCAACATATTGTATTATATCATCTGTTAAGGGTACACTTTCAAGCTCTACTCCATCACACACATCTTTCCTTAAAGCACAACACGAATGAATAACATAATTACCACACTTATCACACGTATATGCACCATAATCATTGTCAACATTTTCATGGCAAACTCCACAAGACCATACTTTAGATGGAAAAAAAGACATATATGAGATACGATAGCGGTGGCGCAATATTTTGATTATGTTTGGAGAATACATACAATCATTGTGAGCTACAAAATTGCATTCGACACATATGTAGGTGATATTACTTTTTCTCAACAAACCACAAACATTACAAGTTAAAGAAGTTTGTCTCGGAAAAAAAGTGAGAGAATACTCATACCTTTTTGGTTGATCTACAATGAAAGGTATCGACTTCATTGCACACCCTGTATGCATGAAAATATCACAAATGGTACATTGAAATACCAGTGTTCTTATTAATTTCCCTCTGCAACATAAACACTCTTTATAACTATCAAAAGTATGATAGTATTTGAGTTTGGGCAAATATTTCAAATCATAAGAATGACTAATGCGACGAGGAGATTCAACAAATTCTTTGTGATACTTCAAATCACACTTTTGACAAAAATAATAGTTTGTGACAACATCTGAGAAATTACACAGATAACATTGATCATTTTCGTAATCAAATTCTTTATTGTTGCACAAAAACAATGGTAATACTGAATGTTCATGAGGGGAAGAAATGATAAAAACCCGTTCCATAGGACATCGAAACAAAGGTCGAAGAAAGTTGTGTTGGCTACCTGCTTCACCACTTGATATGAAATTGGATATAAGGTGTTGACAAACAAACTCAAATGGTTTCTCTATCTTTTTTCACGATATAAAATACACCAATTTCACTCATGGATGCTCTTGTAAATAATTTTTTAATTTTTTTTCTGAATTATCTATATATTATATAGATGTATAAGTTTTTTTTTTCACAATCTTTGTCTATATATATATATATATGCATATATCAAAGTTTTCTTTTTATGTTTTGGATATTTAACTTGAAAGAAATGTGAGTTTTGTTCTTTTCTTGTAGAAGTACATAACTTTCCTTCCATGCAAAACTTTCTTTTGCACATCGTTTTCCACTTTTCTTTATTTATAAAACTATTATTTTCTTTGATATTTTGATTTTGCAAGTAGGCATTACCTATTAATCAATTGAAAAATATAAAACAATTTAAAACTTTAGTTATTAGCTATATACTTATATATAAAGAACTCAAACAACTAAAATAGTACACAAATTTTGTAGATTGGTTGAGTCTGTTTGGTCTCAAAAATAGTATTTATGTTTTGTTATAAACAATATCATTTATATTTGATCACCAGATATTTAAATTTGGGCTGCGTCCGGTCTCAAGAGGTTGGTTTGGGTTTCGACCTAGACTCTTTCTTGTTTAACAAAAGAAAAGAAAATTTATACGATAAATGTCATTAAACTATTGGCAACCATTTCTGATAAAATTTGAGTTATTGTAGATAATGTTCACTAAAAAAAATGTTCACTCGATGATAAGGAGACTCTTGTTATTACAAAAAAAACATTATCTATGTATATATCTAAACATTTATTTGTTTTTTAATGTGTTCTTCAATATACATTTTGTACCATGAAGCTGAATGTTTTGGTGTCCTTTTGAGAGTTATAGGGTCAACATAATACAGTCCAAATCGAAGCTTGTATCCATATAACCACTCGAAGTTATCTAATAGCGACCATGCAAAATAGCCTTTCACATTTACTCCATCCCTACACAAAATTGTCAATTATAGTATTAGATTATGAAAAATATATCATGAAAAGAATTATATATAATAATAGATAAATTAGTTCAAAGGTTCAAAATTGGCTCATTTCACAATTCATAGTCTCTTTATTACAATAAAACTTCTATAAATTAATAACGTTAAGATTACATTACGACTACAATTTTTTTAAAATTTATTATAGTAATTAATTAATCGATATACTTACTGAATCAAAAACTCAATTTAATATCAAAAAATTATATTAGTTTATAAAAGTTATTAATGAATCAAATATTAATTTAACAAAGATTTATAATACCTCATTGCTGACTTCAAAGCATCCAAGTATCCACTCATATATTGTATCCTTTTTGTATCATCTAGAAGCTCTTTTACCGTTGTCTCTGGCTTTTGCAAGTCTCCAAAACCTACAAATTACCAATTTTTATCAGCCAAAATGTACATAATTCCATAAAAATATGAAATTTTGGATCGCTCTTTCAGATTTTGTACCATTTTCGGTTATGAACATTGGTATGTTGTTGTACCTATCTTTTAGGTAAGTCAACATCTTCCTAAATCCTTCTGGATGAATGTGTTGCCAATTTATGTCGGTCTATCATAAAGAATAACATAACATTTTCAAAAGAAAAAATAAGGTAAAATATATATAAAAAATGTGGGAAAATAAGCTTACAAGTTCTCCAATAGAAACATTGCCCTTTTGACCTAATTTGAGTGCATATCCTTCGACCTTAGAAGCTCCATCTCCAGAATCACAAGTTGTAAACAAACAATCTTGAATGAAATAACTTGTATAATGATTAATGCCCACAAAATCTGATTGTGACTTCTTCAAGTTCTCTATTTCGGTTATTGAAAATTCTGGCAAGACCGATCCAAGTATATTCACCATTTCTTTGGGATATCTTCCATGTATAACCGGATCTAGAATCCTGGTATATATGTAACAATATTTAGTATCTAAGCTTTTTGGAAAAACAATATATTTCCTCCCACAAGAACTATCATATAGCACCAGATAAACCACCAACTAAAACTTGTGGTATTTGTTCTGATAATAAAGATATATATATATTTCTAAAATAAAAGTTCTAAAATTGTATATCCCATAATAATCGTTTAAGACTTTAAACTCTACATATTTTTGTTTAAATCGGTTTAATAATAAGTTATGATGGTGGGGTTTTAAGTGTTTAACTATTATTTTGGGATATATTAGTTTAGAACTTTTATTTCAGAAAGATTTAGATCTTTAACTTTATTATCGGGGACATCAAAGAATCATAATTTGGGTTGGATTTGATGTTATATGATAATTTTTACGGAATAATACATCTTTTCTTCATATATTTAGATTTTAGTAAATCAAGTTATACAAGACATACCAATTAGAATAAAAAGCTTGAGCTCTCTCTGCAGCTTCTCTATCAGCAATTGAATCACTAATTGGTTCAAACCATGATGTTTGCACCACAATGCCAATGATTCCCTTTTGTTCTTCCTAAACCACATCACATTTCAAACTCAAAAATCTGTCTGAGAATGTCATTTTATATCGAATTGATTAAATATTTGTTACCTTATACTTAGTTCGATATAATTCGACAGCCTTTGCGTGTGCTAGGATCATGTTATGAGCCGCTATGAAAGGCTCAGTTTCTGAGTTCCCTTGACTACAATTTCCATATGGTAAGGAGCAACGAGCCGGTGGAAATGTGCCTTTAAGATGGCTCATGATTAGTTGTTGGTTTGGTTCGTTTAATGTGATCCAATGTTTAACTCGATCACCAAAATGTTTAAAACATATATCAGCCAAATACATGAATTCATTCCTTCAAAATTCAAAAGCGAATATTAGAGATTTATTAGTTAGACTTAAAATTAATTGGAATGATTTAAGAGATTGTGTTTAACCACTCACTGCATTTCAGGGCTTAGCCAACTTTGAAATCGATTCTCGAGTTCTTGAGGATAGTCAAAATGGTTCACTGTCACAAATAGTTTAATCCCTGTATAAATTTGTTTTAGTTAGTTTATTTTATAGAAAATATTTCTTAAGCCTATTAGTTTAAATTAAAATTATAATAAAGGATAGATAAAAATAAATATTCTTAATTACCTTTACTAATCAGAGCGTCGATTAAATTGTTGTAGTATGTTATTCCCGAATAATTAATACTTCCAAATCTTCCTCCTGTCTCCCAAAAAACCAATTAATTAATATTACATTATTTCTAATAATATATTCTTTTTTTTTTCTGATCAAATCTAATAATATTCTAAGTAGCCAAATCCAAAATAATTTGATGCATTAATTTTTCATTTGTTTACATAATGAATATCAAACTGTCTTATATAATATCACATTATTAGTTTAAATTACAGAAAGAAAATCATATTTATTTTTATTTTGAAAAATTAGTATTATTTTTTATTTTGGTTAAAGGATATAATAACTTCTTACTTGGTAAGACTCTAGACCAAGAAATTGAAAATCTGTAGCTGTTGACACCAAGCGAAGTCATTAATTCAATGTCCTCCTGCAAACAAATTAAACCTAATTAATTTTGTTTTTTAAGGAGAAAAAAGCATAAAAATATTATTTAGAAATTTTTTGACCATAAATCTATGATACTGATCCACAGCCATGTCTCCGTTGTTCTCATCACGTATTTTACCTGAAATAATATATTTAATTAATATAATATAACAATAGGCAATTAAAATTTTTAATTAAGTAATTAATTGTTAGATAAACTGTATGATAATCTATATATTCGTAAGTGGCTTTTAATCTAGTGGCATATGGTAAGTTCACTATGACATACACATTTGCACAACCATGGATTGAGTCTCACCGTTTACATTATGTAGAAATTTAGCTAATGAACCGATCAGTTGTGGTCAGTGTTAAACCAAAAAAATCTATATATTCAACAACATACATGAGGAATATTTATCATGAGGTGCACATTTAATTGCAAACCTAAATAAAACTTGATAAAGCTAATCCAAATACCAGAACAAAGTCATTTCATTTCGTTTTGATTTGATTTTTACCAAAACCAAACTAAACCGAATTAAACCAAAATTCGATACATACCGGGATATTTATGCGTAAATATGTCCCAATTGTTCAATCCTTTTCCTTCGGCCAAGAAGGCACCTTCATACTATTTACATCAAACAATAATTAAGTTAAAACCCAAGAAAAATCATTAACATAAATTGAAATTTTTATCTTGTAACTCTGTAGATTCCGTCGTTCGTTAAATTACAAAGCAAATTTCTTTGCCAGAAATGTTTGTAGACTTTTGTGAAATTATTTTATAGTTCATCTACTATAAAAAAATTTCATATTTTTGAATGAAAGTTCGGTTGACAAAAAAAAACTCTATTTCGGTTTAACTCATAAATCCGTTTTGATAATATAAATTGTTTGGAAAAAAAACTTGGAATTTGAATCCAAAACATTTTGAAGAGTGGAATTTCATAAACACTAAAGATATGAGAGGGAAACAAAATGCAGAAGTACCTGGTAAGCAGAAGAAGCAGTGCCAAAGAGGAAATCAGAAGGAAATGAAAATGATTTTTGTAAAATGTTTTCTGATGAATTTTGATTAAGACATGAACAATGTTCATAAAACATTAAGCTTTGCAATAAAATGATCAGAACAAAAATGGCTAAATTCTTCATTTTGTTTGGCTCTTTCGTTTTTGTGTTTGTGTTCTGATGACTTTTGGTGTTGCCTTTTCTGTGTATATATATGCTACTTTATATATTAACAAATATCGAAAAAAAAATATTAAACCTAAAAATCTTGACGATTCCAAAGTTTTACATAGTTATTGCTTTTGATAATTTAGATATTTTGATGCTTTTGGCTTTTATTATTCTATTTTCATACATATATATATATATATATATATATATATTGGCTCATATATATTTTCCACGTATTTCTTATTATCGGTTCCAAATTCTCTATAATATAGGTTACAACTTACAATAGCTTTTCTGTTAGAGATTTATTGTTTTCGTAGATATTGCTATTAATAATTTAGATAATTGATTTTGATGCTCTAATTAGATCAACAAAACCTGATCTATAATCAAAATTTACATCTTAAAATTCTTTTTTTTTCTTTCCCCTTGTATTATGGAAAAATCAAACCCTGATACTTGAAAATTTTTAAAATGACTATTACCACTGAACCATATGTGCTCATTCGATATTTTTAATAAGTTACAAGAATTTTTTTTAGAGATTTATTTTTACGTAGATATTTCTTTTAATAAATTAGATATTAGTTTTAGTTTTGATTGTTTTGGCTTTATCATATTTTTCATATTTTGCGACCTTATTGAATTGGTTCGACTCGAATATTAAAATAACCGGAAGATGTAAACCTTGATCAAACAATGAATAAATAAATAAAAGTCGCAAATGAGAAATAATCAACGGAAGATATCAACTATATATAGCAGCATGCCATAAATTAATTGCTCAATCATTAAACTATAATCTGGCGAAACTTATTATAAATTTGAATTAGTTTTTTTTTCTTTGTAAACCTAACTTTTATAATTAGATGGACAAGACTCGATTTATAGTCAAACCTTATATTATAAAATCCATTTTTTTTCCTTTTTCCTTGTATAGAGAGAAATCAAATCCTGATACCTAAGAATTTGTAAAATGACCATTATTATTAGGCCACCAGTTCTCATCGATTTGAATTAGTCTCTAAGATTCTTAATAATCTATTTATGTAGTGAAAAAATATCGAATTTATAATTTTATAGTCATTAGCTGGATTATTCTAACTAGTATAAGAAAAAGAATTTTGTGTATAAAACGAATTTAAAATTTTAATTTTGTTTTTTTTATTAAAAGAAATATCTCATTTCATCTTTTTCATCCAAAGAAAATATCTGATGTTATCTTTTTTTAGTAAAAGAAAATATACATCATTTTATCCCTTTTGTAAGGATTACATTGATTTTGCAGTCGCTATTAATACAGCTATCGACAGTGATTGCAAGTATAACAACAATAATAAATAGCAACACATTTTATTTCATAGTCGGTTACATTTTTTAATATCTTTTTTTTCTATACTTTTTTCGAAACATATTTTAGTAACTACTCGTAGTAATCATTCGAGCTATATTTAATTCTAAAAGTTAAAATCACTAACCGTTAAATTTTGAATGTTTTACTCTGATGGTAACTTAAAAAATAGATTTTATGGGTGGGTATGCTATGCATCGAATTTTGTCGATCCAATTGTTGACAAAAAAAGAAAGTTCAAGTGAAGCAAACATTCTTTGTTTATTAAATTATGCGCATAAACAATAATTTTGATGTGACAAATAACAAATACATGAATCATTAGCTGAAACATTTAAAATAAATACTGGATAAATTAATTAAGAATTAAAATAACGGTTTATATAGTTTTACTAATTTTTTTTTGTCAACAAGTAACTATTGAATCGATAAGACATGATTCATAGTCAAAGTTATCTAATATTCTAATTGGAACTGGATAAAATTCAAAGTCACTATTTTTGTATCTAACTAAATCAGTAACATACCAATTATTAGATTATCTATTTTTTGGCATATAGTTTCACTAATTTAATGTCCATAACTTAATTTACTCGTTGTACATTCCATATTTTTAGTTTTTTTTTTGTCAAATTGGACCACAACAAGTCGGTCCATAAGCTAAGTTTCTACATAATATAGACGGTGGAACTCGATCCCTGATTGTGTAAGTGCGCATGTCTTATATGGACTTACCGCCTGCCACTATACTAAAGTACACTTGCCCATATTTTTAGTTTATATCCCAACATCTCTCAAAATCAATCACAATATTCTTAATTAATATTCTTTCTTTACAATATATATATATGTATAAGGAAAGAAGTGAAAGCCATGATAGAATTTAGTTGATTCAAAAATGATTGTCGAATCTCTTTCGTTTTAATTACAACACTTAGGTTATAAATAAATCATAAGATAGGAAAATTTTGAAAACAATTCATCATCTAACATCAAAGTGATATTCTAAATAAATAGGTGGCATAATTGGTTTTCTCCTAATCTAATTTGATACTAGGTGGTGAATTCAAATTCTACCTAACTCTAGTTAAAGAACTTTTAGATATAAATCAAATTTGTAAATATTATTGAAAAAAAAAAGTGATATACCATTAGTTTTATTTTTGGTTGCGACCTACTCAACCACATACATTATTTATAGTGTGCCTCGTCAATAATTGCCTAACTCATTGTTTGAGCAATATCTAATATGGGGTTTCTTGTATCCACTCGTGTCTTTTCAATTGTATTTTCAATTTTCAATTTTCAATTGTCTTTTCAATATCTTTAATGTTTTTAACTCGTCATTAAAACAGACTTCGAAACTATTTAAATAACTATATATGTAATATGTAATCATAAAAGTTAGAATCGCTAATTAACCGATTAAACTTTGAATGTTTTTCAATCATAAAATAAACTTTAATAGTTCAATTTTGTGGAAGTTCTTTTTCACTGGAATTATATTAAAGAATATATTAATTGAGAATTACAACAATGTAATGTATAAAGCCGGTAAAAAATAAAGATATCTCAAAAAACAATTCCAAAAAGGGGAAAGTAAAATCCAAATAAGAGAAATTATTACCAATAATCTCGTAAAAATTTAGATAGGACCAATAGACAAAACCCAAATAATTGAATTCCCGAATCCGAAGTTTGAAAAACCGCCAAACAAACACAATGTCCGGATAGATGAAGAATCTTCCTATAGTGAATGTTTGAGGAGTTTTTAGAATAGTTTTTCATTAGTTTCAAATGAGTCATTCATTTTAGATGGGGAATTATTACATATGAGATATAGTAAACATATTATTAACCTGATTGTGAGGGATAAATTGGCTAAAGTAAATGCTAATATATATGCCATCCACAATGCTATGTTAAATCATCTACTTGCATGGTAAAAATCATTTGAACTATACGGTTAGTTTATCACTAGATATAAGAATTAAGTAGAATTCAACATATCTTATTTAAAGTTTGAATTATAACATAGGAAAGTTTAAACATTAGTATCCAAATTTTCTTATACACTGATTTTTACAATAAATAGCTGTGCAATATTCATCAAAACAATAATGAAAAATACAAAATACATATTCCAAAAAAAAACAATGAGAGGATTTTAAACAATACTTTTCTAATTAATTGATTTCCTTTGATTATGAACACTAATTAAATCTTAACTAATAAACAAATTATTTATCTATATGATGTCCAGTATTCACGTGTTGTTCAATGAAGTTCTTATACCAAAAAGCTGATTGTTTTGGTGTTCTTTTGAGAGTTGTGTAATCGACATAAAATAGCCCAAATCTAAGTGTGTATCCATATAACCATTCAAAATTATCTAATAATGACCATGCAAAATATCCCTTCACATTTGCTCCATCCCTACCAAAAAATAATTTATAATTAGTAATTATCCAATTATACAAATTAATTAAAATATATATTTACATTACCTCATTGCTGATTTCAATGCATCTAAGTATCCACTTATGTATTGTACTCTTTTTGTATCATTCAGAAGTTCTTTAATAGTCGTTTCCGGTTTTTGCAAATGTCCAAAACCTTCAAAACATTTTTAGAATACATTTTTAAAACAAAAATAAATATATGAAAATAAACAATTGAGGTTATTAATTAATTGTACCATTTTCTGTGATGAACATTGGCATGTTTCTGTATCTATTCTTTAGGTAATTTAACATCTTTCTGAATCCTTGAGGATCAATATGTTGCCATGTTACATCGGTCTATCACGTACAGAAAAAAATCATTAGTTTCAAAAAAAAATCAAAAAAAATATTATAATTTTCAACGATTATCCATCGAAAATACCCATATCGAATAGTTTTTCTATGAGTATTTTCTTCAAAAGACCAATTGTTTTCATTAAAATCCAACAAAAAGTTTATTTAAAATATATATAAATGTATACTTACAAGTTCTCCGATTGATATGTTGCCTTTCCGATCTAATTTGAGGGCAAATCCTTCGGTTTTAGAAGCTCCATCTCCAGAATTACAAGCAATAATCAAACAATCTTTGACGAAGTAACTTGTATAATGATTAATACCCAAAAAATCTGATCTATAATTTTTTAGATTATTCATTTCATTGCTAGAAAATTTTGGCAAAGCTGATCCAAGTAATTTTACCATTTCTTCCGGATATTTTCCATATACCACGGGATCAAGAATCCTAGAATGTGAATAGACATTAGACAAAAAAAGCATGTAAAATGTTATATATACTCATATATTAATCTTATGGTGTGAATAATTGATGATAAAATAACATACCAATTTGAATAAAATGATTGAGCTCTCTCTGCAGCGTTTTTATCGGCAATTGAATCACTTATGGGTTCAAACCATGATGTTTGTACCACAATGCCAATGCTTCCCTTTTGCTCTTTCTACAAATACATTATCAATATATCTCATCAAATACAAATTACACTCAAAATATACGACAAAAAAACGATTTCTAACAAATCGAAAAAAAGATTTTCTTGTAATATTACCTGATATTTGGTTCGGTATATTTGAACAGCCTTTACATGTGCAAGGATCGTGTTATGTGCAGCTATAAAAGGCTCAGTTTGCGAATTCCCTTGAGTACAATTTCCATAGGGCATAGAACATCGGTTTGGTGGAAATAAACCCTTTTTATAACCAAAAATTATTTGTTGGTTTGGTTCGTTTATTGTTATCCAATGTTTAACTCGGTCTCCAAAATGTTTGAAACATATATCAGCTAAGTACCCAAATTCTTTCCTGAAAATAAAAATTAAGGAATTAGTTTTAGTTAATTGTAGTATTTACTTAGAGAGTACTTAATTTAACATGAACTCACTGCATTTCAGGGCTTAACCAACTTTTGAACCGGTTCTCAAATTCTTGAGGATAATCAAAATGATTCAATGTCACAAATGGTATAATCCCTGAAAACATTTTACGTCTAAAGTATTAACATTTTGAACTCATATTTCTGTATATAATTCATCAATAAATAATTATATATATATATATATATATATGTTACCTTCTCTAAGAAGAGCGTCAATAAAATTGTTGTAATACTTTACTCCTGAATAATTAATACCTCCAAATCTTCCTTCTGTATTTCCCAAATGCAAAATCATAAAATAAACAATTGTTTTCTAAACCAAACAAAATATAAAATAGTGTAATTTTAAACCGAAATTATATATTAAAATCATACTTACTAGGTAAGACTCTGGACCAAGAAATTGATAATCTGTAACTGTTGACTCCCAGAGATGTCATTGAATTAATATCTTCCTATAAGCATTAAAATGGATAAGTTAAAAATTAAAATAAGAATATTAATTAATCACGTTTTGTACTATTTATAATTTTTTTTAAAGAAGAAATATAATATTATCAGCAAGTGGTATTTACTATAGTGGCATACGGTAAGTCCACTAAGACATACATACTTACACAACTAAATATTGAATCTCACCGTTTATATTATGTAAGAATTTGGTTAATAGACCGGCCACTTATAACCCAATATAAAAAGAAACAATATTATCCGAAAACTATTTAACCTTAAATCGATTAAATTGATCCACTGCTACATCTCCATTACTCTCATCAATTATTTTACCTGCATTATCCAAATATTATTAAATTGTCATTAATCAACGTGGCAAATGAAATATTTTGCCGACAACCAATCAGATGAAGTTAAACAGTCATTAAAATTAAATATGATATGAATATACACTAATATTTACAAACTATCATGTGAACGCAAAACCAAGACCTAAATCTCAAGATTCATTGTTTTGTCAAAGAATTAGAATAATAAGTTCCGATCTATAACACAACTTAAACTCCAATAATAAAATGCAGTAGAAATAGATATTTCATTACTATAAAATAATTAAATTTTAACCAAAAACTAATTTTTTGATATAATTTTTTATCAAAACTGATAAAAAAAAAATCGATAATAATATAAAATAGGTAAAAAAATATTTGGTTATAAATTACCCTTTTTTTTAGTGTTTAACTATTGATAAAAACGTTGCCCCTATCTCAAAATTCATTCAAAACATAAGGATTTTCCCAAATGGAACTTAGAGGAAAAAAACGCGAATCAAAAATAAAACACATACCAGGATTTTCATGAGTAAATACATCCCAATTGTTTATGCCTTTTCCACCGGTTAAGAACGCACCTTCATACTATACAAATCAAACCAAAACAATAAATAAAAACTAAAATAATTAATTAACTGCAAAAATGGATAAGAAAAAGAGGAAAAAAAAGAACCTGGTAAGCAGAAGAAGCAGCTCCAAAGAGAAAATCAGAAGAAAATGGAGATGAATAATCTGAAGTTTGATGAAGACATGAACTGTAAAGTGGAAACAATAAGCTTTGTAATAAAAATATAATTCCAAAACTTTTCATTTTTTTTCGTTTTTGGTGAATTTTTGTCTAATACGTGTCTATATTTATATGAAGGATTTTTGAATATTTATATGCATTATTAAGATTTGGGGCAGTCGTCTCTATTATTTTAATAGTCTCCAATTTCTACCTACTGAATACATTCGAAACAATTTAATATCATAAAGTATTACAATTAAATCAATAAAAAAACGTTTTAAAATAAGTATATTACCTATTATATTTATAAATGTATATTATATATATTAAAAATGTATTTGTCCATGTCTTGACATATATAAAATTCCAAAGAAAATTATAAAAATTCAAGACATATATGAATCTGTTTCTAACAACTCCGTTTATTGTCCTACGTTGATATTTTATTGATTTTATATTATAGATATGTAGCATCAAAATTTTTGACAAATAAAATTAAAATATGATTGTTGGAAAGTAAAAATAAAAATAAATAAAATAATTCACGACCATGATCTATGACTATACCCTATTAGATAAAGATAATTTTGTCACTTTGCTACTATTTTAATTTAAAACACAAATTTTATTTTTATTAAGATAATGGAACGTTATTTTTAATTGGTATTATCTAAACATTTTAACAATAATCTCCTTTTCTTTGTCAAATCTTTTGAACAATAGTTATAATGTTCATCAATTCATATCTTAAATATTACTCGCATGTTAAATATGTTAGTATTGAAGGCCATAATTTATAACTAATAACTCATTATTTTAATTTTCGTTAACAATTGAATCAATAAATACGATCTATAGTTCAATTTCTAACACTTCAAACAATATAGTACAAAGCTACACAAATTTTCCCAAACAATAGCTTTGACAAAACAACTCAATTCCTATTCCACATACTAAGAATCGAGAGAATCAACTACATGAAAGTTATGAATAAATTTTTATCAAAAAGAAAGTTATAAGTAAATAAAAAAACCTACGAGTTTGAACAAGTGGTCGTGCGACGGAGAATGTTGACCGGATTGTTGAAATGGTTGGTGTTGCGACGGCTGAGGATAGGGTTGATGAATTCATAGTTTTCGTATCTCAACTTACTTCTTCTAAAGTTACCATTTTTGGAAAAAAAATCGTAGAAAAAGGTTACGTAAACTGCAAGAAAGAAGAAAAATAGGAGAGAAAAAGTGACGATCCTAATGAATTTGTAAGAACACATCTTCTTCAAGTTCTCTAACTATTTTGTTCTATTTGATATTGAGATTAATTCAGAGAAATATTCAAACAAAATTTAAGATATATATATATTAGAGACGGAGACCAAAGGATTAACTCAACCACGCAACTTCTATAATCTCCATATATATATTGCGAGTATTGTTGCAAGAAACTTGTAACCTTTTCTAAAATATTGTTTCCAAATTACTACAACTTTTTTTTTATTGAAATGTAATTTTTGTTTTGATTTGTTTACTTGAAATGTAATATATTGTAGTAATAATACATATTTCATCACAATATAAACATATTATTACAGATTTATTTAATGGTTGTAATATAAATATCAAAAATTTATATTCGTAACTAAAATGTTACAATACTTATAACAAATAAATCAAATAACAATTTTGATCAAGTTCTTGATCGTTGCAGAACTAAATCATAATAACTTATTCAAAAAAGCTTTTTCTTTAAACAAAATTTTGAATTTATTCAAAAAATTACGAATTAATAACAAAAATCATATATAAATATCCCAAGTTCCTGACAAATATTTTTAGTCACAAAATTCCATCATAATATTAGATTTTTTTTTGTAGTTATAGGAATTATATGGCAACGAAGTTGACTTCCATCTAAAATCACCTAAAAAGATCTTGTCGTAACACCAAAGGAATTCATCAACCACGCAACCATGCATTTCTATATGTAAATATGTAATAGTTGATTCTGACTCATTTTCTTAATTTATTATTAATCTTATCATTTGTTCGTGCGTCTTTTTCTTTGGTCAGCTGAAATTAAAATTAAAAATATGTATTCAATCTATAATTTACTAACCGTAAGCTATGTAATCACACTTCGACAACAAGTAGATAATTTCAGAATTATTAATAAATATTCAAACAGTATTTCTGAACTGATTAAGGACTTCTCAAAAACTCAAATAAAACAGTATTTCTGTACCACGCTCCGGCTCTGTGTACGTAATAAACATGATTGTTTCAGTGTCCTTTTACGAATTGTCAGATCCATATTGAATAGACCAAACACTCAAAACTATCTAATAGCGACCACAGAAAGCAATCTTTTCATATTTGCTTCATCTCTAATAAAACTCATGTATTAGATTCCTTTTTAATTAGGGGTTTTATAGATTTAGTTATTTTGTCTAAAATATATATTAAAAAGAGGTATTCGAAAAGTGCTTACGAATTTACGCATTATTTGAAATTTTAAACTTGATAAAACTATTTTTATATAAATAATTTACTCTAATTATTACAACTTACTAAACTCAAGTGAATGCAGTCAAATTTCTAGTATGTATAATCTCTAGCATGTATATGATGCAGTCAACTTTTTTAAGCATGCAATAAAAATGTAAAATAATAGTGCAGGTTAAGTAAAAAAGGACTTAGTTAGTAAGAGCATGATTAACGCAGGTTTCCTAATGGGTTTCTTAAGCCCAAATAATTAAAAATAATAATTTAAAAATGGGAATTATGTAAGAAGCGGATCTTAATTAAGGCATTTAAGATCCTCTTCTTAGCAGTGACGTGGCCAAATATGAGTGGTACGTGCACTGTAGAAGCATTTTGGTTTTGTTTCCCCGAGACTTTTTTCTCCCGAGTCTTTCTCTTCCTCCTCTCGGGTTCCTCTTGGAACTGCAGCGACAGCTTAGCAAAAGTCGGCGACCGCTTCGCCAACGTCGCCAAGATGAAGGGGCTTCTCATCGTAGGTACGAATCGTGATGATTGACCTCTTAGATCTTGATTATTATCGGTTGATTGATGTGAACGATTTTAGGGTTTTTTTTTCCAGATTTCTCTAGAAATTTTAGAGTTATTTTCGTTCTGCGAAATTAGGGGTATTCTACAATAAAGTAGCCATGATCGAAGTCGAATGAAGTCAAATCCATCTGAATTAGGTTTTGTGTTCGTGGTAGTTTTGTAGGGTTTATTTGAATTGGTTGAGAGTCATTGTTTATACCATTGATTCTCGATTATTTACAGTGGTGTTTGGTTCTGTATTATGGTTTATGTTCTGATGAATTAGGGTTTGGCCTTGGTGCTCGACTATTAGATCCATAATTTTTATGTCCTATGTCCCCAAACTTAGCTCAATCCTCTTGATTGCCTCTGCTTCAGCAGCCATAAACGTTGACTGTTACCTAATTTGGTCCTCTCTAAAGCTCAATTTCATATATAAGCATCTATGTCTTTCAAGTTTCAAAGTCTTATACACTCTCATTATATCGTTGTCATAGTGAATTGAGCATTTCTGGTTGCTTTAAATCTTCATTTGTTGAGCTAATTGTTGTTTGCTGCAAGTTGCTGCGTTTGCTCATATCGAAGTTGGTTTTTTTTTTTGTATGAGGTCAATGAATGGAAATATTCGAACACAATGGGGTTTACAACGCAATTGCAGAGATACATGAATGGAATTGTCTACTCGGACAGGTAATAACACAAATCATTCAATCATAGATACATAGGTGTTGTTTTTTATGGAATTTTCTGGTTTATTTGTTGCGTTTAGTTATTTACTCTCTTCTTTCGGAAGTTATTGAGCCGTATTTTATTTAGTTAGGTGTTGTGCTGTGTCTGTAATATGCTATTTGATTGAAATTTTAAGTAAGTTGTCTATAATACATTGAGCTTTTTTCCCTTTCTTGTGTCTTATCTGTTTTGATTAGTTATACTTGCTAGTTTAGACTAAAACAATTTGAAATGTTTATCGTTTATTATTTTAAATTCTATGTTAAAAAATTTTATGTTTTTATTTTTTATGTTTAATATGTTGTATGTTTAAAATGTTTAATAAAAACAATCAAATTAATTTTTTTTTTTTTTAAGAACCCCATTAGGGGTTCTCTCATTGTAACCCACATAAACTAAAGGTTCTTAGTTAAAAATAATAATTAAAAATGTGTTAAGAACCCCTAATGGGGTTCTTGCATTAATCATGCTCTAAGACTCTACACCAACGAAATTCAACTGTTACTGTTCACTCAGTAGAAGATAATAAAAAGCAATAACGAAAATTAATTTAAGATCGAATATAGTAAAATAAAAGAAATTGAAAAAAATTAAATAGAAGGACAAAAAATATTGTATTAAAAATTGATGAATCTATATTAGCCCTGGACATGGACGGATATCCAAAAAATTTATAATACTTGAATCTGTGATTATATTATCCGAATCTAACACTACGGATATCTGAGATTCGATATCCGCAGATATTCAAATCCGGATCCAAATTATTATTACAATAAATAAATTTTTTCATAAAAATAATAATACCATAATTAAAATAAAATAATATTATAGCATTAAAAATTATTAAAAACTATAAAAACAATTAACTTTTAACCAAAAAATCAAATGTATTAAATTTTTAAAACATTATATTAAAATATCGTTAATAATTTAGAATAATAACATTTTTGTATGTTAAATTCTAATTACTTTAACATCTAAAAACATTATATAGTTCATGATTTGAAAATTAAAAAAGAATCTACACACTAACATATTTAAAGTTATTTAATAGAAATAATACATATTATAAAAATCATACACTAAATATTCTAAATCGGATTGGATCCAAATATTCGGAAGTAAAATTTTATTATCTGGATCCGTGCATAGATACCCAAAATTTCAAGACATATCGGAATAGATCACGAATCAGATTTTGGATCTCGAATAATATGCCAATACCTAATCTATATCCTTATTATTGAATACTTACTTGAAACTCCCATATACTGGTCAATTTAATATGTAAATAAATAAAATTTCTAAGCTAATTTAGAACTATTTCAACCATAAAAATAAAAATACATACCATGATTTCAATGGGTTAAGTAAAGAAATCCCAATTGTTCAAACTTTTTCCACTGGTCAAGAACTCATATCCATACTATTTACATCAAATGACGATGAAACTATTAACAACAAAGATAAAATAAAATTTTAAAAAAATTGAGATTGGAAAATGACTTAGAAATATATGTACTATATGTGTAATATAAAAGGTGCAACATCAAGACTCTCAAAAGTCACCAAATTTATAGAGAAAACAATTCAAAGGTAAAATCAAAAGATCAAACGTCAAAAATGGGCCTATAGATCTTCTTCACTTCAAAATATTATATTCACTCCAAAGATTAGTTTAACCTGATCAGGTTGAGTTTTTTTTTTGTTACCAATTATTAAAGTATAATCCATAACTTCAATTCTAACTTTTTTAAAATGTTATGTAGAGTTATAAAAAAAAAATTGAATCAAATTGTGGTTAAAATAATGCAGATGCAGCTGAGTTTTATACGAAAATATGAAAAACATATCAAATTATTTTAAATTTTACACCATCCGTTTTATTTAAACTATTGTCGTAGAAATTTTAGTCAATACATTTTAAGTGATGTCAAACGATAATTTTTTTGTCAACAATTTAATCGAAAATATCTTATATATAATTTAAATCTTTTCAAATTCCAAACAATTCTTTATATTTTTTATTTTTATGTTTAAGATATTTTGGTTCATTGTTTTACTGTTAAGAAAATTGTAGCTTTTTACTAAATTAATAAATTATCAGAAACTATCATTATCATTATTTTATTTTACTGAAAATCAAAAATTAAATTCATTATTAAGTAAATATAGATTGTAGGACTGATTCATTCCAAACTCAAATACAGTAATTTTAGAATTGTTTACAGTTTTACAATAGAATGGTAGATAGGAATATTACATGGTAATCTATATGAAATTTCACCCACTATTTTGATTTTTTTTAAACAAAAACTGCAAAGTTTTTACATTTTTTTTAATATCAAATCCAAAATTTGTCAAAACATTACTGAACCAATAACACTTTCCTAATCTTATCCGATATGATTTGTATAATATGTCACAATCTCATCTACAACACAAACATATAAAAATGAATTGGCATCGCAAGCAAAATTCGAATTACGTATTCATTTTTTGTTGCTGTCGTTTCACCAACTTCACTAACAGTGACTAGATTCACTGAAAAATAATAAATTACATAAGACAGACAAAACGGTCATAATAATATTAAACTTGTTCGTTATTTCCAAATGAAATACAAACTTTTTTTCTTTTTAAAATAAATACGAATTTTTGTTGACTTCGTCAATTTAAATCCACCTTTAGTCAAAATTAACAGAAACGTAAATGCCGTTGAATTTCGTTAATCCACCGTTAGAAAGCGTTGATTATTGCTTTAAGCAGAGTAAAAGACAACGATTTATTTCCTCCAAAATTGAAACCCTAACATTTGAAATTGGCAATTTGGTCCAAAAGTTCACTACAATGGCTAAATTAGGTATCAAATCACTTCTTAACCAAGTCTGGAAATGAAACCATTCTTTCTCTCTAAATCCATAAGCAAGATGAAAAACGACACGAAGTTCTTGCGTGGTTGGATGATATCAAAGACACAGAGGATAACTTTTGTTTAACACATTACAGAGACAAGTCATGCATTTAACACAAAAGAGTCTCGCAGTCCATACATAATTAATTCACCTTACAGATGCTTTGAAGGGAAGAGTGTTTCTCTACCAATCTTCTTTTCTTGAAGATAATGAAACTGTTTATGGAAGCATATCGAGGAAGCTTTGATCCAATTTTCCATCATAAAACATATCAGTCACCAAACGTATTGTTGAAGCATCTCTAGCAAACCCGCAGCTCCTCATCTCTATGATGAGTTCTGCTGATGTGACTTTGACACCATCTCTAAGACATGCTCTGATCAATATATTATATGTACCACTGTTTGGGAGAATCTCATCTTCTTCTTTCTCCATATATGAATAGCACATGTATCATTAAATTACTCAGATTATGTGTGAGTTCTCGATAAATTCTTCCAAAAAATAGATATCATAATCATTAAATTACTCAAGACTTATTTATTATTACCATCACAACAAAATAAATATACAAAAGAAGAGACAAAAATATTTTTTAATGATAGAACTAGATTAGTCGGTCTTGTATAGAACATAATATGATACATAAAGCAAAGAATCTCCGACGTTGATCTCACCGGAATATTCTCTCCTCACTGAAAAGCACTCTCAAGTTGAAACCAAAATTGAAACCAGAATTCTAATTCCTGTAATTTCAGGCTTTTGGAATTTGGTTAATCCAGATAGATCAGGTTAATGTCATAATCAGTGATTACAGCTTTTCTGCATTATAAAATTACATCCAAATATGAAAGCAAGACTTGAGTTTGATCTGTTTCTGTCAGAAAATAAATACACAAAACCTGAGGAAAAACAAAACCACACACGTCATGATTTAGGCAGAAACATATCGAGTGGCTGCAGAAAGAAAACAAAATACATGGATTACAGAAAACAAGATTTACAAATAACCTGTTTTGACGATGGATTGTTTTTATGTCACCAAACTAGATATTTTTTTTCCTGCTAAACGCTCATTCGGGACTTTTCGGGTTTACTAGTTTTCTTAGATTTCTCCAGCTGACTGACTACGCTGTTTCTTGAAACTTCCGGATGCCAGCAGCCGAGTTGAAACGTATCAGCACGCCCGTTCTCTGGAGGCTCGCCCTGGTTTTTGGTTGCATCCATCGCGTAGTTGTCTTGTTAGAACTATTTCTTGATCCCTTGGGTTTCGAAATTGATTTACAAATTTCTTCAGATGTTTTATGAACTCTGGATAGAGTTCTAGATTGCAATGTCCTCCTCCAGATACCCATAAAGGTTCATACTTCTCTTTAGAAAGTTCCCAAAGTTGTTTCCCGTGAGAACAATCTACTACTTTATCTGCAGTTCCCTGAAAGACCGAACACAAGAGTTAGAAACCCGCAAGTGATTTGCATTCAAACTAGTGTCACTGATCTGTTTTAAGGCACAACATATTCAAGTCATCCATGATTACGAGACAAAAGTAGATAGAATTAAGAGAACACAGATCATTCTCTATTGATTTCCTTTGAAAAAAACTCAAAATGACCAGTTAATTAATATCTCATAAATTCCGCAACTTGAGGCATAAATGGTCCTATATTAACCTGCACGTTGAAATTCCTCAAAAAAATCTATGGAGGCTATAGATAACAACTAGATTCCACCAATAGGGATAAAACCAAAGGGAAAGCGAAGAAAGATAGTAATGAAAGAGAAAAAAAAACCAGAAATAAGAATTACTCACATGGATTACTAAGACAGGACAGGTTACTGCACTGATCTTGTCGATATTCTGAAACGAGGAACTATGAGTAAGCATTAATATATCGAACCAAAATAAACATGGCTGAATGTTTACTACATTACCTTGTAAAGGTCAAACCAATATTGTTCAATTGTTTTGTTAGTAGTTGAAAGATGGGAATGTTATGTTGAAAAATGGAGAAAATAACCAAGAGCAGAGGAACTTACACTTTCTTTAAAAGGTAAAATAGCAAGATAATCTCTTTGAGCTTGTGTCAAATAAAGCAGCATTCTCGTTCTTAATGTATCAGACAAGTCATGCATTTAACCAAAAGGGTCTCTAATTATATCGATAACTTACCTCACAGAGGATTTGAAGGAGAGAATGTTACTTTATGACTCCTTTGTTCTTGACAATGATGAAACTGTTTAAGAAAGCATATCCAGAAAACTTTTATCCAATCTCCCATCATACATCATATCAGTCACCAAACGTATTGTTGAAGCATCTCCACCAAACCCGCAACTCCTCATCTTTTTGATGAGTTCTGCTGATGCATCTTTCTCACCATGTCTAAGACATGCTCTAATCAGCGTATTATATGTACCACTGTTTGGGAGAATCCCATCTTCTTTCATTTTTCTAAACAGTGTCTTTGCTTCCCCTAGTAGGCATTTCCTACATAATCCAGAGATCATTGTAGTGTATGTTACAACATCAGGCTTCACTCCTTTAAGGTGGAGGTTACAAAACAATTCCCACCCATCATCTACCTTCCCAGCCTTGCACAACCCATCAATCATAGTATTATATGTAACTATAGTCAATTCCATTTCACTCTTTTGCAGATCTTGAAATATGACCAAAGCTTTCTCTAGCTTCCCATTATTACAAAGACCGTCTAACAGAATGTTGTATGTCATAATACAGGGAGGCACACCACTAGCAACCATCTGTTTGAAACTTTCTTGCGCCATATCAACATTTTCTGCTTCAAAAAGCCCTTGAATAAGAGTATTGTATGTAACTGTGTTTCCTACCAGTCCTCTTTGAGACATCTCACGGAAGATTTCAAGACCGTCTTCTACCTTTTTATGCTTGCAAAATCCATTTATAAGCGTACTATATGTCACTACGTTTGGAAAACAACCCTTGCTAACCATGAAGTCAAACAACTGTTTTGCCTCATCTAGGCGACCATGCAAGCAAAACCCATTGATCAATGAATTGTACGTGAATATATCAGGATGTATAGACCTTTGGATCATCTCGTCGTACAATTTTTCACCCTCTGAAAGTTTCCCATCTTTAACAAACGCATTAATCAGTGCATTGAAAGTGACTGTGTCGGGGTTAATTTTCTTCTCAATCATATCGTCCAGTAGTCTAGCAGCGTCATCCCATCGACCGTAATTGCAAAGGCAACTTATAAGGGTGCTGTAGGTAAAAACATCTGGTCTAACTCCTTTTTCCTTCATTTTATTGAATAGGTCGAGTGCATTATCCACATGTCTGTGTTTGCAAAGACCGTCAATAATTGCATTGTAGATCACAACATCAGCCTCTATTTTTCTTTCCTCCATCTTCTTGAGCAGATTTAAAGCCAAATCAGTATCACCTCTCTTACATACTCCATTTACTACTGTACCATAAGTAAGAAGATCTGGTTGACAACCATTCACGACCATTCTGTCAACAAAAGCCACAGCTTCCGAGACTTTGTTATGGAGAAAAAGTCCATTAATTAGAGTGTTAAATGTCACTGTATCAGGTTTATATCCCATATGCACCATTTGATCAGACAGAGCAACTGCATCAAAAATCCTTTTACCGTGACAGAAGCCATTGAGAAGCGAGTTCAGCGTGAAAATGTCAGGTTCATAACCAAGTTTCATCATCTTCCCAACAATAGCTAAAGCACGAGGAAGTTGAGAACGGCAACAAAAAGAATTTATCAGAATATTGTAAGTATAGAGATCATGTGAAATTCCTAAATTTTGCATCTGTTCACCCAAAGAGATGACAACATCATACTTCTTCATCTTAGCAATGGCACTCAACAATTTACCGAACTCAAATATCGAAGGAAATGGACGAGACTTGACCATTACAGTGAACAAACCAACTGCTTCGTCTAGCTTCAAATCCCAAAGCCCATATCTCAATATCTCTCTACATTCATAACTAAGAGCAGAAAAAGCTCGTCTACAGCAAAAGGAATTACCTTTACCCAGAAGACTCCGATAAGAGAATATTTTGGCTGTAATCGAAATCAAAAACCTCATCTTCTTGAATTTCTTCTCAGTCTCTCTGCTTTGTACAAACCCTAAACAATGACTCTTGAAGCCGGTTTAAAGCAACAAAAAACCCAGATTTGCAGAGCTGTATATAAGACTGAACTTGAGCAAAAAAATACATTCACAAATTCACTCCAACCCAGCTCTGAAATGTTATTTTTTCCAAGGAAATGCTATTTTTTCTTTCGTAACTTTTAGAATAAAAATGAAATATACGAAGAGTAAGAAATCAAGGAATACGATGGTCTAATAGAATTAAAACGAGCAAATCATTCTCAATAATTCAGCTTATTTCTCATTTATTTGGGTTTCAGAGTTCCGACATCGAAAAAGTAAAGGGAAAGACTTGTATTTTTTTGTATCATCAGATTTTGAGGCCCATTAATCTGAGGCCCATCATCCTCAAATTTTGCTTTTTCTTCTTTTCAAGCTAAGGAACGGTTCACAGTTCAATCACAGCTGCCGTATATGATGAATCTTGAAGACTTGATTAAACTAAACAAAGTGCTCAAAAGAGTTTCATTCAGTAACCGGTTGAATCGGAGTATGAAATATGATGATTGAGGCCACAATGACCGAGATTCGCTTCATTGTATTACCGATACTGAATGGCAGTGGAGAAATCTGGTCCAAAGACATGTATGACACCTGATTATACAAATGATAGAACACACTATGTGCCACTATCCACCTGTTGATATTCATTACCAAACACAAACACACTTACAAGTGTCTGCAAAAAGTTTATATCTTAATATGAACTGAAATTTTGTTAGAATCCTAGATTTATATCTCAAAAACTTATATCACTTATAAGTGACTGTTCTCATTAGCAGACAACAACAAGAAGTTGCATAGACTACTGGTTTTACGGTAATTGAATCAATCAATTAAACGACTTATTTTAATTAGAGAGTCCCTTAATTAGATGTTAAAGATGCCAAGAAGAGAGAAATATTCATTTTTTACATAAGAAAAAAAAAACAAATTTAGAAACTGTGTACAAAAAATAGAACAGAGAATGAAAAACCAAACCATGTTCTATATTTGAATCCAATGGAACTAGAATTTGTCTAAACAATCATTCAAATTAAGCATTTCTACTAGAAAATCAACATAACTACTTGATTCACCTCACATATACTTTGAAAGGAAGAACGTTGCTCTACCACTCCTCTCTTCGTGAAGATGATGAAACTATTTAAGAAAGCGTATCCAGAAAACTTCGATTTAATCTCTTGTCATATATCATATCAGTCACCAAACGTATTGTTGAAGCATCTCCACCAAACCCGCAACTCCTCATCTCTTTGATGAATTCTGCGGATGCGTCTTTCTCACCATGTCTAAGACATGCTCTAATCAGCGTATTATATGTACCACTGTCTGGGAGAATCCCATCTTCTTTCACTTTTCTAAACAGTGTCTTTGCTTCCCCTAGTAGGCATTTCCTACATAATCCGGATATCATTGTAGTGTATGTTACAACATCAGGCTTCACTCCTTTAAGGTTGAGGTTACAAAACAATTCCCACCCATCATCTACCTTCCCAGCCTTGCACAACCCATCAATCATAGTATTATATGTAACTATAGTCAATTCCATTTCACTCTTTTGCAGATCTTGAAATATGACCAAAGCTTTCTCTAGCTTCCCATTATTACAAAGACCATCTAACAGAATGTTGTATGTCATAATACAGGGAGGCACACCACTAGCAACCATCTGTTTGAAACTTTCTTGCGCCATATCAACATTTCCTGCTTCAAAAAGCCCTTGAATAAGAGTATTGTATGTGACTGTGTTTCCTACCAGTCCTTTTTGGAACATCTCGCGGAAGAGTTCAAGACCTTCCTCTACCTTTTTACGCTTGCAAAATCCATTTATAAGTGTGTTATATGTCACCACATTTGGAAAACAACCCTTGCTAACCATGAAGTCAAACATCTGTTTTGCCTCATCTAGACGATTGTGCATACAAAACCCATTGATCAATGAACTGTACGTGAAAACATTAGGATCTATAGACCTTTGGATCATCTCCTCGTACAATTTTTCAGCTTCTGAAAGTTTCCCATCTTTAACAAACGCATCAATCAGTGCACTGAAAGTTACTATGTCAGGGTTAATTTTTTTCTCAATCATATCGCCCAGTAGTCTAGCAGCGTCCTCCCATCTACCGTAATTACAAAGGCAACTTATCAGGGAGTTATAGGTATAAACATCTGGTCTAACTCCTTTATTCTCCATTTCATTGAATAGCTCGAACGCCTCATCCACATGCCTGTGTTTGCAAAGACTATCAATGATTGTGCTGTAGACTACGACACCAGGCTTTATTTTTCCTTTCTCCATCGTCTTAAGCAGATGTAAAGCCAAATCAGTATCACCTCTCTTACATACTCCATTTACAACTGTATTATAAGTAACAAGATCTGGTTGACAGCTATTCCCGACCATTCTTTCAACAAAAGCCACAGCTTCAGAGACTTTGTCATGGAGAAAAAGTCCATGAATTAGAGTGTTAAATGTCACTGCATCAGGTTTATATCCCATATGCACCATTTGATCAGCCAGAGTAACTGCATCAGAAATCCTCTTACTGTGACAGAAGCCATTGAGAAGCGAGTTCAACGCGAAAATGTTAGGCTCATAACCAAGTTTCATCATCTTCCCAAGAATAGCCAAAGCAAGAGGAAGTTGAGAATGTCGACAAAAAGAATTTATCAGAATAGTGTAAGTATAGAGATCATATGAAATTCCCAAAATTTGCATTTGTTCGGCCAAAGAGATGACAACATTATACTTCTTCATCTTTCCAATTGCAGTCAACAATTTGTTGAACTCGATAATGGAAGGAAAGGGACGAGAATTGGCCATTACGCTGAACAAATCAACTGCTTCTTCTAGCTTTAAATCATGAAGCCCATTTCTATATTCATAACTAAGAGCAGAAAGAGTTCGTCTACACCAAAAGGAATTACCTTTCACAAAAAAACTCCGATGAGACAACATCTTGGCTGTAATCAAAATCAAAAAGCGCATCTCCTCAGAATTCTTCTCAATCTCTCGACGTATCCCTCTATAACCCTAAATAATGTCAATTGAAACCGGTTTAGTAAGCTTCTATTGGTTAATTTGAGAAACGCCACTTTACAGACATCTTCCTCGATGGTAATTGGAAAGAAAAAGAAAGAACAAAACCAAAACTGAAACCCTAGAACATCGCTAGACTTGGTAGTATTAGGATAATATCTTGTTTTATCTTTGTTTATACCAATTGGTTTAGTTGTTTTAATTCAATTTTACACTGCTTGGTTAATGTTTAACCGATACTATAAAAGCAGATTAGGTAATTCACAACGCAAGAAGCAAAAGAGTGAGTATATATGTGTATGTGTATATACCAAGCCGATTCAAGTTGTTTTCTTCTATAGATCTGTAATATGTATGTGGAGACAAAACATAAAACATGGTGTTGAAAGTAAAATGTGGAACTTTAGATGGTTTTGATTAATCAACATGTTTTTTATAGGAAGAAAAGTCATTCATGTCTTAAACGTAAGTAAGAATGTGGAATGTACTTTAACATGAATAATTTAATTGATTTTTTGTAATTTCTCAAATTTTTATTTAGAAAAAAAATATATGATGATGTGGCAACTTCTCACAGAATTTTAAAAAGGTGAGGTGGCTATGCTATGAGGCTTCAAAACCTTCCTTTTATTAGTGTAGATGTTCACAATTTTACATGATTCTTAAATATTTTGAAAACATCCAACTCTATGAAACAAAAACTAAAGCCAAAAACATTCATTTTCTTTTGTCAATAATTCGATCCATCAGGTCCATCAATACTTCAAAAATTATTTCCTACACTTTTTTAGTGGTAGAACCTTAATTTTTTTTTTCCAAACTACAACTGATCGGCTCATTAGCCAAGTTCCTACATAATGTAAACGATAAAACTCGATCTCTAATTTATGCAACTACACATATCTTAATAGACTTATCGTCTATCATTAGATTAAAAGTCACTTGCGGTCGAACCTTAATCTTAAAAAAATTATATGAGTCATATAAACCACCAAACTTAAAAAATTCTTTCCAAAAATAATTGATAAATACCCAAAAAAATATAGAGATCCTAATCATAAAATTACTTTGATTTATTTTATTATCACCATCACACCAAAAAAAATATACAAAATATAAGAAGAGACAAACATAAATTTTATGATAGAATTAGATTAGTCGGGTGTGGGCTTTTACAATGGATCGGCTCTTATCGATTGTTGACAACAACAAAAAAATTAGTCGGTCTTGTATACAACATAATATGATACACTCTTAACATCTGTCATAAACTCAAGACCTCCAGTTTCATATCCATTGATATGTAAATGCCCTTTCCGACATTGATCTTAACGGAATATTCTCCCTTCTCCGGCTTCTCTTGTTAAATCTTTTCATCAAAATAAACCCAAGAAACCACCTTCTTAACCATCCTCACTGCTTTGACTGCTCCGTTTGCAAAGATAAGATTGAAGCCACAGTAACAGAGATTCGCTTCACAGTATCACCAATACTAAATGTCAATGAAGAAATCTGGTCCAAAGACATGTATGGGACCTGATTATACAAATGGTAGAACACACTCTGCGTCACTACCCACCTGTTAATATTCAAAACCAAACACAAAACACTTATAAGTGTCTGCAAATAACTTATATCTCAATATGAACTGAACTTTGTTAGAATCTTGAATCTCAAGTTAGAAGTGACCTAAAGTTGTATTCAGCCAATTATCCGACAATAACACAAAGATGCATTTTTTGTTGATATCAACTTTAAACGGCCTACAAAAAACTGTAGCTAGCTCCCTTAGGCCTTAGACTTTGATCTACCATACCTTTTGATCACCAACGATCAAACCAATAATAGAGATTATAATTGATGATTCTAGTGATATTGTTTTGTTTTGTTAGTTGTTGAAAGATGGGAACGTTATGTTCAAAATGGAGAAAATAAGCAATCGCAGAGGATTTTTCACTTTCTTTAAAGGGTAAAATAGCAAGATAATCTTTTTAAGCTTGTGTCAAATAAAGCAGCCTTCTCGTTCTTAATGTATCAGACAAGTCATGCATTTAACCAAAAGGGTCTCTAAGTATATAGATAACTTACCTCACAGAGGATTCGAAGGAGAGAATGTTACTTTATGACTCCTTTGTTCTTGACAATGATGAAACTGTTTTAGAAAGCATATCCAGAAAACTTTTATCCAATCTCCCATCATACTCTTATCAGCGTATTATATGTACAACTGTTTGGGAGAATCTCGTCTTCTTTCATTTTTCTAAACAATGTCTTTGCTTCCCCTAATGGATGTTTCCTACATAATCCAGAGATCATTGTAGTGTACGTTACAACGTCAGGCTTCACTCCTTTAAGGTGGAGATTACAAAACAATTCCCACCCATCATCTACCTTCCCAGCCTTGCACAACCCATCAATCATAGTATTATATGTAACTATAGTCAATTCCATTTCACTCTTTTGTAGATCCTGAAATATGACCAAAGCTTTCTCTAGCTTCCCATTATTACAAAGACCGTCTAACAGAATGTTGTATGTCATTATACAGGGAGGCACACCACTAGCAACCATCCGTTTGAAACTTTCTTGCGCCATATCAACACTTCCTGCTTCAAAAAGCCCTTGGATAAGAGTGGTGTATGTGACTGTGTTTCCTACCAGTCCTCTTTGAGACATCTCGCGGAAGAGTTCAAGACCGTCTTCTACCTTTTTACGCTTGCAAAATCCATTTATAAGCGTACTATATGTCACTACGTTTGGAAAACAACCCTTGCTAACCATCAAATCAAACAACTGTTTTGCCTCATCTAGACGATTGTGCATACAAAACCCATTGATCAATCAATTGTACGTGAAAACATTAGGATCTATAGACCGTTAGATCATCTCCTTATACAATTTTTTAGCCTCTGAAAGTTTCCCATCTTTGACAAACCCATCAATCAATCAATCAAACCCATTTCCGATTGTAGTCAACAACTTGTTGAACTCGATAATGGAAGGAAAGGGACGAGACTTGGCCATTACGGTGAATAAATCATTTGCTTCGTCTAGCTTTAAATGACAAAGCCCATTTCTCAATATCTCTCTATGTTCATAACTAAGAGCAGAAAGAGCTCGTCTACACCAAAAGGAATTACCTTTTACCAAAAGACTCAAATGAGAGAACATCTTGGCTGTAATCAAAATCAAAAACTGCATCTTCTCGAATTTCTTCTCAGTCTCTCTGCATATCCTTCTATAAACCCTAAACAATGACAATTGAAACCAGTTTAGTGAACCGGTTTAGTAAGCTTTTATTGGTTACACTTAAATCAATAATAGGGTTTCTGATTTGGAAAAACACAAAATACAAACCCTGAAAAATTGATCCATATCAGAAACACAATCAATAACCAAAATCTTTTGTGAAATAAACAAATAAACGTGAAAAATAAACCTATCGATTGAAGAAATCGCGAATTTAAAAGAGGTATTTGATAAAGAAATTCAACACTGAAATTAGAAACCCTAAGATGTGTAACCCACACAACGACGAAAAAAAGGGATTTTGGATTTGCGAAATTAAAAAATTTGTCGAAACTATGGGTTTTGAGTAAATCACGAATGCGTAACCTCTCCAAGAATAGAAATCGCAATTTGTAAAGAGGGTTTTTAATTTGTGGAAACAACAAAACTATGAAATTAAAGAGAATTTTCGGATCTTTTTCATAAAAAGAAAAATCAGAAAAAGGTGAAGATCCGAAATTGACTTTCTCAAGTTAACACTATGTGAAGCATTCAGAGAATCAAAACTCACGGGCAAATCATTCCAATAACTCAGCTGATTTCTTCTTAAAATCAATATTAATGAAAATCAATTTTAGGTTTCAGACATTGAAAAACCATTGAAGAAGAAAAGAGGAAGAGTAGTTTTACAAATTCGTAAAGGTTAAGTATAATATTTTGATCAAAATCTTTATGGGCCAAAATAAACCAAGGCCCATTAATTTTTTTTGTATCATTTGGTTTCATCAGATTTTGCTTTTTCTTTTCTCGAGTGATTTCAGGTTAGAGAATTCAATCAATTTGATAAATACCTCAATAATATAGATTTCTTAATCATATTATAGTCTTAATTTATTTATTATTACCATCACACCCAAAAATATACATAAAAGAGACAAAAATAGTTTTTATGATAGAACTAGATTGTGTCACTAACTTAATATGATACAAAAAGCAAACACTCTTAGTTTGTGTCACTAACTTAAAGCTCCAGTTTCTTCATCTCCATTAACCTGAAAATTCACTTTCCGACGTAGATCTCACCGGAATATTCTCTCCTCTCCGGCTACTCTCTTGTTATACCACCTCCTAAAACCATCCTCACTGCTTTGACTGCTCGGTTTTGCAAGGAACAGAAGAAAAACGTTAATGAGAAGTTTCATAAAAACTATATATTATTCATTCCAAAACCAAATGTTTCTCATAGTATAAGCAACTGATTTTTGGAACAAAGTTTGTTCATTTTACCTGTGAGTAAAGGAAAGTTCCAAGAATCGCAATGGCAGCTCCAAGTGCATTAACCGGTTGAATCGGAGTATGAAATATGAGGATTGAAGCCACAATGACCGAGATTCGCTTCATTGTATTACCGATACTGAATGTCAATGGAGAAATCTGGTCCAAAGACATGTATGACACCTGATTATACAAATGGTAGAACACACTCTGAGCCACTACCCACCTGTTGATATTCATTACCAAACACAAACACATTTATAAGTCTCTGCAGAAAACTTAACTCAATATGAAAATGAAACTTTATTAGATTCCTAAATCTCAAGTTAGAAGGGACCTAAAGCTAAAAGAGATTGATTTGGAAATTGAGATCATTCTAAGCTAATATATATGATCTAAGGACAATTCTAATCAAAGTTAATTGGTTTTGAGTTGATATTCGTAATTTATCGTTTGGTTTTGGTTCTTACCAGACGAAGTTTGGTCCGATTTGAGAAACTGCGTTTTGCCAACCAGCAGCCCACATTTGAGGACCTTCGACAGCGATTGCAAATGGAGTAAGGATCAAAAGAGACATCATTGATAAGCAAGCATAGTAATTCATTCCGCTCACTGAATTCCCTTTCATTCCTTTCTTCGAAAAGATATTCCGAAACACAAACGCCAAATTCGATATCATTGCTCCCATAAACCCTGCCAAACAGAACCCACAAAGTTTCACATAAGACCGCAGAAATGTCACACAATGTGAAATCCATTGGTTACAGTGTAACCAATCTTCAAGGACTGTGAGTTTTACCGATCATGTTGAAGTTAAGCTCTGTGACGGCAGCGAGAGCACAGCCACCGATGATTGGTAAGAGAGAAAGATAGACAGGAAGAGGAAAAGTCTCGCCTAAGAAGAATCTTGAGACCAAAACACTGAAAGCTGGTTCACCACTTTTGATGATGTGTGTGAAGGAAACCGCTACTTTTGACATACTCACTGTTGCTGCAACGTGTCCTATTGTGTGTGCTATAGCAACCTTGAAGAAGAAGAAGACACAAACATTAATACACAAACACTTCTTTATCAGATAACAAGTTACATAAACTTCTGGTTTTTACAGTAAAAACAGAGTAAATCTGAAATTTGTACCAGAAACAAAGTAATTTGTAAAATCTTAGAGGAAAACAGAGTACAAAGCTTGAGATCAGTTTTATGCCAAAAATTTAGAAAAAAAACCTAAATTCTTAACGAAAACAGAGTAAATTCTTAATTTTTTTCTGGAAAATACAAACTTTATTTCTGGAAACAGAGTATTTCAGAATTCGAGCTTTCAAGCATTAGGAAAAATCGAAACTTTTCTCGAAATTCGCAGAGGTAAAATCCAATAAGCAACATAAATTCTTACCGGGAAGAGAGTTTTCCAGAAATCAAGATCAGTTTTAGGAGCATCAGCGATTCTAGTAGCCCAAGAGACAAGCATCATTAAAGAGCCACAAGCGAGAGACAATGTCGAAGTAAGCCATGGATAAGGAAAAGCATTGAGAACTTTCTTGTTATAGATATTAAAGACAACATTAAGTGCCCACCAAGTCGCAAAATAGATTCCAATTTTCAGTTTCTGAGCTGATTGTTCATCAGGAAGCTCGATGTTAATGTCAAAAGGACGAGCTCGATCTGCTTCGTATGCTTCCACTTTGAAATTGGAAAAGTTCTGAGTAGTTGAAATGTGTAGAGGTTTTTGATGAGAGACGTTGGAGTTAAAGCTTTGGTTATGGCTGTTTTTGATGATGTTTAAAGGAGAAAACTGGAGTTTTGTTGGAATTGAACGTCTAACACCATTGGAGATAGTGGTGGAGAAGGAAGATGAAGCTGGTTTGAGTGAAGAGATCATTGTTTTGATGAAGACGATGATCTCGAGGAAGGTTTGAGATTTTTGTTACACGTTTATGGAAGATGGAGAAGAAGAGAATTTATAGGAGATTTGGTTGAGTGTAACGACAAGTTAGAATTCAGATTTTTTGTAATTTACGAATATGTCCTTTGTGATTATTGTTTAGTGGTTTATATTGTATGGGTAATTTCGTCAGAAAATATTGGAGAGGCGGTGTGGTTTAGCTCTCATTAGAAAGATCTGTTTTAAGGTTTTTAGATTATGTATAGGTTTGGTAAATTGTATAAGAATCTATGACCATGAAGAAACCAAGTGTTAGTCTTGTAGTCTTATGTTACGTTAAGCAAGCAAATATCAAATTTGACAATAGTATACACGTAGTCAATTATAATCGAAAAAGAATCCGGGCTGAAATGTAAACCTAACTATTTCAGGATTGGATACGCTCCGAATTTAGATATCGGATGATTAATTAAAAGTAGTGGAAATGGTGACAAACCCAAAAGAATGATCAATCTTGGTATTTTATTTTCAGGATTCTGAATATCACAAAAAACTGAACGAGAGTTTAGCTTTTATCATTATTTTCGTATTTTTCAACTAAAGTATTATAATTTTTTTCGGGTTTTTTATATGTAAATTCTTGGCCACTTTGATAATTCTCCTCTCTAATATCATAAAAATGAATTGGCAAAACAAATTGCTGGCTTAGTAAACCCTTATTACAAAACCCTCCCTAAACCTAAATTTATAGTGGTACTTTTGGAATCTTTCCAATGTAATTATACTTTAGAAATAAAACTTGTTTTATCTTATTTCTCTTTGATTTTTTGTTAATGTTATTTTCTGTTATATTGAAAAGAATTTTCAATTTTTTTACTATTCTCCTTTGTGGACTTAAAATATTTTCAGCCATGATTTTTACATTTTTCCGTCAAATAGTTGTCACTTGTCACCCAGTCAACAAGTAATCAACATGTGACAAATTAGTCTGCAAGTTAGAATATAACTATATAATGAAGACATTATCAATTTAGAAGAAAAAAAATTGAAAACGCTGTTTTTAGTATCTTATCATTTATACGTTAATCACCAAAAATCATCGTTGAAATAGATCTTATAAACCAACGGCAATAACATGAACATAATTTCATTACTTTATCACTTATAGTTTTGACAAAAATAGCATAATGAAACCCACAAGTGGTAAAGAACGAAAATTGAGAATACATTAAAACGTTTTACGAGTTCGAACTTCTCTCGAAATCAAATTGCAGCTATATGAAACACACGAATTTTCATATAGTTTCCTATGGTTCAACATTAATAACATCTCATAGTTCATTAACTCAAAATCAGCCCCCAAAAAAAGCTTCCGTAATATAAGTCGGGGTTTATGGTATCTGTTGTACTGGATCATTCCAATTATTAAAAAAATAATGTTTATAAGACATTGATAATTGTTTTTGATAATACCGAACTATAACCTAAAATTCATATTCTAAAATTTCTTTTTAATTTACAGAATATACTGGAAAAAGGATCTAATCTCTGATGTCATAATTATTAGTTAGAACATTTTAACGATAATTGAAAAGAACTCGCCGACACCGATGAGATGATTAAAGTAGAAATGTGTATATATATATATAATATAATAATGCGTGTAAATTAATGTAATGTGAATTTGGACCGTTGAAATGAAAGTCTATGGTCACATGTTGGAGGTACAGAGAAATGTGGTGGCTGCTTCACCATTGATGTAACCTCTTAGAAACAATTCCAACCGTAGAAAATATCTCAAAAGGAAAATTACAAAACATATCAAAGTTGTTGAACACATGCAACTCTCATTACACGACAAGCTCTCTCTTCAACAACACATGTATGTCCATTTGCATGAATATGTGTGAATTTTTAGGTCAGGTAATATGTTTGGTTCATATTCGACGGCTAAGAAAATTTTGAAGGAAATTTCGCAAAATTTTGAGGAAATAAAGAATCATAAGAAATGTCGCTTTCTACAATGTTTACTTGATTGATCTTCTCTGCGTGTTTGCTCCGTGAAATATGAGTCGTTGATATATTTGACAACTAGATGTTGAAATCTTTTCATGAATTTGATCATTGAATTGGTAATACATAACAAGACTAAAAAGGAAAAGAAGACGATACATGTGGATCCCCATTTGCATGATAACAAAATTTTCATGATTTCATTTACTTTATAAAACTAGTGCTAGAGGTAAATTTAGAGATACGAATTGATACTACAGCCTCATTCTTATGACATGAGATTTAATTTTTATATTGCCTCTAGAAATCCATCTTGGTTGGAGTCAATTCTCGAGGAAGATAGAAGACCATATATAATTTCTATCACGCCTTATTCTTCCATTTAGTTTTGTTATTTCCTCTCGTGTTTCTAATATTTTCTCTAACTTGATTGGCATCTTGCTTTATGCAATACTGATTTTGTAACTCTTCTCACCTGATTATTGGGATTTTGAATAATTTACTTAAAGGCGCCAATAAAAATGATACTATAGTCTTTTGGACTTGAAGATTGTGGTTTGCTGGTGTTATTGGGTCACACATTGGGGTTGAAGATTGCCACGACCTAACTGGACCAAGGTGTGCTCTCTAGAACTGACCTAACAATACATATGTCTTCTGCTTTCCGTCGTTCAAAACTAGTCTGATGTTTAGGCTTGAAGATTGTGGTTCGCTAAAATTTTAGATATCGGAGATACTTGTAGGCTTAAAACATGTCAACTAAGGAAGAGTTGTAGGTGTTGTTAGGTCAGTTTTCGAGGGCGTATCTCGGTCCAGCTCACTCGTGGCAATATTTGAGGAGTTTGTCAATCCTTGGGGAGTTTTGCAGATTGTCTTTGGTGTTAAAGAGATAATGCGTCAATCTCAATATCAACGATCCGGTCCTCGTTGTGCCATTCTCGTTTTGGTTTTTTCATTTGTTTGTTTTGTTTGCATGATTGTTAAATTGTTGTCTATGTAATTTTGTTAAACACTCAAAACTAGTATATTAATTAATATTTTACCCAAAAAAATTCTACAGCCTTTTAAAGAACTAAAGAAATCTAAAAGTGGTCCATATGCAGATTTCATCTTAAAAACAGTTAACTTTAATATTTATATATTTAAATTTTGATACTTCTACAGTAAATTGTAAGTTGTGATTATAAAATGAACCTCTCTGGAAAATGGACAAGACTGACGATTGATATTGAATCTCAAGTCATTTTCGTTGTTGTGAGCTGTTCACATTTTTGTTATTTTATTCATAAATTTTCTGGTTAAAAATGTTTACTAATATGTCTTACATTGTCTTTTTCTTTTACACAAAAGTAGAATTACAAAGGTATGGGACCTTATGGGCAATGTATAAGATTTCCCTTAGATAACTTTTGTGCATTTGGAAGAACTCTTTGTTTGAACTTGGCCACTGAACAATATCGTTTCAATTTCCTTTTTGTATCAATATTTTTTTTTTGGCAAAAATTCTATCCATAACATAAATATTTTTCTAAAATCTCAAATAATATCACATAGAAATTATATGATTTCCTAAAATTAAAATCTAGTAAAAAAACAATAAAGATGGAATTAAATTTTTTTTTGTCAACTGAATAATACATAGAACACTCATCATAGTTGGATACAAAACTACAACACTAAACTATCAGCTAATTTTTTAAAAAGACAGAGTTAACTACTTTTTTTTTTGTCAACAATTGGATTGACAAGGTCCGATCCATAGTTTAAAACTCACCCCTATAATTTTTTTTAAGTTACCATAATGCAGTGGGTAGAAATCGAACTCTGATACCAAATCATTAGCTAGATCATACTAACTATCAGACTAAAAGCAAACGGAATTAACTACTTCATTTGGAAACAATATTTTTATTTGTTAATTTGTTACTTCCTTAAAATATATTGATATTAATGGGCCGGATCATAGATTCTATGCAAATGTAAACAACATTTGAGACCATTCGTCAAAGGCTTTAAAGTATGTCCATTTTCATATCAGCATGAGCATAGAGATGCGAATATACTGTACAAGGTTAATAATTATTTCATAATGTGTTAGATCTTATTGTCTTTAAAATCTATAGCACTTAATATGATATTAGAGCTAAACTACAAAAAAGTTAATTCATCCAATACTAGTCTGGTTGACTCAAGTTAATATTGATCATATAATGAAATTTTTAAAATATGAATAAGTAGAAGAATTGTCATTTGACGAAACTTGTTATGAAATCCATGAATAGAACAAGATATATATATATATATATATATATATATATATATATATATATTGTTTGAAAAAATTATGGTGAATACTTGTTGAGTCAAATATTTAGAACTTCTTATTGATTATGATTTTTAGTGATATATGTAAATTCTTTATCGTTTAGAAAAAATATGTAGAAGGAAGCATAAACTTCTAAAGTTTATAAAAAAAGCTTACGAAAAATGAATAGACAAAAACAAATTACATATGATTGTTAAAAATCCACAAATTTTCAATAACAAAATATTAGTGAAAACAGTAGAGTTTTTATCACACAATCTATAATTTCTTTTCAAGAAAAACCGATAAAATTAGAACGATACAGAAAAGATTAGCACAACTCCTTTAAAAATAAATAAAAACTATATCGAACTAAATTGTACTATTTTTTTATGAAGAAAAAGAAAAAAAAATTATCTTAATGGTTTTAGAAAATAAAATTTATGAAATTAGTAAAACAATTCCAATATCTTTCTTTTTTTTTGAAAAAGGGCTTACAATTCCAATATCATTGCACAAGACAATATAAATATTAATTTGTACACACTTTTGAAGAGATAAATCTCAAATGAAAACATTAAGATTTAAATCTCACTATATTTCTCTATATTATTATACAAACAATATAATTTTAGAATTAAAATTACAAATAGTTAAGCAAGGACCTTGGTTGATCTTGAGAATCTGGGTGACCATGGATTACACAATAGAGAAGCTTTTGAAGAGAGCTTCTTCTTCAGTTTCAGGTTATGTTTTGTTGATTCTCTTTCCATTTCTTTGCTGCTTTCAACTTCTCCAAATGCCTCCACTGCTGATTTCAGATCTGCTTTTTTAGAGAAATTTAATTAGGATTTATCTTATATTTACTTTTATATATGGATACATAATTTTATTTTTATCTACATATATCAATATATTTAGAATATACACACTATGTAACCTTATTTTTGCACTTTTTGGCTGACACATTGGCAAAATGATATTTATGTTAAATTTGATTCTATGTGTTACATTTACAAATACAATATTATTCATTTAAAAAAATTACTCCGTTATTTTCGGATGTTATTTTTTGTATGACATACTATTTTACTCAATTATGGATTTACAATATTTGTTTAACAAGCGTTCGAAAAACAGTGATTGAATCATATAAATTGAATGATTTGGACTTCATAAGATTTTTTTGATGATTTTGTGGTGAATTTTTAGAGAATTTTTACAATTTGTTTATTTTAAACATTTAAAATTTTAATTAACATAATTTTTGTATTTTAAACCAAAAATATTCTAAAACAATTTATAATCATTAAATATCTTATGCTTAAAATATTTTTAATGGCAAGGAATTAGATGATATTTTCAAATCACTACAATAACATTAAATTTTAGGAAACAATTTTTTTTTCATAATTGAGTTGCAATAATTTGTCATTTTGACACAAATCATTCCCAAATGTTTATTCAATGCACAAATTCCCATGTATTTGCCCCCATGTCTTTTTTTCTTTTTATGAATAATCATCTTAGTAATTTATTGATATAAATCTCAATGAGAAGTAATATATAAATCCATATTGTTTGATTATTCAAAATTTAATCAATCAAATAAATATCTTAAAAGTTACCTTGAAATGGCCACGATGAGTTTGACTCCAAAACGTTCTTGCTTTTCTTAAATTCATGTAGCTGCAAATATTGTATTTGTCGGTAACTAGATCGATAAAATCTAATTTATAATTAAAATTCTAAAATCAAATCTTATATTTTATCGTGCTGGATTACACGCAAGTAGTTAAAGTTAAATTCCGATAGAAAAATTATAGAAATGAGATGAGATTATTAAGATTAGAAAAACACAAATATAAGTGTTGGTTCATACCCAACTAGGTGCACTACTTGATGAACTATCCCAACCAATATGTGACACGTGTCGAACATCTGTAGGATATCCAATTTCCATCTCTTCATCATCATCCTCATCTACAAAACAAGATTGTAACCAATTCAATGATTCTTAATGTTCATTAGAATGATTCTTAAATAAGATTACAAAATTATAAAATCAATTTTACCAAAAACATCGGAGAAACACTTGAAACTCTTCTGATAAAGTCCTTTGAATCTTGTAGTCATGCTCAAAAACCGACACAAACGATAAATGTCAGAAACACTTTCTACTTTGATATAAGATTTTGATAATGTTATAAAGAAGACCAAAAAGAAAATGAAACAAATAAGAAAAACAGAAACTGATTGAAGAGAAAAATGGAGATGAAGATGAAGAAGAAAAAAGAAACGAGACAAAATCTTCTTTTGTTTGAGATTGGAATGATATTTAAAGAAAAAACAAATAAAAAAATGGGAGGAGACATGAAAGAGGAGTGGTAATAATAAAATCAATTAATACGAAGTATATTATTTATTTATTTATTGTTGTATCAATTATTGGAGAATACAAAAATTGTATATTTTAACAGAAAACAGAATATCTTATCCGATAACGACAAGAAGAATAATACAAAGATTAAATTAAAGATGTAATGTATAAGAAAAAATTAGTTAAAGTTTTAGGTAATCTATTTCTCGAGATTTAGTTCAACAACTTAATTCCTAACAATTGTTCTGGAGTTTCTTATGATGTTTAGGTATTTTGTTCATCTAATACATATTTTATTTGTTTTAAAACAAATATTTGTGTCTGCCTAATTTGTTTTTAATTGATAATTGATAATATTACGAAAAAAGAGAAGAAGAAGCAATAGTTTATTATTATAACGCCATTACTCTTCATTTATCTAGCATATGTCATATATTTAAAATGTTTTTTTGTTTTGTTATAATGGTTTCTTTTTGGGTTCAAATAGTTATATAAAAAATGATGAATTGTATAATCCCATGAATGAATTAAAGGATTGAACTTTAGCCTTTCCTTTTTGGTATAAGAATCTTAGCCTTTCGAGGAATTAACCTGCATAGTTGTTAACAACTTAATGTTTTTCTAATATTTAACAACTAAATATATAAGTAGTCTGTCGTCTCTACACTCAGAATTCGTAGCGCTTCTCTAGGGTATGACATGCCTCTTATCCTTCCAGTTGGTAGAGGTCGAGTTTTTGGTAAATTGTTCCGAATTGATAAAAATGATCGAGGAGCCTCAAAGATGGCCCGCCTTTATTTCATACCTGGACGATTTTTCAAGACTTCGAAACTCTTTCAGGTTTTGTTCGGTTACCCATATTCCATGTACACTGAACAACAAAGCCAATTATCTAGCTCGCACAGTCAGATGAAAATCCCGGTGTCACGCAATCGTGCAGAATGTGGCCTATTCATTACCGTTGTAACATCAATCATTAGTTAAGTCTAAAAAAATTTTTTAGCTAAAGTGTATATCATTTGCTTGCTTTAATATTTTTCTCTTTTTCTCTTTAATATATTTAATGTAATCAAATATTTGGTACAACAATTTTAGTAACTTAAAAAAGTAATGTAAAAAAAACAAAAATAAATGATTTTCTATTTTTATAATCAATTGAATTGATAAAAATTTAATCTATAACTTAGAGTTTAGGACAAATGGCTCAGTCGTAATTGTTACTTTACAAATCTTTAAACACCAGAATTTGATTCTTCTTTGATACATGGGGAATGAGAAAAATAGATTTTAGGATATGAACTTTGACTATCAAAATCTAATTATTGAAAAAGAATAAGGGTATAGTGAAAACTATAAAAACATATAGTTAACAGTGATTAAATTTAATTTCTCCAGATGCGGTTTTAGGCTCATGCATGGAGTACGCAGCGTCAGACATATAGACATAGTTTATTAGCATTCCACTCAGAATTAAACCACTTAACTGCATAGAAGATCGGTCGATGTTCAAAATACTTATAAACATTTTTAGGTTATGTTCTCTTTATTATATCCCTTGTACTCTAAATTACAGAGTTGATGATATCTTTGAAGGCTCGTTTGTGATTATAATTTTGTAGACTCTGGTTTACCATTATAGCTTCGATCTTAGTGACATATAATCAGTTGACAATAAATAAATAAAAGAAGTCTAAGAAACACACAAATTTTTCATTATTAAATATCTTTTGATAACTAATGACATTCGCTTCAATAATCAAAGGAATAAGAAAGCTGTCATTTATCATTATACCATTAAGTATCTAACTAATCAAATGCTAATAAGAAATGTATAATCCACACAAAGCACAACAAAAGTTCTAATGCTGTCATGTCAAATGATTAGCCTTAAAACTATTTTATAGATTTTGAAAGTTCCATATTTCGAGATATTTGAGTTGTGGCCTTCACGTTTTTGTAGTTCTCTATCAATATATATAACACATAAATATGTGTATATGTGAATTTGCAATCGTCATTGTCTTGAATTGTAATGGTACCACAACATACAATGTGACTCAGTGACACAGTTGTCTTTTTTTTTGGTATATATAAAGTTGAAAATTGTGCTTAGTCACTTTCATAACACCTTTTGTCTTTGAGTTAAATCATTTGTCTCCTTCTGAAAACGATATTAGATTTCTAAATCTAACTTTATAAAAAGTTAATGACACAAAAAATAAAGCTTCACAAAAGGTATAAATCAGTTTTCTCCTTTTTTAATTATTTGGCTTGATTGGGAAACATGATAGAATGTGATGGTGATCCTAATTGAAATAATAACTAATGAATATATTTAAATTTGACTGAAACTATACAATGAAACTAATTAGGGACTAATTAACTGAATAAACTTATAAAAATACCAGTTCTATAAGAATAAAATTGCCAGTAGAGAAACTTTTATATAGGCCTATTACCAAGTCTAATGACCTCATGTGTTTAGAGTTTTGAACAAGTTAGTATAGTATATATATCTTTGTTGTAATTTTTGGGAGTTACTTCCAAACTACTCTCTAGGTCAACAATTGAATCGATAAAATTCGATCCATAACTTAAAACACATCCCTATAATCCTTTTTTACGCTACCATAATGCAGCAGGTAGAAATCGAACCTAGTGTCAAATCATCTTAACAACTCTCCATTTTTATATTTTGTGAAATCTAATCAAGAATCAATTTAATATTTGGTGTTTTTACATTAAGCTTTTTCTCTGTACAATAAATCCCTTCATGAACTATTTTATTTTAAGTCAATATTACAATGTCAGTTTCCAAAAACTCACACTGAAGGAGGAAATTTTAGTTGAATTTGGCATAAACATTTATTTAAAATTAGCAAAGTATATTTTGTTTAAATTACTCAAGATGATACAATACATTCACTTGAAAAATTCCACTACACAATAATCTCTTCAAAGTGTGTGATGCATGCAGCGTTTAAACTTTGCTACAAACTCCATCACACACTTTTGTTTATCTTGTTGATTGGTAAAATGTTTATAGTAGATTGTCGAGTTTATCTTTGTAGAGTTGATTTTAGGAGATAGTTTGATACCTATTCTCTTGAGTGTAATTTTTTTTGTTTTTGTATGTGTCTTTGGTGACAGATATCTCAAGTATTTGAAGAAGCATAACGTGAGAGATTGGCTCAGTCAGAGTAATTGCTTCAAACAAGGACCATAACCCCTAGACTTGAGGTACTTCACCATTGCTGAGAACGAACCAGAGGAAGAACACTAAAACCAGTTTTGGTCTAGGGCTATATATTTACCTTTCATTTTGTGGGAAATTATGAAATAAACTTCCAATTTGTGGATAATTAAAACAAAGGTTGAACTTTGGGTGGATCTGTTGACTATATGGAAAGTTCTCGAAAAGAAATAGATCGTCGACCCCACTAAAGAACTCATACTAGCAAAACCGATATTCATTTACTCGGCTCTCAGACGGAACAAAATGAGATGGTAATGAATTTACAGCAAAAACACAAAGCCAAAAGAGATGAGGTTGATCGATGACAAAGCAAAAGGTACCATAAGATGCAGTAAGCAAGCAAAGGCTAAATGGCACATAGAAACTCTTAGTGGTAATGTACTAATAACTATCCTAGAATGATCTCAACATTCAAGTATCTAAATTTCCAAACTTCGTGAACATCTAAGATTCTTCATTTGATTAAAGATCCCATATTCAGATAAGTAACTTCACAAGTGACTCGTGTAGCAGTAAGGAGTTTAAACATCTGAAATTGTAGTACTACACCGATTCAAATCGGAACACAAAACATCATATTACTTAAGTCCAAGAAAGGTTTTTGAAAAGCTAAAGCCATTACCTTTGTTGAAACACATATCTTCAACAATGATGTAATCATTGCCAACTTGATGGCCAATACGGATGGATTCCATAACCAGTCTTCCAATTATCCAAGTAAATAACTTTCTTCACTGCCCAGAATGATATGAACAGAGCCACAAGCATAACCAATCTCTGTGCATTGAGGTTCTTTACTCGAACAAGCACATTGGTGACAAATGCCAAAAGTAATCCAACCACTGTATACAAGAATCCCACAGCAAATCCTTCAGCTCCAAGCTGCATTCCAGATCCTTGGTAGAAAAACACAAGCTTGTTTGGATCGTTACGGTCTTGAAGAAACATTGGCATTTTCCTGATGATGTTGTGCATTGTACCAGCGACGCTAAAGAAGTAAATGAAGATTGAACCAGCTAACCAAAGTCTACGATCATGGAGAAGAGTTTCTCCTTTTAGAATCCGTTTAATGATGAACGGAATAGAGATAACAATCAAAGCAACGATAACGCCGATCTGTGTTTTCGAAAGAAGCGGAGGACGTTGAATGGGACCGACGGTGAGTTTAGTTCGCTGTTCGACGAATTCAGCCATGGATTCTGCTAATCTAGAGTAATCCGATTGGTCCATTTGACCAGATTCATCACGGAGATTGGATATCGAAGGACTTACAAGGCGAATGTGAGGTAAAGCGTTAACGCCAAAGAGCTGGAACGACGATTGAGATCGTGAGAACTCAAGCTCGCAGAAGAAAAGCTTGGTTCCATCAGATCCATTGTTGTTAGCGAGAAAAGAAGCGGAGACGATACCGAACTCGCGACGGAGCTCTTGGAGACGAAGTTCGGATTTGCTGTGGAGTTGAGTAGCATCGAAGAAGACAAGTATTGAATAAGGACGAGGAGTGGAAACAGAGGTGAGGAATTTAGAGATTCCATGGTCATCGAGATGAATTACACCTGCTTCGCTGTTTGATCTGAGAGAAACCAGTTCACTGATAAGATCTGAATCCGAATCATCCGAAAACGACGCTGCAAATACCGATGATATTGCTGCTAAGAGGAATAGAATCGAGATGAGTTTCGATTTGACCGCCATTGTGGATCTCTCACACCTTGAAGGTTTCTCTCAAATTCGAAGAATTCAGTAAAAGAAAAAGTATTTGTCTGTTTACAAGAAAGCCTCTACCTGAGAAAGAAGGTTTTTAGGGTTCTTCAGTTTTTGGTATCTTGCTGGTTGTCCTAGGTGGAAGGTTTTAGTTGGTTAGACTATCCACGTGGGTAATTACCATTCGTGGAATAAATCTGCAACCTACGAGCATTCTTAACACAATGTAGATTTTTTTTTCTTTTCTCCAAAAAATATTAAAAAGATGTGTACCCAAAAATATGTCTCATGTAAAAAGTCTAGAAACATAATTCTCCATCCACAAATATTGTAAATTAATTTCTCATTAATCTCAATTATAGTTGGTTTAAATGGTACAATAAACTAAAATTGAATCTCTCACACATCTCATCTTCTAATTCGACTTCCTCCGCGCGTACCTATTTCAATTTTGACCAAATCTGTAGTCGAATTTCGTTTCTTAGTTGAGTAATCTTTCCGATTTGAAATGATTTCGTCAATTTAGGCTTACAGGACTTAAATTTTTACGTGTTAAGTCTCGATTTATTTTAAGTGGGTTAACTGAAATTTACACACATCTATAATTGGATCATTAATTGGCTAATTACAGTTTAATTCTAGCTTAGGTTTAATTTAGACTAATTTTAATTTACTGTACCATTTAACCCAATTCTGATTGGGATTGGAGGAAATTAATATGTAATATTTATGGAGAGGGAATTAGATTTCTAAACTTTTCAGATAATCAATTACAATAAAACATATTTCTGGATATATCTGAATTTTTTTATATTTTCGAGAAAGGTCTGGATCATCGACCCAAATATTACTGATAATGGGATATTTTACAATCCGATAACCATGACCACATAAGTGCAAGAAATACAAAGATATGTAAAGGGTTATTTCCAAAAACACAACTATTAGTCTATTACTGTAGGCTAATAATATGATTTTTATGATTAGGACCTCTATTTTTTTCAGGTATTTATCAATTGTTACATGTGAAAAAATACATTGTATCTGATTGATAAGCTTGGAATTTCTCGGATCATAAAATAAAAATTGATTATATTTAATCATGAGAATGGAATATTGGTGATTTTGATAGCTGATTATATTGCTCATCTTTTATAGTCAATATTGCGTAGTACATATAATATTATTTATCGTTTATGTTGCATTTACGCTGAAGATTGTACGTTGGATCACCGTACAAGCACGACCCAAGCGAATTTCAAAGAGCCAACAGTAGATCAAAGAAGTTCGAGATCTTGAAAGAACCACATTTTGATAGTTATGTGTTTATTGTTTAGCAAATACATGTATATTTGTGTTTTTATTAGGATATGAAAATATCACACATACACTAAGTTAGGACCATTTTATGTACAAAGCTTATAGATCACTTCACTCATATCAATTAGTTTTGAGTTAAAACTCTACTATTCATTTATATTGTATTAGAATTTAAAATTGGCTCAACAAATACGTGATTAATACATTTGAAAATTGAAATGATGTGTTCGGATCCATTTTCACTCCCACCTCTAAAGAGCCTATTAAAATGTAAACATATCCTATATCAAAAATTATGATTAATCTATTCTAATATATAAAGTGTATGAGTCTTTAATTTTAATATTCTTTTGGGTTTTTTACACGAAATGTCATGTGCAAATGCAAAAATATTTTTAGTGTCATCTTTAATTTAAAATTATCGGTAATGCCATTTTTTAGGAAAAGTAGATGATGAAATGACAAACGTGCCCTTGAAAAAATTTGTTGAAATCATAGACAAATAGAAACTTTCCATCGCAGGCAAATGTATATCACCACAACGTACACTAATCTGACACGTGTTAGTTATTGTTGGCATGAACATATGGATATCCGAATGGACAAAATACCAATGTCCATGATATACGAAATAGAAACTTGTCCATTGCAGATAAATGTATATCACCACATCATACTCCCATCTGACTATATCCATAATGGACGAAATACCAATGTCTAGTATGAACGAAATCATAAACGTGTATGAATATGTAACGATTATGGTACAATAATTAAAGAAATAAATGAGAAAAATGAAGATAACGTTGAGGGAGAAGATCAAAATCGGAAAAAAATGGAAACATTTAAATTTATATATACAAATCAAACTACAAAAGAGACAAAAAAACAAATGTCACATAAATATTATATAAATAAAAATAATTATAAATATATATTAGTTTTTCACAAAAACATATTCTATGCATGGAACATCATTTAGTTTACTAATAAAAATATATAGTGATAATTATCTCTTATTAGGATTAGGATCAAAGATAAAAATCTTATAATAAAGTATAAAATTATTGTAATTGTTTCATTTTAGTTTTCTTTTAAAATATAAAATTATTTTAATTTTATACTTAGTAAAAAGATAAATAATAATGATTATTTTAATTTTATAATTATAAATAGAGATAATTATGTTTACTTCTTTTGTTAGAATGATAAATAAAGATAAATATTTTAAAGTAGAAAATAAATATTTTAAAAACTTAGATTTTAAAATAGATTTTATTTTTTTGGAAATAATATAAATATAATAAAATTTATAATCAAATTTGAAGTGGAAATCCGGCATATTAGTGATTTTTGAGAAAGTCAACCTTATATACATAATAGGACTAAGAAGAGGATAAATAGTAAGATTTTTTTTTTGTTTTTAATCGAAACGCGTTCACCGGCTGTCAAAGTAAAATAACCGATAAAAAGAAAACAAAACTTTGAAAAAGGAAAGGAAAAAAGTAAAATAGCAAAAATGATTTAAAACATAATTCAACAACTGTAAAATTTCATAACTCCTTCGAATCAATTAACGCTAGGGTTTCTTCATCTATCTATCGGGAGACGAAGATGGTTTGCGATAAGTGTAAGTCGAATCAATAATGTCCTCATCTATCATTTCAATTTTGGAAATTTACTGAATTAGGTATTCCAATTGAATCAATCTGTATCTCGATTGGTTTCAACTTGCTCGATTATTGTGTTGGGTTGTAATATAATCGCCCTATTTAGCATTGGGATTTGTGTTTCGATTTGATTTGTTTGGTTTTAGATCGATACCCTAAGATGAATTCTTCGATCTGTTATTAGTTCAAAGCTTGATCCTTTAAATTAGTTTTCTTATGATCTTCTTACGTTTTAGGTGAGAAGAAGTTATCTAAAGTGATAGTTCCAGATAAGTGGAAGGATGGTGCTCGCAATGTAACTGAAGGAGGTGGCCGTAAAATCAACGAGAACAAGCTTCTCTCCAAAAAGAATAGGTATGTTTCCTCAATTTTTCATTTTTAATTACTCTGTTGATAAAATTGCAAGTTTGGAGATGTTTCTATTCTCCGTTGACTACTGGTTTGTTTCCTGTAGTTTTCTGATTAGAAACATTTGAAAATGTAGAAGTTTTCATGGAAGTAGCAATTCCCTACTAGCGATAACTTTAGTTTATGACGTTTGTCTTGTTTTTTTGAGGTGAGGACTGATTTGTTTCCTCTAGGGTCTTCTAGGAATCAATAGTAAATGTAGAATTTCTCATGGAAATAGCAATATTTGTAAGTTTGTCTTTGTCATTTTTAAGTCGAGTAGTGGTTTGTTTCCTCTAAATTCTTCTAAGAATATGTGGAACTTCTCATGGAATAGCCATAATTGTAACTTTTGGATGCTTGTACTTCTTTTGAGTTGAGTTATTGGCTTGTTTCCTCTAGGCTCTTCTAAGGATCATTAGTAAATGTTTAGGAATATTGAATGATATATGAAACTCTACTATAATTCATTTGTTGTAGTACTTCTAATTGAAGAACTAATCATAATAAATCTTTCAGAACTTAGTCCTCCCGTTGTTCTCGTTCTTTGCTGCTTCTGATTTTGTCTTGTGATGTTTCTTTGATATGTAGATGGACACCTTACGGTACAGCTACAACGAAGTGCATGATCTGCAAGCAACAAGTGCATCAAGATGGTAAATACTGTCACACATGTGCCTATAGCAAAGGTAATACATCGGTTTTACTTAACCAAATTCTTACCTCTTGTTGATATTATTGAGTGACTCAACAACTGATGGAAATGGCTCTTTGTGGTTGTGCAGGAGTGTGTGCGATGTGTGGGAAGCAAGTGTTGGACACCAAGATGTATAAGCAAAGCAATGTATAAACAGATATGCAAGCCGTCACAGTCCCTTTGATATGTCAACTCTGTGTAACCGGGACCACTTATCTTTGTGTGATCTTCTCACTCATGTATTCTCCGTACCGATTACCTATGTTTTTACTATTGACAAAACAAAATTTCGAATTGTTTCAATGTGTTTCTCTCGAGCGATCTCAAAGTTCTTATGTTTCGTTTTAGAACTCGAATTTCAGTATCAAAGATAGACTTGAATAATCAGCTGAGCAAATTGATTCTAACAAAAGTGAGTCAAAACCGGACCATGTCAATTATCAGACATGATCCAACCTGTATATGCTGAATTGAAAATGTCGTTCTTAGTACCGTACAATTATACTACTGTCTCTTCTTGTAACTAGTTCGTTGATGAGATCTCTCTTATGAGTTTACAACATTAAAGTGATAACAAATGTGACTCTGGAACATAAATTGTCCTGTGTATCCTGGTAAGTGATAAGTGACCTATCTTCTCCTCTTTGATTCTTTACGCATTTCTGCAAAGTAATTCTCAAGATTCTGCTTCTCCCATAGCCTTCTCTGCACCAAATCTTCCTTCTTATAATCATCTGAAAGTCAAACACAGTTGTACCAATCGTTTTAATCTCACTGAATCAGACATCAATGTTGGTTCAGATTTGGGAAATAGAATAGAAGATAGTAGAAGGTTACCGAGATTAGTCCATGCATCGGCAGCAACACCAAGTGATCTTCTGGTTAGGTATGATGCGTCTTCCCATGAATAAGGAGCTTTCTTCACCTTATATCTCCATACCCAACTGCTGTACCATGCTAGCAGCTGGAAGGGTATAGAAAGTCGATTTCGCAATTATGAGAAATGGAAAATATGGGAGTATGTGAAATGTGGAAACTTTTAAAAGCATGAAACCTTGATGATAGTGTAAGGTAAGAGAATGAATCGAACACCGATAATTCCCCAGACCGATGGTTTTTCAGCTCCTTTGATTTGTAGGTCGAGTTCGTTACTTAGCTCTTCCTGTAGTTTCCTGCCAATACAAGGAAAATGAATGCGATGTAGTCACTATCAATACTCAATTTCAGTTAACAAAAAGGCGACTTAGATAACAGCATACTGGTCGATCTGCTTTGATCCCTTCTTCTTGTTACTTACTCCACCGGTGCGTTCGAGTTGTAAGGCCTTGAGCTTATTTTTGTAAGCAGGAGTTCGTTTAACAGTGGCTATAGCCTGCATCAAAGCAAAGACGATAGGTCTCATCAAGAAAATGACCATAATTTTGGTAAAAGAACAGATAGTATCTTGTTTAATTTTCTGAAGAGGCTTCTCCGAGTTTAAGCTATATAGACTACTCATGTTTGCAAGCATAAAAGTATATGAATCAAATTCAACAGATCGTACGTCCATAAGTTCTCTGTTTCATGAAACCGTTTAGTCAGGGTTATGTAGATGAATAGTTCTGATGATTAATGAGGCTTCAAATAAAAAAGATAGGATTGGCATGCATCAGGAAATTCACCAGAAAACTGCTACAGAACAGAAACTTAGACTATCAAAACATGGTTAGAGAATCCTGTCTCTCTAATACGTACCTCATTATACCTCGCCACGTTGTTCAGATATTGAAATGCAGACAAAACTACCAGTAGACCAATAAGAACAGCACGGGGATCCTAGAAACACATTAGACAGTTGTATCAGTTGAAATGCAGACAAAACTACCAGTAGACCAAAATCTGTTTTCACAAGAAAAGTCAGCAAAAGCACCCGATAGTATGTCTTACCGATTTATGTCCATATTTAGCCCGGTAGTATTGAGCAGTGTTGTAGAATACCTAAATAAAAGAAACACAAAGCGATATAGATAATTTTAAAGATCATTTATCAGTGCAATCCGTAGCTTGCAAGAAAACAAGATTGACATTGACAATTCTCCAACAAATGTTTTGCTGACCTCATTAGGATGTTCAATTGCATAATCGTATTGTGCTCGAGTTTCGTTATCTTTCAAAATCTGCAAAGAAGATTGCAGCCAAACACACACAAAAATTACCCTTTTGAGAACTTTGTGGAAACTAAAATCACAACCATGATCAAATTGTGCTTTCCTAGTCTCCACTAATTAGTATTACTACATAATTCTATTTGATAGTCAGATTTTTGAAACTTATCACAGAAACTTCATCTTTCCTATAACTTACCAGAACGATGAGCTTTCTTTTTATGGTCAAACACATCAAATCAATGAGTAAGCATAACTATTTTGGACTAAACTAAATCATTTATAACTTATAAGAATTATAGGCAGATGTATAATGGGATCTATACAAAATTCAAAAAGAAATTCAGAATCTTTGATTTAATATCAGATTCAAATTTCCAAAATCATAGAAGATGAAGTATACCTCGTAAGCAGTGGCGATTTTCACAAACAGTTTCTTCGATTCAGGATCCGGATTCTTATCTGGATGACTAAATCGATTCATCAAAGTGAGAAACAAAAAATTAACTAAATAATAGATACAATCAAAGATCAAATCTAATCAACCTGAACAATAAAATTCCAATAAAATCAACAATGTAAAACAAATCACGAAATCCTTACTGTTGTAAAGAGAGCTTGTAATAAGATCTCTTGATATCCGATGCATTCGCATCTTGAGCGACACTGTAAATCGAAAATGCGAAAAGTTCAGAAGGAAACGAAGAAATCAACATCTACACGGAAATGGAGATCGGAAACTGAACAAACCCAAGAAGAGCATAGCAATCTTCAGCGCCGCAATAAATTGCCGTCGAAGATTGGATGAACGAAGACAGTAAGAGGAGAATCAAAGCGAAGCAGCACCGCTCCGTCATCGCCGGCGGCGCCATCTCGTGATTACGTCGGCGAATTGAGAAGAAAAATACTCTTTGGGCCTTTTTGTTATACTTTATAAGAAACAGAAATTGGTAAGTGGTTTTGTGATGGTCAACTACAAAGTTTTTTTTTTTGGTCAGGTATCAACATGCCGGCTCATTAGCCAAGTTCCTACATAATGCAGGTGGTGGGACTCGATCTCTGGTTGTGTAAATACGCATGTCTTAGTGGATTTACCGCCTGCACGTCAACTATAAAATTTAAATTTTATAATAAATTTTTTTTTGGGCTGTAATAAAACTTATGGTGTAAATAATTGAGGTTTATCGTGCAAAATAATCGGAATATTCGTATTTTATTTTCCTATGAGATGAAATTAATATTTCATTGTTAGTTTTTTTTTTCCATAATCAACTGAACCACTTCTTTTTTTTTTGTTATTGTTATTTTTCTTTTAAAATGCTAAGTTGATATACCAATTTTCTTTTCTTATACATAAGTTAAAAACATAAATAAGTAGCTGATTTTTTTTAAAATATTACGGTAAAGACAATAATTATACAAACCCGTAACAACAAACACAAATAAAATACGAAACAATAGAAAAGAAATACAAAAGTAGAAAACAAACTCTCGCCATAAAGTTGATGTTCTCGTTCGTTCTATTAGAGAGTCAGCTAATGGATTAGTGTTGTAAATTTTTCATTACATTGTGGTGTTTTGGTTTCTAATATTATTTTGGTTGACAAAAAAAAAAAAAACTTTCGCCGAATTGCTTTCAGTCTGGTGGTTAGGATGATTCAGCTAATGAATTGACACTAGTATTCGATTCCTACCCATTACATTATGGTAGTTTAAAAGAAAGTTATATGGGTGAACTTTAGGCTATAAATCAGATTTTGTCGATCCAATTGTTGACAAAAAAAACTCCATCTAAACACAAGTTTTGTTATTGTTCATATACATTTTTAGATTTGTTATTATAACATAATCATTTATGAGTAACTATGCATTGTTCTATTATCAACTACCTTTTTAAAGAGTAATTGTCATAAACTATTAACTTTTTAGCCGTAAACATTGTAATGTCCCACTATTCTAACTTCGAAAATTGGTAATATCCACGTAATATTATTTGAGGTTTTAAAAATGTAATTGAGATATGTATTGGATTTATCGATCCAAATTATTTAAAAAAATATTATAAAACAAAAAATTACATTTGATCGATGCAGGTTTCTATCAAAATTCGATTCAAAATATATCATAATCCCGTACGATTATGTAAGGTTTGAGCGTTATTTGGTGTGTATTTATTGGCGTATTGAAGTATGGAGAGAACTCAGATAAAATAATCTAATTTTCTACAAGGAATTTTTCTAAAAATAGTAGGCCTCGTGTAGTCTAGCTCAAAGCAGATCCAATTTTGGGCTTATGGGCTTTGTTCAAAACTAGTAATAAGATGGGCCATACATTATTTAATTTGACCTCTTAAGCAGTTTCTTGATTATTTTATTTTGTCTCAAATGCTTTTCCAACACTTCTTCACATGATCATATCACATGTTGACACAAGAGGTTGCTTATATGGACACTTTGTATGAGAATGTCCCACCAACAAGATACCTCAAATCTTCCAAAATAAATTAATTGATCTTAAATGAGAATTTTACATTTAAACATAACCCAATTTACATCATGATCCACATTACATAGCTAGTAGAACTATTCATAAAATATTTAGATCCAACCAATGTAAATAAAATATATAGACTACATCAAATATATAGTGGAATACGATATATTTTATGTTACTTAGTAACTAGTAAGCATCAAGAAAACCAATTAACAAAAAAATAAAAATTATCGAGATATGATATATTATATTTTGTACGCTTAGTTATAAAATTTGATTACAAAAAATCGTGTTGTCCTATATTATAATGTCTGGGATTTGAAATATTTGGATTATAGATTGGTTTTGTTCATAACCAAATAATTTAGTTATAGAGTGGTGGTTTGCATCATTGGCCAAACCTATCAAACAAAAATTCTCGTAGCATAAATTTTACGATGTTGTTGATTTGACCATTATAATTATTTCGAGTAACAAAATATAGTCGTATTTTTACAAATAGCATATTTGAGTCCAAAGTGCATTTCTAAAACTTTTTTTTAATATATTTCTTGTAGTAGGAAGAAGCCGAAAACATACTCCTAAAACTTCTTTTAATATATCTCCAGTAGTAGAAAAACGCCAAAGCTCGATGTCAAAACTATTAAGTATATTATGTAAACCACAAGATAAAGAATTCTGGTAGTGAAGCTTAGTTTGGGTGGTCGAATTTTAAAAACCTCGCAATGTATATAATGAAAAGCAATACACAGTTAGATAATAAGTTCTTTCCTTTATCTTTGCACTTAAATATTTACATAGTTGTCGATTCTTTTCTTCTCAAAGTAAATTGCCCAATATATTCTCCATGGTATCTTTTCTTTCTAACCACCAATAGAAATAAATATATATTACGACATTAACTACACACCCATCAACACTAAGTCTACACATCACACAGAAAATGCAACCCCACAAGCCCGACTCCTTACCGGTCCGATCCAACCCACCAAACCCACCGATATCTAGTCACCATTCGGCGAACCAAATCGTTCATCGAGCCAAAGAAAGTCTCACAACAAGAGTCTCTAAGCTCATATGTGCAATTTTCTTATCTCTTTTGCTATGTTTAGGCATTGTATTTTTCATCTTATGGATCAGTCTCCGTCCGCATCGACCACGTTTCTATATCCATGAGTTCTCAATATCCGCTTTAAGTCAATCCAATGGGTTCGAGACCTCACACATAAGCTTCAACGTAGCAGCTCGTAACCCGAACCAAAACGTTCGAATTTACTACGACTCGATGACTGGATCGGTTTACTACAGACAAAAACGGGTCGGGTCGACTAAACTAACTCAACCGTTTTACCAAGATCCAAAGAATACGAGCTCGATCGAAGGAGCTTTACGTGGGTCTACGATGATGGTTAATAAGGATCGTTGGAAGCAGATTGAACAAGAGAGGAATCAAGGTAAGATCATATTCCGGTTAGAAGTCCGGTCTGTGATTCGGTTTAAGGTGTACACGTGGCATAGTAAGAGTCATAAGATGTATGCAAATTGTTATGTTGAGGTTGGTTGGGATGGAATGTTGTTGAGTGGAACTAAAGACAAGAAATGTCCGGTTTATTTCACTTGACCAAAAGTGTATTTGTTTCTCAATAATTTGCATTAACATAATTAGGAAAATTATGTTTTTGAATGACTAGAATAATGATTCAATGCCGAGGATTGACAAAAAAAATTTAAAATAATAATGATTCAATATAATTTGCTTTTATGTTTATTTGAGTTGGATGTAACGTTTGGCCCATGATGACATGTTAATTGTTTTTTATTAACCATTATCTATGATTCAAAATTCTTTTTTTGACGACTGCCATTATGATTTACATAATTAACGAGTCTAATTTATGTTGCCACGTCGTAGAACTTGTCATTAAGGATTAAATTAATTAAGTTGAGAGTTCGCCAATAATTAGGACAATTTAAATATACATAAAGTAAACTCAATTTGGGAGCTAAAGATGTCATTGTTAATCCAATTTTTTTTTTCAACAATGAGACGATAACACCTGGTTGATTGACAAATTTCTCTAAATCTCTAATAATATCACGGAGGATAAAAACGATTTTTAAAGTTGAATTTGGATGAGGAAATAGCAGATTATACACTTTTTATTTTTCTAATAATTGAATCGACAAATAGTAGTTCATAACTCAAATTTTACATTAACCTTGGATCAAAAACTGAACCAATTTTTCTGAATCGAACAGAACATAGTTTTTGGACAAATCAATGCGGTTATTAATGTTGAATTCAGATCAATTGGCAATGGTTTGCGTAAAATTTCGGTTATGTATTCGAGTCGGTTTAATCGGTTTATCCGAACAGTTAATCTTTAACCGAATACTTTTTTCTTCTTCTTTTTCTTCCTCTATTCTCTCTTCCCAACCTTTTTCTTCTTCTTCCTCTTTTCTCTTTCCAGAAACCACAATTGTTCGCATCTTCTTATTCTTACTTGATTCTTCTTCTTATTTTGAGTTGATGTTGTTAAAAATTAAAAATCCAAACATTAATCTCGCTAATTTTGTTAATTTGTGCTGTTGATATCGTGGAATTCAGGTTTATTCGAAATTATTTTTTGTCCAAATAGTTCGTTAACCGAATCGACCCGATTCATAATATAATTTAGTTAATTTCGATATAAATTGAATATTTTATAAATACATCATAATCAAACTACCCGATCTGACCCAAATCGAATTATCCAAAATCGCATGCCTATTTTACATGGCAAAGATACACAACTACTTATATTCGAATTATGATTAGACATTTAACCATTTAACCAAAAATACTTAAAAAAATATTTTATGCCAAAGATAATGATTCTATAGCAATCAAATATAATGTGATACGTACCTTACATCATTTGTCTTTTAAGGTTTACAACTTTGTTCCTATCATATTTATATTTTCAAAGTCAGCTTGGACAACCTGGCTCAAAAGTTCCTATCATATTTATATTTACAAAGTCAACTTGGACAACCTGGCTCAATTCCAAAGTTGACTAAGATAGTGCCAATTAAAGGAATATAGACCCAATTCAAATAACACATAGCTTGATCTTACTTGATGAACATAACAAGGACACTCGAAAGATAATGATGATCTCTGTCCCTCTTCATCAATCAAAATCCATCTTATTTCTCCTTTTCTTCCTCATCAAAACCATAAACACGCAACCAACATATCTCCTCACCACTTGCTCCAACTCAAGCAGCTACACAGCAAACAGTTTGTATAAATCCAATTTAGATTCTCTAATATCAGTTTTTCTTACTCAATCATCCAACAGAGGTTTCTACAGTTACACCTCTGGTTCTTCTCCAACCTCAACTGTGTACGGAACTTATCTATGTCGTGGAGACATATCTTCCTCAACTTGTGAAACATGCATCTCAAGAGCAACCAAAAACGTTTTCATATACTGTCCTATCCAAAAACAAGCAATCATTTGGTATGAAGAATGCTTCTTCAGGTATTCGAGTAGTCCGATTTACTCGATTCTTGATCTAACAGGCGTCAGATCGACGATATCCCATACCATGATTTACAGATATAATTTCATTAGCACTGTGCAATCTCGTATGGAATTTCTTATACAAGAAGCCTACTCAAGCTCTTCATATTTTGCTAAAGAAACTTATCATGTGGATTATTTTGAAGAGGTTTACGATCTGTATGGATTGGTACAGTGTACACCGGATCTAGATCAATATGATTGCTATAGATGCTTGAAAACGGCGTATAATGCGACTGAAGATTGTTGTTATGGAAATAGTTATGCTTTGGTTTATTATGCCAACTGTATGTTGTCATATAAAGCCATTACTTTGATGTCACCACCGCCTCCTCCTTCACCACCGCCACCTCCATATATATACAGCCGAAATGATAGTCCTAGTTCCGACGATTCATTTTCATTTAAGATTAGAGGTGAGAACTTTTCGTTTCTGGTTATATATATACAGAGGCGTGCCTGTGAGTAGAAAAAAAGCATTCGTCTCAGATCCCCTCATACAAATATATTTTTTGGGACCTCTAAATTTTTTTTTTAAATCGTATATTATAGTAGTTTTCTAGTTTATGTTATAGAAACAATTAATTTTTGGTCTCTAAAATTTTATTTTCAAGAAATGTTTTTTTATGATAATAAGTTATTTTGGAAATTAGGATAAATCTAGCTCTAGTTGTCTCTGCTAAAAGTCATTTTTCAAGTCTAAAACTGATTAAACCATATTTTCTATCAACTCTATCACAAAAAAATAGCTTAGTTAACATATATATAGAAAGAAAACTAACCTATATTATCAAAATTTTGTGAATTTTTTTTAAACCAAAAGAAAAATATTATATTGTAGTAAAAACAAATTATTTTGTTTTATTTCTATGTTATTTTAAAATTATATATTATATTTATGTTAACAAAAATTATATTATAAACATTTTTTAGTTGCCTTAGGTCCCAATAACCCTAAGCACACGGTACTGTATATATACATATTAAAAGTTATACACATATGTGACTTATGTGGGGAAGTATGTCGTATAGTATTTAGTCATGCACATGCACTATTTGGTTATATTTACACATTAAGAGTTATATACATAGGTGACTGATGGGGAACTAGGTCGTATATTATTTAGTCATGCATATGCATTTGGATATTTGGTTTGGTTCCATTTGGAAATCTATATTAGATATAAAGAAACTAACAACTAGGTGACGCATAGTCCACAGATGTTAAGATTCCTCAAAAGGCTTCTAACAAAATTTCTCTTTATAAAAATTGTTTTGTATATATATAAGAACAATTGTTTTGAAAACATATAAAGAACTTTGAAGTAAGTGTCTACGGATAAATGGTTAAATCTATATATGCCGAAATTCAGTTCTAGGAAGTTGCATAATATTTCCCTTTGAGGTTTTAGGGGAGGATTTGAGCTGTGCATTTGACTTTGTTGATTCAATTATTTTTTCTTATCAAATTCAATTATGTTCCTTTGATAATCTTTAACATAGTTTGGTTATGCAAATAGGTAAATGGTTTCGAAAAGTCATAGCTCCGGTAATCGCAGTGGTGATTATGATGTTAGCGGTTTGCGTTTGTTCACTTTGTTGTTGTTGCAAGAAGAAGAAAACTAAGGCCAGCGAAAGAGAAACATCAATGGAACTGTCGACAGCGACTAATATTGTTAATGAGAATCGAACCGTTGATGATCAGTCAATGGCCAAAACCGAATCACATTCACCAAATTGACTCATCGTTTGTTTGAATCATATTACTACGTTAGGCTGTAGTAATGAATGATTGATAATTGTTTGAAAGCAACGCATTTAATATTACCAAATTATTGTTTTTTTGTCAAACAGTTGCTTCTTTGTATGTGGTCGCGTATAGTACCATCAAAAGGAGTTATTGAATGATTCTTTATCAACAATTGGATCAACAAGATCCGATTCATAATAACCAAAGTCCACTTTTTAAAATTATTTTTTCCACTTGTAGCCAAAAAATATCGAACTATAATTTCTAAAAATTTGTAAAATGACCACTATCACTGGTCGGCCTGTCTTCGGAAAATGATTGAATGATTTTGAGCTTAAATTTAGACTCAATTTTTTCACAAAAATTTAATTTATGGACTGCAAAGTTAATGAGTTATCAATTTTTTTTTTCATTTTTATATTTTAACTATGTAAATCCAATTGAGTATTATTATGGATCCCAGTTACTCTTTTTATCTAGTACCTAAAATAGGAAGAAATCAGGGTAGGACCGTGATATAGGCAACATAGGCCACGAATTAGGGCTCAAAAATTTTAGAGTCTAAAATTTTTAGAGTTCGTAAAAAAATTTTGGGTTTAAAAGAAAAATTGTTGATCTCTCCTTCTCACGTTATAAGACTTGCATGTTATTGTCGTCTCGAGAAAGAAATTAAAGTGTTTGCAAAAAAAATTTCAATCAATACTAATAATTTATTTAGAAAAAACAAAGAAAGAATGCAAAAATATCATATTTAGTGAGAGGTTATTTAATGAATGTTGTGTTTAACTCGTAATTGATATTGCTTTTCTTTGTTTTTTTATTTAATTTTTGTTTGGTTTAAACGTTTTATGTATATTTGAATTTGTGTCTCTTTTGTTTGGAATTCAAAAAAATTTAGTTTCGAGTAGAATCCTCGATAACGTTAGACTGGTTCTAGAAGAGATCAAACTCATAATATAAACACTAATAGTTGAAATGTTTAACCGCAAAGAAGTCGACATTTTGACCTCAAATAATTAGCTACGTTTGATAATGAGAAATGGAATATTGATGAGTTTAAGAGCTCCATCATGTTGTTTATTGTTTATGTGCAAGCAATTCATTATATATAGTTGTGATGTTTATCATTAAAGCTGAGTATTGTTGGATCATAGTATACACATGACCCAAGAGAATTTCAAAGAGCCAACAATATGTCAAAGAATATACGATTACGTCTTTAATTAAAAAGTGCTTATCACTTTTGATTAATATATATAAGAGGCTGCATGGAAAATGAGAGCTTGTTCTAGATAATGTAAAGAACCTGAACATGATTGTTTTTTTTTGTCGGAAAAGAATACAAATATATAATCATTAAGCTTTTTATTTTAACAGAAAGAAACGACAAATCTTTAGTCTAGTGGCAGTCGGTAAATCCATAAAAGACATGCACACTTATACAATCAGGGATCGAGTCCCACTGCCTACATTATGTAGGAACTTGGCTAATGGGCTGGCCAATTGTGACCCAATATTGAAAAGAAAAAAAAAACGATAAGTCTTCTTTTAGGCTTTCATTAATAAAATATTCGATTCTCCATATCGCCTAATTTATAAAATTAATACACATATATACAACTTGCATTTACGTAATCTTCTCATGATAAAGAATGGCTATATATATATATATACCATATAGCAGGGTGAAATTCAAATTTACCACTTCGTGCATAACTAAAACTGAACCACTTGTTTTTGGCCATAGATACATATGATGTATATTTACAACTTACATATACACATATATTTTGAAAAGCCAAAATATCAATTCAGATATATTTCTGAAAAATAAAATTAATTAAAAATAGCGTGATGCAATTTAGTTTAAATTTCGATTCTTTCATCAAATTTTTTTTTTTTTTGAAATAAACTTAAGCTTCAATTCAAACTATTTTAGTGTGGCTTTGATTTCCATATCTTCATGTATATAAAAACTTATTATCTAGGTAAGATATGAGTTGATTTTAAGATCAGATTTTTGGTTTAAATAATATTTAGACGTCAAAAACTTTATTGTCAATCATTAACGTACAATTTCTAAATAGTGCTTACCTAGATCGATAAAAACAAAATAATTATCTCTTTTTGTTAGGTAGAGCTTGAAGATCAATGGTGTTAGATTGCAAAAATGAAATACGATTCCAACTCCAACACTGTTAGATTGTGGGTCACATACGAATAATTATATTTGATTTATGTAACTTAAAATTCTGCCTCTGAAAGACTGCAATGATAAAACTTAATTTCTTGTTATGATTCCATTGTTAAGAAAATATAACACCATACTACTTTCTTTTTTCTCCTATCATTTAAATTTTATTTTTGTTAAATATTATTTCAATTTTTTTAAGTGAAAACTATACAAACCAAATTATTGGTGTTTCAAAAAAATACAATTCAATATTTCTTGGGAAAATAATTTATTACAAACTAATCAGATGCATGGATTTAGATCAAAAACATTCAAGAAAGTACACAAATGATTAAACATAGCAAAATTTGATATTAATTAAATATTATTAGTAATGAGTTTATATAACAGGGAAAATGTATTTGGCATTTTTATCAAATGGCTAAATGTCTATTTTTATATTCTTTTAATCAAAATTTGATTATATGAAGTTGTATTGCTCTACATAATATTGTCTTGGATTTAATGAAATTTGATATATGGATCAAAGTAAATTTGTCTACATAAAAAATGTTTATATATATAAGTTAAATAGTTAAATATATATATATATATATATATATTGATGTATTTCTTACCGAAAGTTTGTTTACAAAAAGTCATGTAGTCCTACATAATTTGTTTGAGGTTTGGTCTATAAATCAGAATAAAATTAGGCATGTTCAGATTTCATTGCTAAACAAAAATATATAGATAAACAAATTTTAATATTCACATGTATCTAACTAGATCAAGGTAGTTGACAATACAGAATCCATTAATCTCTGGTTTACAGATGCAACAGATATATGTTTGTATTTACTGATTTTTATGTTTGTTAATAAAAGAGACATAAAATAGTTTATATTATTATCAATTGGTCGTATATGTAAAGACAAAGGTGATCTACATGATACGAAAACATCATTATAGATAAGTTTTTTTTTTTTTGGTCGTCATTATAGATAAGTATTTACTTTTTGCCAACTCATAACTTTAAAAATAAGTATTTCGTTAAATAAATAAATAAAGTTTTCATATATTTTTTTTTAACACAAAGTTTTCATATAGTTTATATCATTGATTTGACTATTACCTGCTTTTTCGATTTAGAAAATGTATTGGAAACAAACACGAGGATGTCTTATTCACTTCATCATAGAAATATTTTTAACTCATAATTAGAGCTGGGAAGTGGTAAAAAGATTTATGGACCCGCAGTTTTAAACCAACGTGAGGCGGGTACAGATTTCAGGTTTAAAGACTATTTTGTTATGGGCTTAGCGGGACAGGGTTCATTTTTAACAGGTTAACTGTGGGATTCACAGATTTATGTGGAACGATTACAAAGTTTGGTTTTGATAACCCATTTTTTTTGCAGGACGAATTTTGGATTTCAAAAATTTGGCTATAAACATTCGAGTTTTTTTGGAGTAGGACGGGTTGACCCGCAGCCTAGTTCTACCCATAATCCATAACAATAGAACATGTACTTCCATGTGGATTTGACATTATAAAACATAAACTGTTTGCATTTGATGTTGTCGGAACATAATTGATCTCCAAAAGTCTGAAAAGTCAATACTTGACATGTGGCTTTCAAGACCAAAAATTGATTGAAGCAAATTGCAATTAATTACTATAATCTTTTGATAGCAAGCTACAAGTCACCGTTAATTCACAAAAGTTCAAGTCCGATTCTAACTTGACATTTGTAATATTGTTTATTGGTTAGTGGATTTTAAACTTGATTGGATGGCTATACTAAAATAGTGCAAAATCTCAATTTAAAAATTATATGTTTAGCATAATATGTAAGTATTCGAATAATTTTTATATTCAGATAGTTTTCAATTTTATCTGAATTATTATTAGGAAAAACATAGTTTGATTTTTTTTAATTATAAAAATGTTTGTTTTTGAGTCAAAAACATGTGACTTTTAAGTTAAAACCTGAGACTATAAAGTATTTAGCATGATTTCTAGTATTGAGCAGTTCAGTATCTGGAACTTTCTAGGGACTGTGTATAAATCATACCAATGAAATGAAATCATTTGACTCTTCTTTTTCTATAAAGTGATGAAGTGGCTGAGTACTATGAACTTTAGCAGATAACCAAAACAAAATGAAATTTACTTCTGTTGAACATAAATTTCACTCATTTTTCGAACAAAATAATTTCTATGTGCAGATATTTCGACTTGTTGAGTATATATTATGAAAATTTAATGTTCAAATTTCTAAAAATTTGGTAACTATATATATTTTAAAATTTTTGGTTAATACATTCTATAGAACTTTTGAATGTTATTGAGTTTGATGGTTTCATTATTACAAAAAAAAATAAAAAATTAGATACTTTAAATTGTCAAGTTACTTGTCTAGTTAAAGTCAAACTATAATATAAAAAAACTGTAGAAATAAACGCTTAACCATTTGATAAAAATACATATCTAAAAAAGTATTATATATTTATTTGAGAGAGAAAATTTTTAATAAATTATAGATATCTATTATATTTTAAAACTTGCATAAATATAGAAAAAAACTACTCTTAAGGAATTCAAAACTCTCAACAATTTAAAAATCTTATATGATTAAAATACATTGCAAATAATATAATGTTAATGAAGAATAAAAGAAAATGTTAATAAAATAATACTAATCGAAGTCTTATAAGAATAAAAGAAAATGTTAATGGTGGGAAGAAATAATATAATGCCCACAAGATATTTGTGATATATTTTTAATTTCTTACCATTTGCCAAGAGTTGAATTGTCTTTTATATATTTTTTTCTTTTTTGTTACTTCCCACTTGGCAATGCAAGTGTGACTTGTTACTTGCCACTTGGCAATGCAGTTGTCACACTTTCTGTCCAATTCTTCTATATATATTGTCATCAACAGAGATATCACACACACATAAATCCCAACATCTCCAAAAAACCCCAAAAACTTTTCAAAAATTACAAAAACCCCCATTTATTAAAAATGAGAAACAATTTCGTCCCTGTAATTCTACTTTTCATCATCTTCTTAACTCCATCAATAGCAGAACAAGAACCTTCAATTATCTTCCCAAACGTCGATCAAATCCTCAACAAAACAAGCTCATGGCTCGAATTTACAACAAAATTCAACCAACCAAAGATCGAATTCACAACATCAACATTCATTGCTGCTTTTCTTTCATTCGTAGCTTCAGCAATCTCAAGCGCCGGTGGAATCGGTGGAGGAGGCTTGTACGTTCCGATAATGACAATTGTAGCAGGACTTGATCTAAAAACAGCTTCAAGTTTCTCTGCTTTCATGGTTACAGGAGGATCTATAGCTAACGTGGGATGCAATCTATTTGTTAGAAACCCTAAAAATGAAGGCAAAACCCTAATCGATTTCGATTTAGCTTTATTATTAGAACCTTGTATGCTTATTGGAGTTAGTATTGGAGTTATTTGTAATCTGGTTTTCCCAAATTGGTTGGTTACAATTCTCTTTGCTGTGTTTCTTGCTTGGTCTACTTTGAAGACTTTTGGAAATGGGATTTACTATTGGAGATTGGAATCAGAGATGGTTAAGATCAGAGGATTAAGACGAATCGAAGAAGATGATGATGATAAGATTAAGAGTTTGGAATTGCCTTTGTTGGATTATGAAAGAGTTCAGAGGTTTCCATGGATTAAGCTTGGAGTTTTGGTGATTATTTGGTTTTCTTACTTTGCGGTTTATCTTCTTCGTGGAAACAAATATGGCGAGGTAATTATAAATTACATTTTTATTATTTTTAATTATTTATATAAATAGTGTTGCATTTAATGATGCGTATTTATGACTTTTAGATCTGCTTTACAAGCTTATATTGACTAGAGACAACAAAAAATAGAAAATTTAAGGAAAGAAAAAGCTAAAAAGCCTTATAACTTTCCATAAATTTTCATGATTAAGGAATTGATCATTTTTTATCAAACAGTAAATATATATATATATCATTATATGCTGTGATCTTCGAAGTGAAATTTTTCTTTTCCAAATTGTAGAATCTATTTTCATTGAGTTTCTTTCTTTATTTAAAATCAATTTTGGATGACTTGTAGATTACATTTTACTAATACCATCAATTTTATAAAAATGAAAATAATACTTTCATCATTGAGTTTTTTTTTCTTTATTTAAACTAAATTTTGGGTGACTTGTAGATTGTATTTTACTAATACCATAAAATTTATAGAAATGATTATAATACTTTCTTCATTAAGTTTTTTCTTTGTTTAAATTAAATTTGGAGGACTTGTATAGATTCTATTTTAATAATACCATAACATTTATAAAAATGAAAATATTATTTTCTTACTATAAGAAGATAATACTATGACATGGAATAATAGTATGTCATTGATAATGATTCTGTAAGATAATTGTTTTTCTTTTTTGGACAATTTTAATACATCGTTTTTTTTTTGCTTTAAGTAGATATGTTTCTAGGTGTTAAAAGAAGATCACAGAGAAAGTATATGTCAAAATCACGTTTATGAAGTAATTAGGTGAAAACTTAAAATTTAGGTCACACAAAAAAGAAGTAAATAAAACACGTTTCAATTGTTCTCATCTACCTTCATAACATGTCTCTTTTTTTAAAAAAATTATTTATTGTGGTGAAGATGCGTTTCGAAAACGATAGAAACTCTTTATTATTTAAAAAAAAAATTTGTTTTGTTTTTTTTTGTAAAAAGTAATATAGAATTTGTCCAGTGTTCACGTGAAAGACAAGACAGATCATCAATAATGTTCTTTTTAGATTGGTCCAATTGTATTAAATACAAACACTTATAATCTGTCTTTTTCTTACGAATATTTTCTATCAGATTTGCACTTTTTAAGATCCCTTTACCCTTTCAAAGATTCTTTAAGGCTATTTATTTATTTTCTTTTCTAGCTCATTGGAAAGAAAGTACAATTTTTATTTCTGACTTGAAAACATATTTGTACGAAAAGCAAATTCTTTGTTAAAATTATATATTTTAGATTTTAAATAGTTTATCTTCATTACTATTTCATTATTATTTTGGATTGGGTAAACGAAAATCTAGATACTGACACAACCACTTTTGAACCTATAAGGTTTTTTGGTTTCTTCTGTTTGGTTTGGACTTATGGTGCAATTATGTGAAGAGTAATTAGAATGCAATTATTAGTCTAGTAACAGTTTATACTTTGCATTTTTGCAGGGAATAATATCGATCGAGCCTTGTGGAATGACTTACTGGCTTATCTCATCGACTCAAATACCACTCACTCTCTTCTTTACTCTTTGGATCTGCTTCAGTGACAATGTTCAAAGCCAACAATCATCAGATTCCCAAGTCTCAGTAGTGAAGGTTTCATCAAACTATTCCAGCAATCAGTTTTATTAGTTTTAGATTGATGATTATTGAACAACAATTTTGTATACAGGACGTTGAAGATTTGAGATCAAATGATGGAGGAAGATCAAACAAGTGTATGTTCCCTGTAATGGCTCTATTAGCCGGAGTTTTGGGTGGTGTTTTTGGTATTGGAGGTGGAATGCTCATTAGTCCTCTTCTCCTTCAAGTCGGTATCGCTCCTGAGGTAATGAAAGTTCTTGGCTTAATCAACAAAACATTCATAGTTATGCCGAGATACTTGTGGTCTAGTGGTACCTTCGTGTTAAGCACTTTGAGAAATTCCGAGTTCGAGTTCTCTCGAAAAGGAAAATATGAAAATGTTTACCTAGCCCAGTAGTGGTGGTCAACTAGATAGAGGACAACCTAGGTTTCAAGTTGTAATTCATAAAGAAGTTCGGGTTCGATTTTTGCTTAGAACTTTGATCACGGTTTATAGGTTAGTTGGGTCTAGATTTGGTTGGATGATGTTGTCCCATGGTGTCGGAAATCCTGTTCCTTTCAAATCTAGATGTTTAACATGATATGTCAGTGTCATATATGTGAAATTTAAAGTAAATAATCGTAAAACACTTTGAAAGATTATAAGAATTGTTATTCTTATTGATTTAGAAACTCTCTCAAAACTAAATCTTATCTCTCAAAGTCTTAATGGAACAACTCTCCTAAGACTCTTATTTATAGATTTAAGCCAACTCTCTATTTTACTAGGATTTAATTTACATAAATCTAATCCTATTTATTTGATCTTATCTCTAGTAACTAACTCTTACTAAAGATAACTTGGACCACAAGTTTATGAATTATCCAACAAAATTTGTCGGGGCACCTGGATTTACCCACATAAAAAAACACTATGTTTTGTTTAAAGCTCATGTTAAAATAATCTGGTGTTTTGTATTGTTGTAGGTAACTGCAGCGACTTGTTCTTTCATGGTTCTATTTTCATCAACAATGTCTGCGATTCAATACTTGTTACTAGGCATGGAACATACCGAAACCGCAAGTATATTCGCAGTTATATGTTTTGTGGCCTCACTCGTTGGACTAATGGTGGTTCAAAAGGTTATAACCAAGTATGGAAGAGCTTCAATCATCGTGTTCTCAGTCGGTATTGTCATGGCTTTGAGCATAGTCTTAATGACAAGCTATGGAGCTCTTGATGTTTGGAATGATTATGTGTCTGGTAGTTATATGGGTTTCAAATTACCTTGTTAAGAACCAACACATATAGTTTTGGTTTGATTGATTAATAGCTTCATAATAGATGTGTATTGCTTTTATTATCCATTTGGTCATTTAGAGTTAAGAGGTTTTCTATTTTTCTTGTATGTTTATTTTTTTAAATAACTATTCGGAATGCACATCTCGTGCATTCGAATATATTGTCAGAATAAATTGTGTTATGGACCGTATTAATTTCAGGCTATTCTCAGAATTCTATGCATTTCTCTAATTAACTTCGTTATCACAATGGATATATATATATATTAATTACTAAAAAATTAATAAATCCTAACACTAAAACTATATATTTATTGAGAAAGTATTTCTTACTGACGAGTTCGATTATACGGAGTAGAATAATCTCCACGTTGTACTGTTTAAGATTTTAGAAATTGAATTTGAGTTAAGGATCTAATTGGTGAAAAATATATATATATTCTATTTTAAATAAATGTTTGCATATTACTTTATGATGTTTAAGATTTTTCACATGGATTAAGGAATCATTTAAGTTTTCATTTTTCTAATTAAAAATATTTTTTCTATGTATTTAATAATCATTCATCCAATTAGAAATTAATTTGCAGAATACAAATGGTCAAAATTAATAAAAATATAATTAATTTTACATTGAAAATTGAAAACATCAAATATTTTGCTACAATTTTTTTTTCCTAAGACATCACTTAATATGAAACGGAAGGAATATAAAGTTTTTCTTTTGTCAATAATTATATCGGTAAAATTTAATTTATAACCATACAATTTAAATCTTTAATAATATTATATGGAGCAAATACTATTTAAAAAAAATTTCAGCTATAGAGAAAATAACATGACAGTTAACTAAATACCTTACTTTCTAGTTTTTAAATTTCTTCTTTCGGACAGATGACGAAGAGACAAAACTAAAGGAGTAACAGTTACATTCAATGCGTTCTATAAGAACTTCGGTACTTTGCTTCCAAAAAGGAACGTGGAGGACATGCTATAACTGTGAGTATCTTTTGTCATTTTCGAAAACAAATATTGAATCGTAATTTTCCTAATCGTAAATATTACCATATTCTAGTTAAAAAACTTAAATTATAGATCGAATTTTGTCGATCTAATAATTATTTACTAAAAAAATTAGTTAAATTTTGATGTTTTCCAATTTTTTTCTAACAGTTTTTCTATATAGTGAAGCAAGAGAGCCCATCAATGTATCAAAGAAAGCCCACACATTGACTTATAACTTTGGATTGAACCAAATAATATCTTTTACAATGTGTTGAGCAATATAGTCCACACGTTGACTTATATATAGTTGTAATATATAATTATAATTTATATATTATATACATGCAATGTCAAATAGTATATTAATTCATTCTTTTATAATTTTCCGAATAAAAATACAATATATTATATAAGTATTAATGTGTACTAACTCAATGATATTTTTAATATCTTACAACTAAAATGTTATGCTTTGCTGTTTCTATGAACCAAAATCAAAATTAATTCATTTTGACGACAGGGTAACAACATAATCAATTCGTTTGGTCATGTTTTGTTTTTGTTTTTTACTTTTTTTTTTTATCAACTTTATTCTTATAATTAGATCGACAAAATTCGATCTATAGCTAAACATGATATCCTAAAATTCTTCTTTTTTTTTACTTTTTCAATCAAAACCTTTTTTTAATAATATTTATTATAAACCTCGAATTACATAAATCTTTATAGATTATAATTAAAAATTAAAAAAATTGGTATTAATTAGGAAAATTTGTGTGTATCGAGATAAATTTATGTACTTTATCTACAAATATAGGCACTTTCAAATATTATATGTGTACATATAAATTAATTTATCAAAATACGAGTTCTTTTTTTTTGTATGTGTGCAACCTATCAAAATACGAGTAGTTGTATTTTTTTTATTATTATTAAAAGTAAAACCTAAATAGCAATAAATTATATTTGACCGTTTCTTGATAACAGCGTTGAGTTTTACGAGTGCAACTAATAAATTTCCTATTAACAAAGAAGAATAAATAATAATAATAATAATTTTCCTTGGAAAATATCTATGGGAACTTTAAAGTAAAGTTAAGACCTTTATATTTCCTTCGCACTAGCCGCTCCTTCACAAACCCTAAAAGCCTTTCCTTTTTTTTTGCTTCTCGAATTCTTCTCTGTCTTCTGCGATTTCCGATAGCGATGGCCAAGAAGCAGCGAAATCTTGTGAATGATCCACCCATGGCTTCTTCAAGCGAGGATGATGAAGTTCAGACTCCAGAGGAAGATTCTTCATCAGAAGAAGAATCCAGCAAAAATCCAAAATCAATTCCTTCCGCCACCGATACAAAATCCACCATTGTCTCCGCCGTGAAGCAAGACTCCGACTCAGAATCCGGATCGGAGACTGAAACAGAGTCTGATACCGAAGCCACGGATCCTCCAAAATCTGGATCTGGCAAAACCGTCTCTGTCGCGTCTTTATCCACCGGCAAACCGAGTAAGGAGGATTCAACATCGTCTGTTGCTTTACCGGTTTCGAAATCAGGGATGAAACGGCCGGCAATTGAAGCTTCGCCTACGACGAAGCGAGCTAAGATTCTTACTTCAGGAGAAGAAGAAGAGAGTATAAAGAAACCAGCTTTTCAAAGACTTTGGACTGAAGAAGATGAAGTCTCTGTTTTACAAGGAATGATTGATTTCAAAGCTGATACAGGGAAATCTCCTTATGAAGACACAAATGGGTTTTACGAAATCGCGAAGAAATCTATCAGCTTTGAGGTAAGTAAAAACCAATTCATGGATAAAATTAGGGGTTTAAGGAAGAAGTTTATGGGTAAAGAAGGGAAGAATGGTGCAGAACCAAGTTTTACAAAATCTCATGATCAGATAACTTACAAACTGTCCAAGGTTATTTGGGGTCCTGATGGTATAGCTTTGGAATCTAGTATTAAGTCCAATGGGGTATCAAATAAGAGTCAGAGTAAGAAGAAGAAGAAGCTTGATAGTGTGAAGCAGGAATTGGTGTTTGTCGGTTCACCTAATGGTAAAAAGATTGAAGAGGATGATAAGGTGTTGACTCATGGAGGAGCTTTGACAAATTCGGATTGGTTTGAGGATTCTTTCCTGGTCCGGTCCATTGCTGGTTTTGGTGTTGATGAACGTTTTGTGAAACAAAAGTGGAGCTCGGTTCCTATTGAGGAGAAGAAGATGATTGAAGAGAAGTTGAAGCAATTACAAGCTAAGGAGTTTGAGTATGTCTTAGAGAAGACTGGCTTTGTGCGTGAGGTTGCATCTATGATAGTTGAAGCCTCGAAGAACAAGCCATTAGATATGTAGTTTCAGTGGTTTTAAATCCGAATGCAATGCTAATGCCTATGTTTCTTTTTCTTTTTTTGTTTTGTGTTCTGATTTTATCTTTTTAAAACTATTACTTTGGTTTTGTCGCATTTATATATAAAAAAACACCATAATTATCCTAAAGCTTGAGGCAAGTTATTTTGGAACAAACAGACAGGTTTTGTTGGAATTGGGCACAAGATCCTCTGAGTTTTCTATGCAGAGAAAGCAAAACATGGTTTGACTAAACATAACTTGGGAGTTTACATGGTAAAGCTTAGTTTCATGTGTAATTCATCAAGTTAAGAGATCCATGATTCGAAATTTTCGTTTTGGCAAAATTTTTGAACTTGCTGGCATTTTTAAGGCTATATATGAGTTGCTGGCTTTGTATAAATCAATTTGGCAGTTGATTACAAATCAGTAAGTCAATAGAGTTTTGAGTCTTTTTGTGAATCTTAGGTGAAGACAAGTTGTTTACTTCAAAGATCACATGCTCCTTTTCAACAAGCTTTTGTTGATCTGTGGTTGTACCAAATGATCAAAGGCTTATTCTTACTTTCTATATAAAAGTATCAAAAGCCCTAAACTGATCATAACAACGAAACCAGAATACAATCATGGATCAGACTCTTATTTCCACCAGAACTAAGAAGGCTTGTGTCATTGGTGGCAAAGGAAACTTAGGCTCTATTCTCATCAAGCATTTGCTTCAAAATGACAACAAAGTTAATGCAACAGTTAGAGGTCCAGGTTTCTTCTTCTTCTTATAAAGCATTTTTAATGTTTTTCTGTTAGTTCTGAAATTGTAGAAAATGAGAAGAGAATAGCTCACCTTAGGCCACTTCAAGAGCTCGGAGACCTTAAGATATTCAAGGCAGATCTTACAGATGAAGAGAGTTTCGATTGTTCATTCTTAGGATGTGAATATATCTTCCATGTCGCAACGCCAATCAACTTTACATCTGAAGATCCTGAGGCCTGTTTAAACAAATTCCGCAAACATTTACTTTTTACTCTTAACAGAAACATTTTCACCTATTCTTGTTAATGTTTCAAATAACAGAAAGACGTGATCAAGCCGGCGATACAAAGAGTGATCGATGTGTTGAAATCTTGCTTAAAATCGAAATCAATCAAGCGCGTGATCTACACATCTTCAGCTGCTGCAGTTTGCATCAACAATCTCTCTGGACCTGAACTTGTAATGAACGAAGAGAATTGGACTGACATTGACTTTCTCAAACACAAGAAGCCCTTTGGTTGGGTAAATATTATTTCTTGCTACACAAGCTAGATTTCTAATTACACAAACCAGTTTACTTACACTACACCTCTGTATTTTCTTCGTCTTCTAGGGTTATATCTAATTTCGAAGACATTAGCAGAAAAGAAAGCTTACGAATTTGCAAAAGAAAATAAGATTGATCTCGTTACTGTGATTCCCACAGTCATAACCGGAAACTCTCCTCTCTGATCCTCCAAGCAGTGTATGTCTCTCGATGTCTTTAATCACCGGTAAACATGAATTTTTTATTGATGCATTTTTGATTTTCACGATAAGAAATCAAAATGATTGGTTCTGTTGTTAGGGAAAGAAATAGATCTGATTGGCCTTAGAGAAATGCAGAAGCTATCTGGTTCGATCTCGTTTATTCAAGTGGATGACTTAGCTCGTGCTCATTTGTTTCTTGCGGAGAAAGAAACTGCTTCTGGTCGCTACATTTGTTGTGCTTACAACACAAGTCTTCCAAAGCTTTCGGATATTCTCAGACAGAGATATCCTAAGTACAATGTTTTGTCAGAGTAAGCATTTTTTGCCATAGAAATTGCAAATCTAAATGGCTAAACTCGTGATTTTTGTTCTGTAATTTTCTTTGTGAAACTTGGTATAGATTCGAAGACTGCTTGTTGACTCTAAAATTGACGTTATCTTCGGAAAAGCTCATCAATGAAGGATTTCAATTCGAATATGGAATCAACGAGATGTATGATCAGATGATTGAGTATTTCGAGACAAAAGCATTAATGTAAATTTGAAATTTATGAATATATGAGTCTTCAATCTCATTCGCATTATATATAAAATGATTTTAAATAATATGTTAGATGATTTTATATGATTTTTGATATATAAATAATATCACAAACGTTTTTATCAAAAAGAAAAAAACAAATAAAGACGCCAAGAAACATGTGGTACAGTTGGTTTATCTCCAATTTAGCTAAGCACATGGTGGTAGGTACGAATCTCACACTATTCTAGTTAGAGAATTTAGGCTATGGATCGGAGATTGTTGATCTAATCGTTAATTTTTGACACCAAAAAAATAATAATATCACAAATCATCAAAAGGAACTTCTGAAACAATGAAAAGACAATATTTGGAGAACACTTTATACAAATAAATAATTAGTACAAGTTAAAATTCTATTACTCTACTAAGTGGATTTGTATATTTTCTTTAATTTGGACTGAACACTTGAAAAGACCACTTCACATTTCACTTTTTTTTTTCTTTCATTTCCAATCAAAGTATATTTGAAGTGAAATGATGATATTAGCAAAAATTTTAATTTAAGAAATTTGATGGAAAATATATTCAGTGTTTAGGAGGATTTATTGGCTCCACTATATTTTTTTGTCAATAATTAGATCGATGTAGTTAATACCTAACCTAAAATCTCTTTATAATCTTTTTCTTTGTATCTCTTTTCAAAAATACCTCTGCAAGTTACTTTTCTTTTTCAAAAATACCCATAAATATATAACATTTCTAATCAAAGTCTAGTTGATTGAAACGATGGCATTAGCAAGATTCAAATTTAAGACAATTGATGGAAAATGTATTTAGAGATTTGGAGGATCTATTGGCTCTAATGTTATAAGTAAAAATCTTTATTGGGGAATCTTGATAGGAAAAAAGCCCAAAAAATACACCAACTATACTTTCTATAGAGAAAAACTACACTTTTTTTTTTTCATTGCCTAAACAATATATCATTTTATTAATATTGTCATTTTATTACACAGGTTTATAAAATCTTGGTATTTTAATCATGCGAGCTTAATTCTACCGTTAAATGACTAAACAAAATTGTTAGGTTTCTGTTCATTATAACTAAGCACATGCAAAAACAGTATTGTTAAATGACAGGCATAATTCTTAGCTTTTCTTCCTAAGTCCCATCTTCTTACATATACAACGATTTGATTTATCTGGATTTAGGGTTTTCGTTTTTACAAAATCTCAATCAATTTGTGCATGTTTAAAAGGGTAAAACTGTATACTTTATTTTTTTGGATCCAAGGGTAAGACCACCATTTCTGTATGTGCTTAATTAAAATTTACAGAACCTACCAGTTTTGTTTTTGTTTAATCAATCACTTCACCCCGAGTAAAATATTTAGATTTTGAAAACTTCTGTATTAAACTGACAATTTGTTTCCTTCTCGGCTTATCAGTAGTACAATAAGCAAAAGTAGCATAAACCTTTGTTTTCATATCTGATATGCGTATTTATGTATTCTTGATTTGCCTCTTGCACTGATTCTTAAACTCTGTCAGACTGTAGCTATATTAGGGTAGCAATATTAAGCCTCCTCCCCCATGTCCTTGTGGTCAAACAATTGAGTGATTACACAGGCTTAGATTAGCTGTAGCATGAAGCATAAAATCATCTACATTCTTTGTCTCTATTAGGAAAATTAGGTTTGGATTGAAGCTCTTTTTCAAATCCTTTAGACGACGAACTGTCAAACGATTTCTCAAACCTTGACAATTCCAATTTATAATTTTTAAGCAGAATAGCAGGCGAATTCTGAAAATCCAACTTTTTACTATCTATAGCTGGGATCAAGAATATCCTAGGAGAATGTTTTGATGGTCTAGCTCTATTTTTCAAAGATGAGTAGAAGTCTTGCTTTTACTTAGTTGATTCGCCTGATTGGGGGAGGGTATGATTATTCCTTTTCCCGGAGTCATTTTACTCTTTGGTGAAGGTTTGCTCTGAGCTGTTTTTCGTTTCTTAGAACACAATCCCGGCCCAATTCATGGGCTAACATTAATGCTTTTCTTGCTTGCAGGTCTCTGGTTTCCTCCTCTACAATTCTTGGATCTGATTTTCCTCAATAGTTAGCCCTAGCCTCATCAAGGCTGGTATTCGCTCAGCGCTTTGCACATGTGGCGGAGATTCATTGTTGATGGAAAATATATTTAGAGATTTGGTGGATTTATTGGCTCCACAGTTATAAATTTATATCTTTGTTGGAGAATTTTGATAAATATCTTTTTCTCCTACCCTTTTTCAAAAATACTTTTAAAAATAGTTCTATTAATTTACCCCTATTTTAATTTAAAAACAGTTTCTAAATCACTTTTTTATTTTATTTTAAATTACAAAAAATTTGTTCAATTTCACTTAAATTATCTCAATTACAGAGGTTAGAGTTTAAGGTTTTGCATAAACGAGGAAGAAAAGGAGAAATATGATTGTTGGCAATATAAATATAATTTTGGCAATGATATACAAAAAAATGTTTTTGAACATGATCATATTCACAGGAATATTTTTTTAGAATTGCATAGTTTAGAGATTTTCCATTTTATTTGTGGAATTAGTAATTTTTATATGTTGGATTGTAAAACTTTTAATTGTGTTACACCTTATTTTATAAAGTTTTAATTAATCGTAATTTTTTTAATAGAACTATAAGTTTTTTATTTATTCAATCTATTTTCCATCAGAAATTTGTCCAAATGTTGGTTGTCACTTGAAATGTCTTGTACCATTAAAATTTTTATAAAATATTGTACAATAGAATGGATTTCTGACGGATTTTCTACCCATTGATTCATTAGGAATATGCAAGAAACGAATTTAAGAAATTTGATAGACTATGTAATGGATCATAATGATTCTTAAAAACATATATAATCATATGATGGAACAAAGAAAGGAATCTATTCCGGAAGAGAAGCAAAGCTAAGATTATTCTTAGCGTAACTCAAAATGTTTTACGAGAAACTACTGATGCTATATGCAAAGATTACATATTGTACAATAGAATCTTTATATGCTTAGCATTATCTTAATTGGAGAGATTAATGTCTTATTCTCTAAAAACAAACATTCTCAAAATTATATGTGGGTCATATGCGATAATTCAAAACCAAATTTTACAGATTAAACCTTAAGAAAAATTGAAAAAAAATTTCCAACAAATTTCAACAATGAACTGTGATATAGAATATACTATGATCAAAACCATTCAGATCAAAATTAAAATATTATATATATATATATTGTCAAAACAACTGGTTAGACAAAGTCCGATTCATAGAGCAAAGTTAATTCTATACAATTTCTTTTAATGTTTTGTATGTAGTGGGTAGTGATCGAACTCCTAATAATGACAATACCATTAATTAGCTGGATCATCTAAATCATAAGTAATATGAGAAATACAAATATAATAATAAGAAAAAAAACAATTTGTTATATTTTCTTAAATGAAGTAAAAATATAAATAAAGTAAATAGAAAAAAGCACATAAATAACATCGATTAAGTTATGAGAAAATAATAGTATTAGGGAATTAGGAAATTTCACATTTAACGGTAGCAGTAATACACAAGTCACATATTGAAACTATATATATATATATATATATATTATAGAACTCAAATCACAACATTTTTATTCTTATTTTTTTTCCAGCTTTCATGAGTCAGAAAACATTTTGTTATTCAAAAAGATGGCTCAAAATTCCAAATAAAGAGATGGTAATGTAAGTAAAGTTAACATTTTTCATAAATAATAATGTAAGGAAAATTTTTATTATGTAATGAAAAGATTTTGATGTTATGGTTATCTTTAAAAATTTATTTGTTATTTTAGCAAATTTCCCTGGATTATAGTGACAAGAATTATTTTATTATTAAAATAATGAGAATTATTTTGGACTCAAATATTTCATAAACATTTGTGTGCATATATATATATATATATATAGACAACCACACAATCATACATCAAATGTAAAGAAAAGAAAAAACTATCAATATCTCTAGTATCCATGGATTCTGTTCAAGGTTGGTTTTGTGAAGTGGAAAATGATGATAAGATATTTATCTGATATATCAATCTCCGGAATACTATCTACCTAATGCTCTCTTTATAATAAATTCTTTGATCTATAATTTAGTTCAACTTTTAAAATTCATATTTAATCTACCAATTTGTAGAGGAGAAGAATCAGACCCATGCCATAGTCATTAGTTGAATAATATTAAACACCAGATTGAGAAGAATCTTAAATATCATATCATTAGCTGGATCATATTTTTATTAATTTTCTTAAATGAAGTAAAAATATATATCAAGTAAATAGAAACAAACACTTCAATAACATCTATAAAATTTCAAGAAAACAAAAATAATGGAAAATTAGGAAATTTATTGTAAATCAAATGTCAGAAGAAATACACAAGTCATCCAGATTAAAACTATATTCTAGAACTCAAACTACAACAGGTATATTTTCTTTCTTTCAAATCATTTAAACTCTAAAATCTTAAAGTGTCGTTTGGATTATAAAAAAAAACTAAAATAAACCGTTTTAATTCCAAATTTTTAATCTCAAAAATATCAAAAGAGTCGTAAAATTTTGGAAAAAGGCAAAATCCCATATAGAAATACAACTATATGCATGTGAATAACATTATATGTCATAACTACAAAGAAACGAATAGAATCTGCATAATTTTACAAGCCAAGTATTTACTAATTAAATATTTCACACATGAGGATATCTATATATACCGATATCAAAACAACCACACAATCATACATCAAATATAAACAAAAGAAAAAACTATAAATATTTTTGGTGGAAGAGAGTACTTATGGATTCAGGTGAGGGTTGGTTTCATGAAGTTGAAAAAGATGGTAAAGTATTTGAGCTGGTATATCACTATCCCAAATACGATCTCATATCACAAAGTCAATGGTTAACCTCACATAGACAAAACCATATTTTTCAACCTCTTTTTTTATGTCCTTTTGTACGAGCGTTGAAAGCCCAAACCAATGTTTATACTAATGTTTGTCCTATCAATTCTTCCTCACTCATTTCTTCTCCTACAAGCACACCTAATACTCTCTTTACAACAAATTCTGAGAACCATCATTTATCCCCATCATTCAGGTGTAATGAATTTGGTGGATATTGCTATGCATGTACAGAGTCTAATTTGGGAACAGAATATTATTTCTGTGAAAGTTGTGGTAAGAAATACCATAAAGGATGTGTCGAATCTCCACCTCAGATCAAACATCCTTACCACCCAAAACATTCTGTCCAACTTTACATTTATTATGATAGTTTAAAAAAAAATAAAAAATGTTATTGCTGTAAAAGAACAATATTATTCTATTTAATGTATTGTTGTATCACCTGTGAGATTTTCATGCATCCAATTTGTGCAATGAAATCTATAACCTTTGTTATAGATCCACCAAAGAGGCATGACCATCCCCTTGTTTTTTTTACTAGACAAAGTCCTTTAACTTGCAATGTTTGTGGTTTGATGAGAGAAAGTATTCATACCTACATATGTGTTAGATGCAACTTTGTATCTCACAACGATTGTATGCATTCTCCACACATTATCAAAATATCACGTCACCCTCATCGTATCTCTTATATTGCTTCTCTCTCATCCAGAGGACGGTCTTGTGGAGTTTGTCATAAAAAAATAAATGGTGATTACGGTGCATATGCTTGTAATAAATGCAATAATTATGTTGTTCACTCAAAATGTGCTCTAAAAAAAGATGTGTGGGATGGCCAAGATCTGAAAGATGTACCAGAAGAAGATAGTATTACACCTAAACCATTTGATATAATATCTGAAGGGGTGATACTTTATTTTCTTCATGAGCATCGTCTTCTGCTCGAGGTTAACATGATTTATGATGAAAACAAGTTCTGTCAAGCATGTGCCCTTCCCATATTTGAAGGTAATATATATTCTTGTAAAATGTGTGATTACATCCTTCATGAAACATGTGCAAATGCTCCGCGTAAAATACAACATGCATTGCATCTTCATACCCTAACACTAAAGAGTTCATGTCAATCTCATTCTGGTTTATTTATGTGCAACGCTTGTGAACGTTTTTGTGGTGGCTTTGTCTATGAGTGTACACACGAAAAAGAAAATCAAAGGTTCAAGCTAGATATAAAGTGTGCATTAATCTCTGAACAGTTCATGTACCATGGTCATAAGCATCCATTGTTCTTAGGGTTTGAACAAGTAGAATACCTCATATGCCGCGAATGCAACACAGAATGTCGCAAACACTTCCAATGCGTCGAATGCAGTACATGCGATTATATTGTATGTATAAAGTGTGCTACCATACCATACAAAATGGGGTACAAGCATGATAAACACTTCCTCACATTCTCATGTGAAAATGAAGTAAGCGAAAATGATTATTGTGATGTGTGTGAATACAATTTAAAAGATTCAAAGACAAAAGGATTTTACTGGTGTAAAGAGTGTTACACCACCCTTCATATTGATTGCTTATTTGGTGAAGACTCATATGTTAAGCATGATACATATGATTGGCCCTCTGGGAGATTCCAAGTTCTAAAAAAGATAAAAGATTCTCGACCAATTTGCGAAAATTGCAAAAAGCGTTGTCAAAGTACAATATTTGTGACAGAGCTCGAAAAATCGATATTCTGTTCTAGGAAATGCTTTTATTCATACTTCCCTCCATTCAGAGAACGAAGACCAAGGTCAATGTATTATGTATGATACGACATGAAATTTAGAATATGAAATTGTTTGTCATATAATTTATTTCATTTACTCTTTATAATTACCCTTAATTTAGTATACTTGTATTATAGCTGAATAAAAGAAGATGGACAAGAAGAGTCGAAAACAAATTAAACTCACTTCTTTTACTTCTAACAAATCTATTGATATCTCTTTTTGATTTAATCAATTCTGATGTTTGATCTTTACCTATTTTTTAGTCTAAGTGAAATTCGCTATTATATGTTAATTGTTATGTTTTATCTCTACACCATTTTTCTTATTTTGTATGGGTTTATACTTTTTCTTTTTTTGATAAAAATGGTTTTATACTTTGCATATAAATTTTGTGTGTATTTGTAATTCTAAGCTTTTGCAAATTAGAGAGATCTTTCAAAAAGAACTGTAAATTGGAGAAAGAGATTGCGAGAAAGGGATCTAACTGAAATCATTTTGGAAATTCAGTCAAGATTAATAAGTATTAAAGCTCCACTCCTAAAAAGTTAATATGATCTTTAGAAAATTAAATAAATAATCATTAGCATGCTTAAAAAGGGGAAAATTCTTCAAAAATTAAACAGTATAAAGGTTTTATGAAAAAAACTTTCAAAATGACATCAATTTGGAATTTAACATTTCAAATAAAATATGTGAAAAATTAATAGTACGAAGATTAAAGTGAATGGAACATATCATCATTATTTAGATAAAATAAGCCAAAAAGATTATTGTGAAGTGTCACACCACTCTTTATATTGATTGCTTATTTGGTGAAGTCTCATATCTCGATGCTGGTCTATTTTACTATAATTATTTTTTTCGTTAATACTACACCAACAGGCTGGCCCATTAGCTAAGTTTCTACATAATGTAGACGGTGAACTTCGATTCCTGGTTGTACAAATACGCATGTCTTAGTAGACTTACCGACTGCCACTAAATTAAAGGTCATTTGCTTATTATAATCATTTCTACATTCTAAAAAGAAAGAAAATTTCTCGACAAGTTAACGAATTTTGCTAAAAGCGTTGTCAAAGCATAATATTTAAAATAATTCAAAACAACGTGACAGTATGCTCTATGAAATTTCCCAAGTCATCATATTTTTCTCAATCTCAGTCGTCCTTCTAAAATTATCTTTCACACGATTCTATTACTTTATTACCCTAACTTTTAATTCCTAAACGTATTAGCTTTTCTGACTCTCTTCCTTCTCTTTTTTGTATGCTTTTTTGCTATTTCTCTTAATTGTACCAACTTTTCCCCTTCCTCAGGAACTTCAGTTTTGGAGTCTACGACGATGCCTATAAATACGATTGATGATGACTACCATTGCTCACTTCGATTTGATTCGGCTCCATTGTGTCTATGCAGTTTGAGGTTCTATATATGTATTTTTTGTTCATTTTGTGTTCCCTACATACATTATCTCTCCATCCCGAATTGTAGATACAGAGTTCTGTAACTCCTTAATGCTTTCAGTATTTATAATCAGAGGTAAAAACATCATTTGCTTTGTTTGCGTTATTGGATTGTAATAGATTTTCTGGTGTATCAGTGCCCTTTGTTTCCGTTTTCTAATTTTCTATTTGCAAATTAACAATGTGAAAAGCTTTTAAAGGAGCCTGAAGAACAACATGAATTGCTTTAGCTTTAGGAATTAACTCAGACAGCAGAACAAAAGAGACTTGCTGTAGAGTTTGAGAGCACAGAGAACTTAAGGAAGCTCGGAATGAATTGAAGAAGAAGAATAAGTTGTCGTTGGATATAAGATTAGTATCAATATGTGTATCTCTTCATTTATCATAATAATTTTACGGTTCTCTTGCTTCTTCACTTAGTTATGGAACATTTTTTTTTTGTCAACATTGGATTGACAAGGCACGATCTATAGTCTAAACTCCACTTCCAATCATTTTTTTTAAACTACCATAATGCAGCGGGTAGGAATCAAACCTGATGCCAAATCTTTAGCTGGATCATCCTAATCACCAGACTGAGAATAACTAAACAATTATGCATTTGGGTGTAATTCGGTATAACATCTAGTAAAATAAAATAGACAACTTTTAATAATGGTGTACTTCTGTAATTAAAGATATAGTAATACTCATAAATTCTTGGTTGATAGAGTATGTAATGTTCTATTTTATTTTATATAGTATAGTTTGTTTGTTTTGTATAAACGTAACTAATTCATTATTTTTTACAGAAATCAGCAATCTAAACTAAAAAAATTTCCAACAAAAATTTTCTCCAATTCATAGTTCACCTTAAACAATGTAGCAACTATGTTTTCATATGAAATAATAATTATATGAGATAACAATTCTATACATGAAGCACTTTAGTGAATGGTATTTTTTTTATTATAATTAATTTCTCAATTTGTCCTCCACTATTCTTTCCTCCATGTAAGTCTTATATATATATATGTAAAGAGCTTTCAAGTTTCAACTATTATATTTTTTCTTTTAATTATGCGTACAATTATCACATAGGTTGAATAAGGGTAGAAGAGACAAATAGTAGGGATTTTAGTTCGATCTTTTTTTGTCAATAAGTAACTATTAAATTGAAAATAAAATTTAATTAATAACTTAAAGTTTTCAAATTGAGTAGGGTGAGATTCTAACTCATCATATCATGCATACCTAAATCAAAGACAAACCAAATCAGAGTTTTAGTTAGATTCATTGTAAGATATTTTAGTGTCATACATAGTTATTTAGCTAATTACTCCTAAAAGTAATCTTTTGTATTTTACTTCTTGTCAACTTAGAAAAAAATAAAACTCGATTCTTTTGCTTCAGTAAATTTTATTGATGTCTCTTCTGATTTAATCCATTCTGATATTTGATCAGTTTCTAGTCTAAGTGAAATTCGTTATTATATGTTATTTTTAGACCATTAATCTCAAGTCCAAGATTTTGAAAATTAGAAAAAGATCTTTAAAAAAGAAAATAAATTTGGGGAGAGATTTCGAGAAAGCTTCACTCGTAATAAGTGAATATTATCTTTAGAAATGATTAATACGGGACAATGCTTAAAAATTAAATATAATAAAATAATTATATTACTCTATTAATTATTTCAACTTTTATAAAATATTATGTAATATTTTTGAATATATTTTGTATGCAAAAATCTATAGATGTAAGAATTTATAAGAATATTTAAAATTCTACATAAAAATCTATGAATCTTAAGACAAAACTCATTAAAAATTTTAAGGTAATCTTTGAGTAATGTAGTATCAAATTTTCTTTGATAAATTCAGCCAACTAAGATTCTATACATAGATAAATGATAATAGATATATTCTTAATGATTTAATGTAGTATCAAATTATATTTTTTTTTATTATTAAAACTTATTAAAAGTTTTAAGGTAATCTTTAAAACTCTACGAAAATATATAAAACTTTTTAAATCTTCATTACTTTTAAATCATTAAAACTCTTTTAAAATATAGATCTAATAATACCTCTTAAAGTAATGACTAAGAAGACTTGGATCAAAGTTTGATACCAAGAAGACTTTTGCTGAGCACATATTTCTGTGTATACTAAAGCCAACGAGTCCTTACGGTGGATCAATACTAATTGACGACATCAGTAGTGCAAAGCACCAGACCGATCCACATCTGATATCGATTGATATACTGTTGATAGAAGTTAAAGATTTATGGAAAATCAAGATACATATTTGATCAATCCACTTTAGGGTTTTATATCTTGGTGGGTCACAAATACATCTCTTAAAATTTATTTTTATGGACGCAAAAAAACACCTAATTCTCTAGGAAACAACCCTAATTTCATTCGTGCGGTCCTTGAAGTATTTTAGTCTAAGTTTTCTTTTACTCTTTTCTTTAAAAATGTCTAAGTAGTTTACTAGTTGAAATCAAGGCTAATAATAGGATTTATCATGGTTTGAATAGATTAGATCTATGTTTAAGTTGAATGATATGAATAAAGTTTTGGTGCTTATAAGAACTTAGTGGTGGCTCTAGATTTTATCACCTACATATTTCGTCACAATATAAAGTTATTGTTACGAAATTGTGATGATTTGTAAATAGTTACAATACAAGTGTCCCAAATGTATATTGGTGACAAAAATTTCACAATATACTGATCTACCATGATCTCGCTGTAGACTAATTTATTAATTCATATGGAATAAAAGTTGTATGACAGACCGCACAAGCACTCTTCGGTGACAGTTATGATGATGTTTGTTTTTTTATTTTTTAAATATATATTCAATAGCTCATTATTTGAAACTAATAGATTAATTGTAAATCTGATTAACTGATTGAAGATCCAGAAGATTTACCTTAAGCAATTAAGGATATTGTAGGCAAAGGAGGGGAATGGGGAGGGGGAGGAAGACGAGGAGGAAGATGATGAATAAGAAAAGGAAAAAGAGGATGATGAGAATTTTTTTTTAAAAATATGTATAATTGATGTTTATAAAAAAATAGAAGTTTTATGTAAAATAGAATAGAATCGAATAATATGTTTTATATAATATATTTGGCTTTTATAATAATTATTAGTCTTTTTTAATAAAATTAAGTCATGTATAGAAAAATTATATAGTTTTTTGAAAGAAATTGTAAATTTGAATTAGTTTTTTATTAAAATATATAATGTAAATAAAAAGGAAAATGAGAGAAGATATAATAAAGTAAAGTGTAAAAAAAGTAAATTAATAGTTAAATTAAAAGAGTAGTTTGGTAAATAATATAGAAAATATGTTGAATAATAGTAAGCTTAGAATTTTTGGCTATAAATTTAATTAATTTATCAAAAATTGTTATTAGCCGATTCCCTTACTTTTTGGTAACGAATTCTGTTACTTAAGAAATCATAATTCTAATATTATTCATTTAAAAAGAAAAAACTTATTGAGATACAGTATTTCGGAGAAAAAAGGGAGAGAGGAAGTGGTCTTCTTCGTCTTCAGCTGCTCTATCAATTAACTTTTCCGGGAAGAATCAAAATTAAAAAAAATCCGTCTCGCGGAGGAATCAGAGGAAAATGTTGGAGAAGATCGGATTACCGGCGAAGCCTTCTCTCAGAGGAAATACTTGGGTCGTAGATGCTTCTCATTGTCAAGGATGTTCTTCTCAATTTACTTTCATCAATCGCAAGGTTTATTTCTCCTCTTACTCTTCCTCTCGATCAATTAAAAAACTTGTACCGAGATCTTTTGTTCTTAGCTTCATTTTTGAATACTAGCTTCGCCTGAGTCGATTGTATAGTGATTGACTCTTTTGGATCTAATTGTTTAACAGTTTATCGGAAAAATTCACCGAATGATAGGTTTATGGTAATGGAATTACTCAAAATTGATGTTCTTATGTGATCGATTTGATAGAGATAGTTGGTTTTGAGTTACTTAATCTTAGACAGAAGAAAACTTGAATTTGGTGAAGCTAGATTACCAGACTTGTTTATGAGTTGCTGGATTGCGTGGCTTTGTTTATGTGTGAGTTTATTTATTTTTTCAGCATCATTGCCGGAGATGTGGGGGCTTGTTCTGTGGTAGTTGCACCCAGCAAAGGATGTCTCTACGTGGACAAGGTGACTCACCTGTGCGTATATGTGAACCATGTAAAAAACTTGAAGAAGCTGCACGTTTTGAGTTACGTCATGGTTACAAAAATAGAGCTGCGAAAGGTAAAAGATGTAGCCTTATACTTAAGTTTACACTACTGATGTCGTTGATTACACTTGTGTTATTGGTTTTGATTTAAATAGGGTGACAATTCTTGGTTACTTTATTTGCTAGTTTTGATGTAATCATGTTGTGAAATTTTTCAGCCGGTAGCTCTAAAAGGACCATGAAGAATGAAGATGATATTCTCAGTGAGATTCTGGGCTCTGATGTTGATGTATCTTCTTCATCGGAATTAGTGTCTAGTACAGACAAGGTTACCTCCAAAGAATTGGCAAGCAGCACTAGTAACAAAGATCTGGTGATGGATGATGTATCAGCTAGTCCTGAAGAATTGCGTAAACAAGCAATAGAAGAGAAGAATAAGTACAGAGTTCTTAAAGGAGAAGGTAAATCTGATGAAGCTCTAAAAGCCTTTAAGAGAGGGAAGGAACTTGAGAGAGAGGCTGAAGCATTAGAGATATCCATAAGAAGGAATAAAAGGGTAATGTCCATGCGAAATGTTTCTGAGACACAGAACAAAGCAACCACCAAAGACACAAACAAATCACAAAAGCCTCCACGTCAAGGGGGTAAAGGAAATGATGATTTGTCAGCTGAGCTGAAGGAGCTCGGGTGGTCTGACGATGAAGAAAAAAAACCAGCAACTGTAAGTTTGGAGGGTGAATTTTCGTCACTTCTCCGTGAAATTCCTGTAAGGACTAACCCACAGAAGAGTGGGGGAATTGACAAGACTCAGGTTCTTGCTCTTAAGAAAAAAGCCCTTGCTCTGAAACGTGAAGGAAAACTTGCAGAAGCCAAAGAGGAACTGAAAAGGGCTAAAGTTTTGGAAAGGGAACTTGAAGAGCAGGAACTTTTAGGTGGGGCTGATGAATCAGATGATGAGCTATCCGCACTTATTAATAGTATTGATGATGACAAAGAAGATGATCTGTTAGCTCAATATGAGGGGAGCCATGATTTTGACATTAGTAACCTTGTGGGAAATGTAGATGACACTGGAATTCATGGTGAATTTGATGTCACAGATGAAGATATGGAGGACCCGGCAATTGCTGCTGCGTTGAAATCTTTGGGTTGGACTGAGGATCCTGGACACCATGAAATTGTCCACTCTCAACCCTCTCCTAAAAACAGAGAAGAAAGTTTAGTTGAAATTCAGACATTGAAAAGAGAGGCCCTTAATCTAAAACGAGCTGGAAATGTCGCAGAGGCCATGGCTACACTAAAGAAGGCAAAATTACTTGAGAAGGAACTAGAAACTGTTGATACACCCTCACAAACTGTTAATACAACTAAGGCAGAGAGGGACACGAGTCTGAAACCTCCTCCCAGAAGCAAGCTAGCGATTCAGAAAGAACTTCTTGCAGTGAAAAAGAAAGCGCTTACTTTGAGAAGGGAAGGTAAGTTCACTGAAGCTGAAGAGGAACTGAAGAAAGGAACGGTTCTCCAAAATCAGCTTGATGAGCTCGAAAATTCATCAAAGTTAGTTGCGGCAGGAAAGGCCACTCGTGATAAAGGAAATATTAAGAATGTTCTGCCTGATATTAATTCTCTGGACGATGATGGAGAGGTAGATGTAAAAGATGAGGAGTTAAATGATCCGAATTACTTGTCCATGCTCAAGAGCTTAGGATGGAATGATGAAGATAATAATCCAGCTGGTTCTTTATCAGAAAAATCTAATCCGGATAGTTCTCAACCAAGGAAAACAGTAGAAACTCAAGATAGATATGAAATCCGTGGTACAAAACCAAGGAGTAAAGCTGAAATACAACGAGAACTCTTAGGGCTGAAAAGAAAGGCTCTAACTTTGCGACGACAGGGTAATGTTGATGAAGCAGAGGAAGTTCTGAACCAGACAAAAGTATTAGAAGCCCAAATGATGGAGATTGATTCAGGCAAGAATCTTCATGCTGACGGTGATCAGCTGAAGAAAATATCGACGGATAGTAGAAACAATGGTGGGGATGATATTGTTACAGATAATGATATGAAGGACCCATCATTATTGTCGACGCTTAAGAATTTGGGGTGGGAGGATGAAGAACCCAAGCAAGGAGCTGCCGTTAGCTCTATCCAGTCGAGCGGTCCACAGAGAGCAGCAAAAAGCAAGGGACAAATCCAAAGAGAACTTTTGGACTTGAAAAGGAAGGCACTTGCCTTCAAGCGTCAAGGGAAAACCGGAGATGCTGAGGAATTATACAGTAAGGCCAGTGTATTGGAGGCACAATTAGCAGAGCTGGAAAACCCCAAGATGGAGACGAATGACTCAGCTTCTGCAATCAAGCCTAATGACCTCATGAACGTTGATTTATTAGTTGGATCTGAAATGGAAGATGTTAAATCCGCTAGTGTTTCTCATGCTGCACAAGAAAACTATGACTTATTGGGAGGGTTTATTTCCCCTGCTAAATCTGGTTCCTCTAGCGCACATGGGTTTATTGAAAGTACAGTTATTTCTCAACCTGGCCAGCAACAACCAAGTATGATAGATTTGCTGACTGGTGAGGATGGTGAGAGGTCTCAGATTCCTGCAGAAAAAGGAAAAGCTGAGACCAGGTCAGGTTTTGGATTAGGAAACAATCATGGCACCGAACAAAGAGTTGCACATGAAGAGTCGGTGCCCGATAATCATCGATCAGCTTCCGTTCAAAATACATCACCTCAGAACACGCTTAAGCAAGAAATTCTAGCCTATAAGAGAAAGGCACTTGCTTTAAAGAGAGAAGGAAATATGAGTGAAGCCAAAGAAGCTTTGCAACAAGCAAAATTGTTGGAGAGGAAACTACAAGAAGGGGAAAACCTCTCTCCCAAAAAGCTCGGACGAGATGATATGGTTTCTGCAACGCAGCAGCCTCCTGCTCGAGAGAAAGAGAATAGTCCTTCAAGTTCAGCTCCAAAGCCAATGTCTGGTCGTGACCGTTTCAAGCTGCAGCAAGAGTCACTAAGCCACAAACGTCAAGCTATGAAGCTTCGGAGGGAAGGTAAAATGCAAGAAGCTGAAGCTGAGTTCGAAATTGCCAAAAGTCTTGAAGCTCAGTTAGAGGATTCAACATCATCTAAACCAGAACTAGTGGACGATGTAGCAGTGGAAGATTTTCTTGATCCTCAACTCTTATCTGCTCTTAAAGCTATTGGATTAGACAATCCCATGAATCTTCCATCGGTGAGTACAAAAGACACAACACAAGCTGTTGCAAAACCAAACCCAGTGAAGGAGAGTAATGATACTACTAATCAAGAGAGAAGTCAGTTGGAAGAACGAATCAAAAGAGAGAAGATTAAAGCTGTGAACTTGAAGCGTGCAGGTAAACAAGGTGAGGCATTAGATGCGTTGCGACGGGCAAAACTCTATGAAAAGAAACTAAACGCTCTTGGTTCAAATTGATATCAGTTCTCCATTTAAACTAGAGAATTTTGTAACATAACCGTAATGTTGCTTGTATGTCAATGACCATATTTGTTGATCGAACTACACAGAAGACTCGTATACATTTGAAATCAGAGCTTCACTTTTAATGATGCTCCATGTCTAAGAGCTTGTATCAACATTGAAAGAACAGTTCCTTTAATGTGCAGCTTTGATGATGATCAACAGACTTCACGGTCTCGGACGAATATCTCAAGTCTATGATGTAAAAATGTTGCCTTTGACTCTCTGTCAATAAGCAGTCTGTAACTCAGCATATAGCAGAAGATCCTCAGAAGAAAGTTTGTCCTTTAACCATTAACAATTAAAGACTACAAGAACTTTGATCTGAGTAAATAAGTCCTCTCAAAAACAACTTACTCAGTTACAATGGCTAAAAGATTTACATTAAGGTTACAACCGGGACGCAAGACTTACACTAAAAACTCCTCGGCGAGGTATAGACTGATTAATGCTTGTTACCTGAAGTTTACTCACGTTTGTCTTCTTCAACATCGTCTCCAAGCCCATATAGAAGTTCATTCCTTTCAATATCACCTGAACTCTTGTTTCCACTACCCGTCAACAAGATACCTTCCTCCTCAAACTCGTCCCCAGTTTCCGCTAAGTATGAATACCTGCAAAGTTCAGAACCAATAGAAGTTAAGTCAAGTGCACATAAATAATCCCTCGGTGCACGTAGATAATCCCTCGGTGAACAACAAATAAGAGTTTTAAATCTTGATATCTTTGGCAGTTGAACATTGGGACTATTGAAGTCTAAAACCATTTTGAGTAATCATTGATGGAAAATATTAGAACCTTGTAGGATTATTGGATGGAGCCCACAGGAGGCATATGACTGCTAACAGACCATAGGAGAGTAAATTCCAAAAAGCTGGAATGATCCACGCCATTCGCCAGATTTCACTTAGAGGGTCAGTTGCGTTGAAGTAGAGCTAATAGAGAGAGAGAGAAGAATGTGATTTTAGTTACACTCCTTTGACTTATGGTTTCAAGAATTACACGAGAATCAGTCACTTGAGTAGCAAGCTGTTACCTCAAAACCAATCCAAGCAATAGAGACCAGAACGGAAATAGCGAGTGCATTAGTGAAGTTCCTATAAAGCTCAAGCTTAGCCATGTTCCTCTTAATCTGCAATGGACATTAGACAGAATAGTACGAATAAGCAGCTACTGTAAATGATTTCCCTCAAATGGACTGAGTAATGAGCAGCCACAGATTAGAGCCTAAATAAGATAGTTATGATCCTTGAACGCCTGAGGTATATATATATACATCCGTAGGCTATAATAATGTGACAAATCCTGAATAATTGATATGTATATCTGCTATTAATTCATACAGAATTCCGGTCCATATAAGTGTTTTATCGTACCTGTAGTTTCTCAAGGGTTTTTGCCAGTGATGAGAAAATCCACAGAATAAAGCAAGCGTCCAGCAATGCGACGGGAATCACCAAAAATATCATCGATTTTCCGGAAAAGTCGTTGATGTTTCCCAACTGCTCAGCCAACTCAAGAGCCTCTGTTGCAATAAAATATACGACCCCAAGAAGAAGTACCCTTGAGGTTATGCCACCAAGGGTAGGCTTTACGACCCCGTAACCCATAGAGACGACCAGAAGAAGAAGCCTGGAAAGTGTCTTTTTTATGGAAGAGAAGGTCACCGCCCACAGAGTAACGTCCATTGGCCTCATCCCAGTCGAGTCAAAATTAGCATATTCAAAGTATCGAACAGCCATTTCACACATGCCAAGAGCAATAACCAAAGTGATATGATAGTGCAGCTGAATAATATCCTTCCAAAACTGAACAAATCTCACAAACCACACTAGGCCAAGCAAAAGATAAGCTAAAGACATGAAGGCAAAAAATTTCATTAACGGAGCCACCTTTCCCGGTAAATAACCATCAGGATTCTTCCAAACTGTTCTTCCTCTGATTATAGTACCGTCCAATTCCGGATTACATATCATAAAATAAAGATAGTACATTCCAGTCTTGTTTATAACCACAGTTTCTGGGGACATATTAACTTCTGTCTTATTCCCTTTAAAGAATGTCTTGATCTGTTTTGGCCACTCATTTGAATCTCTCTTAATGATAACTTCCCCCAGACTGCAAGATCCAGTATCAGCAAGATCTGGTGTGCAACAAATTGCTTCGGATTTGAGAAAACTGCCCCCAATTCTATCACGGTCTTTCACCTCAAGTATAATTGCTTCCACCAACCCTGCAGTTGACTGCATTGCATTCTGTTTGCTAGCAGATTCTTTTGTCCTCACAAAGGTAACATCATCAAACCTAAAACAAACTCAAAACATTTTATGGCTAGACAACATTAGCTATAGAAGTCATGCAACTACAGCTTCATCCTTCTCCAATTGGAGTCTACTCATAACAATTATAAAAACCATACATTAGCTTAACACTCGATAAAGGAAGTCGTAGATTCATGATAACTGTTGCGAGATTACTAATCAAGCCAAAATATTGGTGCTAGAGTCGTGAAGATCTAAGATACATCGAATAATAAAGACTAATCAAGCCAAGAAAAGTATATAAATCAGAAGATGTACAAATACCAAATGTATAAACTTATAATGATTTCGCTCCTTAGCAACGCTATTTTAAACCCCAAATCCAGTAACGGCGTACCAAAAACAAAATGAAGGAGTTCAAGCTGATTAGAAACTGACCTTATAAAGGACTTTCCTTTAAGAGAGTTATCAGAGGAAGAAGAAGTATTATCATCCTGAAATTTGGAAGCGTAAAGACCTTCACTACCGCCATGGAAGAAGCGAGCATTTGATTTCACCGTGAACCCTTCGTTCTTATATTCGTGAATCGAGGCATCTGAAGAGCCGATCAAGCTTCCTAAGAGCAAAATTCCAATCGCCCAAAACCCTGACGAACGATTTTCCATGGAAATTGTTTCTGTTTGAGCTAAAAACTGCTTCTTCCTCCAACGAATTTCCGATCAAAATCCCTCAAACGCAAAACACTCGATCGGATTCCAGGATTAGCAGCTACAAACCGATCATTCAGAGATGAATGAAGAAAGAGCTAGAAAGTGATGATTGAAGATTCTCGATCAAACCAACGAAAGAGAACGAGATTGGTTGATTACCAAATACTCCATTTTTTGGCAACTAATATTCTAAAAACATTCTAAAAGCTAAAATTACTAATTTAATGAAATTGAATCTCTATTATATCAAAAAAGAATCTCTATTATATAGAAAAATTAAAAATGTCTTGGACATGTAATATTTAAATAAATTATTTATTCTGTGTATATAAACTATAATATAATATAATTATATTCATTGTTTTTTGAAAATTTTATAGTTTTTAATAATATAACACAAATTTTTATAATTTTGTTCTAAGACAGGATATAATTTTCTATGTCAAAAAATAGATGGACAAAATTTGATTAATAATTAAGTCTAAAATTTTTAACAATATCACGTATAGCAATATCACCCAAAATCAAATTTTGGTCGAAAAAACAACAAAAATGGATATTTAACTATTTGATCACGTTGGTTATAATAAATTTTGTTAATTAATCCAGTTATTTTATATATATTAAATATATATATATATATATATATCAATGAAAATAAATAAAAAGAATATTTCAGCTTCAACTATGTATATGTTGACACTATAATTTGAAACATCTTTATCACAATAATAACATTTCCCAAGAATTTGAAGACGGAAAATTTAAGAACAAAACTTGAAATTTAAGGGTATTATATTATCTAATTTAAGAACAAAGTGTTTGTTCTTTTTATCAAAAAAAAAACAAAGTGTTTGTTCTTTTTATCAAAAAAAAACAAAGTGTTTGTTATGCCTACATATGTATGGTTGATGTTCTATAAAAAATAATGTTTACTAGTAACTTGACTAATGAAGTTCAAGTGGAGTCCTCTCAAGATTAACAAACTCATACTTTAGATTTCTTAACCATATAAATGTAAAATAACATTATCTAGAAATAATTCTCATATTGTGATTTTCATTGAATCGACCTAGAAAGGATAAAACCATAGCTAATTTTCAAAACCGATGAGATAATCGGAAATGTCCTACAACACTCCATGAATCTCCAAGCTATGCATCAACTTGTATTGTATTGTGTATCAGTATTCACCAAATTATACAGTAAAAGGCAATATGTTTCATATATGATTGTTCTTTAATCATTCATTTTTTTGTATGGTTCATATAATTAGAAAACATTATCTAAGTACTTTATGAGGCTTAATCATGTGTTGAACTTGAGTGGTTAGCTAAGCCATGCATCATAGACATTTAATTTGTTTTTTTTTCTCCCTCTTATCTATCTACTTTTGTAGATTTGATTATAAGCATGTATTGAAGTTACAATCTTTAGTTGTTGTTTATCTCATAGGTATTTGTTTTGATATTCCAGATGGTTCGATTTCAAGTAGTGTGTTACTGCTGTCTGAAATTCGAGTTCACTTAAAAGTTAGAGGAAATCATATAAATATTCTCTTAAATGCACTTACACAATATGATTTAAGGGAAATTCAAACTGAGATAACATATTATCCTTGTTTTCAATCTCTTCGCATAGCCACTAGACTACAACTATATTCACATGTGTTAGGTATTGGATCATGTACAACTCTATCGAGCTTGGGATTCAAATTTTATTATGAGCAACTTTTCTTCCTACTACTTTCAAATTCAGACAGTAGTTGCTAGTTTCCACGATTAGGTTGAGATTTGAATTAAGATCCCTCTCTCAACACATTTGAAGTATATGACAATAAACATGGGGAAACTTATGAACATGGCAAGTTAACTAAACAAAATAGATTAAAAAAGATTATCTATTTAGTCTGGTCAGCCAGGATTAATCTTTCTTTTTTCTTCAAATTAGATCATCAATGAAAACAAATTTTAATTTCAAAGTTTGATTGACCAAAAAAAAAAAATAAGTAGAGTAGGTTATCTAATTTCAACTACCATTTTATCATTTAAAAGTCACTCATTTACAAAGTTCTCAAAAACATTACCTATATGACAGTGTAACTAAGAGGTACATACATTAAATTTGATGTATTCCGGCATTAATATGTAGGGTATCTTAGTTTTAAAATCATATATGGATCCACATTTTATATCAATAATTAAATAAATATATATATATATATATAATAATTATTATATTTTACATTATTTTATTCTATAATATAAATTGATTCGATACGCCGAATTGCTCTCAGTATGGTGCTTAGATGATCCAACTAATGATTTGGTACTAGGGTTTGATTCATACTCGATGCATTATGGTAGCTTAAAAATAAATTATAGAGATAGATGGAAAAAATGATTTTATATTGAACGAGTTTCTTATTCATTTCTGTAACTACAGTTGTTTGAGAAGAACTTTAACAATATCATATGAGATTATGTGATTCTCTATAATTGAATTCTACTGAAAAAATAGTAAAACTAAATATTTTATTTTGAGGAAATTTTTAAATCAAATGTTAAATGTTAATTTCTACAACATTTTCTATCGAAATTTAAATTCTAGGTAATGTAATCTCATTTAAGTTATAGATAATATCTTAACAATCTAATTAATAATAAAAAAAGGTTTTATCTAATAATTTATTAGATTTACACTTGGAATAATACTTTTTAGTTTCCCAATTATCCATTTTTTGAAGAATGCACAATTAGGAACATGGAAAACGAAAAATAACATTATTTTCCTTGGTTAGGTTTAACAGCTGTTTTTGCCTGTTTGGTGACACAATGAAAATGCAGCTTCTATTCAAAGAGTTAATTCTATGTCAATGATTATGCTAGAGGATTAATGATTAAAATATAATCATCATTTTCACAAGCAGAGATCGAGTCCTACAGCCTACATTATATAGAAATTTGACTAATGCACCAGTCAGTTGTAGTCCTGACAAAAAAAAAATATATATATAACCATCATTTTCAAATATTAAAGCAAAAGTTATATAAAATCACTAAAGTACTACTCTATATTCTCATATGAAGAAAAGAAGACAATTGACAAAATTGATTACTTTATGGACCCCATGGTTTATACAAAGTTCCAAAAATTTCCTTCTTTCTTTGCAGATTTTACACATATTTCCCAAAACTTTCCACACTTTCCCAAACACCCCCTAAAAAACAAAACACATATTTTGTTCAAGTTTCAAAAAGAGAAATTTTTGAGTTTTGAAATCTCACACAACTCAAATTCATCTCTTGAGCTGAATATCCATCTTGCTTTTCTCTAACTTCTCCATTATAGATCCTACAGCAAAAAACAAAAAGTTACAATATTAGTAACCTAATTAACATAAAAGAATATTCTGTTCAATTGAGTTTCTAGTTCAAGATCGCAAGATTATCATAAAAGAAACACTAATCAAAAAAGGAATTGCACGACTAATAATTCAGACATCTGTAGTTCGATTTCATTTTAGATGTGTGAGTCATTAGTTGGGGAGTCGTTTTTTAGAGCTCTTGAATTCGACTCCACTCCATTGTATATGAAGATTAAAATATAGAAAATTTTAGAGATAAATTTGGATTATTGATCAGATTTTGTAGATTTAGTTCAATAAAAAAAATATTTCAACGACAACGTTTTGAGGAACTCTTAAACTCACCAGGAGGATAACAAACAGGAGGATCTTCAAAGAGAGAACGAGAGATTTGTTTATGAGCAACACCAATATCAAAGAGAACAAGACCAGAAGAAGGATCATTCACTGCAATGCCTTTAACTGGTAACCAAAGAAAAAGCTCTTCTTGTGTTAAACCTTTAAGCCCAACAAGTCCACCATAGCTTAGATTTGCTTTAATCACACTATCAAAATATACTCTGTTTTCGAATCGAGCAAAACAAGGATTTTGAAGCTGAACTTCAAGTTCTCCTGTCTTCTCATCTAAACTGTAACTCTCAACGTTGTCTGGAAATAAACCACCTGGTAAACCACGAGCTTCTAGAAGGTTTCTGATTGATGATTGTGAAGATGGAGTTATGAATTGAAGTAGAACCAGAAGAAGAAGAAGAAACATAGACATTTTTTTTGTTTATTTTTGATTCTATAAGAGAGATTTGTTGTGTTTTGAAGGGTTTAATGTTTGGTGCTCTGTTTTTGTCAAAAGAGTGGAGAAATGAGTTGTCTCTTTGAGCTTATGAGCTGGTTTGCAATGAGTTGTGATTTGAAGAAAAATTTGTGATTATTTCAAAAACTTAAATGTATTTTTTTTAAGACTAATCCACTTGTTTTTTTTTTTTGGTAAATTATTATTATTTTTGGTATAGTTGAACTATTTGAAATTATAGTCTTTTGCGTTAAGTAAAGCCATGTTGAACTAATTGACGTTGTAACATCCGTAAATCACGGTTTGTTTCAAGGAAACATTATAATTGAATATCATTTTCTTAAAATATATAGTAGTTGATTTTAAGTACCAATCATGGTTAAGTGTATTACACACATTATTCATTTTATTTTGTTCTTTTTCCACTTGAGGTTTTTTTTTACACTTTAAACAGCAAAATAAAAGAAATAATGCGAATTTGTTTTCAGAACTAGTAAGACATTAGAGGTTTGACTAGTGACTCCTATTGAACAAAGCGGTTGAAATACAAATGACTGGTTCAAAAAAATATGGTTAAGTGTATTTAGTTTTGTGGATGTGAAAAGTTTACTAAAACATGCGCACTTGCATAATCAAAGATCGAGTCTTACCACCTGCATCATGTAGGAACTTGGTTAATAAATCAGTCAGTTGTACTCTAGTGTTAAACAAAAAAAAAGAGACCGGCAAACATTTAAATAAATACATTTGGAAACACCTATAAATGTGTTAAAACGCTAGTTTTAATTATCGATTTCCAAATGTTTGTTTCAATCCCTGATTTTAAATGCTCATTTGGTTAGTAATAAAATAAGCAACTGCTAGACTCCCTTAATGCCACCAATCAATCCCTAGATTATTCAATCAAAATAATGTTGTTGATTATTTTGGAATCTGCAAACTTGTCAGAAATTTCCATTTTATGATTTCGGTTATTGAGTAACTCCTGCATTTGAATAATTCAATAACATACAACTGTGTTCTTCTCTGCTTTTTGGAAAGGTTTCGTGAAGTCAAGTCTTTCATTTAGACGTTATTCTTTGTCTTGTCTACGAATTGGTACAAGAAACGTGAGCTGTGGGACCTAAATCAAATAAAGCAAACGGAACCCAAAATGAAAATGGGAGTTTCAATAATGCATTATGAACTACAATTGTACATTAAAAATATTAAAAATCATTTTGTTTCCAACGTAAATAGGAGTTTAAAAATGAAATTAAAACTAGTTTTTGCCAAAAAGTAGGTGGTCTAGTTGGTTTGCCTTTGATTTAGGTAAACATTAGGTGGTAAATTTAAATCTCATTTGTTTCAGTTGAGATATTTAGACTATGGATCAAGTTTTGGTAATCTAAGTAATGTTGAAAAAAACTACATATTGATATATGTGCATAGTTTCTTCGTAATTTTATATTATCGTAATAAAAAACTACACTTGATATAATCTCAATGCAACTTTGATCTTTTTTTCTCACCAAAGCCTAATTACAAGCTTTTTAGGTTCAAGAATGTTCAATTTCTTATTTTTAAGAAATAATTTGTATTGACCAAGAAACATGTGGTCCACTTAACTTATTTTTTATGTTGATTAGGTGATGAATTTAAATCCCATCTGCTCAAGTTAAAATATTTAGACTATAGCCCAGATATTATTAATTTAATAGATGATTATTGACAAAAAAAAGATATAACTTGTATTAAGTCTTGTGGCTATAAGTTAGTATTGTTTTTCATTTATCTTTATTTCATTAAATATTGTGTTTCAGATATCTAGTTTGTATGAATTAAACTAAAAAAGTTTTAATGAAATACCAAAAGATTGCAACAAAAGAATGGTGAAAGTAAATCTTCACAACATACTTTGGAGCTAAAAACAAAACTGTTCTTGAAAATTCACAACATGGTAAAAAAAATAGACATAACATTTATGGAATTTATTCCGAGTACATTTTACATTTATAAATATCTTTATGATCATTTCGCATGTACCAAAACTTTGGAAAAATATCCAAAACTTATAAAAGTAAAATATCTTGGTTTCCACAATTCAATATAATTAAAAATTAATATTTATTAACAAAACCGTATAACCCTTATGAAAAAAAAAAAATTAATGCACATAAATAGATTCTTCTACAACGGAATTGTAGAACTTCAATACCATTATCTTCTATTAAAGTCTTTAGATATCTTTTACTAAATGAAATATCTTAAATTTGGTAAACGTTACACAAAGTTCTCAAGTGCTTCATTATTATAACTTTATATAAGTCCTTTCTCTTAGAGCTCATTTTACAACATCTCAAAATTTCCACTTTAAGCATGAGCCTTTTACGCACGCTCCTCCATCTGTTCATCCTCTCTACAATGCTTTTTATTTTTCTATGAGGACAATGTTATAACTCCATTTTTCTGCAAAACTTGCTTACACAATTTCTTAAATGTTCATCTTTTCATATGCTTCCTAAATTAAAAGTTGCATAACATGAATCTTTTAAAGAATTTATGGTGGAAACAAGGGTTTATTATGTTGGCCTCATCGGAAGATTAAAAGCATTTGAAAGAATGATAAATGTTTGTCTATGCAAGTTCATGTTTAGACGTTTTAACAATCTAAAAAATTTACAGTTCGTTTTTAGAGGTGTTTGGATCAAAGTTCAAACCAATTTCTTAGGAACCGGACGTGGTCTAACATTTAAGAGGAATTGATCTATAGTCTGGATCAATAGGGCAACTTCTTCTTTAAGCAGAAACCACTAGACCACTACCACTTGATTTATCAAAATCTTATTTAAGAAGGTTTGATGATATTAAAGATAGATTTTACCATAAAATCTTTGTGATGGTGTAATTAGCATATTTTTTCTAGGTCAATTATATTATGCATCAAATTTTACTTATAATATAAGAGGCATCATTTTGATGAAAATGGTTTAGTTGACATAAATTTATTTTTGGATTCTAGGCATCACCAAAATAATTTTTTCAGTAGGTTCTGTTTAGAAAATAGTGTTTTTCATTGTTGCAGATGATATAAGTATAATTCGTGATAAAATTGTTCAGAAATACTGAAAATAATAACTACTTTTTCCCTGTATCTCCAAAATTTATCAAAACTGAGGAATTTTTTTTATCATTTTTTCTTTTATCATATTTTTGTATCTTTGAATCATAAATTTAATTCGTTAGCGTAGGAGTCTTGTTCATAATTTCTCCTATGTAAACACTTCGACATAAACAAAAAAATGCCTTTGGTTGGCAAGTCGAGCCCAAGAGAAGCAAAACGTTTGTCCATCAGAATTGGCTAAGTAGGTGTTTTTTTATGGGCCGATAATGGGCTTTTACCAGAAAATGAATACATCCAGATGGTCAGTATGTTGGAACTAAATTTATAACTTAAAAGTGTTTTTTTTATAGTCCAATCAATATATTTATGTTTTTTCATGTCGAATAGTCATTACATTAATTTTTTTTGTTCTTTTTTCTTTTGGTAGACTCAGAAGGCGATTCTGAAAAACTTATTCATCGCTGAGAATTGTCGTTAATGTGTTTCTATTAGTATTGTTTACATATTTTTATATTTTTTACTTTTCTTCTTTGTATTTAAATACTTTTATTCTAAGAACATAACAAACAATAACTATGTTGCAATTTGATCACCAAATCCTACCCAAACAAAACATATCATAACTAAACAAAAACAATAGAAACTTAAACTTTTATTTTTTGTTAACCAATCATTTCAATTCTATTAATGTTGGACGTCAATCAAGAGACAAATAATTTACAAAAGTGTAATCACAAGCAAACATTCTAATGTATATATACATATATATATATATATATATATTGGTTTTAATGTTAATAAACATTCTAAAATTAAGAGCCAACAAACCAGTTATATAAGTTTAGTAATGAAACATAGAAAAGAAACCAAGAACAACTAATAAACTTCTGAATCTTGAGAAATCTTTTAAATACAACAAGAATACTGACCAATTTTATGGAGAGTATACCATCTTCAAAACCTTAGAACCATCTATCACGAAAACTAATTTTCTCAAATTAAACTTAGAATTATACTTTAAGTCATAGTATAGTTTCTTTATATATAAGTACAAATCTTTTTATGAAAACAAATAGAATAAAACCAGAGCCTAAAAAGTAAGAAATAGCACGAGTCAAAATTTTAATTGTTTTTTGTTTGCAACTTGTATGGGATTGAGATACAAGTGGGACCAAAGAGACGACCATAGCCCAAAGACTCTAAAACCTCATTGACGTTGTTGTTTATTAATTTCTTCTTTAGAAACCTTCTTACAAGTCTGCGAATGTAATGATGATTGCTTTGTTTATTAATACGAGAATTGCGGAGAAAATCTATTAATTAAATAAATTAAAGATAATTTTAGATTCTTAGGTTTACCGAATTCGGCTTGAATGCAATCAAACATAGTTATCATATATATTTGATCGCCTTTCACATCTCTTTGAAATGAATTTGACTTGATGCAATCAAACATAGTTATCATTGTCAGTTTTGCGTAATTTGACTAAAGAAGATAAAAATCTACTAAATTCACATATAAAGATTTTCTCCCAGTCCAGAAAATATAGAAATATCTGACTTTTTTGTGTGTGTGGAAAACTATAGAGACATCTTAACGACAGCAACATAAAAAAAAAAAAAAAAAAAAAAAAACCACTTTGGAGAAAATAAAATTGTTTAGGCAAATAGTAATTAAATTAAGATTAATTAGAAATATAAAAAATGTGAATAAAGTGAAGTGTGCAAGTATAAGAAATATGTGAGAAAACGATTTACCTTTGAATTTGATGCTTGGACGAAAATATTACCAATATAGCTCAGATTACAGACGAAGAAAGCTCTATGATACAAATTTAATAGCTCGAGTGATCTCAAAATAATTTACTCAAAAAAATTAGTATATAATTCTTTTTCATCTTGATCTCTCATTTTTTTTCATTATAACTCTATGATACAAATTTGGAAAAAGTATTTAAAATTTGAAAAACTTTAAAATACGATTGCTTTCCTTCATCATAATCTTCTCAAATATTTTTTTTTTCTTCGTTGTATTTTTTATATTCCTGAAAAATTCCGTTTCTATCGTTAAGAATCGACGCATCATCTTATTTTACTGTCAATTTCTTTCATGGATAAAAAAACTCATATAAAATTTTTCTTCCAAGCAAATTTTTTTTTCTTTTGTTGAAATTTATTGATCAAGAAAAAATGTTTATATACCAAATTAATAGGTCATAAAAGAATGAAAGAAACAATTCAATGAATAGCAAACCAACCTCTAAAAGATCTTCAAATTTATGTGGGAAAGAATAATAGAAGAAACCGATTCTATTTCTGACTACTCTATCAATTAATTTAAAGGTAAAACGAGCATTTTTATAGTCATGGCCATGAATCAGAAAATTTCTCTCACGTCAAATATAGTAGATCAAATTTGAAAAGCCAATATGAGCAAAATAGAGTTAAGATCAGACATCTAGGTGCTAGAAGGGAAACGATGGAATCCAACCAATCATGAGAAATAGCTTTGCCAAGAAGAGCTCCGCAAAGATCGAACCAGATAGTAAAGGTGTAAGGACATGCATGGTCTCGGTATTAAATTCCAAGCAAATTAAATTAGTGATCTATTGAATTTTTGATACCAAGCTTAACCCACTGACTTATTAATTGCTTAGTTTTTTTGTAATGTTATATTTTTTCATTATAGCGTTGATAATTATTTCAATTTTATTAGAAAAGTTCATTTTCATTCTAAAAAAGAGCAAATGGAAAGGACAAAACTAGAGTAGAAGCGTGGGGCGGCTCTTGTCGTGTTCTTAGCACGATCTCCAGAAGAGTCGTAGTGATTTTGAGTTCTGCGTTGACCCTCTAAATGTGAAAAATTTAAAAATAATTAAAGATTAGATTAAGAGTCAACTTTACCTAAACAGAAAAGTAAAACACATAAGAGAAGACCAATTATACTTTCACTAGTCAACCACTTATGAGCAGCCACATAACTAAACAGATATGATTTGATCAGGCTTGTTCATTTTAGCGTGTCAATTTTTGATATTTTTTGAGTCTAAATTACTTAACTTTTTCAGAAGAATTTTACAAGAATACTATTTGTCAACAATCACAAGTTTGACATCTTTTATACAAATATATATCACACAAGTGGCTTAACATTTAAACCTAAAGAAAAATATCATCACAAGTGTATAATTATATCAAGCGTCAAAATAAACTATTTACATTTTTTTTTATTAACCAGGAAATTTTCAACCGAGACCTATAGTGTCCCTAGGGTCCAAAAAAACTATTTGAAAGTTCCTAATAAAATAAAAATAGTTAACAATTTCACATTTAAGAAAAATCTATATCTAACCTATAACAATAAAACAATTTCCTCTTCAAACAGAAACCACTAGATCAATATTACTTTATTTTTATCAACAATTAAATTAATAAACTTCAATCTATAATTTAAACTCTTTTATAAATTCATAAACAATATGACGTGGAAATTATAAAGTTATCTGTAACCAAATTCCAATTAAAAAAAAGTGTATATAGATTTAATTATTTGACAAAAAAAAATTTTATACTATTTACGTAGTTATAAATTTGTTTTATAATGTGTAGTATATCTGAAAATAATTTGTAGATATATAAATTTGATTTGATATGTAACCGAAGAAAACGTATAAAATATGACGTTTGTTTTGTCGTATAAAACACTGTAATTACGTACTAAGGAACAACTTAAACAGACCGTAAACCTTTATTAAAATATTGGATAGGAAGAGTACTAATCAAAACGCTTTTTGACTATATATATTTACATAAAATTAAGAACACAGCAAATTTCTTTAATCTACTCATGGAGCTCACAATCCCACGTGTCCGACACGGCCATGATGATTTTTCCGTAGTATCATCATTTTGTAATCGTGCAAAAATAAAAATAAAAAGAATTTTAAATTTGCAATTTTCTGAATTTTCATCCTTACGCAAGCATGACATCTTGCATAGGAGATAAATCATATATATGATATGAAATTACAATAAATAAGAATATTAATGCACAACTGATATGAGATGTAAAATCGATTACAGAATTATGACATTTCATGAAAAAAATATATACGTAATTAAATGCAATGTAATTTGTTATTTATTTGTTTCACATCCGTATTTCAGATTTTTATTCCTAACAATCTATAGTTATTACAGAGTAGTTTTTGGTCTACTGACTATCTCTAACAGAAAAGTCATGAATTCAAATCCAATTCAAAAGGGTGATTTACGCCTTAAATGTGATATTATCAACGAATATTTCCTAGCACTAAAGAAGATTACACGTCAAAGATTCGAAACTTCTATGGTTTATAAATAAAAACAATCTATAGTTATTTCTTTTAGTTCTTAAATTTATATCAGTTTCAATTGTAACATTGCAAAATGACATAAGATAAACAAAATTTTGGTCAACCTTAGCATAAGATAAATTTAATGAAGTTAAATAATTTTGCAGACTGAAAATATGTATAAGAAAATAAGTAAATACATATAATAAATTTCATTTATATTTATTTAAGCCAATATGAAAACCATTTTCTATAGTAGGGTCGAACAAATTCGACTAATACCACTTATATAAAAATTTGTCAGGTATTTTCATATCAAGTGAAACATCTAGATTTGAAGTATTGAAATCTTTAAAACCATATTAGTTGCGACTGTTCATCATCTAAATAAATTTAAAACAGACTGACCCAAAAAAATTTGTTCGAAATTCTGAACAGTAATCAAACCAGAATCTCTACAAACTTATATACACCATCCTTGGACTAAATTTTTTTTTTCTTTCAAGAGACTCGATTAAAGATCCACTATATGCCTTACACATAATACACATAGGTATCACTAGACTATATACCTCTTGGCAATGAAAACAATTTTTGCAGCTAGGTTTATCATTAAACAACCTTTTCATGGATACTAATACAATATTCATAACATTAGAAAACAAACATTTTGCTCATTTCTAGTTATTCTCTTTGTTTTTGCATTATTCCAGATTAGTGTTTTTTTTTTCGGTTAAAATTAGTGTTTTTGTTTTTGTTTTGTAGATTACAAATAAAAATGAAGCCGTCATTCCGGATAAGACATTTTGTTGTATAAGACATTAATTAGATAACTTTCTTTTTGGTCTTAAGACATTTAGATAACTTTGATCCACTCTTTGAAGATAAATCTGGTTATACGTGTATATTGACCCAAAGAAAACTTTGAGTTAAGTATTTATTATTTTCGATTTATGTGAAAAATAGTGATTACTTGTAAGCTCTCAAGTGTCATGACAGCGTTACGTTACTTACGTGTACAATTTTCAGACTATTTGTGACAAAAGAACTTTGCTTTTGCAAATACAAAAGCCAAATAATTCTCATTCAATTATCAAAAATAAACAGCCAATTAATTGAAAATATATAAAAATGTAATTGAGAAAATATAAAAAGAGGATGATTTAGAGGTTTGAAGAAGAGTATGGGACACTTATGGGACTATCTGCGCCAAACAAAGTATCCACTCATATTTGCCGTGTGGGTCCTTCTTTTTTGACTACTTGTCGTTTTCCCCCACCTACTTTTTCCTCATTTTCCATCTATATTTTATTTATATTTATAATTTCATATACGTATCTATATGTATAAGTCTATCATTGTATATATGTATTGACCAAATATTACATACGAAATTTGGAGAAAATTCGTTTGAAATGATTTTCTTTCATGGTCAACTAAGTTGGTCTTAAAACGAGTATATGTTTTTTTTATTGAAACAATAAAATCCGATTTATAGTTGAAATTTTGCTTTAAAACTCTTAATAATTTTTTGAAATCAAATTTTAGTATAAAAGACAATAGATATGAGTTTAGTTATTTGAGCAAATGCACTTTCCTAAACAAATATATGTTGAAAATTTTTCTGAAACATGACTTAAAATCAAATTTTAGTAAGTACACAATAATTTAAATTTTAATCTATGTTCCATATATAGGAATTGTATCACTATTTATATTTTTATATCAAACAAAATTTGATGCATTTGTTAGAAAAAAAAAATTCAATAAAATAATTGTTGTTGATAATAGTAAAAACATAATACAAGTACTTTTTTTTGCATTCAAAATATAATGTAAAACACCAAAGTTTTTTTCTTACGAACTAAAATTAAGAAAATTTAAATAATTTTATATTTATTGTGTTATTTGTATGGTAAATTATGATAATGACATTATTTAACATTAGCAAATGAAATAATTCTGACACCAAATCACAAATTTTCTTGTCAAATCAAAATTATTAACAATATAATTTCCACAAAAAAAGAAAAGAATGTCAACATGTGGCCAACACTGATTGAATCCAAATGTCTAAGGACAAGAGCCAAAGAAGAGTGGCGGTCTATTAATTATCGATGTAAACGACCAGACAGTTAAACTGACAAAGATTCTTCGTCGGAACTAGTTTATGTTGTCAGAAGTTGGTTGCGACACATTTTAATTGTTTCAGAATTCTAATTTATTAAAATTGTTTTATAATCAACCGGAAACTAAACATGTGGGTTGATAATAAAATAAGTTAATTGGGTCTACTTTTTGTACTAATTAACTATGAGCTTATCAGTTAATAAGAATTTCATTTTTGTTTAGGCTTAGGCAATTTGATCAACTTGGTTTTGACAATTTCTTCATTTATATAAAATTGATTTTATTTGATTGATTAAAACTTTAGTAGTCGTATGGATCTGACCTAACTGTCTGTTTTTTCAGCGCTTCAAATCTTTAAGTCAATACTTGTCGCATTGAGAGACCATTAAGGATTTATTTTTCATTTAATACTTCTAATGATGATATTAACTGGGGGCTCTAAGTTTTATAATACATACATATATATATATAATGCTGTTTACGGTTTCAAAGCTTTACTACTAAAAAAAAGTTGTTACCTCTCTTCCACAAAAATAAGTAGTTTTTTGGAAAAAAAAAGTTTAGTTTTTGAAACTAAATCAATACAAGTTAATTATAAGATATAAAAAGTAAAACTTTTTCGTATTATAAAAAGCATAATAGCGACTTACATATTTTTCTTAATGTATGTGTAAAAAATACAATAACATTTTTAATAAAAATAAGTAATACTATATTGTCAAAAACATATTAAAATAAATTAAGGATATCAAACATATTATTATTTAAATGCAAATTATATATGATTAGCCATCTTTATTTTTTATATGAATCTATGTGTATCCATAGATAAACTATATCCGGTAATTTTAGTACTCGAAAAAAAAAACTATATCCGGTAGAAATGCATTTCTTCACTCAAGTAGTTTAATAAATACTTTGGTGGTCTTTTTATGATTTTTAGTGCAACAAAATGTTGTTTTGTTCGAAAAATGTGTTTGATAAATAGTTAATTTTTATTTTTATAGTTTTTTTCACTGGAATTTGACTTTAGGTAAATGTGTAATCTATCATGATATAATATGATTTAGAATTTAAGTTATATATCAGATCTTATCGATTTAATAGTTGACAAAAAATTGTACTTTATTAATTCAAATGATATCTTTTAATTTATAGTTATCCATGATCTAATTTATAGAGAAAACATGATTTAGAATATTCATTTTTGGATATAGATAATTTAAATTTAGGATAAAATTTGTAGACTTTTTCTGCCGCAAACAAAAAAAATCATAACACAAAATTTTAATTATCACATTGGACCGGCATGGCAGTCAAACAAATTCACTATGATTTAAGCGATATGATGATAAAGAACTTGTATAGTTACCATTATCAGGTTAAACAAATCTAAACTTTAAATTTATGTGGTTCTGATCGCATCAAATGGAAATAATAATGAATAAATAAAGTAAGAAAAAAAAGCATGAAAAACAAAACTACGAGTCGTAATTAGTAAAGTGCAATAATTGATTGACTTAACATACTTATTTAAAAGAATAAAATATAATATGGAATTTAGAAAAAGCTAGTTGAAAAGAATATGGACCGTTTGGTATAAAGAGATTGTTTTTATAAAATTAAAGTGAGAAAACAGAAGAGGTCCAGAAACGGTGACGTGACACATAGATCAAAACTCATCATCGACCGACGATCGTCATCATATACCATTCATCCCTTTAGCCTCAAGCCACAAGAACAAATCTTATTTTATACTTCTTTCTACAGTCTTTTTATCCAATTAAATATCTGAGTGATAGTGAAATATATTATTTTACATATTTATATATATATATAAGTTTATAGATCTAACACTTCAAACTTCTTTATATATTAATATATATATAAACATCAGAAAAAATAATATTTGATTTGATAATTATCGTCTTCTTTCAATTTTTTGACTGTCACTATATAAAATTTCTATCGGTTATTCAATTTTCGACAATATTAAATTACTGTGGTAATCTATATAAATTTATCAGAAAAACTTTTTTGTCAAAATCCACAAACTCTAACCTATAATTAAAATTTTCGTTAACCTGTAAACAATATTATGTTGGAATTAAGCGACTTTTCGAAATCGAATTTTGGTAAAAATCAGAAACATTTTATTTTGACGGATTTCACACAAATATGTTCATCAGAAATGGCAAGTGCATGAATAATTCCTAAAGAAACTGTTATCTTATAATAATAAGAAAAAATGGTATTTAAAATCGGCTTGCTATATATATATATATATATATATAGCAGAAATAAAAATTCATTGATATGTTATATCATAAGCTTGCATAGTCTATAAATAATCTGTCATTGTTTTGTGTAAACAAATACTAAACTGATTAATCATATTAATCGTGACAAATTTTCTATTTCTGACGACTTTTACAAACGATTGATTTTCAGAATTTTGATGTCAACCAATCATAGGTTACCGTTAGATATAATGTCTACATATTATTATTAAACCCTTTTGGCATTTTGCATAATACCAAACATCTATCTAATCTCAAATTTAAGTAATTAATTAATTAAAAGAAGACGATAATTATCGCTTCTTAAAAAAGCTAAGCAGCAAAGAGACAAATCTCACAGAGACACTTGTTCTTAGAATAATAGAAAAAAATTGAAGGATTAGGAACACTATTATATTACAAACAAATAAAATAGTTATTCTCTAAAATAAAATAAAAGAATATATACTTAGAAAAAATTTGCCACTCTAGAAAACAATTAAATTTTGACCACAATAAAATGTAAAATTAGTCATAAAATAACTTTTTGACATATTTTTGATCAAAATTGATAAAAAATTGACTATAATCTAAATTAATCAAAAATCTTTGATTGTAAATTACTATGTTTGCTTGTAGTAAAATTTTTATCTAGTATTTATATGCCCCAATTAATGGTTCATACATCTAGAACTCGACTCTAGCTCACTGCATGTTAAAATTAAAGAGTAAAGAGTTTTAAAGATGAGTTTGAGTTATAAATTAGACATTATCATTTTAGTTGACAATAAAAATATTTAGAAGAGTTTTTTATTTTTATGAATAATTAGATTGACAAAACTTTATCTATATCATAAAACTTTTTTAAACCCCAAATAATATAATGTGAAACTACTTGAATTTCACCGAGGAAAGTTGCAAGAAATTTTCCCATTTATAGAAGTTTTCAAAAAATCACTGAATGTTTTTTTTGTATGAAAAAAATCACTGAATGTTATGATGATATAGTTTTTATTTTTATTTTTTTATCGAAAACTATTACAAATGTCAAGTAAATTCCGGTAATTTCCACAGACTTGTCCGTACTTGTCTATATAAACACACTCCTCTTCCCTTATATCAAAATTCCACATTAATGCTCTTCATATCCTGATCACTACCACACACTCATATAGAACTTTTGACCTTTCTCTAACAGCGATCTACAAGAAAACTTCTGATTCTCTTTTATATGGCGGAAGAGTTTCAAGCTACGGCGGCGATTTGCGGTGGCGCGTGGTGGAACTCACCAAGAAGTGTTATGTCTCCTTCTGATCATTTCTTGTCACCTTGTTTCGCTAATGATTTTGGTTCAAAAGAGAACAATATCAAATCTAGGATGACTTGTACCGACAACAACAACATCGTTTTCGGACAAAGAGAGGCTGATTCCGACAGTGGAGGAAGCACCGTGACTATTGACTCAACCTTGCAGATGATGGGTCTAGGGTTTTCTTCAAATTCTCCTTCTGATTGGAACCAAACCATCTTGTAAATTCTCCAAATCTTTTTTTTGTTTTCGATTCGATCTTCAATACATAATACTCATGAGATCGTTTTTGTTTCAGACAAGAAGACTTAAACTCAGGCTTTATAAGGAACTCACAAGATCAAGGATTCTTGTCTACAACTACTTCACCTTATATAATGAATCCTGCAGCTTGTTCTTCATCTTCATCAACTACTTCTTCCTCGAGCTTGTTAAGAACTATTTATGATCCTGAACCAAGTCCGTACAACTTTGTCTCCACCACAAGCTGTTCAATCAATGATCCACAACTTTCTTGGGCTAATAAGACAAATCCTCATCATCATCAAGCTGCTTATGGACTAATTAACGACTTCTCTAACAACACAAACTCTCGACCCTTTTGGAATTCTTCTTCAACCACTAACTTAAACAGCATGACGCTCAACAATTTTGTAACTACCCCACAGATTATCTCTTCTCGTCTTGATAACAAATCCAAGGTAATTCATATCACATACATGTGAAACTTTTTTAATATATAAGTTTCTTTTTTTAACCCTGGGTCTGGGCGAAACCTAACTAACCAGAAGCCAGTACCGACGATTAGTCTGACTTCAGGTTTTCTAGTGAGGTCTAAAGCATATCTTGATCTTCGTCTAGCCAATATATAAGTTTGGTGGCTAATTTTTTATTTTTGTGTGGAGAAGAATCTGAAAACAAGAGCTCAGAGTGAGTCGTTGAAGAGGGTAAAAGAGAATGAATCTGCGGCAAAGAAACAGAGAGTCACTACTACACCTTCACCGTTGCCAACTTTCAAGGTACATAATCATAAATCAAAATATGTTTCTAACAATTATTTTTAATTCAATTTTCTTGGTGGATAAAATGGATTTTTAAAATGTAACAGGTGAGAAAAGAGAATCTAAGGGACCAGATTACTTCATTACAACAACTAGTTTCACCTTTCGGAAAGGTAAATGATTTTTGTGTATATTTTATTTTATTTGGCTATATTTATATACAAAAGTATTTCTTCTTAATTTCTTCTTGGTTAGGTTAATGTATTAACCTGTTTTTTGTATGTTTTTGGGTTAATCACAGACAGATACTGCATCTGTTCTCCAAGAAGCAATTGAGTACATCAAGTTTCTTCATGACCAAGTCACTGTACGTTTCTCTCTCTTAAATCATTAAAATCGAGAAACCCTAAAAATGATCAAATATTAAGCATGTAGTAATGTTTCTTTCAATTACAGGTTTTAAGTACTCCATATATGAAACAAGGAGCCTCAATTCAACAACAACAACAGGTTTATATATTGCTCGATCTAGTGTTTGTTTTTTTTCCAACTTTTGAGTCTTCATGCTTATTGAGTATGAATTCATACAGATATCTGGTAAATCGAAGAATGAAGATGGTAATGAGAATCAAGAACTAAGAGCACATGGTCTATGTCTTGTCCCGATATCAAGCACTTTTCCGGTGGCTAATGAAACAACTGCTGATTTTTGGACACCAACATTTGGAGGCAACAATTTCAGGTAAATTATGAAGATGAATTGTTTTTTAATCAACAACTGGATCATAAAATTCTGATCCATAACCCAAAACTCTCCAACCTTCTGATAATATCACATGGGATAAACACATCTTTCTATAATCGAATTCTGGTAGAAAAGACTGTAGTTATGACATTTAACCACTTAACTAAAAACACTACTTATAGAAAGTTTTAATTTGATACTAATTAATAATGGTTAAGATAATAAAATAAAATAATATAAAAGAAAATTCGAAAGTTATGATCCAAGATTGAATCATTACATGGAGAAAAAGTGGAGATGGAAGAATAAGGCGACTCTTCAAAGGTGGGCAGAGACAACAATGGTGTTGGAGGGGACCAACTACAAAAGCAATAAAATGATTTAGGGCTTAGAAAATAATGGAATTATTTATTATAAACTAATAGTTTTTATGCATAAAACAACTAAAAAGAAAGATTTATACTTTAGTTAATCATTTCATCTATGTAATAATTAAGCTAATTTTTAAAAAATTATTTATAGGTGATTAAAGAGAGAAGGTTGTGGTTGTCAAGACGGATGGGAACATATGCTAAATTCAGCTTGAAGACTCTAAAGCATGGCAATAATTTTAATGTATTTTTCTTCTTTTTTTTTTGATATTTTATAGGAGTTTATTGCTGAATTTAGCAGATATGGGTTGTTTTTATGTTGAAGAACCTTTTGTTCCTGTCATTGTTCTTGAATATATGCATATTTTTTCCATTGGAGCCATCTTTTTAATCATTTATTCAAGATATAAAACATATTAATGGGTGGTTTTCTTATGAAGTTCTTAGTTGTTTTTATTTAACTTTTATGTGTATATAAAACTTAGTTTACTTTCCATAAATGATTTTATATATATGATACACAACAAGAATATATATATATATATATATATATGTACATGTATAATCGTAGTATGTATAAACTATAGTCATTTGTTGTTAGCAAACAACTTTTTATTATTATTTTTTGGATATAAAACTTGCATGCCAGTAAGTAAAATATAATTACTATTAATAAATATAATTAGTACAGTTTGCTAAAACTTATTGTAGCCGGCCTACTAAAAACATACCTAGCAGAAACATTAACGTTGACAAGGAGCTTGTGATTAAATGGTAAGGAACGAATTTAAGATTTTAAAGAGTTCGTACGTTCGATTCCTCTACTATTCGAAACTAAAAACACATTTTCTTATTCATCTCTACACGGATATGTGTCCATGCTTTCGACCCATTTGAATACCTGGAGAGAGAGTATATCCGTGGGCTGCACCTCTTCCAGGAGAATAGTTCAGATCCCTCCCATAAAATTTGAAAACTTCTAAGTTATCAAAAAAAAAAGCATTAACGTTATTATTATAATTTCGTTTTCGTATTTATTTCATAACTAATTATAAGCTACAAAGAGATTTTCTTTCAGATTCAATTTTGTCATAATATCAAAAATTGTTTAGTTAACAAACCAATATATATTTCGAAAACTTTTGAATATCTTATTGTAAATAAAAATATATATTTTATGTTTCATATTTAACAATGTTTTCACATAATCTAAGAATTATAAAAAAAATGTTTAGAAACGAACCTAAAACATATTCTTTTCGGAGACAAACCGAATCCAGATTAGTCTTAAGAAATTCTAGTTTAAATTCGTGATAAAAATGAATTCATGTTCGTACATATCCATGTATAAATGCGTGTCCATGTATTTAACTTTTGATCGTTCGATTGGAACTATATATTATGAAAATCAGATAGTGGAAGCCAGTAGAGAATAGGCCCACTGCTTCTAACTTTATGATTTGAATATACATTTTTGTGGTTTATTATAGATACTGATAAATATATACCACTTTGATATTCAACATCATTCATGTTTACTGAAGAAAAGATTAATCATATCCAGATATCCTAATACAACAAAGACATGTGTGATGTATATGTGTCTAGTCTATCAAATATGTCACTTAAAAATATATACAAGAATTGTATCCTTACAAGATCTCAATCTCGTTATGAATACTCAACACTTCTCATGCATGACTACTCGGTCTTCGTACAGTCGTTGTTTCAAAAAATAGTGATTAATCGTTATTTTTCATGATGAATATTTGTAGCCTTAGTCGTGGCTTTTTTATGTTCTCGATTATGAGCTCCCTATTGAAAAATGTAAGTTTTCTCCAACGCCCAAACAAAAGAACATAGCATGAAGCCATGACGAGCCGGCAAGTATTTAAGACTCCAAGAAATAAAACCGGTGTTAAGATTGGAGTATAAATCTATATATGGAACGGTGACTTAACGCATTAAAATATAGAATAGTGATAATAGGTGGTGAAGATCCTTCCCTCGGTCTAAAATTCTAGTTCTGCATGCAAATTTTTTATTTGGTAACAAGATCAGAACAATCCGACAAATTCTATGGATATAAATCATATTTGTCGGACATTTACATATCATGCTAAATATGATTAAGATTTCAGATATCATAATAGTGACCAGGAATTTGTATCGTTAAAACAAATATAAAGCCGACTAATTCGAAACCAATATTACAATTCTCAAGTAGAAATTGAATTTGAGCCTTTACAAATCTATGTTCTTAAATCTAAATTTTTATCTATCTATCCGACAAATTTCAAAAACCTATTTCAACCATTTATTCCAAATGTTTATTTTAACTACTAATTTTAAATAGAATTGTGATTGGTAGCAAAATAGCAACCGTTAATGCAACTACTCATTTAATGCTACAAATCCAACTTAATATTTAGTAGCACATTTTCCCTCGGCTAATTTTTTTTGTATCAGGCTCACATTCATACCAATTGCGACGATTCTTTGAAAGTTTTCACGTATTTTTTTGTCCTATTTTTCTTATCTTGCTTACTGACATTCGTTCTCTGTAAATTTCCTTTTGTACACTTTTATGTAATAACTACAAAATGGAAAAAAAAATTACAATTGTACGCTTGGTATATATTACTTGAATATAGGAATAAACTCATACTCTTGGAGTAATCGTGGCTTAACTTTAGATTCATGTAAATCATGCTAAGTTTCTGAATCTACTGACATTCAATATTCCACGAAGAAAAAATAATAAACTATGGCCCCTTGACTTGTAGTCTAATGATATAATTTTGTAAATTATTTTGAGAGATTATGGATTCATTTCTCTCAAAAAATAACATACAAAAAATATTTAATGTTTATTGTGTAAATTTGTAGAAGTCTGATGGTCGAAAATTTAAAGCACTGCTTTTAGATTATCCGACTCTAAACTTATTAAAATAATACAATAGATCTTGATTTTTTAAATCTAAATATTTAGCGAATTATGTAATTGTGTGACAAACTTTCACGCATACGATTACTCTAAATATTAAAGAAAGGCTAGACTACAACTACACATTTGATGTTAGATATGAGAAATATATAGCATATAATCGAATATATTTCAAATCAGATTAACTTCTACCTGAAAATTCGAATTGGTAATTTCAATCGTAGATCGATTAGAATCAAAATTTATAATATAGTTTGACAAAATATATATGCCATGCACAAAATAAATGAGCAGAATATATAATAGAAAATGAATATAAAAGGCAAAAGTAAACATTATGGGCATAATTTTAATCTTTTAAGATGTACAATAAAGGACGAACAAGTTTCATCTTTTTTGCTTTATATGAAAACAGTCTTTAATAATATCTTCATCTATAAGCTTTGTCTGATTGAAGCTTAAAAAGCCTTATTCCTTTTTTCTGTTTATGAATAAATAAAACATTTCGATTCTAATATTGTTAAGCTTTAGAGAATCACAAAGACACACGGCTTATTTTCCTCCAAGGGGTTTATTTATTCGTATACTTTCATTAAATTATATCCGTTTGATATTTTTATTCTTTGATATGTTATTTGAAAATCATAGAGATGAAAACGAAAATACATGTAGTAATAGTTATGAATTTTTTTTGTCTTGTTCCCAAAATAATTCAAAACTCTAGCGTGACATAACCACAGTCGACACTATTAAATTTAAAATTACTATGAATAATATATCAAATAAATTTTTTAGTGATAAGAAGTCAAAATCTATTACTAATATTTTGAAAATTTAATGTATGTAACAGCGAAAAGATTTTGAAAATCCATATAAAAGTTAGATTACATATTATTTTTGATTTTGTAGGATTGACTTATATTTTCTAAAGATGGAGGGTAGATTTTCATATCTTGCAATTGCTTGCTTTCACTTCTTATATAGAGTAGAAGGTTCGTGTATGAGGCTCATGAGATTACAAGGAGTTGCTCATCGTTATATATCAAAATGGAAAACGTTTTTTGGGTAATTGTGTGTATGATTTCACTTCAAATGACAAAAGGCTCTCGCGATGAAGTTCTAAAGTTGGTATCGAATCCAGGTGATTAACCAGCTTTTTCACCTTAAGTGGAAGTTTCTCGAAGAGTGTTCTTCACTATTTCATTTCTTTCATTTTTCGTGGTTTCATCGTGCCTATATGAACTTTTTTTACTAATGTTTGCCTTTAAATTTTAAAACCGATTTGTTTGTCTGTAATGTTAGAAAATTTTCTCGTTATAACTCTTACGTTAACACTTTCACACACACCTACTTAACTTCTAGTTTTTTTGTCACACAAAAAAAAATTCTTAACATTCTTGAAGCTAGTTTTTTCTTGAATTATGTAGATTTTGCATCACCATATATTTATATGGTTTTTTTACAAAATTTTCTGAAACAACTTAGTGACATTCTGGTTTTAGATACAGTAATCTCAACTGGTGGAGACGAATCACATTCACAAATGTTGTAAATCTGCCTCTTGATGTTGAATGAAGATGATTGATTATGAGAGGCTTTGCAAGATTCTAAAGAAGAAGGTACAAGGCATATTATTGCTCAGAGGACGCCAACTTTGGAAACTTGGGAGGTGTAATTACTATAGAGACATAAGTAATGCTCACTAACTAGCTATATGATTCTTTGTTTTCGTGGACTCCATTTAGATGACCTTTACTCACGAAAACTTATCATCTATGAACCTCGAGGTATTTGGTCGTTTATGGTCGGAGATGAGATTATTAACATGGCCGTGCAAGAGCAAAACGTCATAACTTGATTTTTTTTATAAGGAGAGTAATCTGGGTGCAGCAGGCAAATCCTATAAATATGAAAGTTTCTGGGCAGTTATATATTATTTTAAATATCTATACTTGAAAATATCGAGATCTTCGATACATGAGACCTCACATCATCCAAACAAATATAGAGCTGACCAGAGGCGGACCCACGTGTGAGAAAGAAGGTTCAATTGAACCCCCTAAAATCTGAATTTTTTTATATATAGAGCTTCATTCACTCATATGTGTGTTTTTTTTACTTTTTGTTTTATTTTGACATCTATTAGTATAATTAAAGTCCAATAATTTTAACTTGTTTGAAAATTTATGACCCAATAAGAATTCAAAAAGCTCAATCACTCACAATTCTTTTTATTTTTTAACGAATCATATATTTTTTTAAAGAAAATTTTCTTTTTAATCAAGAAACGCAATATTATATCTACCCAATTGAAATTAACCTAATTGTATTTAGACTTTTGAAGTTGATTTTGATTTTATATGTTGCTGCTGCAGCTTTAGAGAGATATTTTTCAGCAATAAAGATTGTGAAGACAAAATGACGCAATCAGATTAGAGATCAATTTTTGATTGTTTAGTTTATTTTGTCGATAAAAATTTCTTCGAGTCTATTACAAATGAGGTTGTGATGAAGAGATTTCAGGATACGAAGGATCGCATGGTTTTGTAAATTTGTTTATTATTATTGGCTTTCTATATCACATTTTACTTTTTATTATTTTATGGGATAGTTAGTTTATTTTTTATGAAATATAATTTATTATTTTCTATTATATACTATGAACCCGGTAAAATAATTTCTTGAGTTTGCCACTAGAACCGACTAACATAAAAATTGTGGTGCAAGTTTCAAGTGGGAATTGAACTCTAACCTTTGCTCCTTTGAAACCTAAGTTTTCATCAATATATCCAACTACCACTGGTTGAACTAGGACAAAATATATATATATATATATATATATATATTTTCTTTTTCTAAGGGCATTTTCAACAAACTCTCAAACCTTCAATTTTTTTGAGATTTTAGCAAATACAACAACTTCGAAACCTTAAAACTATTTAATATTTATTATTTAGTTATTTGATTTGTATATAACATTAAGTTTGCTATTAAATTTTATTTTAGACCAAATAAGCATACTAATATAAAATCAAAATTTTTTAATATTGAATATATGTTAAATAATGTCAAAAAAATAATATTTTACAAACAAAAAATACATAATTTTCTTAATACAAAAATCATATATGAGAGCATTACAAGAATATTAATATTATATTTGTAACTCTATTATTTTAGTTTATGTCTTTTATTATTATAAATATCAGTTTTAATTGTCATGTAATATTTTTAATGTATGGTTTAGAGATTGTAGTGCGAATTACTAATAGTTTTAAGGTTTTTTTTGATGATCATGGTTGGAATTTACTCTCCTGAAAATTTTATTTTGAGATTTCATTCTCCCTACTTTGAGAGTCCTTGTTAGAGATGTCTTAAGACTTAAATTTAAGACATCCGAAGTGTCATGCACAACAAAAACACTAGACCACAAACCTCTCAGCCTCATAACTAGGTTTTGTCTTTTACTCTTCTTCTAGATGCACTTTTACATCTATTCTTGGTCTTTAGACTATATACTTTGTACTGACTTAGTTTTGGGACTACACCCGGTTTTCTATAGCCTGTATAACCCACTCCAACACCAATTTTCACAGTATTTGGAAGCCCAAAACTACAAGGACTTCCCGATCTCTATAGGTTAAATGTAAATATTAAGCAAAAGTGAGTCCTTCCAAAGATTCTTCCTTTCTTGTTACAGACATAAGTAATAAGTTCTTGAGTTGTGTAGTATTCTCTCTGTCTTTGTGATACTGATTATAAAATAGACCTTTAATCAATTTTTGCATACAAGTTGGGATTGTGCTACAATATTGAATATTCTTTTCTCCTTTAATAGAAAAGTCATTTTTCCATAAATAAAATGTGTGACATGCAATTAATTAAAATACGCCGACCGAACATTTTAGCGTGAAGCCCACGCGGTTTCCCTCTTTCTCCGTATAGCTTTCCCCTTCAGGCTTCGGCTCCAAAAACCCAGAAACCTTCCCTTCAATACGGCGAGCCAAAGAGTTTAATGTATCCTAAATCTATGAGACTATGCTTCCAACGTTTAACGGTTTAAATTTCATACGAAAAAATCATCCTTTTGCTCGTTTTCTCTCGCCATGACCCTAATCTCAAGGTTCGTCTCTATTCTCGTGTTCAAGGTCTCTCGTGATTTCTAAACCGATTAACTATTGCCCGTTTAGTTTTTGATTCGTAGGTTGAAAAATCGAGTTTTTTCTTGTAAATTTGTGAACTTCTCTAGTTTTAAAGTTTCAATTTTTACTCTTTGTTTGATTAGATCCTTCTTTTGGTGGTTTTGGTTTAATTTTTGCAGAGGTTTGATATCTAGAGTGGTTAGGAGAACACTTCTCTCGAGTCAAAATAGTAGAACAGCTATTACTGTTTCTCTCAAATTGCCTCAATTCAGAACTCAGAGTCATCATAATCACCACACAGTGGCCTTTATCCATAACGTTGGAGGAAGATTTGTAGGTAACCATCATTATCATCATCTCTCACGGAGCTATTCGATTGCATCTGCAAGCAATGTACTTAAGCAACATGCTCAAGTGTCTTGGAAAAGGCTTCTTCATAGATTCTCTGTGCATCGTTGTTGGAACTTACCTCGCATTACTCAAATTGCTCAAGCATTTAGCTTGTCTTTAGCCCGTTCACATTTGTTATTACCTGGACTTTTAGCTGTTAGTTGTAGACAAGTGGTATGTGAAAGGGCAGCTCCAAGTCCTGTAATCTCTCCTTCACACATTTATCCTTATAGGCGTGCGATAAACATCCCTATAGTTCTGTCGTCTATATTGTTTTCTGCGGTTGAAGGTGTTGTCCTGATCGGGAGAGCTCTCTATTTAGCATTTTTGTTTTCTCCTAATGTTGTCATGGCATTGTTAGAACTTGTGTGCGGGCCTAGTTTTAGAAAGTTACAGTATGAGGTCCTTCATAGAACTCTGGAAAGAGCAGGTCCTGCTTTTATCAAATTTGGCCAATGGATGGCAACACGGCCTGATAGGTTTAACAAGGATTTGTGTTTGCAGCTTTCAAAGCTTCACAGTAATGCTCCTGAGCACAGTTTTTCTTTCACCAAAAAAAGCATCGAGAGTGCATTTGGTCGTAAACTCTCTGAGATATTTGAGGAGTTTGATGAGGCGCCTATAGCATCTGGAAGTATAGCTCAAGTACACCGGGCTTCCTTGAAGTTTCAGTATCCAGGACAAAAGGTGAATTCCAAGGAAGTTGCTGTTAAAGTTAGACATCCTTGTGTTGAAGAAACAATGAAGCGAGATTTTGTGATAATTAATTTGGTGGCAAAGCTAACTACTTTTATTCCAGGTTTGAATTGGCTTAGATTAGATGAATGTGTGCAACAATTTAGTCTCTACATGTTGTCCCAAGTTGATCTCTCAAGGGAAGCTTCTCATTTAAGTCGATTTATATACAACTTCCGTGGATGGAAAGATGTCTCATTTCCTAAACCCATCTATCCATTGGTACATCCCGCCGTTTTGGTTGAGACATATGAGCATGGAGAAAGTGTGGCTCGTTATGTTGATGGTCCAGAAGGACATGAAAAGATTAAGGCCAAAGTAGCTCATATTGGAACTCATGCTATGTTGAAGATGCTTCTGGTTATGCCTTTTGCTTCACTTTAGAGTTTGTTGGGATCTTTTAAGATTAAGTTATATAACTTATATTACTTTGATTCATGTTTTCAGGTTGACAACTTCATTCACGCCGATATGCATCCTGGAAATATTCTTGTCCGGAATAACAATACTCGAAAAGGTCTTTTCAAATCGAAGAAGCCACACATTGTTTTCCTAGATGTAGGCATGACTGCAGAACTCTCAAAAACCGACAGAGATAACCTACTCGGTTTTTTCAAGGCAGTTGCTTGTAGAGATGGTCGGACTGCTGCTGAAAGAACACTTAAGTTATCTAAACAACAGAACTGTCCTAATCCGCAGGCCTTTATCGAGGTTTGATTCTCTGCTTTCTGTTTCTCTTACATCATTCAAACTTTCTTCATTTTTTTGTGGTGCTTATATATACACATTATGACAGGAAGTAGAAGAAGCATTTACATTTTGGGGAACAGAGGAAGGAGATTTAGTCCATCCAGCAGATTGTATGCACGAATTATTCGAGAAAATGAGACATCATAGAGTTAACATTGATGGCAATGTGTCTACCGTAATGTTCACGACATTAGTTCTCGAGGTAAGTTTAAATCTCTATTCATCCCATAAAACCACCAAGAACTTCTGTTGAGTACAAAAGCAGTCTCCTTATCAAGCTATGAACTCTAGCTTGATCTCATTACATCATTGCTTTACTGTTTATGAGTTTCAAATATCTACCAACACTGAGGTTTGGTCTGCGTTTCAGGGTTGGCAACGGAAGCTGGATCCAGGATACGATATAATGCGTATACTACAAAAAATGCTGCTGAAAACCGATTGGGCAAAATCACTTTCTTACACGATTGATGGACTAATGGCTCCATAGATTGGAAAAGGTTCAATCTTTATTCTTTTACACAATCATTTGCCTTTGAGAGCAAGATTTTTGTTGTCTTAGAAGTTGCAATAGTAAAAACACATGTTTTATATAGAAAATTAAATAAAAGTTATTTCTTTCATTGGCATTAGCTAACTATATCCATAAATTAATAATGAAAAATGTTAAAATGAAAATGAATCACACCTCAGTAGCCTACTCTTCCGGAATTTCACTCTCAGAAATCCGCGTAATCTTTATATGATATTGGTTTTCTCTTCTGAATTCGACTCCAGAACACTCGGGTAATCCTTATATGATATTCAATTGTTAGAGAAAAAAAATTTACAGCTGAATTAATTTGTTCCACCAGATCATATGAAAGAAAAACATACAGTTTTAAAACAAAAGCGTGAATAAATAATTAAAAGAACATTTAATCTGCTTTTAGTTTTATATTTAGAACGAATCCTGGCCAATGAGCCAAAGCCAACCCAATCAAATTCCCTAAAGCATTAATTTCGGGTCCCTATTCAAATTTGATTGTACCAAATTAACATAACCGTTATTAAACCAAATCAAACCGAGATTTAACAGTTGAAAAAAACATATCCTCCAACATTGAGTATTTGCTTTAGTTAATTATATCAATAAATTATCAATCTAGATGCTGATAAAAAAAGATTATCAATCTAGAAAATTTGTTACACACAATAATGTTATACTATTGTATGAGGATTCTGTTTAAGATTATAACTATATAATTGTAAGAAATTACAAATTTCGCCATTAAAAAACAAAATTTCATCACATGTAAATATGTTAGCACAAATTAATATTCAATAGATTATCGAAAAGAAGCCGAGTTGCTCTCAGTTCTGGTGGTTAGGATGATCCATCTAATGACTTGGCACCATAGTTCGATTCCTACCTGCTGCATTATGTTAGCTTAAAAAAAAGATTATTGGGGTGGGCTTTAGGCTATGGATCGGATTTTGTCGATCCGATGTTGACAAAAAAAAAGATTTTAATTTAAAAAGATTTTAAAAATCACATTTAAATTAGTTATTCACGTTACGTTTTACGGGGTTGATTAGTCGTATTAAACGAGCGGTTGCATTAGTGATTGTGTAATTTTGATACCAATCACAAATCCGATAAAAATCAACGTCTGAAACAAGCATTTTGAGTTACTTATAGATTGCAAGCATTTTGAGTTACTTATAGATTGCAAGCATTAAAGGCATATACATTTGCACTCGAATTTCACTACCTATATTATGTAAAAATGACTAATGGGCCAGCCAGTTGTGGCCGGTATTAAAAAAAAAAAAGTTACTTATAGATTTATTTATGAGTATTTGTTTTTTTTTTGTTTGGTCACATATTTATGAGTACTTGTTAACAATTAATTCCAATTGTCCGTTTTTAAATGGCTTTGTTTTGTCAACGGCTCAGTTTTCTTTCCACGGTCTTAATCAAAATAAGTCACCAATCAAATTCTACATGTATTTAAAACGCATCATGGCCAATGAGCCAAAGCCAACCCAAACAAACACCAGCGAAGATGCCTCCCAATAGAAACACGCACATCAAGTTCCCTAACGCATTGGCTTCGGGTCCCTATCAAATTTTATTGTACCAAATTAACATAACCGGTATTAAACCAAATCAAACCAAGATTGAACAATTGAAAAGAGAGAAGTAACTTACATTGTAACCCTTTGGTGCAATGCTGAAGATACAAACGGTTAAATAACCATTACTCAATCCCAAGAATGAGGTGAGGAAAATCATCCATCCCTGATCTGCATACTTGGCCGTAAAGTAAAAGGCAGGAATGAGCAAGAAACGTGCCAAAACGCAGAATATGATCCATTTCCTTGACTCCATCGCTAACCATTTGATCGAAGGAGTGAACCTCGAAATTGAATCCCATACGTTGTACATGGCTATCAGAACCGGCGCATACCTTTATAACACATCAAACCACAAACAAATGTAATACTCGTCTAAACTCTTGGACCTATGATAGGTTCAGGCCTCACTATGGATCTTATATAAACAAAACATTTGAGTGGTTTTAATGTACATACCAGTCGCCTAATCGATGTTCTCCTGTATTTTCGTAGAGAAATCCGGGAAAAATCGATAGTGTAACGACATAAATCAAGAAGAGACCGATCCCGAGATCTATGTTTTGTCGTAGTAATTCCTTCTTGGATAGTTTTTGGATCTTGGACTCGTCCATTCGTTGAACCTTTTGTGAGGATCAAGAAACAAACAGAGAGGTTCATTAGCCAAATATAAAAACATTGTACCGGATTCAAATAAACTGAAAGATCAATAACCTGATCAGCTTGCTCTTGGAGACCAGCTGCAGCCAAATCCGCAGTGACGGTTTTGGCTCCTTCTTTACCAGCTTTGGATCGGTAGTACTTCACTATAGGAAGCTTAGCGAACACAAATGTATATAGAAAGACACACATTAACTCGATCAATGTGGATATTCCTATGAACAACACTTCACAAAATCCAAACACATGATTATTAATTAAGATTAGCTCAATTTGTATAACATGTAATAAAATTGATTGGCAAGATATACGTACAAGCGCCTTTTCGAAGACCATCAGAAGATTTGTTGAAGATTGCTTTTGTGATAAGTCTTAAACCAGAGGTTAAAGCTCCAGCAATACCTAAACCGCCCATGAAGGCTTGTATGAACTCAGGACACATGAAGGACAAATCTCCAACCATTGCACCTTGTACAAAAGCATCAGCTAATCCAAAAACAGCAACGATCAAACACAAGACGACATATGTTCCTACGCTTCCACTTCCATGTGAAGCAAGATCCAACTTCACAAAAACAAAATCAATTGAAGTTTCAGTACAACTTTCATTTTCACTGGAAAATGTTATATTGATAAACAAGAAAAAATTACAAGGAGGAATACTAAAGCCGGCGGAAAAAATAAGGATATTCCCGGACATTGAGCCCAAACAATGAGAGCTAATAGAAAAGACCCTGGAAGAAACTTTGCTAGGCTAACAAGGAACTTAACCTCGAAAAAAGCTAACCCAAACCCGAAGATCACACCACTAGACAACACCAAGCCCAAGCATATAATGAAAGATAGTACCTCTCAAATAAAGAACATTCATCTAAACTGGCAAGACCAAAATCCCACAATTTTGTATCGACAAAACTGAAGGTTACAAAATAAAGAGTAAGAGTACTTACGATGATGAGACAAAAAGTGCCAGCAGTGTAAACACTGTACCCGAAAATGTTACGAAATCGAGTACTGAGCTTAGCTTCTTTAGAAGCAAGTGTTATTATAAACACATTTGCAACCAACTGGTAAACTATTGTAAGAACCCTCGAAGGATGATATTTCTGTTCACAAACAAAATTAAAACATATCAAATCAAACAGTCATATGTATTGATTGAATTTTAACTGTCTTAATTGTGGAACCATACCGGAAAAACTTGATAATAGTAATCAGTGATGGTCAACATTGCATTCCATGCCACGAGAGACCCTAATCCCAGAATACAACACACAAGTCTTGCTACATTCTTGCCCTAATTCATCATCCAAATTATCGATTTAATTTCGATGTCATGACTAAACATAATAATGATTGATTCTTATAGAAATCTATACTGACCTCGAGCCTGCTAGGGATATCTTCAGGATTACTCATCCAGCAAATCACAAATCCTGTAGAGTTCCAGAATTTCAAGACTGTAATAGAATTATAAGAATTTTATATAAATATGTTCGGTTTTAAGCAAATAAATTAGGGTTTTTTAACCTAACTGTTTGAGTAAATTTCTTCACAATTTTCAGTCATATATAACAAAAGTAAAAACGTCTAATCCCTGATAAACATATGAAATATTTGTTCGAAGAGTTGATGTTCACTAAAGAGAGAACAAACACATGAAATTTTCGAAAACCTCATGTTATGATTTTTCGATAAGGAAGAAGAAAGAAAAGTCCATGAGCTAGAAAAGAATAAATTACCTTAGAGAAACTTTTGATTGATTCAAGGTAGTTCTAACGATATGTAAGAGGGTTTTTCTTTCAGTAAGAAAAAGAGTTTACACGAGAACAATTTTTTGAAAGTCTATGAACAAAAGGAATTAACAAAACTACCGATCTAAGAGGTCTATTAAATCCGAAACCTAATTAAGTATATGCTATATTTTATAATAAAAAATTTATGATTTCCGAAATCGTTGGATTATATTTGTTTCCTAAATTGAAAGTTTTAAATTTAAATACAAAAAGGATTTGTTGACAAAAAAGTTGTTTTTAAAAAAGGATTTGAACTATTAGATAAATATGTAATTAAAAAATCTCCGATTAAAAAAGAAAAATTATAATAGAAAACCTCGGATACTCAGTAATTATACTTGAGACCCATATCTTTGGTCAGGAAATAAAAAGGTAGGTAGAGAGTGCATTCAATTTATCTGCTTCAGCATTCAAGTCTCTGCTGATGAAATTTTAACATAATTTATAACTATACAGAGTTAGTTCTTTTTGTCAGAATTTTCAAATGTGTTTTTTGTTGCTCTAAAAATATCTATTAATACGCCGAGGACATATAGACTAATCACTAGTAGTACGACTCTCTTTATAAATATTCAGACACCAGAATTCGAACTTCCACTATTAACACTCAAACAGAAAGTTCTATATGTTTTCGAACTTCCAAATATTTGATTGAATATTTTCAGTCGAGAATGTATTTTTGGACACAAATCAAGTGTTTTCTTGTATATCATGTTAGATCCAAGTTATTTGTATCAATAAAGTTCAAGTAAGTTTTGTGTGGATGAAGTTAAACGTTTGTATTATTATTTGTTAGGTAAACAAAATTAACAGTTTTGATCGAGTCTTCGTTTTTTTAGATAAAACAGTTGGAATCCCTTTTTTTAAATAGTTTTTAAGAATCATAAAGATAAAATCTTCAAATCTTCGATTGCGTAACAAACATACATTTAAATCTTACAATTAGTTTAATTAATTTTTTTCGGAGACAAAACCTTTAAATTTTTCAAAATTTGAAAGCATTTCCAAAAAACATACTTTGATTCTAGAAGTTAAACTCGATTAATTAATTATATTAAAATAAATAAATAAAAAGAAAAACCAAACCGTAAAATATAAACACAATCATTATGATAATGACAAAAACCAACAAAATCATCGCCTAATTTTAGAAAACATCCTAAAACATTAAAAACTTAATTTACATATTGGTAGTGATCACTTTACAAATCTTCAAGCATCAGAGTTCGATTCCTCCTTATACAAAGGAAAAGGGAAAAAAAGGATTTTAGAGTGTAACATTTGGATATAAATCAAATCTTATCGATCTAAATACAGTAACGTTGACATAAAAAAAATTCTAAGTTTTATCTCAAAAAACATCCCCATAAATCAATTTCAACGCAGCAACTTCATTCTCCGATAAATAATATTGATTCCATGATCATTATCAAACATTAATTCTATAAACTATTTCTAATTTTTTAATGTTTAAAAAAAACTTTTAAATCTTATATTAAGAAATTTTATGAGATGATATTTTAATTTTACTTATCAATTAAAAGATAAATAATTGAAGAAGAAAAAGTAACTAAAGACAAAATAAGAAATTTTAGGTCAAATATTCATTAAAAATTGAAAACAAAGCCAATCTATAGATCAGACCGTTCATGCCAAAATCATTAGAAAAATTATTCTATCTACCCGACTGAAAACAACTAGAGAGTATACTAAGAATACAAATATCGGTAATAATCATCATTCAAAAACTGTGTATGTATTAAAGTCATATATGCCATTTTGTGGTAACGATTCCTACGCTGCATTGATTCCATATGTTTCTTCGTGGCTAAAACTCTCTGCCTCCGTTTATCACTCGTACGTTTCGCAGAAGATAATGCTTGAGACATTGAAGTTAGATCAAACAGATCTAATTGCTTCGTTGTAAGAGCTTTATCGTTTGTGTTGTTGTCGAGAGCATCTTTGAGCAAACTTAGATCGAAAGAAGAAATGTTATCATCTTCGGTCTTTGTTTCATCTTTGTTTTGAATTCCTTTTTTCTCGGAACTTTTCTTTGATTCTGGCTTCATCTTTCGTTGAGTGAAGAATAGAAAGAGCTTTGGTAAATGCACCGATTTATAAAGAAATACGTTAGGTCGGTGATGGGAAGAAAGCTGATTATGCTAATGTCCTTGGGCCATAATAGGACCAATTATTGTTTCCATCAACAAAGCCTTCTTATTAGGCCCAATATGTAATTATTTGTGTTTTTTTCTATAGATAAAACTCGATTTAGTTCAAGATATAAAATTTAGAATCGAGACTAACCGAAAAATGAGTATTCGGTTTGGTTTATGTTCATGTCAAAAAACCTTATAGTTTCATTATTTAAGTAATTTTGATTTTCGATGTTTAACCAAGAAACGAAAATAACCAAATATAATCTACAACTAATATGTAAATAGTTGATAAATTAGACTAATTTGTTTGGTCCTTTGGTTACTTGCTTACTTTATGTTATTATTATTTTAACTAATATACTTAAAAATTTAGTTATTTTAAGTTAAAGTAAAGTAACCATTCATAACCAAATATTTATTTGGAACTCAAGCTGAGGATAATTGAACCAAACCGAAATTTAATTGGTATGTATATGGTTATTATATTTATTAAATCGAAAAAACTAACATGAACACCGATTGTCTAGGATTAATCTAATCCATAACCAAGTCCACTCTTTAAAGCCAAAACAATATCACACAGAGCATTAAGTGATTCCAAGAAATTAACTTTGGTGGAGTAGACGGCAAAGGGAGAGTGGTCTTTAACCTACTTGACTAAAGTTTGAGTTTATTGTTTTTTCCCTTTAAGATTTAAAGTGTCAAACATATCCAATAAAACGGCCGATTTCGATTAGACAGTGCGGTGGAAGAACGACAAATCGACGTTGTGGCGTAAGAACAACGAAGAGTCAAACCAAGAGATATAACCGCAGAAGCAGAACAAAACAGAGATTGTACATAATCGAAGAAAAGAATTTGAATTGATAGATCAGTTGTAAGCACTTAACGTTAGTGCTAAATCTTCATTTGATATGCATAAGGAAGAAATTAACAAATAGGATCCGACTAAAACCACGAAAAAAACAGCCAAATTTGAGAAAGCAGTGTCTATCCATTGTAGCAAAGGATACAGACCATAATATTTGATAAACAGGAATTCAATTCAACATACAAAACATCATGTCTTAACCTGCCTCACAAGACCTAAACCAGAGCCACTACCCAAATGTTTGTACTCCTTCGCCTCAAGATCATCGTCATGCTCAGCAAAACCTGTGCCTCCTTTCTTTAACCCCACCAAGTTCTTGTCCTTGCAAGGTTTGTCACACACAAGACAGACTTTGTCCACGGGCATAAATTTTTCACCACACTTTTTGCAGAAAACATGCCCACATGAGCTAAGCGCCACCAGGGACATTGTGTTGGTAAGAGTGACTTTGCAGCTCGGGCAAATGTAGGTTCTGTCATAAGAGCTTGAGGATGCTGATTTTGCCTTGTTCTCTTCCTCTTCGCTGTTGTCTTCAGTGAAACGGATTGCAAAGAGGTTCTTAAGCTTGAGCTTTTCTTTGCCCTCAGGACAGACTGTATGAGTTTCTGGAGCATCTACTCTGACTGAAGCTGCTGGTGTAGCTGATGGAAGCCAGAAGGCTTTCATCGTCCTAAGTGCTTCTTCTTCAAAGGAAGTTGCTTTCACACTGTTTGCCCCATGAAAACCATTCTTGTCTTGGTTTTGGCTCTTGTCACTGTATCGAGGCATTGCACCATGGTTTTGCTGATCAAATTCATCGAGCTCTCTCGCTTTTTGTAACATTAGCCTCTCTTCTTCTTCGTCCTTATCTTGTTTCTTTTGAGAACTATGTGCAGCAAGCCTCCTAAAGACATGTTGGTACTACATATCAGTATCTTAACATGCAGAATAACAATCATTAAACAATGCGATCTTAAAAGTCCCAATAAGTCCCAACAAAGGAGAGTCAGCTCCAACAGTTTCTACTTCGATTAATATAATAAACAAGCTCAAACATAATATGGAACTACAGACCAATTCCAGATCTCGTTTACAGTGATGTTCCCATTCTCATTAAACCCAAAATCACAAGCATCAAAAGCTATTTTGACATTAGTTTAGTTATGACTCCACATAGGATTCTCGAAACTCTCCTGCTAATCCAGTTACTCTAGGACTTAATTAAGAATATCAGCTTCTTCTCTTCAAACACTATGAGACTAGAACTAAGCATTACATACAAATCAAAATCATCCAATTCACACTAGATATAAGAAACTTTTCATAGAAAAAACAAAGGATCAAATAAGGTACTTGAATTTTGAAGCTTTGAAAGTATATTCCGAAAATTTAACCTTTGGATATCTTTCTTCTGAGCCAGGAAACATTCGAGGATACACTCTCTGCAAAAGACATGACCCTTATGGCAACACATCGGATCGATGAATGGCTTCAAGCAGAGAGAACAAGCATCGAAGGGCTTGATCGAGTCTTTCCCCAATCTCTCTCTCTGAGTCCCATACCCTAGCTTTTTCTTCTCATCGTAAGTGAAATACGCAAGATCGTTATTGTTCTTGGAATGTCTTTGAGGCATATTGACGACGAAGATTGAACTGAGTGGAAGAGGAATCAGCTGTCTGAATTACGGATTCAAATCAGGAACCCTAGAAATTGAGAAAGGTTACGCTTTTTCTGCTTTCGATGAGAAAATTGAGATTTGGGAAATTCGATGTTCCAGTGTTTCGCTTTAACGTAAGTCGGTTCTACTAACGCAGCTTTACCGTCCGATATATGAATCAAATGATCTAACGGTTATTACCATTTTTTTTGTTTTCGTCTAACTTAAACTACATTAAGCTCTTTGATCTAGGCCGAAAACACGTAGTGCAATTGTAATAGCTTCGATTTTTGTCTGATATAAAAAAAAAAAAAAATTTTAAAATTTGAGTTTTGGCTATTAATTAGACATCGTCCATCCAACTATACTAAAATTGACAAAAAAAATAAATAAAACGAAATCTCCCTAATCTCTAAACCACTCGCCTTATTGCCATACCTTCTAAATTCAGCCCTAATCCGTCCGGACCCTTGAGTCCTACTTCTAAATCATTCCAATGCACTATATCTTCCGCACAACCTTCCATTTAAGTCTCTTGTGTCCTTTTATGTGTTTGAGATCGTTCAGAATCATTAATAAAGTTATCGTTGAAGGAAAAAAAAAACTACATTAAGCTCAAGCATGATTTGCTTTTCCATTTTTCATGTCATAAGTCAAAGCCTCAAAGTGTCGAACACATATTTGGATCTAGTTGCTAGAAAATTTAATTACATGGGCTATTTAATCTATCTGAGTTCGAGGTTCCATATGCATTATAATGGAAGAAGACTATAAAGAATGAACTCTAACGTCATCAATGGGTAAGCGACACATCTTGGTCTTCAAGCTTAGACGACTCGATTTGTTTTCTTCTAGACAATGTACAAAATCAGATGATGTATTACAATATGTCAAGTTCACAACTAAGAATTTATTATTTACAGAAACTTCTAAAACAAATAAAAAGGACTTCGGAAACTCAAAAGAAGTAATGGTCAATGTGTCATCGACCAACGATTGTAGTGATAGTAACATCATTGACCGAACCATCTTGACCGTCCATGTGGACCTCAATCTCACTGGAGTTTAAGAAAGAGTGGAAGTTAGGCTGTCTCGGACGTGGAAGTTGACTGGTTCGACTTTCTAACATCAATAAAACAGAAGCCATGTTTGGTCTGTAATTGACTGAGTCTTGTGTACATAGCATTCCCAGGTGGATGCATCTCGTTGCTTCTGTTATGTCTCCATTGTCTTTAACCATTGGATCAATCAACTCTTTTGTCTTTCCTTGGCTCCATAAATGCCATGCCTGATTTTTTTTTCACTATCAGAATGTTAGTTTCTAATGGTGAATTTTAGTAAATAACCAAAAAATCGAATCAAACCATATTTGAAGTGGAGCTGAACTAGAATTGAAATAATTTCGGTTCTTAAATCATTTAGTATAATAGTAACAAAAAAACACCAAGTAATCAAAGAACCGAACAATAGCTAGTTTAATTAATTAATTAGTATAAATTAGTTTCAGTTTCTATCTGGTTATTTTCGGTTCTGGATTAAAAATTGAACCGAACCAAAAGTTGAAGTTACCAAAATATTGGAATTGAATGGCTCTTTGCCAGAAACCGAGACCAAACCGAATATTTGTTTTCGGTTCCAATTTTTATGCCTAGGACAAGTTAAATCTAAATTTCTCTACTGAAATTCAACTACTGAGAGTCACTTAATCTCTACTCATAAGTCGAACCTTGTCGTTAACAAAAAACAAAAAAAAAGAAGAAAAAGAAATACCAAACAGAAATCAAACTTACATAACCGATGAGACTTCCATGGTCAGACCCACGAAAGCTAACGTTTTTTCTTCCACTAACAATCTCCAATATCAAAACTCCAAAGCTATACACATCAGATTTCTCTGAGAATATTCCTTCCATTGCATACTCAGGAGCCATATAGCCACTTCACATCACCAAAAATCCATTAGAAACCGATAGAGTTTCATATTGTTTATGGAAGAGGAAGTAATAGAGAGTTTTGTTTGCTTACTATGTGCCAACGACTCGAATTGTATTGTCATGATCTTGTCTGTAGTTGAAGATCCTAGCCATACCAAAATCTGAGATCTTTGGATTCATTTCCGTGTCTAGCAAGATATTGCTAGCTTTTAAGTCACGGTGAATGATCTTTAGTCTTGAGTCTCTATGCAAGTAAATCAATCCCCTTCCAATTCCTCCAATGATCTCACATCGTTTTCTCCAATCCAAGGTTCCTCGTTTAGTCTCATCTATGCAAGACATCAATTTTACTCTATCAAACACTTTTTCTATATAGCCACAGATTAGTCATGAAATGTTAGAAACATACCGAAAAGGAATCGATCCAAACTCTTGTTTGGTAGGTATTCATAGAGAAGTATTTTCTCATTGTCTTCAATGCAACATCCTAGTAATCTAACAAGATTTCGATGCTGAAGTTTTGCAATCAGTAAGATCTCGTTCTTGAATTCCTCTAGTCCTTGCTTAGATTTCCGTGATAGTCTCTTTACTGCAATCTCTTCTCCTCCTGCAAAGTTTCCCTGTCCAAACATAACGCATAAGTTTTCTGCATAAAGATCAAACTTCTATTACCAAACACTAATCTAAAGATATGCAATTGGTTTACCTTATAAACAGTACCGAATCCGCCTTGTCCAAGTTTGTTCTCTTCAGAGAAACCTCTAGTTGCTGAAACTACACTGTTGAAACTGAAAATTGGCAAATCAGGTGTTTCTCCTTGATCTCCCACTAGAACTTTGATCAGCGAGCTTGATGAATTAACTGAGTAAGTTCTCTCATTGATATCTGAAACCGGAATATCTTTCTTCTTCCACAAGAAAGCTGCACATCATGATGCAATTGATCTCTCAGTATCAGTATAAGTATCAGGAGATAACTCTTTTGAAACCAGAACTATATGCGAATATATACTTCACCTTTAAGTGTTTTCTTGAACTTCCATAAGATCCCAATACATATTCCGAGCAAGAATACACCTATAACGACTGAAAGAATGATCCAAAGCTTCCATTTTATCTTCCCAACTCCTGTATCAACAAAGGAAGCCCAAACAAAGCTCAGATTATACATTTTCAAAATGTCATATGAGAGCTTATATAAAAATTTTACAAACCTAGTTCAGAACCATCAAGCCTGATGTTGATTGAGTTTCCACCGATCTCAAAACGTTGTAGATCGATCAAATCACCAGTCCAAATCATGCATCCAATCCCAACTACAAACGCATGAGCACTACACGAGCAATTCCTCAGGCAGACATCTTTACAAGTCTCTGTGTTATTATGTGAAACAACTGTTCCAAAATCAGGAACTTTTAGTCTCTTAAGTTTCTTAAACCCATCTCCTTTACCTGCAACCAAACTCTGACTACAATTCAATGGAATTCTTATCTTGCAGCCACCTGAAAAATTCCCATTGTTCCATTGATCCTGATGAACCGGCTTAAACCCATCAATGCAACTGCATTTACCAGAGTCAAAATCTTTTGTATCATCACATATACTGTTATTACCGCAACGATTATAACTCTCGCACACTGTATCTGGTTTCCTTTGAAGTAAAGTCCATTTCTTATCATTCTTATTCCATCGAAACTGCTCTTCTAAACCATCAAACCTTATTCGAAACCTCAAGAAATCTGAACTATTTGAGGTAACATACGTGAAGTAAACGCTACCATCTCGTTCAGGAGGAGAGAGCTTGAATCCAAAAATATAATTCGTAACTCGATACATATCTGGTATACCTGTAAAGATAGCTGAATTCCACGGTCCACTTCGCCATTTTCTTGTTTCTCCTTCCCAAATCACAATCTCTAATGCTCCAATAGGATCAATCCCCATTGAATACCTTCCTGGTGAAGGATCATTCTCAGATTTCCATGGAACAAAAGCTCGAGACTCTCCAGCTGAAGGATTTACACGAACTCTCATACCAGGCAAGTAAGTGTCGGTAGGATTGTTAAAACTCTCCCAGCACCAATAGTTTCTGTCCGAATCTGAAGACAAAACTAAATCCCCTGTTTCCAACAGAACAGCAACAGTGTTGTTAGACTCAAGCTTAGCATTTGTGGACCAAACGGTGTCGTTTTCACCGTTTATAATCACTAAATTTCCATCATCAGCAATCTTTAAAGCTCCTTTGTTATTCAACAATGGCTTCTCTCGATTAGCGACCCAAACAACCGTTTGAGGTTCGATGTTCTTGTACCATATTCCGACATATCTTAAGGTTGAATCTTTAGGACTGAAGAATCCAAACTCAAAGCTTTCGTCTTCGCTGATTAGTGAATCTCCGTCTCGTAACGTGTGCTTTCTAGTGATTTCGTTGCTTGTGGAGCAAGATACGATGATACATAGTTGAAGCAACACCATAAAGGTCGTGACGAAAGTAAAGCTTTTGGAAAATTCTGCCATTTTTTAGATCAAATGATCCTCAGAGATCTGTTAATTACGATAAAGCAAAGATAAAGGGAAAAGACAAAATAGTGGCTATAGATTTTTAGAATTTGTTGATTTTTCTAGTTGACTTTTATATTACTTTCTTAAATATGATAATAAAGAAGTGATAAAGTCATCATTATGTTCGTTTAATTCGAAATTTATGAAGGTAATCCCAGGAAAAAATACCAACGACTGAAATGGACAAGTGGCTAATTTTGTTGGTAAATGACAAAGAATATGGAATTTTCACGTTTTAATTTAGACTTTGAATTATATAATGCGAAATTGTGACATTTGAGGCCAAAAAAGTATGACTGTCCATTTATATATTGTTATTGAATTACGACCTCTTTGTTTGGGTGGTTGAAAACATCCAAGGTTTCTTGTCTTTTTTCTCTTCCATTTTCTTTGGTTTGAAGTCTCTCTAGACTTCTAGTTCTAATCGAACATTTGTTATGGCCTAACGGATCAATGGAGACTTAATCAAAAATTAAAGAAAATGAGTTATCCAGCCAAAGTTTCCGGTTACCATTTGAATTTAAGTCAATCCGCTAGATTTCATATTAATAAACGCAAAAGATGTTTCTATCATGTATCATATTTTTTGCAAAATTCTATTGTTGCCATGATAATAACTCACCAATTGCCTTTAGTTCGACCCTAATCATCACCAACTCCTCTCCCCGCTTGAAAAGTTGTGATTTGTGAGACATTTAATTTTTGGTATGATATTATTGGCAGAAAAAAATGTGTTAATACAAATAGTGAAAATCAAATTCTAGACATCCGATTAATTGCCGAGTTACTCTCAGTCTGGTGGTTAGGATGATTCAACTAATGATTTGACATCAGAGTTTAATTTTTACCTGCTGCATTATGGTAACTTAAAAAATAGATTATAAGGATATGCTTTATGTTATAAATCATGCTTTATTGATCCAATTGTTGAAAAATAAAAAAAACATCCGATTAATTAAAAAAAAAATTAAGCATTTACGACCTTTTGTATTTTATCTAAATTATTCAGAGAATCAAACTTTCTAAAACAGGACTAGTATTTGTCTATTTTATTTTTGACTTCGAGATCATATAAATGAAAATTAAAATTAAAATGTAAACACTAAAGCATTATGGAATATGATGATGTTTACATTACCAAGCACAATTTGATGGAGAAATATGATCCCAACTTAAAGTATTAGACGGAAAGCATTACGAAGCACAATTTTCATTTGGGTAGATCTTACACGTGTGGGAGGCAAGCTTATGATACGACGGGACAAGACAGTGAATATCACATGACTTGCGGTAATTGTCTCACGTCAACATTGCTCTTCTTTCAACTGAGTTTGGTACAAACCCTTTTAAACATGCGCCTTTATTTGGTTAGATTTTAATCATTGATTGTAAGAATTTAAGCAAATTTAGTCAACACATACGTGCTAGCTAAATTTTGTACTTTATTGCATGTGATGAAAATGAATAACATGGGCCGTTAGTCATTCTCCGTTATCCATCGGATATCCGTATCCGTATCCGGATTTTGATCCGTAAGACAGATATCCTAACTAAACGGATACGGATACAGATAATAGATTTTACTATCCGTCGGATACGGATATGATGAAATAATGGGCCGGATATCCGCGGATATCCGACCCATTTAGGATACGGATACAGATCAAAAATTAAATGGTCCGGATACGAAGCGGATATCCGGCCCATTTAGGATACAGATACGGATCGAAGCCTAAATGGGCCGGATACGGAGCGGATATCCGGTCCATTTAGGATACGGATATGGATCAAAGTCTAAATGGGCCGGATACGGAGCGGATATCCGGCCCATTTAGGAAATATATTTAAAAAAAAAAACGGATATCCGGACCACGGATATCCGGCCCTTTCGGATACGGATACGAATAACGGATTTTATTATCCGCCGGATACGGATAGGTCAAATTGGACCGAATATCCGCTCCGTAACAGCCCTAATGATTATATTATATAAATATTATGCTATCAGTATACTAATAAAATTGTGTAAAGTCCAAGTTATTTGGAAAGAAATACATATACAATCACCAAATAAATCATCGAAAATTAAACTATGTTTGGTAAGAAACTACAATCATATAGTATCATTTTTTTCTTAGACTGCCTCTTGAGAAATAAGAGTTTGAAAGTATGAATCTAAATCTCACAGTTCATAAATGATATATTTTTTTCCTCAACATATATATTTTATATTGATCTTGAAAACCAAGAAAAAGGCAAAGAATTTACAAATAAATAAGTTTTAGATAAATACCTAAATGATATTTGAGATATTTTTTATAAACCGTGTTTTTCTTTCTTCTTCTAAGAACAAAAAAATGATTACTATTTTAGTTTTACAGTCTTTTTTTATACGTATAAAGTTGTAATTTGTTGGCCAAGTGTATTCTTGTTTTCATCATTAAACTTTCTTTATATGTTAAATATCCACCTCTATAACCATGAGCAGATAGTCCTATCACCCCGCATCATATAAATATAGCCTTAAATTATAGATCGAAATTTGTTAATTCAATTTAATATATCAAAGAACTATAATCATTTTATTAAACATAATCCATAAGCAAGTCCCAAACTTATGGACTTAAGCATATAACTAATATAAATTATAATATATGAGAAGAGTTACTCCCACACACATCTCAATCTATTAGTATGTCTATATACACATTTCACCAACAAGACTCCATCTGCTCTTCTCAACCCAAAGCTCTCCACCAACACATAACATCCAAATCTCCTCCAATCCCTATGATAGTTACCATTCATATTTCTAGAATCTCTTCTAGAAACCCTAATTGGTTCATCTCTCTCCACTCTCACTACCTTCCTCCCACCGTCCACCCATCCTCCTTCCTCCATTACCCTTCTCATCCTTTCCACCACCGCGAAACTCAGCCCCACCGCGGATCCTAAACCGGTCTTCCTCCTCCTCTCCACCGGTCCTCGTATACTTTGAACCGGTCTAAACCAATAAAACCCTCCATGGCCTGCTTCCTCCCCCTTAATATATAGCCTCCATACCCTTCACATAGTTAGCTTCTCTCACCACGTTCACATCTACCCTCACCACATCTTCTTCATCTTCATCATTGTTTTCATCAGGACCATTGTTGGTTTCATTCAAGTCACCATTTTCACAATGGTAGGTTCGTTCCCAGTATTGGGATAATGTCATCCTATAAAACATTGACTTCCTCATTTGGTAACTTAAACTACAATTCTCTTTCACAACCATAAAAGGGCAATACCATTCTCCTACTATCACGCTCCCTGATCGAATCGTAGAGACCGGGAATCTGAACTCAGGAAGACGTGCCCTTAGCTCATCTTCTAGCCCAAGAGCTTCTATAGGTCTCTTCGGATGCAGGCTCTTAGATGTTCGTAGCTCCCACCCTTTCTTCTTGAGAAATGAAGGGGGTACGTCCGCTCATGATGCCGGTTGATCTTAACCGTCTGATATATGTTTCTTGGATCCAAAGGTTTAGGTTTCTTCTCATGCAAGATATCTGGAAAACAACATGATCCTCTCTCTGTGTCCTTAGAACACACCCAAACTTTCCTGTAAAGCAAAAGCACCTAACAGTTCACTACACTAGATCCTCAGTTCTATACTTTGTACGCTAAAAGACACATACTCAAATCAAATCCGATGCTAAGCATTAAATAGCTACGAAAACAGACAAAAATCATCAAATAGCCACGTAAATTACCAAAAAATCACGGTCTAACCACAATTTTTTCTAGCAACAACTGTATAGTTACGATAGTAGCCACGGAAAAACATATGTTTTTCTATGATCATTGTTGTTTTCTATATTGTAATCTTACCCTTTGTGTCTGCCTCTAGCTTGAACAACGTAATACCGATTTGAAGACAATGGTTGATCAAGAGCTTGTATGAACAAGACTTTCTTAGTTGAAGTCTCTCTGTTACCAGAACTGTCTAAGTGAACAACAGATACGATATTGTCTTGAGGAAATGGAAGCTTTTCGATTTTGGTCCTTGTACACATCCCAAAACAGAACGTGTCATCTGCTTCTGCTTCTTCATCTGTAATAACCAGAACGCCAGAAAACGGACCCTCAGGTGATTCCTCTGCAAGTGTATTCTGATACTTTCTGTACTGTGATAAAGTCCTCGTCACATACATTTTTGTTCTTGAAACTGTAGGGAAAAATTGAATTACGAAGAGGTTTAAGTGTTGATATGTTGGGTTTTATTTATAGATTTTAAACAATTTTGGGGGTGATAAGGATACAATCATAAAGTAGTGTGGTGGCTCGATGTAACTTTTGATAGTGTAATTTAAGTGTTTGCTGATTGGTAAGTCTAAAAGGAAAAATAAAAAGTTAAAACTAAATATAACAGTCACACTCCACTCTAACTTCTCAGTTAATTTTACTATTTCAAAATACAGACTAATAAGATTTATTTTCATTACAACAATTGCAGATTTAGCATTGTAAACATATGCTGGAAATTTTATTTAGAGTCTCGTCTGAAATTGTTTTATCAAATGCTAGCTGAAATTTTTATTTTAATAAGATGAAATAGAATAGCCAAGAGTTTTGAAAAAGTGGAGCAGGAAGAAGTGTAATCGAGATGATAAAGTTTTATTATTTTTACGAAATTATTTAGCAGACATTATTATTCAGTTTTGCATACATCATCCATTATCTCACTTCAACTACTCCTATGATTCTTCACAAGCAAGAATTATCAGAAATTAATCAAAATAAACCTGAAAAATATATAATCATCCGTTGAGGAATATATTCATACGATTTGTCTTCTTTTACTATAAGTTCTATAAAGGTTACAAAATTAGTAACCATAATCTTTTGTGAAAAAAGAGAAGAAAAATACTAAGGATTAGTGATAAATGTGCACAAAATTAGTACATAACTTCATAAATGGTAGAGTCATGAAAAGTTTGCAAATGATAGATGGAAAATACGGTTCTGCTTAATATCCAATGGTTTAGTAATGGCTTAGCAGAAATTGTTCAGAGTTCATATTTTCATATTTAATATGAAGGGTCTATACTCCAGAGAATTAGGTTAGTTTTATATTTATTTCATGTGGGAAAAGGATGAACATGATCTTGTCGGTCAAACGATCATAGCTATACATTCGTGGCTACTTAAAAAAATTCACACTACAAGAAAAATCACATATTGCATCAATAATAATATATCACTTAGAAAATATATTTTTTTGTATCTTTTACAACAATTAAATAAGATTGACACAATCTAATATTAATTTACATCACTTAGAAAATAATCCAGGTAAAATAGAAGTCTATATCAATTGGAAAAACAATATATCTAATCAACATTTTTAACATCAATTAAAAAGTGATGCCATAACTTGGTATCAGTTAAAAAACTAATACTTAATATCAGTTAAATTAAGTGATGCCAATAAAAATAAATTTATGTCAATTAAAACAATAATTGACACAATTATATTTATAATTATCTAATTATATAAAAAATAAAATATAAACTATAAATTCCGATACGACATGTGAAGAAGGAAGGTTCTTTACAAATTGTAGTTTATCTTTTTTCTTTTAGTTTTGCATATGTATCTTTAGTTATATTTTATTTTATTTTTGTATTACGGAAACTTCTTAAATAGATATACTTGAAGATTTGATGGTTTAAATTTGATACAGATATACTTGAGTTAAATCCCTTAGATTTGAATAATTAATTAATGTATATATTAAATACATCACGTTGGCTGGATTTAAATAGAAACAAATTATTTTGTTTTGAAAAATAAAAATATGGTTTGATAAACATGATAGGTTAAAAAAACATTAATCTTGGATCCCTATATATATATATATATAACATCTTAAAACTCATACAACAAGTTATAAGCATAAATACTCCATTCTTCTCAACAAATCGAGAAAACTTAGATATTTTATTTCTTAGTTAGCATATATATAAAATAAAATTAGAGATTTTATCCCAAATTCTGATTTAACGTCGTCGTTTTAATTTAAAAAAATTTCTCTTCAACTAAAAATGAATTCGTTTTCATTTGAGTGCCACATAGGATCCGATTAATCTAATTTATGTGCTATTTGTTACCATTAACTTGCTTAAAACGGAGAATTAACGATTGATTAACATGTTTAATAGTCAATTAAAATTCATACCAAAATAAAAAAAGTTTGTGTACGATATTTGAATTTATAGGTCCAAAATATAGAAAACGGTCGATCTCATAAGTTCATGTATGAAAAGGTTTGTCGGAAAAAGTTTGGATTGAAATCAGCTATTTTTCCGATCTAATTCAGCTAATTTTTGGTGACACATGTCATCGTTAATTGGCTAAAAACGGTTGACTAACGAGACTGTTAGTCAATTAAAATTCAGACCAAAATAAAAAAGTTTGTGTAGGTTATTTGAATTTATAGGCCCAGAACTTAGAAAACGGCCGATCCCATATATAAAAACATCGGTTGGAAAAAATTAAGGTTGAAATTGACCGAAATTAGATAAATGAATATAGGGATTAGTGCAATTGTGGTAAACTTGTAGCTCACTAGAAGTCCAAAACTTTTGAATTGACAAGCTAATTATATAATTAATAAAAAGCTGCTTCCAATAAAATTTATCATCTACTTGTGACAAATACAACAAATCCACTACACTTTCAATGTTATAATTAAGTCTAAACTAGTCCAAGATTTTTAAATCGACTATACTAACAAAATTGTATCTTAAATTTTACGACAATATAAGTTTAGTTAAATGTGACACACACACACAAATGTACACAACGTTACAATGAGTCAAAAGATAAGAGATGCTGACGCAAAACTCCAAGTTTGAGTAGAGTGGTTAGGGCAGTTGTAGAAAGACACTCCTACTCTTCCCCCCCTCATCATCTTTTTTTATTAGCTTATCCTTTAATTCAAACTATAAAATCAAAACCGCAATTTCACTTTTTTTTAAGTATTATCCTAACTATTTTAATTATATCTTTGTGTGTCTACAAGATAGCTGGCTGACCTAATTAATTTACAATTTTTCCCTCTTTTTACGGAAATTAAGATAGTTAAGTATATGGAAAGCAATGTAAATTGAAGATTTCTTGACCTATTAATTATTAATTTTTTTGTCAAAAATTGGATCGAATTTGATAAAAAATAGTAAAAATGACTGATATACACAATTTTAATTCTATTATCCTCATGCAAGGGCACATCAAACGAAATAGTATAGAAGGGATCGAATCCATGAAAACAAAAAATTGCACTATCAATTACTCAAATCTAATTCACGCTAAGACAGATAAAATGAGAGATGATTTGTAACTAACAACTTAAACGAAATACGAATATGAAATTCAATAATAAAAGCGTCATGCATCGGGAATTCATCAGCAACAAAGAATCGAATCAAGAAACTATTCAAGGCACACGTTCAACCAATTCTCGACTCAGACATAAAACTATAGCAAACTCATTGTCGTGGCGTCGACTACTATATCTAGCAACCTAGAAATCCTAAATTGTCGTTTAGTTCTAAATATCTAAATACGCAAATCGAATTGGTCTGATAGGTCCACAATTAGCCTTAACATCAACTTTTGTTGGTTAAGGACTAATTGCTTCTAAGCAGTTCATGCATCTAACAACATTTTTGGTGGGTTAAACAACCTAATATCATAGACTAGTTGATCAGGCTAATCTAAGCATTACACATAGAAATGGACGGTGAACACTTAAGATCTAAGGCCTATTTGTTCATAATTCATTGATTCCCTAAATCCTTAGAAAATCTTAAACCTGACTAAGAATCTACTCATACATAATCATAGAAGAACAAGCAAAAGAGATAATGAAAATCATAATGAAATTGCAAAGAAAATAATTATTAAAGAGGTTCAGAATTCTTCTCTTAATGTAGAGGATGAAATCTTCTCTCCCCAAGAGCTTACAAAACTCTGCCGTCAAAAGAATGAAAAGTTGTCCTTCTAAAAATCGAAAACCTTATTGTTTAAAAGGATAAAAACACGTTGGTATAAAATTAGGAAAGAACAAAAATATCTTGCAGGCCCGTGGATCGATCAATCCAGGTGTAGATCGATCGATCCACTATGAGATGGTTGATCCTGATCTTGGTTGGTCGATCCATAGGTCGTGCGCAGATTATTCGACAAGGGCTTGAAACTAGGGCTGAGAAAAATATCTGAAACCCAAACCGAATCCGACCCGAAATAAGAGGAACCGAACCCGACAAAATACCCGAACGGGTCTTATATTATGCAAGATTGGGTACCCGAACCCGAACGGTTAAAATCGAAGCCCGAATGGGTACTCGAAATATATTATATAGTTTAAAAATAATTATATATATATAAACATTTAGGTACTTAAATATTCAAAATTATAATTATAAATCTAAATATATTACAACTTGAATTAAATGAATGAAAAAAAATACTAAAATTTTCAATTTTAAAATTAAATTAAGATTTCTCTAAGAAGTTTTTCAAGTTTTTTAAAAGAATTAATAAAAATATCCGAACCCGAACCGAACTCGACCCGAAACATGACATTTTATAAGAACCGAACCCGAAATATACCGAACCGAACCCGATCCGAAATTCTAAAATACCCGAACGGGTCTTATATGTGTAAACCCGAAAATCCGAAACCCGAAAGGACCCGACCCGAATCCGAATGGGTACCCGAATGCCCACCCTACTTGAAACGATTGATCCCGATGTGGATGGTCGATCTGAAGGTCGTGCGTAGATTCTGGTGAGGTGGAGATCGATCGACACATGATTAGCTGGTCGAGCAACAGGTCGTGCGCAGCTTCTCATGAGGTGGAGATCGATCGATTTAGAAAAACGCCATAAACGCTCCTTTTTGCTCCAATCCCTGATTTGAATGCTTTATTTCATAATAACTCATTTTTTACCTGAAAATATTCTAAAATGCTAACAAAAACTCGAAAAACATGGGAATAAGTGAATAAAAAACCGATAAAATTGAAGTACATCAGTGACATTAAACCATTTAATCAAAAATACTTCCCGATTTTTTAGTGGTTTTATAAATGAGTTTTTTTCTTGTTGTCAACATAAATGAGTTTCTTAAATACTAACATTTTTTATGTATAATTAATGTTTTATAACCATTAAATAAAAATATCTTAATTGGGGGAGTGCCTTTAATAAAGTAATTACTAGTGCTGTTTTGTCACCATAATTCGACTTTCGACTTTAGACTTTAGGAAGTTCCGTAATCTCACTTGTCGGTCCAATTGTTAAAAAATAATCTAAATTCCAATACAAATAGTAGACCTACTTTTTACAATTTTTTCACTATTTTATTCTAATTATTTATATCATTCCGCATGATAGGATTCAAACTATGAATCAGGTCTTTTCATCCAGAAGAAAGAAAATTATTTATTACGTGCACAGTTTCTGGTCTACATAATATCTTACAATTATTATTTTTTATATTTATAAACGAATAGCCGATCCCTATCTCTCATATTTATAAATAAGACCCAACCCACTCATCATAGTTTTGACTCCTACTTAAACACATACAACACAAAAACATTTTACTTAACAAATACTTTTCCAATGAGAGACTCTTCAACAATATCATCCACCAAATCCTCACAGTTATGGAAACCATTTGCTTCAAACTGTTGTTCTGTTGATGACCAAACCGTCTTTGGCAATCTCAGCCGTTGTCGAAGATCGTCGAGATCAGAGTTCTCTAAGAACCATCTCGGACCACTTCCTTCTTTCCGACGAGTCTCTTTTGCTGATATAAGCCGTTCCTCATCGGCTAGGATCAATGAAGATCTTGCACAGACTCTGGGTGCGGATTTAGTGGATTTTAAGATGTGTGAACTTAAGATGATCACTCAGAGTTTCTCTGGGAACTATCTTCTAGGAGAAGGTGGGTTTGGTAAAGTGTATAAAGGTTATATTGATGAGAATTTCCGACAAAGCCTTAAGGCTCAACCTGTTGCTGTCAAGTTATTGGATATTGAAGGACTTCAAGGACATCGTGAATGGCTTGTAAGAACGTTTACCAATAATTACATGCTTGATTAAATTTAATTTAATTTTCACTTTCTTACTCTTTTTAATTAGTTATATTATGACTTTATAGAATTTCGAAAAATTAATATTTAGTATATTTATTTGGTCATAAAATTTTTTTTTATCAATTGATCGACGCATTAACCAAGTTCTTACATAATGTAAACAGTAAGACTCGATCCTGACTATGAGATAGTGTCTGCCTTTAGTGGACTTACCACATGACACTAGACCACAACTACTTCACTTTTGGTCTTAGTTAGATATTAGATTAAATTAATATATCGATGAATTAATAATTATAAATAAATAAAAATTATAGTCTGGAGAAACATTTTTGATCAAATGACTAATGTCATATATATTGTTTTTAACCAGAATTGTTCTATCTGATAGTTTTAGGAATTTAGAGAGATTTGATCGGATTGGACTTCAAACTATTAGGCCCCTCAAAATACAATTATGAAAAACTAAACAATTCCTTATGATTATTGTATTTCGAAGTCAAAGATCCTTTGGACTCATGTCTTTTTCTTCGAATACTTTAGGGTAAGAAATGATTTAGGAACATGGATTAAGTCTGCATATGATCTTGTCGTTTCTGTTTTCGGTCTCACCTAAAACGTAAAATAATCTTTTTGTTAGCAGAATATCAATAGTTGGTAAAACCACTTTGATTTCCATATATACAACACTACATAAATTCGTAATTTGTTCTCTAGTGATATAATTACATTTGAAAAATGTGAAACATTTGATGTAATATTCATTGTTTTGTTTATGGTCCATATGCAGTCTGAAGTCATACTTCTTGGACAATTAAAGCATCCAAATTTAGTCAAACTCATCGGTTACTGCTGCGAGGAAGAAGAACGAGTTCTTATCTACGAGTTCATGCCACGTGGTAGCCTTGAAAATCACCTATTCAAACGTAAGACCAATTTTAATATAGCATGTAATTTCATTTTTGATAAGACTTTTATTTTATAATGTATAATTAATTAGTTTTTTTCTCTGATTTTAACTATTAAATATTTTCAGGAATTTCACTCTCGCTGCCTTGGGCGACGAGGCTGAAGATCGCCGTCGCAGCTGCAAAGGGATTGGCGTTTTTGCATGATTTGGAGAGTCCAATCATTTATCGTGATTTTAAGACTTCTAATATACTTCTTGATTCGGTAATTTTAAAAGCTAATTGCATGATTGGTTCATGAATATTAATGCACTTTATAAATCATCATCACTTTTATTTTAGTTTGTTCTAAAAAGTATTTTGATGTATAAATTATTTCAGGATTTTACAGCAAAATTATCTGATTTTGGTTTGGCAAAAATGGGACCAGAAGGATCCAAATCTCATGTCACAACTCGAGTTATGGGAACTTATGGTTATGCTGCTCCTGAATATGTTTCAACAGGTTCACATACTCAATTATTTTCTTATATATCTTTTATCTCAAAAATTAATTTAAAGTCAGTAAAATAAAATAGAAGCACGATTTAACATTACATATTAAAACGATATATATATTAAACACAATCGATATGTCACGTTTTTATTGTTCGTACTTGTACTGAAAATCATAATCAAACTAGTTTTTTTTGTTTCTTAAAACCTATAAACTTTTAAAAGTAGACAAATAGTTGTGCTTATTTCCTTTTGGTTAGAAGCCAAACTAATATTATTATTGGATGTATCCTTCAGCCAATTAATGTATTATTTTAATATTCAATATTACGTACCAACTATGTAACGCATGAGAAGCAATATTTTCAGGGCATTTAACAACAAAGAGTGACGTATACAGTTACGGCGTCGTTTTACTAGAGCTCTTAACCGGAAGAAGAGCCACAGAAAAGTCACGGCCAAAAAACCAACAAAACATTATCGACTGGTCAAAGCCTTACTTAACAAGCAGTCGTCGTCTCCGATGTGTAATGGACCCGAGACTCGCCGGTCAATACTCCGTTAAGGCTGCTAAAGATACAGCTCTTCTAGCCTTACAATGTGTTAGCCCTAACCCAAAAGATCGGCCAAAGATGCCTGCCGTTGTAGAGACTTTAGAGAGTCTCATACATCATAAGGACATGGCGATTTCTTCCGGTCATTGGCCACCGTCGCCGAGTTCTTTCAATGGAAGGGCTTCGCCCAAGGTAAGAAGAGATGATCGGAGTGGTAGAAAGTCAGCTCCGGGGTCGCTAAGATCGTGAGATTAGGGTTTAATGAACTTCAAATAATTACATGTGTGTGTGTTTGTATATGGTTTTATATACCTATGTAAGTGTGACATAGTGAGAGTAACTATGACTCCCATTCAAAAAATTGTCATAAATATGGAAAATATAATAGATTAAGATCCGTCGTACAGGTTTTTGTGTAAAATATTGACCCAATTGGCTTTGAAATGGAGACATATACATCGATTGTTTTTGTGATTTCCATTATGAATCACATCCGTAAGTTTCAAATATTTAAATCACAATCAATTGAAACTTACGGATGTGATTATTTACAATCATGTTACTAAATGACTTTAAATTTATTTGGAAAATGTGATTTACATCTTAAACATGATATCATCAACAACTGGCCTCAAACATCGGAGGAGACATGTCAAAGATCTGAAATTCTTATGATTTAACCAAAAAAAATCACAATAATGTTAGTGTACAAAATTTACAATTAGGAGTTTCCAATTCAAAAATAAATTAAAAATGAAGAAATTGACTATATATATCAGAATGTATAAAGTTAGTTAAATTTCTTTGCAATTGCCTGAAACCTCTTTTGATAATTTTGCTGCATTGAATTTGAAGTGTGGATTAACAAATTTGCTGAAAACGATGTGAATGTGAATGTTCACAAATTGTGAGTGAATTTTAACCAGAAGAGAGGTTAAACTTTTTTTGCATGAAATGTAGAATCAAATGAGAAATGTTTGAGAAGAATTTGTATGTTACTCATGTTGGAGAAGTCAAGATAATTAAGATTAAAAAATCAATGAAAAAAAGATCGTGGTGAACAAATACTCTGTGTATGAAAATTGAGATGTGTAAGTGGGTAAAGATTTTGACTTCATTCATTCATGCTTTTCTGGTAATTATAATTTATAGAATTATGTTTCATATTGTTTTGTGTTAATTAAGTTAAATACTTACTGTTTTCAATTATGTGAACTGATGAAACTGAAAGTCTTGAATATATGTCATCGAAGATTTCGATAACCTTTTACTTTTTATGATATATTTTAATATATTATCCGATTATTTTTTGTGGTTGTATTGTAAATTATAACATTATAATTGAATAAAACTGAATTTGAAGTGCCGAGTTGCTCTTAATCTGGTGGTTAGAATGATACAGCTAATGATTTGACACCAGAGTTCGATTCATACCTGCTTTATTGCGGTAACTTAAAAAAATGGATTATAGGAGTGGACTTTAGGTTATGGATCGGACATTGTCGATCTAATTGTTGACAAAAATAACTGAATTTGAAGTATAGGTTTTAACAATAAATATGATTCACTTGATGTGAATGTTAATGTTCACAAATTGTGAGAGTTTGTACTAGAATAGTTTGAATTTTTTTTTACATGAAAAGTGGAATCAAATGAGTGATGTTGAATTTTTTTTTTTACGTTACTCGTACTAAAAAAGTCAAATAATAACATTAAGGAATGAATGAAAAAAAATCGTTAGTTGCCGAGTTGTTCATGATCTAGTAGTTAGGATGATTCAGCTAATGACTTGATATCATAATTTAATTTTTATCTGTTACATTATGATAGTTTAAAAAAAAATTATAAGTGTGAGATTTAGGGTATGACCTTGTCGATCCTTGGAAATAGCTAATAGTTATTAGTGTTTTACTATTGATTCTCTAAGTTTCCTTTATTTTGAGAAACCAGTATTTTACCAATTAAATCTATAATCATAAATATGTTCACTATTATAAGATTATAACAATCATGGGCCGGGCTATTTGTACCTAACTACAAAGCCCATATTTATACGGTCTTAACCTTAAGTCAGAAACCCTAGGCAGCAAGAGACTATATATAGTTTATTTATTCATGTAACAATGCACTTTTCATTTCGCTTCTCTTATCGCCGTCCAAAGTCGTAGAGGTACACAAACTTCTCTTGAGTTTAGTTTCTCAGATCTTCATTATTGAAAATCTTCTGGAGATTGGTACTTTGATGCTGAGATTATTACTATGGTTTCACTTATCCTGCTCAATAAAATGTTCTCTGATTCTCTCCTACGTTGATCATAGTTACTCATTCTTTAGGTGCTTAAATTTTCCCTTGTTAATATGAAAAATGTATGCTTTGGTTATGATGTGAATCTGTATATTCTCAAGTTGTTCCGATTATGATCGAAATGAAAACCCTCGGAAACTTTGTTAAATCAAGGCTGGAGTCTCTGATCTGCTCTTTTGCTGGAAACCATTTCTTAAAAGATCTGGTTTTTAGTGAGAAATACATAAATGAGCTTGAGATTTGGCTATCGTAATGATGCCATAGGCCTTTGATCGAGGGAACATTTCGTTTCATGTTTCCAGAACTCTTGAGAGTATTTGATGTTTTCATACTTTACCTGTAAAGTCCTGTTTTTTTGTCTTGTTTTGGTGGTTCTTTTCATACTCTGTTCTTGTACATTGTTCATTTGATTGTTTCTCATAAAATTCTCATTATGGTAACTATTATTTATGTTAATCTAATAATACTCAGTGCTCATTGATCTGAGTTTTTCTATTTTGGTTTTATGTATATTTGACTAACTGCATCTTTCTTGTTACCTTTGTTTTATATTGTGATTGTTAACACTGCAAGGTCATTTAAGGATTGGATTTGGCTTTGTCTTGTGTTTTGTATTAATGCATCTTATTCTTTTCAGTTTTTGTTTCTAGTTTAAAGAATGTCTCACAGAAAGTTTGAGCATCCAAGACATGGTTCTTTGGGTTTCCTTCCGAGGAAAAGGGCTAACAGACATCGTGGAAAAGGTAATTGTGCATATAGATGATACCCAGAAGCATGGGTATTTGCATTCATTCAACAATTCTGCTGCACATGTATCTCTTATGTACTTAATAGGATGAATCAAGTTTTCATGGTCAGCATGATTTTGTTTTGTGTCTTGTACATGATACTAAAAGAACCTTATTTTCATGTTTCTTGTGTAGTTCTGATTTGATATGCCTTGATTGTATTTACAGTGAAGGCCTTCCCTAAGGATGATTCAACTAAGCCTTGCAGGCTCACCTCCTTCCTGGGATATAAAGCTGGAATGACTCACATTGTTAGAGAGGTTGAAAAACCTGGATCAAGTGTGTTCCCATTCTCTTCTCTTATTGATAAACAGACCTTACATATGTTTTCCAGAAGGCTTTTGTGCTGATTTCTATATATCTTAATGACAGAGCTTCACAAGAAGGAAACATGTGAAGCTGTGACTGTGATTGAGACTCCACCGATGGTGATTGTTGGTGTGGTTGGTTATGTGAAGACACCACGTGGTCTGCGAAGTCTAAGCACTGTTTGGGCTCAGCATTTGAGCGAAGAAGTTAAGAGGAGGTTCTACAAGAACTGGGCCAGATCAAAGAAGAAGGCTTTCACGAAATACTCAAAGAAACATGAAACTGAAGAAGGTAGAAAGGACATTCAAAGTCAATTGGAGAAGATGAAGAAGTACTGCACTGTCATCAGAGTTCTTGCTCACACTCAGGTATCATCTTTCTCTAATAGAATAGTAACTTTACTAGTTTATTACTTTAGGTTGTTTCTGATCAATTTTTGAATATTCCTTAGATAAGGAAATTGAAGGGCCTAAAGCAGAAGAAGGCACATCTGAATGAGATTCAGATCAATGGTGGAGATATTGCGAAGAAGGTTGACTATGCATACAGTCTGTTTGAGAAGCAAGTTCCTGTGGATGCAATCTTTCAGAAGGATGAGATGATTGATATCATTGGTGTTACCAAAGGAAAAGGTTATGAAGGTGTAGTTACAAGATGGGGTGTGACCCGTCTTCCAAGGAAGACTCATCGTGGGCTCCGTAAGGTAGCTTGTATTGGTGCGTGGCATCCAGCTAGAGTCTCCTACACGGTCGCTAGGGCTGGACAAAACGGTTACCACCACCGTACTGAGATGAACAAGAAAGTTTACCGGGTTGGGAAAGTTGGCCAGGAGACTCATTCAGCCATGACCGAGTTTGACAGGTAATTAAATAAACAATCTTGAGATTAACAATCTATGTAAGGGAGTATCGAACTTGAGTTGGTTTTGATGATTTGTCTTTGGTTTTTCTTTGACAGAACTGAGAAGGATATCACACCGATGGGAGGATTCCCGCACTATGGGATTGTGAAAGAAGATTATTTGATGATCAAGGGATGCTGTGTGGGGCCTAAGAAACGAGTGGTGACTTTGAGACAGACTTTGGTGAAACAGACTTCGAGAGTTGCTTTGGAGGAGATCAAGCTTAAGTTCATTGACACTTCATCTAATTCTGGACACGGTCGTTTCCAAACCGTTCAAGAGAAAGCCAAGGTCTTTGGTAAAGTCAAAGCTTAAGACTTCTTACTCAAATCCCATTTGAACACTTTTTGGTTGTCTTATTCGTTGTTTTCAATTTTGTTTGGTGTTGGTCTGTTGAATATTCTCGTTCTGCTATAGAAAGTCTTTTGAAGTTTTTGAGTTACAGAGCTTGTCAGATATAACATTTGTGTAGTCATTGAATGCTGTCGTGTAATTGAGCAACAAAACCATTATCAAGAAACTTTAGTGAGCCTAAGTAGTCGAGTTCAAAGTTCAGAAACACTGATATTTTGATTTGGAGAAAGCAGACTAATGGCTACATGGGCTTAACGACCTGAGACTGATGTGAGGGTGACAAGGTTGATAGTGTCAGAAACATCCTTCTCAGCTGTAAAAGCTAGCTGCTTAGGCTCGGGAAGGCTTGCATTCTCACCAGTAAACATCCAAAATTATTGTTGAAACGATTGGTCTATCGTTTGCCTCATATTGAACACATAAAAGGCCTATGTGAATGCATCTATGTATCTCATTCTTTACAGACTCCTCAAAAACTTGTGGATCTGCTAGAGCTGTAACATTTCCTTCAGTCCATAGTTTCCGAACCTAAGAAAGAGATACAGAAAGAAGTCAGAGAGAAGTTAGATGCTTTAAGCACAAGCTCTTGTAGAAGAAGCAGAAGTAGACTTACATAAGCTAAAAGACTCAAATTTTGCTCATTGTTGTAAATGTTTGAGTATTTTCTCCCACTGGTGATCTCCAAAATTAAGACCACTAAGCTGAAAACATCTGATTTCTCTGAGAACACACCTTCCATTGCGTATTTAGGTGACATATAACCGCTGAAAATAAGAAAAAATGAACTCTTTAGCTCAGCATGAAGATCCGAAAGAGTTCTATATATATCATTTTAGGATGGTTTATGGTTACTTACTATGTTCCAAGTTCCAACCACTTTTTGGGTTTTGGCTTGATTTTCAGTCCCTTGGAAAATCCTGGCAATCCAAAAATCAGATATCTTTGGATTCAAGGTCTTATCTAACAAAATGTTGCTGGCTTTTAGGTCTCTATGTATGATTCTGAGCCTAGAGTCTCAGTGAAGATACATAAGACCTCTGCAAATTCCTTCGATGATGTTAAACCGCGTCTTCCAGTCCAAAAGCTTTTGTTTCTCTGGGTCTGAGTTAACACATACAATTATTACTGACCAAACTGTAAGATGACAACAAGAGTTTTAAAAGAATGAAAGTTTTTACCAAATAAATATGCGTCTAGGCTCTTATTTGGCAAGAGCTCATAGACCAACATCATCTCTTCTCCTTCAATACAACATCCAAGTAATCTAACCAGATTCCTATGTTGCAACTTAGAAATCATGACAACTTCATTCACAAGTTCTTTGAGTCCTTGTCCAGAAGCTCTTGAGAGCCTCTTAACCGCGATTTCCTGCCCTTCTTGAAACTTTCCCTTAAACCAATATACTACTTAATCAGTTTAGTCACACATGAAGAGAGTTATTGAAAACAATATGCTTTGCTTACCTTATAAATAGGACCAAAACCGCCTTGACCAAGCTTGTTTGTGAAAGCGAAATTGTCTATTGCAGTTGCTAACACTTGAAACTCAAAGAGTGGTGGCAATTCCTTGACCTTGCTTAGATTGAAGGAATTATCTCCACTTACATTACTACCTGTTAAAGTTTCAATTGTTTGAAACAGTCTTCTCGCATTTCGGTATCTCTCTGCAATGTGTGCTATAGAATGAATTGACATAATGAGACTGACATAACTAGACTGACATAATTGGACTTGTTCCTCTAACCTCCACGCATTGCTATCTTTCGCCATGTCAAGAGAGCAGTCAGCAAAACAACAAATGCAACTCCTACTACAAGTGTTGTTATGATTACGATTGATCGTTTCCTTGACGTTTCTGTGACCATATTTAGCAAGAATCGTACATCAGTTGACAAAAACAGAAATGGTATAATAAGAAAACAGAACTTACAGCTATGGAAGAACTTACTGAACTCTGAATCTGAGACACGAATATAAAGATCAATACCGCTACGAGTAGAATCCTGCATATCAAGTAATCTCCCAGTCCAAACCATACATCAAATTCCTACATCAAAAGCATAAGTTGTGCAAGAACAGTTATCTAGACATTGCTTCAGACAACCGTTTTCATTAGCTTCAGACAGTTCCGCAGACTCTGGTACCTTCATCTTCTGCAACTTTACAAAGCTATCTTCTCCTCTGCCCTTTCTTGTACATATCAAAGGATCCTTTCTTGTGAATCCATTAGTCCAATTTTTTCTACTCCACTCTGTATTACTCTTTGGCACAAACCCTTTAATACATTTGCAAGGAGGATCTTTACCCTTAGAATTACAACTTGCGAATTCGCCACATTTGTTATAAACATTGCAGGGAGGATCAGGAAAATTAGCCTCAATCTTCCGTTCTTGCTTAGTGTGTAATTCCACTGCTTATGATATATAACTCCTTCATGTCCCAAAGTAAAGTGATACAAAGAATGATTCTCTGTATAGGTCATTAACACTGTTCCTTGCCTGTCACTATAAGTGGAAAACCCTTCGATATAAACAGGCAATTCGTTATCAAGCACACCTATAAAAGCCTGACCATTCCAAGGACCAGTTCGCAATTGAAGAACTCCATTTTTATTGATAGAAAGCTCTGGAAGTGGGAGAGGAACAAGGATAAATGAATAGTTTCCTAGTGAAGTATCTGTAATGCTTTTCCAAGAAGTAAGCTCTCGGGTTTCTCCGGTTTTCGCGTCGGTTCCTATCGTCATTCTTGGCAAGAACGTGTCATATGGATGGTTAAAGCTCTTCCAGAGTATCTCTTCATGACCACTAATGTTACCTTATAAGGTTCCCTGAATCCAAAAGCAAAGCCCATGTAGTGGAAGCTGATGATAATGAGACGTTGCTAGACCAGTGAATCTGTCTATTACTATCTGATGTGACCTCAAGATTTCCATCGTCAGATATCGAAATAACTCCAGAGGAATCATAGATTGGAGTGTTCTTGTTGGCAACCCACACAACAGTTTGTTCAGGTATGTTGTTGTACCATATTCCCACATACCGATTAGTGGAGTTAACAAGGCTAAAGAAACCGACCTGAAAGTGTTGTTGTCAGAGGAGACGAGTGATTGTGAATCTAAGTCTTTGATTGGTGTGGAGAAGGTGATTCTGTTCACGGCTAAACAGAGATGCAGTGAGATGTGAAAAGTCAGAAAAAGAAGAGAAAAATGAACAAAGCAGCTCATGTTTTTTGAAAGTCTCTTCTCTGAAATCATTTGACACCACTAGATGAGAGTCTTGGCCTATTCATAGAGCAAAATATCAACAAAACATACATCGACATTATAGAATGAAGATATGAATTTTTTTGTCCTTCCACGAACTTTAGGAGTCCTGTCTAGTGTTTGAAAGTTCAAAAGTAGGGTCTTCTACTTTTTCTTACATCTGAATTTTAAAGTCATACCTAAGAAATAAGAAGGAATAAGAAAATAAGAACAAATACAACTAGTCATATTATGGAGCGGATATCCGTGTCTGTGATATCCGTCAAATTAGTATCTGTGTCCATATTTAAAATACAAATATCTGAAATTTGTATATTTATGAAAAATTAAATATCCGCATATATTCGATTTTTGGTCAAAAAGAAAATTGTTTTTCTTGCTAAAATTGTTAAAATATTATTTTTTCCTTCGCAAAAATAAAAATAAATAATGTTAGAAACAAATAAATACAAAACAATAAAAAATAATAAAATAAAGACAAAAAATAGTGTTTTAGTATTAAATATATATATATATATATATATATATATATATATATATATATATTTTTAAAATTTATTTAGATACCTGGATATCCAAATTCAAAATCCATATTGTTTGTATATGTATTCGCCAGATCTAAAAGTCTACTATTTATATCTATATCCGTTTTTTGGGAAATATTAATATATGCACAAAAAAAATATATGATGTGAAATGTCAGTCTTATAGATTTGCTCATAGGCCCGATTTATATTCAACCGTTAGATGTTGGACTGACATGTGAATATGAATGAGAAGCCCATTAAAATGAGGTTAAAAAGGCTTTAGGCCCAATATATTAAAACCTTGAACGATTCTCTATATGCTAGTTTAAGAAGTGGAAGAGGGCTTTAGGGTTTTCATTCATCGGAGAAGCTTTTGATTCTGAGAGAAAAAAAATGGATTCCTACTCTTCTTCGCCGTCAATGGGATCTGTTTCTCCCGATGCTCTGATGGATCAAATAAAGTCTCAGCTCGCTGAAGCTTACGCCGAAGAGTTCATCGAGGTTCATCTCTTTTTAATTTATTTCTCCTTTCTCAATTACTGATAATCGTCGACCAATTTGAGTTTTTTCTTCCTTTTCTGAATTTCCGACCAATCTTATGCTATTCCACGAAGATTTGTCTGTAAATCAGTAGTTCTTGTTAAGAAACAACCTTGATTTTGATCTAGATAGATTCTCTAATGTTGTTGAATTAAAGGATTTGGTTTTGTTTTGTGCAGACACTAAGAGGAAAGTGTTTCGACAAATGCATAACGAAGCCAGGATCAAGCCTTGGAGGGAGTGAAAGTAGCTGTATTTCTAGATGTGTTGATCGTTACATTGAAGCTACTGGAATCATAAGTCGATCTCTTTTCAATCAACGTTGATTCCCTTACACAATCTCAATGATTTTGGTTGGATTATAGATTTGGTAAGGTTTTCATAGCAAAAAGAAATTAAATTCCTCTGAAAGATTGCAACTTTCAACTTGTATTTGAATGTTCAAGTTTTAATGTTGTTTATGGTTATAGATCACTGAATGACTTGGGTTCATATTGTTTTCAATTAGTAGCTTCATAGTCTCTAATATGCAAGTGATCTCATTGGGAATTGTGAAGTTCAGATAAAAAGAGACATACATGGATTGTTGTTCATGTCTAATTTGGTTAGGGACACAAGTTCAGTTTGAGTTTAGAATGCAGATTTATGCAGAAGAGTGAAAGATTTTACTTTACATTTCTGTTTATTGGCAATAGCTTATTTGAAATTGACAATCATCATCATAGCTACATGAATAGTATGTTCAAGCTTCTAAAACCTTTGGCTTATGATCCCATCTTTGGTCATTAGTTTCTTGCAGGTAGACACAAAAGCCTGCAATAATATTCAAACACATAAGCACACAATTAAGTTATAGCTAATGTTGTATTAGGTTCCCTTTGTTTTGACACATTTTTTTTCATTAAATTAAATTAATAAACGGAATGAAAATATTCTTGGAAACAAAGTAGGGAGCCAAAAGATCAACACACTAGAATAGGCTAAGAAAGAAACAAATAACCAAAAAGCTTGGTGTGTTTGAAGTGAAGAAGACAATTAATGAATTGCATAAAGAGGATTTGGATTTCTCAAAACACTTTGGCAAGTTTAGGTTCTTATGGGCTGAACTTGAAATGCTTAGACCAAACTCAGGTGGATCCAAAGGGGTTTTCAACGAATGGCGTGAACAAGACAAACCTACTATGACATCATCAAGTATCTCCTAAGGGCTCATAAGCTCCCAAATCTTGATGATGTATGTTTCCAAGTTCAAAAAGAACTAGGTTCACACAGCTTATTTGGAAACATCGGAGAACTTGTTACAGCCAGCAAAGGAGCTTACAAACATGAAGAGAGAAATGTGTGGATCGTGACAATTGCAAGAAGAAAAGATATACCAAGGATAGGTGTTGGACTCTTCATCCACATCTTAAGCAAAACAAATGGGATAAACCAAGATCGAGGACCTCAACGAAGCTCTACATTTGGTCAAGTGGTTGTTTTTCCATCTAATTTTTATTCCTACGTAATATTAATAATATTACGGAATTTGAATTGGCTATGAATTAAGTATTGAGTATTGTCAAATCTAATTGTTGATAAAAAAAATTACACTAAGAGTAATTCGCTTTATGTTGTCGAATGAAACTTATTGTGCATTTACTTTGCTTCGGTCTTAATTAGTTACTCAAGTTATGAATTTGAACTCTTGCATCAGTTTCGAAATTTGAGCAACACCTCTTCGTTAAAATCAGGACTTGCGATCTCATCAAATCCCAAAATAATTACTTTACAACATAATTCATTGATATAGTACATTCATCATATTTAGCTTAATTAAAGCCAACTGTAGCAATTGAAATTTGAAAAAGTCATTATTAAGTAAATCTATTTGAAGTGTTTACTAAAAACAGCATTCATTTACTAAAAGAAAACTATGTGGTTACAAATCATCCATCCAAAAAGAACTAAGTTTACATTTCTCCTCTACCTTATAAACACCAACAAACTCTAAGTCATAAAGTCACAGAGCCAATTCCAAATACAAATATATATATATATATAAATAAATAAATAAATTAAACTCCTCATCAGAGTTTCTTTTATAAGTTTTATTTATATATATATATTTTTAAATTGGTTTGGAAAACAAGAAACAAAAATAAATAAAGAAAAATATGGGAATGTCAAGAAGTGTTAAGTTTATTCTATCTCTTGTTTTGGTAGTGTTTATGGTTTTTGGCTTAACACAGACAGAAGCAAGACACATTGGTTATCCCAGTCTTGGTAGAAATAAACATAGCGGTTGTAACAAATTGAAACCTGAAACTTGTAAAAAGCAAGAAGCCAACCCTTACAAGAGAGGATGCGGAATCAACGTTGTGATCGTGATGGCTATCTCATATTTGATAACAAAATAGACATATAATGTTTTTGACAATAATCTTTGATTGGATTAACATTTTTTTGACATTATATAGACATACTTGACATCTCCATATTTTTCTCTTGTTAAATGAGATCTTTCATAGTCCATTTTTTGGTTCTGTAATTGATTTGTAACCCTTTTATGTTCTGATCAATCACTTATTAATAAATTTATTACAGTTAAATATTTTTGTTACTGTTTTAACAAAATTATAACTTTCTTATATACATGCTAGCAAATGCTGAACCCTCTTTTTTATTTGGTTTTATATTTTTTTGTCGTCATATTTTTTGTACTATATAATATGCCACGATTAATTTTCAATATATATATATAACACATGAATTCTGGAAACATATAATGTAGTGTTAAGAATCTGTTGTAGTAGTAATGGCCTTTTGCGCTAGAGGATATCAACTTTAAGAAAATCCAAATACAAATTTTAAGACTAACACATTCAATAACTTTTTACAAAATCTTAACTTAGTAAAGGCTGGTCCCGATATCAAAAGAGACTATAAGTCAAAAATTTGGAATTCCTACGGTTAATCAAAAAAAAAAAAAATCTTGCTCTAAAACTAATTGAAAGATTGGCTAGACATTATACGTTTCCTTATTAATTATATTTTCTTAGAATATTACAAAAAGAAAGAACAATCGTTGAAGTGGTTGATAAGGCAGTACAATTAGTCTGTCTATTAGACGACCAATTATATTTAAAAAAATTTCACTTTGTGCATACTTATTCTGGATGATTTAGTTTAACCTCAATATTTTGTTTAGAAATGTTTTAATGTAATACAAGTTCTTAAATTAGTTTTTTTCTCATCAAATTCAAGTGTAATGTCTCCCCCTAAAAATAAGTTGCACATTTAAATAAGTATAGTCATTACAAATTTGCAAGAGTGAGTATTAAGTATATATAATGGAAGTCTTTAGTAAAGATGATTTAACTTAATATCAATAAGTTTTATATAATTTTTAAAAGGAGCATAGGCTTTTAGTTAAGACCTTTAGTTAATTAGTTCTTTCTCATCAAATTAGAATGCAATTTTAAATTATGTATAGGGAGTGCAAGTGACCTTTAGTCTAGTGTCAGACGGTAAATCTATTAAGATATGTGCACTTGCACAACCAGATATCGAGTCTCACTACCTATATTATATAGGAATTTGGCTAATAGGTCAGTCAATTGTGGCCAATATTAACAAAAAAAAAATTATGTATCGAAAGTTGCATTTTTCCATGCACAGGAGATTGTTGGTGGCTTAGATATGGGTGACTTTTTCAATCTGTTTATTGAAAAAAAATATAACGCAAAAGATTAGCATTAATTACAGTGAGAAGACTAATCAATTAATGTTTGGGTTAGCATGATAATTAAAATTAATGGAATTAGATACTATATAAGTTATATTTACAAGCTCAACATCTTAGGAACATAATATTGGAAGATATCATTCAACAAAAAAAAATGCAGACTAGCAAACTGGTCAATTAGTTATTGAGTGATTAAGGTTAGAGTTAGCATCGGGGAAATCAATAAATATTAATATGTTAGCTTGCATTCTTAACATAAATATTAATATATGACTAAAAATTTATTCTAGATGAATGAAGGTAACTAAAAGTTTTTTATTAGGAATATTATCAATAAAAATATGAATATTGCAATAACAAAATCATATTTTGAAATTAAATAATAACATATCTTAAAAACATTTTCAGAAAAAAATAACATATCTAAGACTAGAATTATTGCAATAATTAGAATTTTAGCAGATGGATGTTATCTTCTATTCTAGCATTATGGGTAAAATTGTCAAAATTTATACATAGTAGCCTATAAAAAGCTTTAGTATTAGAAGCTTAAATTATGGAAAACCAATTGTCCTAAATTCAATCTTCCCTTACTAAAAATAACGTTAATTTACTAAAAAAACTATGTGGTTACAAATTATACATCCAAAAATAACCAAATTTACATATCTTCTCTACTATATAAACACCAACAAACATCAAGTCATAAACGCACAGAGCTAATTCCAAATACAAATATATATATAAATAAACAAAAATAAATTAAACTCCTCATCAGGGTTTTTTTTTATAAGTTTTATTTATTTATTTATATATATATATATATATTTAAATTGGTTTGGAAAACAAAAAACAAAAATAAATAAATAAAATTATGGGGATGTCAACAAGTGTCAAGTTTATCCTATCTCTTATTTTGGTAGTGTTTATGGCTTTTGCTTTAACACAGACAGAAGCAAAAAGACACATTGGTTATCCTAGTCTTGGTAGAAATAAACATAGCGGTTGTAACAAATTGAAGCCTGAAACTTGTAAAAAGCAAGAAGCCAACCCTTACAGGAGAGGATGCGGAAAGAACCAACGTTGCGATCGTGATGGTTATCCCATATTTAATAACAAAATAGACATATAATGTTTTTGACAATAATCCTTGATTGGATTAACATTTTTTTGACATTATATAGACATACTTGACATCTCCATATTTTTCTCTTGTTAAATGAGATCTTTCATAGTCCATTTTTTGGTTCTGTAATTGATTTGTAATCCTTTTATGTTATGATCAATCACTTACTGATAAATTTATTACAGTTAAGTATTTTTGTTGCTATATTAGAAAATTTTCACTTTTATATACATGCTATCAAATGTTGAATATTCTTTTTATTCAGTTTATATTTGTTTTTTTGTTGTTGCATATTTAGTACTATACAACATGTCACAATTAAAAGTGAAAATTTGGCCTATTATAACAAGGTTGGATAAATGATGTGATTTTGAAAATATTTATCAACTATTATACTCTTTTTCAAATTGTCTTCATAACATGTCATGACATGAGATTTTTCCAAATTGCTTCAGCAGTTGATATGAAAAGCAAACTCTGTATTCATTAACCAGGTTGCTACCATATCGTTACACCTAGACCAAGAACATGCATCTCTATGACCACTAGGAGGTTGCGGTATAGTTCCATCAACAAAACCGAGCTTATTTCAAGCATTGAGAGCCATTTTAACAGTACAACGCCAAGAATGAAAGTCCGAACCTGAGGATATACGATCAGAGACGAGAATAAAGCCAGCGTAGTCTGAAGAATGGAGAAAATACGACTTCTCATATTGATCCGTAGATTGAGTTTGATTGCCCGAGCTTGTATTTCGTTCTTGAGAAAGTGATTCTATCTTAAGTTGAAAAGATTGAAATAAACAAAGAAAGATTGTGCTATATGGTGATTAAAGACGAAATAGCAACAATCGGAAGTCAAGACATCGGGAATTTAAGCTCAGAACAAAGATAAGAGAAGAACAAAATAAAATTCGAACACAACTTAAAATAACAAGCGAAGAAAGAAGACGATGATTAGCGAAGTAACAAAAGACTCATAGCTAAAGCTTGAAAGTTGGATTCATCGAGCTTCGAGAACGAGAAACAATGGCGGAAGCAAAAAGTTTGTTATGCTCTGATACCTTATTAAATGTGTAAACAAAAACGAAGATTATTTCTCATTGACGGTAAAAGGAAGCGTTCATCATGAGTTTACATACAAGAATAAACCAATAAGTAAACCGGTCAATTGAACCGAAAATGTTATAAGAAAATATTGAACCAATATAATATATCTAATATGAGATATATAAATCATTCAGCATTTGATGTTCCATTTTGGTTTGATTTAGAATTCAGTATACACTATACTCACGTTTTGTTTGGTTTGGTTTCACTTTGTTTTGTTTTCCCTAGTATACTTGAGAAAAAATAAACACACTTAAAATAATTGATGTGAAAAAAAGAAGAGTATATTAATTATTAATATCGTTGCCCCAAAATCATGTCTGTTAATGGGAGTCAGAAAATTGGTCATCTGGTTTTCTTTCAATTTTTTGTTTTTAGTTTTTTTTAATAAATGAGAGTTTATTTGTCAATAATTAGATCGATATGATTTAATCGGTATTCCACCTCTAAAATCCAAACCAATACCAATTCTGTTAGCTTTACTAACAGAGCATACTATGTTTCAAGTTTGAAGGCTACTTATGGAACACATATTAGGTTGAAGGTTTGTTATAGGAGCTCGATTATTGCGAGAAGTGAATTCTACTTTCAAGGTTTTTTATGGGATTTTTGAGAAATGAATAAATTGATAAAAATAAAAAACACACCATGTTTAACATAAGAGTTTCTCCTAAGTCCTAATCTGTTATTAATATTATTAAACATGTTTCTTTACTTTTTGATTAATGTGTTTAAGTTTTGGAATTCACATTAATTAGTTAAAGTGTTTTTACTGCTAAAAATAGAAAGAATGATTCACCAAATGGAAATGATGCCTTTTGTCAGAACCCACATATGATAAAACAAAAACATGATTATTTGGCAAATATTTTATTATCATTTCACAGCAAAATACTTTTTTTAGTATCTTTCAACTTTTTTTTTGAAAAATACTCTCCATATATAGTATAATTAAGTCGGAAACGAATGTATATGCAAAACACACTAACAATTTGGAAAAACTTACAATATCTACAATGTTGGAAACCCAATTTAGAAGGTTTTCAACAATGCAAAGTGTATGAAAAAGATGGAGAAAAGACACGTTGGGTTGTTCTCTACTATAAAAAACACCAAAACCTCAATCTTCATAATTCCAAATACAATTTAATATATAAATAAATATAAATTAGGAATGATGGGAATGTCTAAAAGTGTCAAAGTTATTGTATCTCTTATGGTTGTTGTGTCCTTAGCTCTTGCAACAACCAGTGTTGAAGCAAATTCCATACATTATGGTGATCTGAATTCAGGAGATCATGCTAGGAATTGTGATCCAACACATACTGAATCATGTAAGAAGCAACAAGCAAATTCTTACCAGAGAGGATGCGAGACCACCGCACGTTGCCGTGGACGTGTGCTTAGAAAGTTAGGTGCCTAATCATAATTAAATAGACATTGTGATTTGAGTTCGATCACTCTTGTCTTTTGTGTGAATTCTGTAACTCGTTGTGACAATATGATGTTATGATCCATCATAACATATTTAAATATGTTTCACTTATGTTATGCAATATATTTAAGTTTCTTTTAATCACAAAGTTTATTCTTCCGTAAGTTTATTCTTCCGTTTCCTTATATCAATTGAAAATTCTATAAGAGTTTTTTTTCCGCTACTAAAATAAATTAATTACATCAAATTATTACTCAATTATGTTACATCTACCTATCTAAAATTATTATAACACTTTATATATTTTTATATAAACTAACACTCGAATAGTTTTACATAATACAATTTTAAGAACACAATATATAACTTTGTGAAAAAGTTTAAAGACATTTTGTAAACATATAATATATAAGAACACCCACTTAAATATATATTAGGGAATAACATCTCACATCAGAAATTGGAATGAATTTTCTCTAATAATATATATGCATCCAAAAACAGTTAAAAAAAATTTGTGAAAAAATTGTAATCGTTATTACAAATCAACGATTATTTATTTCGAGTGTGGTTTCAATTTGGTACATTTAACAAGATTCTTGCGGCACCCAAAGTCATAGTTTTGTTGAATTCAATATTTCCTTGAACTTTTCACGTCTGTGGCTGATTTTCAAAATACTTTTTCGTCAAAATATCTAAAACATTTATTTAGTTTGTTATATGTCCAAATCATTCTAAATTTTAGAATTTTCTTCTTCGAAATTCCGTGTTTAGACATAGAAAACGGCTGATATATGAGAAAACGAGTACACGTAAATATAATTTGATTCGACATGTATCTCTTAATTCGATGTATATGTAAAAATATTATTCTTCTATTAAAGTTTCTGAAGCGTTTCACTTGTGATATTATATTAGTATATCTTAAGCTTTTTATTTTTCTTTTTTTTTTTGTTATATACGAAAATAAATCATATGATACATTTAATATGTATTTTTCTAGATTCGTACTTATACAAAAAAACATTCGTTTTTAATCAAAAATATTTGTATATGATACCAACTTTTTATACGCGTTCGGCTAGAAAACAACACAATAGCCATCAATTTAAAAAATTTCTTTATCATTATTTACAGACTACAATGTTTTTTTTGTCATTAATATGATCTATAACTTAAATCTTATCATTAACAGGACTAACTAAAAGTCTACAATCATAAACTGATAAAAAAACTACAAAAATAAATATTTAATTATTTATTAAAATTTCACTTCATAACACCCCAACTCAGATTTCCTAACTAAATAGTTGAAACAATTCCAAAATTTTGTCTGATAACTCTTTGTGAATCCAGCACAACAGATAACATGAATTCTAAGCCAGGTGGTGAAGACTTTTTTACTTAATTAGTTTTTAGATCAACGGACTATGTGATTCGAATAATTCTAAAATCCGAAAGAATCATATGTTAACTTTTCTTTTCCACTAGTTATGATATTTAGTTTGGGGAAGGTTCAAACATAAAAGATTTGATGTAACACTCCGATTTCAGAAAATATTATGGTGCATGCAGAAAAATTTGAAAGAACTGATTTAGCTATCTCACCAAAATACACTTATCTTTTTGGTTACTTATCGATAGAGAAATCCATGGTTAAACATGCTTGAGCTGGAGTAGTTGAAAGATAGATGACCTTTCAGAAAATGATTTTCGGAACCGTGTGAGTCAGAACAAAACATAGGAAAATATCATGTGGTGATTTGTAAGGTCGGTAACAAGTCTTCAAAACTTCCCGGACGTATCATACCAACCATCACACTGATAACGGAATCATTAAGGTGGTCGAAGTGCAGAGCTGGTCCGACGTTATCGAATGCCCTACTACAAATTAATTTTTTTTTCTTTTTCGGTATATTCTCTCATAATAACAACTATATTTATTTATTAATTTTAGAAACTTTTTTTTTGCAAAGTGAGAGGATGAGATTGTATAATTAAACACTGTCACTAACACCAATTTTTTCAAACTAAAAAAAACAATAACATAAAAGAGAAATTTTTGACCTTACTTACTAAAATCATCAATAAACTTTAAAAGTTTTGAGTTTAAATTACTAAAACATTTGTAAACTCTAAAGATTTTAGGTTCTAATTTCTATGAAATTTTGAAAAGTAGGGTCTTGTTACTGTAAAATTATATAAATTCTAAAAAAATTTGGCGTCTAATATATATGGATCTTTAAGTCATGTCATGGTCTGCCTCTGTCGAAGTGTTACACTGGATAACACATTATCGGGTTTCGCTTTACCACTACTAAATCACACTGGTATTGAAAAATAATCTAAGTTAAGTTGTTAGTCTAAATTGACTGGCGAAAGTCTCATAGAAATCTTTTTAAATTTAAAGAATGATTCGGCTTCATATACTGATATACCCAACTACTGTATTGCTAATAAACCAAAAAGTGACTGCCATATTTAACGTGAACGTAACACTGTTTAATTTTTATTGAACGTTGCATGTAAAATATATATCATGTAATTGACGATGGTCAACGCTATTTGCAAGAAGGTGAATGAGTATTATACAAATCAATGTTAGGGATACTAGATAACTCTCTACTAATTAAACATTACTATCTTCATGACTCATTGATGACTATCACCTCTTTGAACTCCATCTAAAAAGTCTATTAACCACTTGATGCACTTGTTTTATAATCTTCATTTAGGGTTATGATCTGTCTTTTTGTATTTTTCATGTGCTGTTGTAACATCGAACTCTTATTTTAATAGAAGCTTTTGCCGTTTGACCAAAAAAAAGGAAAAAAAGATAACCAAAGTCATAGTTTTGTTGAATTCAATATTGCTTTGAACTTTTCACGTCTGTGGCTGATTTTCAAAATATCTTTTCGTCAAAATACCTAAAACTTTTATTTGGTTTGTTATATGTCCAAATCATTCTAAATTTTACAATTTTCTTCTTCGAAATTCCGTGTTTAGATAGAGAGAAAATGGCTGATATAAGGGAAAACGAGTAGAATTAAAATATATGTAGATAGTTTGGGTTTGATAATTCTATTCGATATATATCTCTAATTTTTTTTTTGTAACAATATTATATTCATTAAAGTTTCTGAAATGCACACGTGATATTATATTAATATATCTTAATTTTTAGCGTTTTCTTTTTTTTTTCCTGTTAAAATAAACCATATAAATATAATACATTTAATACTTTTATAGAAAAGTGTGTTTGATTCTCTGTTTAATCAAATATTTGTCGTATGATACCAACTTTTTATAGGCGTTCGGCTATGAAAAAACAATAGCCATCAAATTAGAGCAGCCGGTATCCTAAATTTTTTAATCATAGATAAATAAATAAAATTATCATTATCTACAAACTATAGTACTCTTTTGTCATTAATTATATTAACAAGTCATAACCCACAAATTTAAATGTTATTACGCAAGATTAGTCAATTAGTTGAAATCATAGTCGGATAAAAAAATCTATAGAAATAATAGATATTCTCTTTTTTTCCGGAGTTCGATTTCAAATAGTCGTATTTGGGCCTATGATATTGTTAGGTATTTGAATGTGTGTTGGGGATACGATTGAATTTTGTTGATCCAATTTTTAATATTAAAAATGAAGACATTTTAATCACATTTCAAATAAATAGTTATTGACTTTAATTTATTTGAGCATGACTATTCTCTTAATTGTTAGGTGATACATTACTAAAACTAACCCTATATTATTTTAGGATGAAAATAACTATAACTTTTCAATTAATTAAGAAAATGACTATAAGGTCTTTGTAAATTAAGAAACTAAATATGGATCCCACCACTAAAATAGGAATCAGATCAAAATGTTCCTACTATTCATATGTACATGTTAGACATATAAATAACAATGTAGATATTTAATTATACGTCTGAACATGTGTAAGTAACGAGTAATTATATATGTACATTAGACATGTTAAATATGCAATTATGTATATGTTACAGTAGTATACCTATAACAATAGTAATAACACATGTAACATGTTTTTCAACATTATAATTTTAATTATGCAATAACAATGTTTATAGATTGAAGCTACGTAGCACATCTATAACAAACAAGGGTATTTGTTTCAAAAGAAAATGAACAGTAAGTAAGTGAATAGTGAATGGTTAGTTTCCTAAATTTGCTAAAACTTATAGTTAGTTTTTATAATTTCTCATTTTATATAGCAAAAAAACAACTACGTTACGTGAACGTAACACTATTTATTTTTAAACGTTGCATGCAAAATATCAAGAAGGTGACTGAGTATTATACAAATCAATGTAGGGGAGACTAGACCATCTACTAAACATTACTATCTTGATGACTTATCACCCCTTTGAACTTCATCTAAAAACCCTATTAACTGTTGGAATTGTTTCAAAATTAGGTCATCTAGTTGATTTAATCTGATAGATTGAGTCTATCAAAAGGCCCATCAAATCTGTAACAATTCAAGATTCTACATTTTGTGTCGGTGAAAGTTTAATATAACAATACGTATACAGTTAATTGTATATTTTATTTAAAATATATTTTATTTATAAAATATAAAAAAACTAATCGAATGGATTGTTACTAAAATTTAAAATATATAAAAATTAAGAATCTAAACTAATAAATTGTTATTTAATATTTTTAAAGGTATATCCAAAATTAAAAAAATTAGAAAACGGTACATGTGGAAAAGGTAAACAATTACACACATTCCACATAATTAATTCGACAAAGATGAATGGTGATTGTGGAATTGAAATTGTTGTGAATAAAATAATTCGACAATTCCTCGACATTCGTTAGATACCAGTTAGACACCTAATCTCCACCTATAGTGGTGAGAAGTCGAACATCCAAACCCAAAAATATTAGTTGGATCATATAAACCATAGACCGAAAAGAGTGATGATCATATTTTAGATAACTAAACCCATTAAATATTCGAAATAGTATTATATTTTATAATATATATATATATATATAAAAATTTTAAATTACCTAAACATAGTCTAATTATATTGAATATCAAACCTGGCCCGAACAAAAATATCTAAACAGATTTTATATAAGTAAACTTGTAAGACCTGATCCGACTAGTTCTGAGTATTTAAATACGCAAACCTATGAATATGTATTTGAAATACTCGATATATAATTATATATAAATTATTATTTATATTTGAAATTACTACTTATAACTAAATGTATGTTTTATCAAAATATCACATTAATGTAAAGTAGAAACGTGTAAAAACTAAATACTGTAAGTAAGGGATTACAAAAAAAAAAGACATAAAAGCAAAAGTAAAAAAATTCCTCCCAATTCCGCTCAGCTAACTGGTAAAAATAAACAAAAATAGTTGAAGAATATAGAAATGATTTATAGAAGATGTTAATATGTGTAAATCTTTTAAAAGTATCAAACTAACTAATAAAATGATATTTGAATAATCATTTACCTGTAATTAATATTATATGGTCGTGCATCATTATAAAATGTTAACTAGGAGATCTGATTGGTAAAATTATAAGAATAAAAGATGCTAGTTGAAATAGTAAAAGGTGATGACCTTTTCAGAGCTTTTGAAGTACTTAACTACCTCATATAATAATTACTGTAATTATTAAACTAATTAAGTTTACAATGATGTAACTTTTTTAGTACAAAAGTTGAACCTTCACAGGATCCATACCAAAAATAGTCAAAATCATATGCAATCAAACTCCATGTACCTATCAATATCTTTAACACACAAAGTATTCAACTAATTTGTGTCTTTTTCAAAGAGTTATTAAATTGTTGACAAAAAATATATACTAATTGATTACCTCGATTTTGTTGGCATCGATCACATCTCCAAATAATTGTTAGTAAACAAGACCGTTATTATTACTTTATGAAAAAATTGTTACTACTTTATAAAATTTTTTTTTGTGTGATGTCATGTCCTTTTCAAGAGGTAGAGATTCCGGCTAGGTCAGATAAAAATAAATTGGGCCATCTTATTGATAAAGACTCCTCCTTGTTATTTGCAATATATATTATATTTTTCAGAATATCAAATTAAATTTTAAATCAAGTACATCAAATGGTTAATGTTGGAGCTGAGACGAATACACACGAAACAAACAAATAAAAAGAAGCGAACAAGAAAGATGACAATAACAAAAGTTGTAGAGCCGAAGTAAACTTCTGCACTTGAGAGAATGTTCCATCAAATATGCGTGAAAGATCTTTTAATGGTGGCTTTTCTTAACGTTCACTATACCCTTAAAACTTGACACGGAAGTTAAGAGGTGAAATACTCAACTATGGAAAACTGAAAAAAAAGAAGAAAAAGAACATCAAATCCGATAGTAGAGAAGAAGATGACATCAATTCATCTTTGAGAACGTTGAGTTGATTCTCTCTCTCAAAATCTTTCTGTTATTCGATCTTATCTTTTCCAGCTCAAAATTACTCTATTTTCATCATTATATAGAGTTTAAACCTTCACCAACACAAAATGTATAATCTTAACTTGTTACAGATTTGATGGATAGACTTAATCTATCATATTAAATCAACAAGATGACCCAATTTTAAAACAATTCCAACAGTTAATAGGTTTTTTAGATGAAGTTCAAAGGGGTGATAAGTCATCAAGATAGTAATGTTTAGTAGATGGTCTAGTCTCCCCAACATTGATTTGTATAATACTCAATCACCTTCTTGATATTTTGCATGCAACGTTTAAAAATAAATAGTGTTACGTTCACGTAAAGTAGTTGTTTTTTTGCTTTATAAAGTGAGAAATTATAAAAACTAACTATAAGTTTTAGCAAATTAGGAAACTAACTGTTCACTATTCACTTATTTTCTTTTGACACAAATACCCTTATTATAGGTATACTACTATTGTTATAAATATACTACGTAGGCTTCAATCTATAAACATTGCTATTGCATAATTAAAATTATAGTGTTGAAAAACATGTTACATGTGTTACTACTATTGTTATAAGTGTACTAAAGTAACATGTCTACATAATTACATGTCTAACATGTGTAATATACATAATTACTCGTTACTTACATGTTTAACGTGGAACTTAACTTACATGTTTCCGAATTTTAGTTAGATATCTACATTGTCATTTATATGTCTAACATGTACATATGAATAGTAGGAACATTTCGATCTGATTGCTATTTTAGTGGTGGGATCTATATTTAGTTTTTTAATTTACAAAATCCTATAGTCATTTTCTTAATTAATTAAAAACTTATAGGGTCAGTTTTAGTAATGTATTACCTAACAATTAAGAGAATAGTCATGATTAAATAAATTAAAGTCAATAACTATTTTATTTGAAATGTGATTAAAATGCCTTTTTTTATAATATTAAAAATTAGATCAACAAGATTCAATCCGTATCCCGAATATACTTTCAAATACCTAACAATATCATGAAACCAAACATGACTATTTGAAATCGAATTCCAGAAAAAGCAGAGAATATCTATTATTTCTATAGATTTTTTTATCCGACTATGATTTCAACTAATTGCCTAATCTTGCGTAATAACATTTAAATTTGTGGGTTACGACTTGTTAATATAATTAATGACAAAAGAGTACTATAGTTTGTAGATAATGATAATTTTTTTATTTATCTATGATTAAAAATTTTAGGATACCGGCTGCTCTAATTTGATGGCTATTGTGTTTTCATAGCCGAACGCGTATAAAAAGTTGGTATCATTCGACAAGTATTTGATTAAACAGAGGATCAAACACTCTTTTCTATAAAAGTATGAATCTAGACAAAAAAACATATTAAATGTATTATATTTATATGGTTTATTTTAACAGGAAAAAAAAGGAAAACACTAAATTAAAATATATTAATATAATATCACGTGTGCATTTCAGAAATTTTAATGAAAAATATATATAATATTGTTACAAAAAAAAATTAGAGATATATATCGAATAGAATTATCAAACCCAAACTATCTATATATATTTTAATTCTACTCGTTTTCCCTTATATCAGCCATTTTCTCTCTATCTAAACACGGAATTTCGAAGAAGAAAATTGTAAAATTTAGAATGATTTGGACATATAACAAACCAAATAAAAGTTTTAGGTATTTTGACGAAAAGATATTTTGAAAATCAGCCACAGACGTGAAAAGTTCAAAGCAATATTGAATTCAACAAAACTATGACTTTGGTGCCGCAAGAATCTTGTTAGATGTAATTAGATCCAATATTTCTCTTATATATTGACGAAACCAAATTGAAACGTACACATCCAAGAAAGTTATATGTTTTTTATTTGTAAAAACGATAATTTTTTACAAAATTATGTATTATGTTTACAAAATGTCTTTAACTTTTTCACAAAATTCTATATTATGTTCTTAAAATTTTATTATATAAAACTATTCGAGTGTTATTTTATAAAAAAATATATAAAGTGTTATAATAATTTTAGATGGGTAGATGTAACATAATTGAATAATAATTTGATGTAAATAATTTATTTTAGTAGAGGAAAAAAAACTCTTATAGAATTTTCAATTGAAATAAAGAAATGCGATGTTAATATCTCTCACCTTAAATAGTTTAAGAGTTTGTTTAGTGTTTTTTTTCTCTCTTTCCACTTTTAGTTGTTTGAATTTTAAGATTGGTTTGTTCGGGGAAAATGATAAATCGAAAAACTAATTCACATATGAATTGAAAACAATCACATGCGTTATGATCTCATAAATTTTAATTTGTGATTAGAAGAAACTTAAATATATTGCATAACATAAGTGAAACATATTTAAATATGTTATGATGGATTATAACATCATATGGTCACAATGAGTTACAGAATTCACACACAAGACAAGAGTGTTGAACTAAAATCAGAATATCTATTTCATGATTAAGGAACTAGTTTTCTAAGGACACGACCACCACGACAACGTTCGGTGGACTCACATCCTCTAGTGTAAGGATTTGCTGCTTGCTTCTTACATGATTCAGGATGTCTTTTATCACAATTCCTAGCATGATCTCCTGAATTCATACCACCATAATGAATATATTTTGCCTCAACTTTGGTTGTTGCAAGAGCTAAGAACACAACCAACATAAGAGATGCAATAACTTTGACAGTACTTTTAGACATTCCCACAATTTTTTTCTGTGTTTTTTTTTCCAAATAGAGTAAATAAATAAATAAATAAATAAATAATAAAAGTAACTCCGATTAGGAGCTCAATTTTTATTTATTTATATATTAAAGTGTATTTGGAATTAGCTTTGTCTTTTGTGTGATTATGAAAATGGGATTTTTGGTGTTTTTATAGTAGAGAACAAACAGATTTCAAAGTTGATTGATTTTAGATGGCTATTAATAGCCACATTCATTTTAGTAAATGAATGTTGTTTTTATTAGAAAATTCCATAAACGTCTAGTTTGTTGTTTGTTTTGTAAGTTATTGTTGTGTGTGTTTATATTTTTAGTACATTTTGTGCATTCTGTTGTTATTTTCTGTAATGGTATGTCAATAATCTGATAGATTGAGTCCATCAAATTTGTAACAATTCAAGATTTTATATTGTGTGTAGGTGAATATTTAAATTCTATATAAAAATGAAAATAGAATAATGTTGAGTTAGGAGAGAGAAAATAGAAAAAGATAAGATCGAATAACAAAAAGATTTTGAGAGAGAGAATCAACTCATCGTTCTCAAAGATGAATTGATGTCATCTTCTTTTCTGCTATCGGATTTGATGTTTTCTTCTTCTTTTTCTTCTTTAGTTCTTCATAGTTGAGTATTTCACCTCTTAACTTCTGTGTCAAGTTTTGAGGGTAGAATGAACGCTAAGGGAAGCCACCATTGAAGGATCTTTCACGTAGATTTGGTGGAATATTCTCTCAAGTGCAGAAGGTTACTTCGGCTCTGCAACTTTCATTATTGTCATCTTTCTTGTTCGCTTCTTCTTGTTTTTTTCTTTCGTGTGTATTCGTCTCAGCTCCAACATTAAAATGCACTTGATTTAAAATTTAATCTGAAATTCTGAAAAATATAATATATTGAAAGAAAGGACCACTCTTTCGTTTCAATATACTATGGGTGTAAATGGTAACTGAGAAATTGTGCTGAATGTGTAATCTAGTGGATTTTTTTTATTTTTTATGCGGAATCTTGTGGAATTACTTAAAATCAAATGGTAACAGTTAAATGTAGAATTGACAAAAAAAAAATTTAATAATTAAATAGACAAAATCCAATTCATAGCCAAAGTATACCCTAGAATTCCATTTAATCTACTTCCGGTAGTGGATAAAACTCTTGATGCTAGATTCATATACAAAAAAAAAAAAAAATCTCGAGCTAAACCGAATCCAAACCGAAATAAGTGAAATATAACAATACATGTACAATATTATTTATAGTTAGTTGTATATTTTATTTAAAATATTTCTTATTTATATGATATAAAAAAACTAATCGAATGGATCATTACTAAAATTTAAAATATATAAAAACTAAGAATCTAAATTAGTAAATTGTTTTTTTTATATATTTTTAAAGCTATATACAAAATTACAAAAATTAGAAAACGGTACATGTAGAAAAGGTAAACAATTACACACATTCCACATAATTAATTCGACAAAAATGAATAGTGATTGTAGAATTGAAACTGTTGCAAAATAAAATAATTTGACAATTCCTCAGTATTCGACAGATACCAGTTAGACACCTAATCTTCCACCTATAGCGGTGAGAGGTCGAATATCCAAACCCAAAACTATTAGCTGGATCATATAAACCATAGACCGAAAAGAGAGATGATCATATTTTAGATAACTAAAACCCATTAAATACTCGAAATATTATTATATATTATAATATATATACATATATATATATATAAACTTTAAATTATCTAAAAATTTAAAATTATATTTATAATCTAATTATATTGAATACCGAACCTGGTCCGAACAAAAAATTTACCAAACCAAACTCGATTTTTAATCTAAAAATACCCAAACAAGTTTTGTATAGGTAAACTTGTAAGACCTGACATGACTAGGTCCGAGTATTCGAATACGCAAATCTAAAAATATGTATTTGAAATACTCGAAATATAATTATATATAAATTATTATTTATATTTAGTTTGGTAATATGTGTAAATCTTTTAAAAGTATCAAACTAACTAATAAAATGATATTTGAATAGTCATTTACCTGTAATTAATATTATATGGTCGTGCATCATTATAAAATGTTAACTAGGAGATCTGATTGGTAAGATTATAAGAATAAAAAATGCAAGTTGAAATAGAAAAAGGTGATGACCTTTTCAGAGCTCTTGAAGTACTTAACTACCTCATATAATAATTACTCTAATTATTAAACTAATTAAGTTTACAATGATGTAACTTTTTTAGTACAAAAGTTGAACCTTCACAGGATCCATACCAAAATTAGTCAAAATCATATGCAATCAAACTCCATGTACCTATCAATATCTTTAACGCACAAAGTATTCAACTAATTTGTGTCTTTTTCAAAGAGTTATTAAATTGTTGACAAAAAATATATGTACTAATTGATTACCTCGACTTTGTTGGCATCGATCACATCTCCAAATAATTGTTAGTTAACACGACCGTTATTATTACTTTATGAAAAATTTGTAACTACTTTATAAAAAAAAATTTGTGTGATGTCATGTTCTTTTCAATAGGTAGAGATTCCGGTTAGGTCAGATAAAAATAAATTAAAATACGAATTGGGTCAATGTTAAAGACTGAGAAATATTCTTTAAAACTTTTTTTTTTGGGGTAAAAATTCTTCAAATTTTACATATCATAAGAAGTTGTGGAGTGAAAACATATTTCGACCAAATAGGTTGAATGAACTTAGTATAAAACTGAGAAAAAAATATTATTCAAAAATACTTAGAAACATTATGAAATTGATTCACCTATTATACTAGGGTTTTTTTTTTGTCCATTAGTTAAACTTAAAATTATTGACAATCTTGACAAAAAAAAGAAGAACATTTGTATTTATAAAAGAAAAAAATGATGTTGCTAAATGATATGAATTTTTATATATTAATATATGTGAAATAAAATTTTATTAAAAAATCATGTTTTTTAGATGTACAATAATTTTAAATTGTCAAAAAGAATTTTGTAAATTACAAATGCAAATGCAACGAGTCCATATGTCCTAAATGGCTAAATTCATAACAATTCAGAGTAATATAGAATTCATCCAGCCCCTAAAAACGATTTTTTTTTGCATCAACAGTAGTAATCCTCATTTTCAAATTTTTTTTAAAAAAAATTATGAATATAGTTTTGACTTAATTAAATTCAACATATCCATCTAACAGTATCTAATCGCCTTTTTGGAGCAAGCATAAGAAAAGTAATACAAGTGGATGAAATTATAAAATAAATCGAATTTTTTAATCTAATTATTAATAAAAAATAAAAACACGCAAATAAAATGTATGAATAAGTCGACAGAAGAATACATAACATGTGTTATTTAAAAGTGATAAAAATAGAAAAAAAATGACATTAACGTGTCATTTTTTAAAACTAAGTAATGGTTTGGTTTCAAAGTCTTTGACTTTAAAGTTTGAACTTTTCAAGTTATGCCTACTTGCCGGTCCTCATCTTTCATCTTCTTAAATCTCCCATCTCTCTGTTTATATTAAGACAGAAATACACTTTGACGATTGCAAAAGATACAAAACGAAAAGAAACAAACAGAGGATTAGATTAAAGGATCGAAGGATATAAAGTTAACACAGACAAAACTCTGTTGTTCTGTTGTGGAAAGGTCTGTGCTTTGGAAAATTACTCTGTGAGCTTTAATGGCGACTCAAGTGAAAGAGAAAACGTTAGAAGAGACTTCGACATGGGCTGTTGCAGTGGTTTGCTTCGTCTTGCTCTTTATCTCAATTGTAATTGAGAAACTACTTCACAAAATTGGACATGTAAGTCTCTGTTTCTTCTTCTTCTTCTTCATGCTCTGTTTCTGATACTAAACAAAACAGAAAACTTATGTTCTGTTTTTGTTTTTCTTCTCACAGTGGTTAAAAAACAGGAACAAAAAAGCTTTGTATGAAGCTCTTGAAAAGGTTAAAGCAGGTAAATTTAGTATTGATCTACACTGTGTTATATAAGAATAAACCAAAATTTGTCTCAGAAAGATTCATGTAATCTTAATTTATTTGCAGAGCTTATGTTGATGGGATTTATATCATTATTGCTAACAATTGGACAAGGATATATAGCAAGTATTTGCATCTCTGAGAGCATTGCAAAAACAATGCATCCTTGTAGTGCTTTGGAAGAAGCAAAAAAGAATAAGAAAGATAACACAAAGATGAAAGACGAAGAAGAAAACTCGAGTCGAAAGCTTCTTGAATTTGTAGATTCCTTTATTCCTCGAAGAAGTTTAGCTACAAAAGGATATGACAAATGTGCAGAGAAGGTAAATTCTCATTCTTTATAAGAATCAGAACTGATTTTAACAGACAGTCTGAAGTTTTCTTATGTTTATTTGTAGGGTAAAGTCGCTTTTGTATCGGCTTATGGAATGCATCAGCTTCATATATTCATCTTTGTTCTTGCGGTTTGTCATGTGATCTACTGCATTGTTACTTATGCTTTGGGAAAAATCAAGGTAAAAGTCTTTTATATCTATCAACATTGTGATCAGATTGGTTAAGATCTTGCTTTGTTTTTGCTAAAGATTGGATTTTGTTGTCTCTGTTATTGTAGATGAGAAGGTGGAAGAGTTGGGAAGAGGAGACAAAGACAATCGAATATCAGTATTCACATGGTACACAGAATTTACAAACTTAGAATGTGAATAGATTTGGAATTGAATGTGAAAGCTTCAACAAGGGATGTTTTCAAATGATGTAGATCCTGAGAGGTTTAGATTTGCAAGGGATACATCTTTCGGACGTAGACATCTGAATATGTGGAGCAGATCGACAATTACACTGTGGATTGTTTGTTTCTTCAGACAGTTCTTTAGATCTGTAACCAAAGTTGATTACTTAACACTAAGACATGGTTTCATCATGGTAAATGTCAATCTTTTGGTCTTTTCATTGATTAAGAACTTCGTCTTGAGTATGAATGCTTATAGTTCTTCCTCTTCTTCAGGCCCATCTGCCTCCTGGTAGTGATGCAAGATTCGACTTTCGAAAATACATTCAGAGATCATTAGAAGAAGACTTCAAAACCGTTGTCGAAATCAGGTTTGAATTGAGACTAATACTGTTTAACAAACTCAATCAGTTCACTGATTTACTTCTTAATCTGATCTTTCACTTGCTTCTACTTTCAGTCCTGTAATCTGGTTCGTGGCTGTGCTATTTCTCCTCACCAACACAAACGGTTTGTCGCGGTTCCTGCATCGATATCTCTTCTTAATCTTTTACATATCCTGAACTAATACATTTTCTCTGCTTTTCTAATGAACAGGATTGAATTCTTACCTCTGGTTACCGTTCATTCCTTTAGTTGTAAGCAAGAAAACCTTCAAAAGAAACATTATCTTTTGGTTCCTGTATTGAACAATACTGAAAGTATAAACAAACTGCAGGTGATTCTTATTGTTGGGACAAAACTTCAAGTGATAATAACAAAACTAGGACTTAGAATCCACGAGAAAGGCGACGTTGTTGTGAAAGGCACACCACTTGTTCAACCTGGTGATCATCTCTTCTGGTTTGGTCGTCCACATTTCATTCTCTTCCTCATTCACTTAGTCCTCTTCACGGTACAGATTAATCATCTCTAGTTCCTGAATTTTCTTCTTACATCAACCTCCAAAAGAGCCTAACCAAATGTTTCTGCAATTTGCAGAACGCATTTCAACTCGCTTTCTTTGCTTGGAGTACGGTAAGCAAACAATTTAGCATACTCTACAAGCTAATAGACCAATCAATCATCATTCATTTAATAAATTTGCAAATCTTTTCAGTATGAGTTCAAGTTGAAGAACTGTTTCCACGAAAGTGAAGTAGATGTGATCATCAGAATTTCATTAGGGTAAGTAACTACACAAGCTTAGCCAATCACAGAAACTGATTAAATCATATCTGATAAAAAACTGAAAAAGTCTTTGATCTTTGCAGAATTGTTGTACAGTTTCTTTGCAGCTACGTTACTCTTCCTCTGTACGCTCTAGTTACTCAAGTAAGAACACACAAACAAACGTATATAAAGATTGTAACTTTTTCAATTTCATGATTTCTGATCAATTGGGTTTTGTTATGTGAAGATGGGTTCAAAGATGAAACCTACAGTGTTCAACGAGAGAGTAGCAACAGCTTTAAAAAGTTGGCATCACACAGCTAAGAAACAGATCAAACATGGAAGAACTTCAGAATCAACAACTCCATTTTCTAGCAGACCAACTACACCAACACATGGTTCTTCTCCAATTCATCTCCTTCGCAATAACCACAAACGAAGCAGAAGCGTTGATAGCTTTGCGACTTCAATGTCTCCTAGATACTCTGATTTTGATTCTTGGGATCCTGAGTCTCAACATGAAACTGCTGAGAGTTCAAATCATCGTACTATGTATAGAGAAGAAGATTCAGAGAAAAAGATTGGATCTTCATATGTAGATCTTCCTCAAGCACCTGCACAAATAGGAATACAACGTGAGAGTAATCTAAGCTTGAAAGCTTTCTCGTTTAAGCGATAGAGTTTAATATTTTTGTAAAATGATTTATTATTAATTTTTCAATCATTTGTATGTAACCAGCAGTTCTTGTATATTTTTCAGCATTATGCATAAACTTTCATCTTAAATTATACATATTTTAAGCCTGTTTTAGTCGCCATTTTTCTGTTATCCTTGGGCATTGGGTTTTTGGTTTGGCTCGGGTAAATTCTTTTCTCTAAAAATGTGGTAACCAATAGGTACCGACTAAAATATGGTGGAGTTTCGGTTTTGTTCTGATTCTGAATAGGTAGAACCAAATTAATACTCAAGATATGATTACTTGGAACAAAAGTAATCAAAAGTAACGAAAAATATTTTTGGTACTAATTAGTTTTAATTAGTTTTGGTTCTTATTTAGTTCTGTTCGGTTTTAATTCTCAAACCGAAATTACATTATTATTGGAATCAAACCGTTTTACATTATTATTGGGTTCGATCTTTTTATGGTAGGGATAGTTTCTGCATTGTTCTTTGGTATAGAATCTTTGAGAGTATTGACAAGACAAGTAGGATCTCTTGTGAATGCAATAATTAAGTTAAAACAAATTTAAACGTAGATGTAGTTAGAACAAGCAACAAGACAAGTCATTATATCGTATGAATTTTATGAATCTGACAAAGGCCTGAGATGGTTTATACTAACCATCCTTGCAAATACAGAGGATTCTTAGACATGTACATGATTCTTCAAAAATTTCTCAAGTTCAACAAAACTTGACACAAATCTTTGTTGATGCAGAAATCAACAATCAAAATTTGTAGTTTTGTAGGGAAAAATTTGGGTTAAATATTCATAATAAATCATTACTTTACATAAACAAAGAATAAATTTTATTGAATAATAGTTGGACCGTTATATTGGTCTGCTTATGTACCTGTGAGGATCTTTAAACGTACGTAGTTCAATTTTTTTTTTAGTACAAGGTTTTGTGCGATTCTCTTGTAATATATATACCTACTAGGGTTAAACCCTACTACTTAATTTCCATACTTTTTTTCCTAATCTTCAGATCTTTGTCTTAATTAGACGATCTATATCTTGAAATTCTTTAGCTGGTGGGCTTGATCCATGTGTCTAAAACTGTGAGACCCAATAATTCAATATCAACAAGGAGTATCATCAACGAGGGTTGATGGCAAGATCATCTACGAGACTTGATTGGAGGAGAGGATCAACTTGAATTGATCGAAGAAGAGGATCAACGAGAGTTCATTTTGATTGGATCATCAACGAGAGTTGACCAGAGAACCATCAACGAGAGTTGCTTTTGATTGTATCATCAACGACGGTTGACCTGAGGAACATTACGAGGGTTGATCGGAGGATGATCACGAGAGTTGATTAAAACATCAATGAGACTTGATCGGAGGGTAATCAAGAGTCTTGATCGGAAGACGATCAGAGAAATTGATTGGATGAACATCGAGATAGTCGGATGGTGAAGCAAGAGAATTGATTCGAGTATGAAGAGAACTAAATGGATGAACATTGCTAACTAGGATTGATGACGAAACTAGAGGGTGAAGTTAACGTAGAAACCAAGTCAGGTTTATATAAGACGAAAGCTAAGACCTAGAATCTTGAGTCGGTTCTAGAACCCGAATCTCCCTGGAGATCTTACGGTTGCTAATTGTTATGATGGAATGCTATCAACGGGTAATAATATCTTCTCGATTGATACTTGGTAAAAACGCTAACCAATGTTAAAGAGCCACGTGTTTAAAGAAATTAGATGTAAAGATAGGGTTTCCATATAAGATATCAATATACTTAAGTTTTTATATAAAAAATTTCAAAGGTGTTTTTTTTAACAATTGGATCGATAAAGTTTCAATCTATAGCCAAATAACTCAATGCCTTAACATTATCATGTTTCTTGAAATCGATCTCGGGTGGAGAACATAACATATGTGACACTCAACAACTTGAGCAAATGTATTTTCCCTAAATAAATATGGTGTGATGGCGAATTCATTTCAGAATGGGGTTAGGCTTATCTAGATTATGGTTCAATGGTTTGATCCCTTACTGCTATAAATGAAAGATTAAAAAGGAAATCTTATTGTCAGACACAGACACAGGAAATCTTATTGTCAGAGACAATGATTCAGGAAGAACTCTATGGAAAAGCTTTTAGCATCTTAGTGATACTATGCTTCCTTCCTCAGCCTTGATGTATAATCTCTCCACAGGTGAGAAGCGAGTGGATCCATCTCCTGGAAACTTTGTGCTTCAGATTACACCACAAGTGCCATCACAGTTGTTTATAATGAGAGGCTCGGTGCCTTATTGGAGAAGCGGTCCATGGGCTAGAACAAGGTTTTCTGGAGTACCAGGAGTGGATGAAACATATACAAGTCCATGCAGCATTCTGCAAGATGCAAACGGTTCAGTATCCTTCTCTTATTCAGAGAGAAACTCTACACATGCACGTTTAATGATTTCATCAGAGGGCTCAATGAAGATTTTCAAGCATAGTGGAACTAACTGGGAATTGAACTTTGAGGTTCCAACCAATTTGTGTGATAATTACAATGCATGTGGACCTTTTCGGTTGTGTGTTATGTCAGGACCACCAAAGTGTAAATGCTTCAAAGGGTTTGTACCAAAATCCATTTGAGGAGTGGAAAAAAGGAAACTGGACTAATGGCTGTATAAGGTGTATCGAACTACATTGTCAAGGAAACTCTACTGCAGAAGATGTTATCATCTTCCATCCTGTTGCTAAGATAAAGCCTCCAGAGTTTTATGAATATGCAAGTTCTCTGGGTGCTGAAGAATGCTACACTAGTTGCCTCCAAAATTGTTCTTGCTTGGCCTTTTCTTATATCAACGGAATAGGTTGCTTGATGGGGAACCAAGACCTAACAGACGCAGTGCAATTTGCTGCAGGAGGAGAGCTTCTTTCCATTCGTCTTTCATGTTCTGAACTAGGTAATGTAAAGATGCTACTCCTTCATTTACATATTTGCATGAATACTGTTCTTTTCAGTAGCAGCATTGGTTAATGTTATTATACATCTCAGGTGGAAATAACCACAAGAAGACAATTGCTGCAACTATAGTGAGCCTTTTTCTTTTTGTGATATTAATTGGGATCTGCTGCATTTGGTTTCTGGAGTTACAGAGTGAAACACAAAGGTAATCATATCTATCTCTTGTTGTTTATCGCTTCATTTTCTTTCTAAAAGTAACACACTGATGACCTTTTGATTTCTAATAGCTTCAGAAGATACATGGAGGAATGATCTGAGACCACAAGATGTCTCAGGGTTAATTTTCTTTGAGATGAAAACCATTCAAACTGCCACCAATAATTTCAGTCTTTCAAATAAACTTGGACAAGGTGGATTTGGCTCAGTTTACAAGGTCAGAAAATTGTTTTAACCTCTTTTATCTTTTCTGTTCTCTGCTTATGCTATCTAAATGACCTTCTGCAACTTTGTTTTCAGGGAAAGCTGCAAGATGGGAAAGAAATTGCTGTTAAACGTCTTTCTAGCAGCTCTGGTCAGGGCAAAGAGGAGTTCATGAATGAAATAGTACTCATCTCTAAACTCCAACACAGAAACTTAGTTAGGATTTTGGGATGCTGCATTGAAAGAAAAGAGAGGCTATTGATATATGAGTTCATGTTGAACAAAAGCCTTGATACTTTTGTCTTTGGTGGGTCCTTTCTTCTCTCGATATTCTTTTCTATGACCACAGTCCAGCTTTAGTTCTCTATATGGAACTGTTTGTCTGAAACTGAAAGGGTTCACACCTTATTGTTGTGTAGAGCCAAGTAAAAGACTTGAGATTGATTGGCCAAAGAGACTTCACATCATTCAAGGTATTGCACGTGGAATTCTCTATCGTGACTCTCGACTCAGAGTTATTCACCGAGATCTGAAGGTCAGCAACATTCTTTTGGACGAGGAAATGAACCCAAAAATATCAGATTTTGGTTTGGCTAGGATGTTCCAGGGAACCCAATATCTGGACAACACTCGCAGGGTTGTTGGAACCTGTAAGAATCTGTCTTCGTAAGAACTTGCCTGAGTAAGATACATAAATAGTTATAAGGATATACTATTTGATATATGTGTAGAGGATATATGGCTCCTGAGTATGCATGGACTGGAGTATTCTCTGAGAAATCAGACATCTACAGCTTTGGAGTTTTAGTGTTAGAAATCATCAGCGGAGAGAAGATCTCAAGGTTCAGCTATGGGGACGAAGATAAAACACTTCTTGCATATGTAAGTGAGGCTTTAGGTATCCATTCAGAATCTTTTACTTGTTCTTATATTCGCTTTTTCTGAAACCACAACAGGCTTGGGAATCATGGGGTAAAAATGGAGGAATTGATCTTTTGGATAAAGATCTTGCTGATTTATGTCGACCATTAGAAGTTGGAAGATGTGTACAGATTGGTCTGCTTTGTGTCCAACAACAACCTGCAGACAGACCAAACACACTTGAGTTGTTGTCTATGCTCACCACAACATCAGATCTACCATCACCAAAACAACCCACATATGTTGTGCACACAAGAGACGATGAATCCATGTCTAAAGATTTGATCACTATCAATAACATAATACAGTTTGTGATCGTTGGGCGCTAGGAAAATTATGTGTTGTGTTATGTCCAAGTAACGTTATCTTCATGAAAACTGTAAATGATATGTATATGATTTGTAATGAAAATTTAACAGTGTTGCTTGCAAATACCAACCATTAATCCTAAAATGTTTTTCTTTTGGCCATTGACACAGTCATTTCTTACAAAACACGAATATGTTTACACATGAGTGTTACAATACGAAGAAAGGAGCCGATGGTAGCAAGAGATGGAAAGATACAAGAGTAAAGAACACATGGGATGATGATCATCTCAGTGGAACTTGAGGCTGGTCAAGATGTTGTTGTTGACGGGATCCGCCAAATGATCAAGAAGGTTCTGGTAGGGTCCCACGCCGGTCACTAGACCCTGGATAAAGTAACCGAGGATGGCGAGCATAGCCAGTCTTCCATTCTTAACCTCCTTGAGTTTCAACTCCTTCATTGACTTCTCATCTTTACCAAACCCAAGAGGGTTGAAGAAAGGTCCACCGGGGTAAGCTGGTTCACCTGAACCAGCCAAACCCTTCTCTAACCCCAAGAAGTATTGTTTGCCCATAGATCCTGGGTTGTACCAGTCCTGTAACCTCCTGTGCTCGGCAAATCCCATCAGAGCCATCTCGAGAACAAAGAGTGTGTAGTTATCTGCCCAGTAGCTGTATGTCCCTGCAGGTGGAATCACACCGGTTTGGAACCAGGGAAGAGCAGTCTCTGGTGGAATCAGACCGGCCTTGCCTAGAATCTCAGGAGCAATTGCTCCAGCTGCACCCAACATGGCAAATCTTCCGTTGATGATCTCTCCGTATGCTAGCCATCTCGGCTCAATGAACCCACCAGTACCCTCTGGGTCTGAAAGTCCAAGTGGGTCAAATCCAAAGTCTCCGGGTAAGCTGCAGAGATCAGAACAATCTCCAAATTTTGAACAATACCAAGGCTTAAGAGAAATCAAACCCAACTTCTGTTTGAATATTACCTTCCATCCAAGTAAGAGAGACTCTGCGAAGATGCAAACCACAATTGTCTGTTTGCTCCTTGCTAAAAAATCAAAACACACAAAATCAAGATCAAATTATTCAGTGCAAAGAGACGGGAAGAGAGAGAGAAACAGAGAGATTTGTGAAAGACTAGAGACTCTCATGTACCTTAACAGGTGGAGTTGAAGCAGCCTTAACAACAAAGGAACTTTTCCTCTGTGATACGGATGCAGCTGGTTTTGAGCCAAATATCTGTCTAGCTGTCTGAACAGAGGAGGTAAGTGAAGAGGACACAAGTGCTTGTGCTGCCATTTTCTCTATTCCTCAACTCTTTTCTTTCTGTCACCAAGAGATGATGATGATGATGATGATGGTTCAGAAATGGTCTGTGTTAAGAGTTGAAAGAATAAGCTCCAGTAGAAACTTAACTACTTGTGGCTTTGAAATAGCACAACTGGTTTTCCTCAGATTAGATTAGTATCTGCTTCACCAACTATATCTGTCCACGTGGGAATACAAGTTGGATAAGAGATTTGGTTTTGTATTATTCCTTATCTGCCACACAATGAAAAAAATCTTTACATGGAAGCCAACAGGATATAAACAAAATCTCATATATATTTGATTTGAAATTGGAACAAATATGTGTTGTGGTAATAGTAATATTCAGAATTTCAGATTTACAGGTAAAAGCTATTCACTTTATTTGTCAAACTGAGAGTTACTTCACCATGAAACAGATTTCAATTGCTTTTTATACAAATGAATCCAAAGATTCCAAACTCTCACTCTAACAATAAACTCTTTAGACTTATTGTCTTCATCCACAATATTCCCTCTGAACCCTAAACATATGTACATAAATCCTTGTCTGAGTTCAGAAGTTCCCATATCAATGCTTATTAACTTATAAGAGATATTGAAGAATTCAATCGATATTTACCTCTTCCGTTTGGTTTTGTAATTAGCTCACAGTGCTCACTTCTCAGGTGAAAAATCTTACCTTCTAGTAGATTCAGAGTTTCTTGTATTATCTTTAAGGAAACAAAACAGACATTAACATGCGTATAAGTTTTAACAACTCAAATCATTAGGAAAATTCATAAACCTCTTGAGGAGATCAAATCAGTGATCTAGTAAGCTCAGATTCTTTGACATACAGAGCCAATTCCATCTCAAAACATGTTCCGATCTCTGAATTCGATTTCTCGCGTCACCTGAATGTTTGCCTCTTTGAAAACGAAGAAGAGGAGTAAAACCTGATCAAGCATGTCCTCAAAAGTGGAGATCTGACATAGAATCGAACTCAAATACTCCATCCTCAAAATCCCAGTCTCTCTCGCTCTCTCTACTTTCTTTAAAAATTCAAAATCACTAATTATTGATCCCGGCGTCGAAAGTTTCCGGGAAGATAACTTTCTGGGCCTTATGGGCTTCTACCTAAACTCGGCCCAGGGAGACTTTGTAGCTAACAACCTATGGGCTTCGAGTCCACTCTGGCTTCCCCAGTTCCTCTAAGTCCTACTGGCTATCTGGCTATCACAGAGGCCAACGAAGTTTTCACACAACAGACATATCAATGTTGACCGTTGAATTCAGCTATTTTGGACAGAAACAGTTAAGCCCAGGTGGTTGGAGTTGGAACCGGTCGAATGGGATAGGGGTCATAGGGTCCAACGGCATTAGTAAAGCTTTGAGTTTTTCGATAATGCACCGGATGCATTCGGTAAAATGCCTGAACGAAATTCGACGTCTTCTGCATTTCGAAGAAGTTAAAGTGTGTTGTCAGAGTGATTCAAGGGTTTTAGAAACCAATAAAGATGATATGATTTATCAATATTGTCATCATCCGATTTATTCATATGATTAATCTTCGGGTTGATGCAAGAGTATTGATGTTTATCTTTCACAGGTTCTTCTTGATTGGAAGAGTTGGCGAGGACATGGAAACAACAACATTATGTATCAATTGATGCAGAATTTTGGGTTCTCGGTCAAACAAGCTCATAAGGACTTGAACAATGCGTAATTGATTGGGTAAGGACTTCTTTAGTTATGATTAAAAAATAAAGGACGTGTTCATTGGCAACGATATTTTGTGTTATTTATAAGGTTTAAGTTGAATCTGTATATAAAGTAACGTCTAATGTACACAGTAGAATTAAGTACTTGAAACATAGTTCTCACAAGTCCTTGACTTTTTTTCCCCGGTTTTCTTGCTTCACAAACTAATCTATAAAGATAGTTCTTGGAGACACAAGCACATATGGGGAGAAAGGGGATCATGTTCTTTGCTTGTTTGCTCTTGTTTACCATCCTTTTAAGTTTTAGCTTTGCAGGGATAACGACAGAAAATCCCTTGTTAATTGGAGATACTCTCAGCTCTTCTAATGGAGTTTATGAATTGGGGTTCTTCAGTCCTAATAACTCACAAAATCAGTATGTCGGAATCTGGTTCAAGGGAATCATTCCCCGGGTGGTTGTGTGGGTGGCCAATAGAGAAACGCCTGTTCTGGACTCCATGGCAAGTCTAAATATGAGCAGCAATGGAAGTCTTCTGTTATTCAACGGCAAAAATGACGTTGTGTGGTCCATCAGAGAAACTTTTGGATCTATTGGGTCTCGTGCAGAACTTTTAGACACTGGAAATTTTATTGTCATAGACAAAGTTTCTGGAAGAACTCTATGGCAAAGCTTTGAGAATATTTGTGATACTGTCCTCCCCTTCTCAGGCCTGATGTATAACCTGGCCACTGGTGAGAAGCAGGTAATGACGTCTTGGAAAAGTTTCACTGATCCATCGCTTGGAGACTTTGTGGTTCAGATGACACCGCAATTGCCATCACAAGTATTTACTATGAGAGGCTCGATGCCTTATTGGAGAAGCGGTCCATGGGCTAAAACAAGGTTCACAGGGATACCAGAAATGGATGAAACATATACAGGTCCATTCAGCCTTCAGCAAGATGCAAACGGGTCAGGATCTCTCTCTTATTTAAACAGAAACTTCAAACTTCCTCGTACAAAGATAACATCAAAGGGCTCAGTGGAGATTTCTCGACATAATGAGACTGACTGGGTATTGGACTTTGTCGCTCCAGCGCACTTTTGTGATCATTATGGTGTATGTGGTCCTTTTGGGTTTTGTGTGAGGTCCATTCCTCAAAAATGTAAATGTTTCAAAGGGTTTAAGCCAAACTACATTGAGGAGTGGAATAGAGGAAACTGGACTGGTGGTTGTGTAAGGCGTACCAAACTTTTTTGTCAGGAAAACTCTACTGGAAAAGATGCAAACCTCTTCCATCGAGTTGCCAACCTAAAGCCTCCAGACTTTTACGAATATGAAAGTCTTGTGGATCCTGAAGGGTGTTACCAAAGATGCCTCCACAATTGTTCTTGCTTGGCATTTTCTTATATTCATGGAATTAGGTGCTTAATTTGGAACCAAGACTTAATGGACACAGTGCAATTTTCAGCAGGAGGAGAAATTATTTCCATCCGTCTTGCACGTTCTGAACTAGGTACATCTTAAAAGATAGCACAAAAGAACTACTTCGTCTATTACAAATTGATGCACAGCTCCATTGACATGGCTTATTGTTCAATCTGTTTGTATCTCAGATGGGAATAAGCGCAAGATGATCATTACTGCTAGTATTGTCAGCCTTTCACTTTTTCTGATATTGGGATGTACTGCGTTTGGTTTCTGGAGATACAGAGTCAAATATAATGGTAACACTCTGATACTCTTACTATCTCTATGTCAATCTCTTTTTTCTTGAGTATTCATTTGCTTGCTAATGGTTACATATTAACAGCCTTATTATCTCTCGATCTATTCTTGAAATTCTAGTTTCAGTAAATATATCAAAGTATGATGCTTCACAAGATGCATGGAGAAATGATCTGGAACCACAAGATGTCCCAGGTTTATGTTTCTTCAAGATGAACACCATTCAAACCGCCACCAATAATTTCAGTCTCACAAATAAACTTGGACAAGGTGGATTTGGCTCGGTTTACAAGGTTCGAGTAAAGAGCTTTCTTTGCTCTTTCTTTTCTCTGTTTGTGTTCTCAAGATGACTTTCTGCAATCTGTTTCAGGGAAAATTGCAGGAGGGGAAAATAATAGCTGTAAAACGGCTTTCTAACAGCTCAGGGCAGGGAAAAGAGGAGTTCATGAATGAAATAGTACTCATCTCAAAGTTACAACACAAAAACTTAGTTCGGATTTTGGGATGTTGCATTGAAGGAGAAGAAAAGCTCTTGATTTATGAGTTTATGCTGAACAAAAGCCTTGATACTTTTCTCTTCGGTGGGTCCCCTCTTGCCTCGTTCTTTTTCTATTAACAGCTTCTTCTCTACGTTGCACTGTCTTATCTGATAGGCTTTACTCTGTTTTATTGCTTAGATTCAAGAAAGAGGCGTGAAATTGACTGGCCTAAGAGATTTAATATCATTCAAGGAATTGCACGTGGACTTCACTATCTCCACCGTGACTCATGCCTCAGGGTTATACACCGTGACCTTAAGGTTAGCAATATTCTTCTAGATGAGAAGATGAACCCAAAAATATCAGATTTTGGCTTGGCTCGGATGTATCAGGGAACCGAATATCAGGACAACACTCACAGGGTTGTTGGAACACTGTAAGAATCTATTTCCAGTAATGTGCTTGATAAGACTCATAGTCATATTTATATAAACTGGGTTGTTGGAGCTCTGTAAGACTCTTGTTCCAAAAATATGCCTAACAAGACTCAAAGTCTTTATTCTATATTAAACAAGGGATATATGGCTCCTGAGTATGCGTGGAGTGGGATGTTCTCTGAGAAGTCCGACATATACAGCTTCGGAGTTCTATTGTTAGAAATCATCAGCGGGGAGAAGAACTCAAGATTTAGCTATGGCAAAGAAGGAAAAACTCTTATTGCATATGTAAGTAATACTTCAAGTTTTCATACATTTGCAAAGATATTGAAAATGCTTTTCTGCTCTTAATCTCTAAAAGATCCGAAATCATATAATCAGGCATGGGAATCTTGGTGTGAAAATGGAGGAATTAATGTTTTGGACAAAGATATCGCTGATTCATGTCAACCATTAGATGTCGGAAGATGTGTGCAGATTGGTCTGCTTTGCGTCCAACACCAACCTGCAGACAGACCAAACACACTTGAGTTGCTGTCTATGCTTACCACAACATCAGATCTTCCATCACCAAAACAACCGACATTTGTTTCGCACACGAGAGATGAAGAACAGTTGTCTAAAATTCTGATAAACAGCAATGAGATAACACAATCTGTGATCCAAGGGCGTTAAGAAAAGATAATACGTGATCGAATGTTTGGATTGTACATTAAAGTAGTCAACTTTTTCAATTTTGGTAACTTCAGAGTTTAAGTCATTCTTAGCGATTCCTAAATTATTGTTGATTTATTGTATAACCATCACTCTGCTTCAAAAATAAGGCATTCCTCAGTTTCCAATACAATAATATTAGAGGGAAGAGATTTTACATATTTAACCAGAAAAGCTTTGAAGTTTTTGAGATAATGTGTTGTGGTAAAGTTCTTTCGTAACAAGTTATCAGATTTTTCTTGAAGGAAACAAAACATAAAAAAAAATTTTTTTGATAAAATGTAAAATTATATATCAACTAGTAATTTAGTTACAAAACTAGCAGTAGGGAGCTTCCAGAATAATAGTGGAAGGCTTGCAAAATGTTTTAGACAAAATACAATTATTCATAAATAAACCATAAAGAAAGCATTTTGGAGAAGAGTTTTTTCATGTGCATCTTGGAAAGTATGGTGTCTCGTACTTGTCTATTCACAGCCTTGAACACTTCATTTGCAGTTCTTGAGGTATTGGTGTGCCTGCGGAGGTTTCGTTCTCACCATATTGCATAAACAAGTGCTTGGACAGTTAAGCACTTGAATGTAACTGATGTTTTATCTGATCTTTGCTTCATCCATTAAAGGAGATGCGTCCAATTCGCAAGCCTGAGAGTGCAAGCTCCTAGCTTTGTGAGTCCCCTTAGCCAAACCGCTTCACTGAATCCACAATGTAGTAACAGATGGTCGCAAGTTTCTGGTAGAGCACTGCACAGAGTACAAGTTGCAGAGGACGCAATACCCCATCTGTGAAGGCGACTAAGAACAGGTAGGCGATCTAATGTGGAAACCCAAAAGTGGAAGGCAAGCTTCGGAACATGGCCCTTGAACCATACCTGATGCATCCAATAAACCTTGTCCGCTCTTGGTCTCAGAGAATTACAAGTGAGATTCGCCGAGAAAGTATCTTGAGATTTACCGTCGATGTGCCAGACAAATTTATCAGGTCCATTAGCTGCAGATGGGGGAGTTTCATACAGTAGAGTATTCCTCAACAATGCAAATGAAGTATTCCTAGTGTTCTCCCGAGGGAGACACCAATTAGCATTCAAAGTGCCTACTACAATTGGTGCGTTAAGGGGGGTACCTGTTATTTGCGGACCTGAAGTTCCGATGAGATCAATAAGAGGGCCTTTGAGCAACCATTTGTCAAACCAGTAGCTGCCTTTAATTTCATCCCCAATCTTGCAGTACAGAAACTTCCTAGCCAGAGGTTTAAGATTTAACATGGCTTTCCAGAGCCATGAACTTGTTGTTGTTGCTGACGCATTCCAAAAAGAAGTATAATTAAGCCGATGATTTCTAATCCACATTACTCATAGTGAGTTAGTGCTTGTGAAAAGGAGCCATATGAGTCGCAGGTTGAGCGTAATATTCCAGTTTGCAATACTTCGAAGACCCAAACCTTCCTAGTCTTTAGGTAAACAAACAGTTTTCCAAGAAACCTTAGTTGCCCTATTACTTTCAACTGACCCACTCCAAATGAACCTATTGCAAAGTTGCTCAATGTGCTTTATGCATCCTTTTGGAATAAGAAAAGTCGAGCCCTATAAGTTAATAATGCTGTAAATAACTGAGGAAAGCAATTGCAATCTTTCCGCAAAAGAGAGGTTCCTATTAGCCCAGCAGTTGAACTGAGAGGATATAGAATCTATCAACGGAGAAAATTCTGATAGTCTTAACTTTCTATGCATAAGGGGAAAACCTAAATACCTGACAGGGAATGAACCTCTTTGGAACCCGAACTGCAAGAGAGAAGTAGTTTCCACGGGGCTCAAACCAGCAGTATAAAGAGAAGTCTTGTCCTTATTCATAGTAAGGCCTGAAAGCACCTGGAATTCTTCCAAAACAGAGCAGATTTCATGAAGAGAGGAGATAGAACCATCATAGAATAACATGAGATCATCCGCAAATGCCAAATGTGTAATGTCGGGGTGTTTAGCCAAGGGATGGTAACCAATTTCACCTTGCTGAAACCAAGAAGCAAGGAGAGTGGCAAAGACCTCCATTGCAATGACAAACAATGAGGGCAACAAGGGGTCTCCTTGCCTTAGTCCTCTCGTTGCTTTGAAGTGGCCGTAAAGATCCCCATTTACCATAATAGAGAAGGATGGGGTTGTGAGGCATTGGGCAATCCAAGAGACGAACTTTGTTGGCAAACCAGCAGACTTGAGGACAACTAGGACGTCCCAATTAACCATATCGAAGGCCTTTTTGAGGTTGACCTTAAGTAATCCCTTTTTGGAGGTATGCTTTTGATTAGTTCGCTGTACCAGCTCAGAAGCTAACAAGACATTCTCAAGTAGCATACGGCCCTTTACAAACGCAGATTGGTTGTTGGAGAATATATCAGGAAGAATAGCTTGCAACCTTTTTGCTAAGATCCTGGAAATTACTTTGTACATAACATTGCAGCAAGAAATAGGCATGAAGTCTGTTATGCGATCTGCTCCATGGCGTTTAGGGATCAAGGTAATGGTGGTGGCATTTACTTGCTTTAGCAATTGGCCCCTCCTGAAGAACTCCTGAACTGCAGCGACAAAATCTGAGCCAATGATATCCCAAGATCTAGTGAGGAACTCACTTGTGAAAGTGAAACCATCGGGGGCCAGGGGACTTATTGTGTGGCAGCGAAAAAACCTCAGTCTTAATGTCTGCAGAGAGTATTGGCGCTGAGAGTGGCCATAGATTGAGTACACCTGAATTTAGTAAGCTGACAGATTCTTGAGATAGAAGCAGGACTTAGTTCCGGAACTGTACTGTCCAATAAGGAGTAGTATGTAACACAATGTGCCTTAACAGATGCAGGGTCATAAATTGTGACATTGTTATCATCTAGGAGGTAATGAATTTGGTTACCAGATCTTCTTATCGACATCATGCGGTGGAAGAACGAGGTATTGAGATCGCCACATTTAAGCCAGGAGACTCGAGATTTCTGTTTCATGAAGCTTTCCTCTGCTGTAGCAAGTGTGTACTAGGTTTTATGAGCCACTTTTTCGTCTGTTACAAACAAAAGATAGAGATTCAAGACACTAGCATGCATGTTTGTTTCAACAACTAGATATGAGTTTATATTCCGCTTAGAAACATTTTTCCAATAATACCAACAAATTTGTCACAAAAGATCATGCTTTAGTACATTTTTGTTCTTAAATTACGGTTGAGACTAGCAAAGCTTTGAATGTTTTATAATGCATCGAATCTATTCGGTGAAATGCCTGAACGAAATTTAAGCGTAAGTCTGCATTTCAAAGAAGTTGAACTGTGTTGTAAAAGTGATCAAAAATTTCAGAAACCAATAAAGCAGATTTCATTGGTTAATACTGTCATCATCTGACTTATTCATATAATCATTTTTGGGTTGATGCAAGAGTATTGATGTTTATCTTATTCAGGTTTTTGATAAGGAAGAAATGTCTCGGATATGGAAACAACACTATACGTCAATATGAGGTCAAAAGTTTGGATTCTTTCGATTGATGAAGACAGAAGAGTCAAAAAAATGCTACTAAGGACTTGAACAACGTTACCTACTTGACTGGGTAAGGACTTATTCATTGACAACGTTACATTAAATAAGCTGATCCTTAATAAAGAATCCAGATTTTGTGGAACAAAATTGAGTACGTAAAAAAAAAATTCTCACAAGTCCTTCATTTTTCTTTTCCCGGTGTTCTAGCTTCATAAAGTAATCTAAAAAAGATAGTTCTTGGAGACACAAACATACATGGGGAGAAAGAGGATCATGTTCTTTGCTAGTTTGCTCTTGTTTACCATCCTTTTAAGCTTTAGCTATGCAGTGATAACAACAGAAAATCCTTTGTTAATAGGAAATACTCTCAGCTCTAGTAATGGAGCTTATGAATTGGGGTTCTTCAGTCCTAATAACTCCAAAAATCAGTATGTCGGAATCTGGTAGAAGGGAAGCATTCCCCGGGTGGTTATGTGGGTGGCCAATAGAAAAAAGCCTGTTATAGACTCCATGGCAAGTCTAAATATGAGTAGCAATGGAAGTCTTGTCTTATTGGATGGCAAGCATGATGTTGTGTGGTCTACTAGAGATGTTTTTGGATCTATTGGGTCTCGTGCAGAGCTTTTAAACACTGGAAATCTTGTTGTCATAGACAAAGTTTCTGAAAGAACTCTATGGCAAAGCTTTGAGCATCTTAGTGATATTATCCTCCCCTTCTCAGGCCTGATGTTTAACCTCACCACTGGTGAGGAGCAGGTGTTGACTTCTTGGAAAAGTTTCACTGATCCATCGCTTGGAGACTTTGTATTTCAGATGACACCGCAATTGTCATCACAACTATTTACTATGAGAGGCTCGACGCCTTATTGGAGAAGCGGTCCATGGGCTAAGACAAGGTTCGCAGGGATACCAGAAATGGACTATATACAAGTCCATTTAGCCTTCAGCAAGATGAAAACGGGTCAGGATCCTTTTATTTTTTATACAGAGGCATCAAACTTCCATGTATGAAGATAACATCAAAGGGATCATTTGAGATTTCTTTTAAAAATGGGACTGACCGGGTATTAAACTTCAAGGCTCCAGTGCACTCATGTGATAATTACGGTGTATGTGGACCTTTTGGGATTTGTGTAAAGTCCATTCCTCCAAAATGTAAATTTTTCAAAGGGTTTATTCCAAATTACATTGAGGAGTGGAATAGAGGAAACTGGACTGGTGGTTGTGTAAGGCATACCGAACTTCATTGTCAGGAAAACTCTACTGGAAAAGATGCAAGCATCTTCCATCGAGTTGCCAACGTAAAGCCTCCAGACTTTTACGAATATGGAAGTTATTTGGATGCTAAAGGGTGTGACCAAAGATGCCTCCACAATTGTTCTTGCATGGCCTTTGCTTATATTAATGAAATTGGGTACTTACTGTGGAACCAAGACTTAATGGACACAGAGCAATTTTCAGCAGGAGGAGAAATTATTTACATTCGTCTTGCACGTTCGGAACTAGGTATATCTTAAAAGATAACAAAAAAAAGAACTACTTCTTGTATTACAAATTTATGCACAACTCCATTGATACTCTTTTTTGTGGGTAGCAGCATAGCTTATTGTTTAATCTGTTTGTATCTCAGATAGGAATAAGCGCAAGATAATCATTACTGCTAGCATTGTCAGCTTTTTCGTTTTTCTGATATTGGGATCTACTGGGTGTGGTTTCTGGAGATACAGAGTTAAACATAATGGTAACACTTTGATGATCTTCCTATCTCTATGTCAATATTTTGTTTCTTATTTATTTGTTTGCTTGCTAATGGTAACATATTAATAGCCTTATTATCTCTCTATCTATTCTTGAAATTCTAGTTTCAGTAAATAAATCAAAGGATGATGCTTCAAAAGATGCGTGTAGGAATGCTTCACAAGATGTCCCAGGTTTATGTTTCTTTGAGATGAACACCATTCAAACTGCCACCGATAATTTCAGTCTCTCAAATAAACTTGGACAAGGTGGATTTGGCTCAGTTTACAAGGTTGAGTATCTTTAACTTTCTTTGCCCTTATGTTTCCTCTGTTCATGTTCTCATGATGACTTTCTGCAATCTTTTACAGGGAAATTTGCAAGATGGGAAAACAATAGCAGTAAAACGTCTTTCTAACTGTTCAGGGCAGGGTGAAGAGGAGTTCATGAATGAAATAGTACTCATCTCAAAACTACAACACAAAAACTTAGTTCGGATTTTGGGATGGTGCATTGAAGGAGAAGAAAAGCTCTTAATTTATGAGTTTATGTTGAACAAAAGCCTTGATACTTTTCTCTTCGGTAGGTCCCTTCGTGCCTTCTATTAACGGCTTCTTCTTTAAGTTGCACACTCTTATTTGTTAGGTTTTACTCTGTATATTTGCTTAGATTCAAGAAAAAGGCGTGAGATTGACTGGCCTAAGAGATTTAATATTATTCAAGGAACTGCACGTGGACTTCACTATCTCCACCGTGAATCATGCCTCAGGGTCATGCACCGTGACCTTAAGGTTAGCAATATTCTTTTGGATGAGAAGGTGAACCCAAAAATAGCAGATTTTGGCTTGGCTCGGATGTATCAGGGAACCGAATATCAGGACAACACTTGTAGGGTTGTTGGAACTCTGTAAGATTCTATTTCCAATAATATTCTTAATGAGACTCATATTCATAATCATATATACTTGGGTTGTTGGAGCTCTGTAAGAATTTATTTCAAAAAACAATGCTTAACAAGACTTCATAATCAATGTCAAACAGAGGATATATGGCTCCGAGTATGCGTGGTATGGGATGTTCTCTGAGAAGTCCGACATATACAGCTTCGGAGTTATACTGTTAGAAATCATCAGTGGGGAGAAGAACTCAAGATGTAGCTATGGCAAAGAAGGAAAAAACCTTATTGCATATGTAAGTTAGACTTTAAGTTTTCATACATTAGCAGAAAATGTTTTCTGCTCTTACACTCTAAACTTCTAAAGATTTGAAATTATATATTAGGCATGGGAATCTTGGTGTAAAACTGGAGGAATTGATCTTTTGGATAAAGATATTGCTGATTCATGTCAACCATTAGAAGTTGGGAGATGTGTGCAGATTGGTCTGCTCTGTGTTCAACACCAACCTGCAGACAGACCAAACACACTTGAGTTGCTGTCTATGCTCACCACAACATCAGATCTTCCATTACCAAACCAACGCACGTTTGTTGTGCACAAGAGAGATGAAGAAAACCTATCTAAAAGCTCGATCACTGGCAATGAGATAACACAATCTGCGATCGAAGGGCGTTAAGGAAAGATGATGCTTGATCCAATGTTTGGATTGTACATTAAAGTTGTCAACTTTTCCAATTTTGGTAACTTTAGAATTATCAGCCAGAAAAGCTTTGTGTCTTATGAGTTTACAAGATCTACATTTGTAAACAATAGCTACTAGTACTTAACATTCGAAACCAATAGCTAAAATGTTACATCTTTCAAGAAACTAATCAAAATGATTCATTCTTCAATTCATCTTCCATGTAAGCCAAAATCGAGTTCTTCACATCAATGTTCTTCTCTTCCAACAATCGAACTTCGTTATCTAAAAACTCCCTCTCTGACAACAAACTCCTTAATTCATGGTCTTCATCAACACTGATCTCCCTCTGGAATTCAAAACAAATCTTCACAAACCCTTCCCTGAGTTTCAACAATCAATTACTAATGCTTACTAATTTAACGTTAGACATGATCCAGAGTACAAATATGCAATTGATGTTTACCGTTTCTCGTCTATCCTTGCAATTAGCTCACTGTGCTCATTTTTCAGGCGAATAATCTCATCCTTCACTAGCTTTAGAGATTTTTTTGAAACGTCTTTAAGGAAATAAAATTCGAAACCATTAGAAGAATTCAGAAATCAAAACTCAAACCATTAGAGGGATGCAGAAACCAAAAGCAACTCAAAATTTAGAAACCTGTTACGGAGATCAAACCAGTGATTTCGAACTGAGAAGCAAGGAACGATTTAGTAAGCTCAGATTCCTTGACATAAAAATCCGATTCCATCTCAGAACACTTTTCGATCTCTGATTCAATCTTTCGCGTCATCTGAATGTTTGCCTCAATTTCTCGATTGACCTTTACATTGTTAGCATCAGATCATGCTCAAAAAGCAAAAGACGATGAACCAAACCAAATGAAGAAGAGAAGAAGAGTAAAACCTGATCAAGCATGTCCTTGTAAATGGAGATCTGACATAGAATCGCACCTGAATCCTCCATCTTCAAATCAATTCCCTCTCTTTCTCGCTTGTTTTTTCAAATTTCAAAACCCCCAAATTTATATCAAGCGTGAGAGTCCCGTCCCGTAAGCAGATTATTTACTGGGCCTTATGGGCATATATCTAAATTCGGCCCAATATGAGTATTTCGTGGGCTTTCGGTGATATTATCCATTCCCAATCGAACCAAAATTGGATTTCGCAATCGAACTAGCTTTGCATTGACCTTCTCGAACAATGTAAAAGCTCCAAAAAAATTTGGAAAAAGGTTGACTTATGATGATATCACACGTTAATTTCTGTGGACAGTAAGGGCATGATTAATGGACAAACCCATGATTTGGGTTTCTTACAAAAAAAAAAATAATAAAAAATACAAACACCAATTACATGATGACACATGTTAAGAAACCCTCTAAATGGGTTTAGAGCATCAGCATCACTGAGACTTGAGGCAGTATCAAACCAAAAAAAATATAATAAAAAAACTAAAAAGGGAAGAAAGAGAAGAGACTATCAACTATTTGTCTCAATTAGTTGCTCCAGCAGAAACGTCTCAACCGGGTCTCAATTCTTTTTCTTTGCTTTTTCATTTATTTTTATTTATTTGATTTAATTTAATTATTTTATGATACTTGAGGAAAATCAGTGATGCAGATGCTCTAAAAACTCCTAAATAAGAAACTCTCATTCTTCTCTTTCATTACTATTCATTATTTAATTATTTTTTAAAATTAGAAACCTACTCTAAGAAACCCCCATTGATGATGGTCTAAGATGATAGATTCTTTGTCAAAGTCGTCTATTATTGTTATTTTTTTGGGTTTCTCTTCTCTGGTTGGTCAAAAGATAGTTTACTAATTATATTCAAAGATCTGAAATTTATTCATTTATTTACAAGCTACGTCCAAATCAAACCATTCTTTCTCTTGGTCTCTCAATGTACTGTTTATTCAGATGAAGTTTTGCTCATACACATAAGAAAAAATGGGTATGTTGTTATTTGTTTGCTTGTTCTTATTAGTTGTCTTCTCAGATTGTGGCTATGGAGCTATAAACAGTTCAAGTCCTTTGTCAATTGGACAAACTTTGAGTTCACCTGCTGGTTTTTATGAGTTAGGCTTCTTTAGTCCTAATAATACTAAGAATCTGTATGTTGGGATCTGGTTCAAGAGTATTAATCCTCGCGTTGTTGTTTGGGTGGCTAATCGAGATAAGTCAGTTACAAGCTCTCAGGCTAATCTCACTATAAGCAGCCATGGGAGTTTGGTCTTGATTGATGGTAAACAAGATGTTATTTGGTCAACAGAAGCTTTCAAATCCAATCAATCTCATGCTGAGCTTTTGGATACTGGAAATCTTGTGGTAATTGATGATGTTACAAGGAAGACTTTATGGGAAAGTTTTGATCATCTTGGTAATACTATGCTTCCTCAGTCTTCGTTGATGTATGATATTCCTCATGGTAAGAAGCGTGTGTTGACTCCATGGAAAAGTGACAGTGATCCATCTCCTGGGGAATTCTCATTAGAGATCACACCACAATTCCCTTCACAAGGTCTTATAAGAAGAGGTTCAAAGCCTTATTGGAGAAGTGGTCCATGGGCAAGAACTAGATTCTCTGGGATATCTGGAATTGATGCATCATATGTAAGTCCATTCAGTGTTGTTCAAGATGTAGCAACAGGCACAGGTTCTTTCTCTTATTCCACATTGAGAAACTATAATCTGTCATATGTTACACTTACACCAGCAGGACAAATGAAGATTCTCTGGGATAATGGAAAAAGTTGGATGCTTCACGTAGCTTTACCAGAGAGCTTATGTGATCTATATAATAGATGTGGGCCTTTTGGTTTGTGTGTGAGATCTAATCCTCCAAGGTGTGAATGCTTGAAAGGGTTTTTACCAAAATCAGATAAAGAATGGAGTAATGGGAATTGGACAAGCGGGTGTGTGAGACGTACACAATTATCTTGCCAGGCAAATTCTTCTATGAATACAAAAGGAAAAGATACAGACATCTTCTATCGTATGACCGATATGAAGACTCCGGATCTGCATCAGTTTGCAAGCTTTCTTAATGCAGAACAGTGCTATCAAGGTTGTCTAGGCAACTGTTCTTGCACGGCATTTGCTTATATTAGTGGAATTGGATGTTTAGTATGGAAAGGAGAGCTGGTAGACACAGTTCAATTCTTGTCTAGTGGAGAGACTCTCTCCATCCGGATTTCAAGTTCAGAATTAGGTAAATGATGAAACACATTTCTTCTAGAGACTATTATTCTCTTTATTACATTGTGAAGTTTCAAGCTTCTTTATAATGTTCTGTATTAGTGTGTTTAATACTTTTGGTTTCTGGTAAATAACTCAGCTGGAAGCAGTCGAACCAAGGCGATCATAGGTGTCACTGCAAGCCTTTCCATTTTTGCGATCTCACTCATTACAGCATTGATGATCTGGAGATACAGAGCAAAACAAAAAGGTGTGATACTGAAAAACTCTGCAGCTTTATCTCTCTCAGTCACTCTCTTTTATCGTCTATCTCTCTATACATAATTTCCTTGTAATCAACTTTGTACTAATTGGTAAATGATCTGTCAGATCTTGATGTCTTCCTAAGGATAATGTGTTCACTTCTATTGGAAGTTAAGCCTTTGAATGTTTAACAGCTACAAATCAAGCACTAATACAAGCTCATATCTTACTCTTTCAACTAACTTTTGTTGTCGTTGATACTTTACAAGATGCACGAAGGAGTAATCTTGAACCGCAAGATGTCTCAGGAGTCAGTTTCATCGATATGCATACTATACGAACTGCAACCAATAACTTCAGTACCACAAATAAACTTGGTCAAGGTGGATTTGGTCCAGTTTATAAGGTATGTGACATTCTGTTTTTTTTCTACTCTGTAACCTTCTTTTATTCTCTAGATAACTCTCTGCAACTTTTGTTTTCCAGGGAAAGTTGGTAGGTGGGAAGGAAATAGCTGTTAAACGCCTTTCTAGTAGCTCTGGTCAGGGTACAGAGGAGTTCATGAATGAAATAACAGTGATCTCAAAATTACAGCATAGAAACTTGGTTCGGCTTTTGGGATACTGCATTGAAGGAGAAGAGAAACTCTTGATTTATGAGTTCATGGTGAACAAAAGCCTTGATATTTTTATATTTGGTTTGTCCTTTAACCCTTATATCTCTTGGTGTTTCCTTGGTTTTTTCATGTACTAATCTTTTCATTCTCTTTGCTAGATTCAACTCTGAAGTTTGAGCTTGATTGGCCAAAGAGATTTGATATCATTCAAGGTATTGCACGTGGACTTCTCTATCTCCATCGCGACTCACGTCTCAGAGTTATTCACCGAGACTTGAAGGTCAGCAATATCCTTCTAGACGAGAAAATGATCCCCAAAATATCAGATTTTGGGTTGGCTCGGATGTTTCAGGGAACACAATATCAAGACAACACTCGCAGAGTTGTAGGAACTTTGTAAGAATCTATCTTTAACAGCATTCTTAACAAAGATATGTAATGAGTCTATTAAAAGTATGTTCTGATATTTCAACAGAGGATATATGTCTCCTGAGTACGCATGGGCAGGTTTGTTCTCTGAGAAGTCAGACATCTATAGCTTTGGAGTATTGATGTTAGAAATCATCAGTGGGAAGAGAATTTCACGGTTCATCTATGGTGATGAGAGCAAAGGTCTTCTTGCATATGTAAGTGAAAACATTTGATCCTTATCAAAGACAAGTACTTGTCAGATATCTGAAACATATTCTTGTTCAAATTCTTAGGCATGGGATTCATGGCGCGAAACCGGGGGATCGAATCTCTTGGACAGAGATATTACTGATACATGTCAAGCATATGAAGTTGCGAGATGTGTTCAGATTGGTCTACTCTGTGTTCAACATGAAGTAGTTGACAGACCAAACACTCTACAAGTACTGTCTATGATAACTTCAACAACAGATCTTCCAGTACCAAAGCAGCCAATATTTGCAGTGCATACTCTAAACGATGTACCAATGTTGTCTAAATCTAAGGATTATTACTCCTTATATGAGTTAACACAATCTGTGATCCAAGGACGATAACTCTAAGATCTTTAGTATATATATACCACTTGACACTTGTAAATTGATAAACATGAGCATTTAAGCCTAAGATATTTGATAATCTCATTTTGTTGTTGTTAACCATGTGCGCCACTAAAGCCCCCAATTTTTGAGACTTTGAGTTGACTCAAAAAGACAGCTAACAATATTCGCTAAATATTGTTATTAACCGTCGCAATGTTATGTATATGCATATTCAAGCCGGCTCAAAAGGGGACTACAATGTGACTGCCATAGGATCAATAAAAAAAGACTTAAAGTATTTTAAGGATGATTGAGATTGTTTAAAGTTTCATGACCAATGTACTTTAATTAGTGAAAAAAAAATCCAAAAATTTAGATTTCTATAGGTTTTAATATTGGCGGACCTATTTAACTAGCTCTGTTTTGACTAGGTGGTGTATTTTTGCATTAACATTTTTTTAAGCGTATGGCGATGAAAGTTTGCGACTTTGGTAACAGGCGTGGAAGCCCAGATGGATTGATCCGATATTTTTTCTGGGTAGTAGCTAGCTAAAGCTTTCTGTAGTGTTGTTGTGTTGTTGTTTTCAATTTTTGGAACGTCTAGGTTACGCACGGAATGTGTTTGGTGAAATGCTTGAAGGAGGAGATTTCATGTTTTAAAGTCTTGGCAGTGGGGACCAATTTGTTTAAAGCCGCCATCAAAAATCTTTGACTAAGCTTGTCGCTAACATTCTTTTCCAATTATATGAAACTTTCTTATCTGTTACATATCTGATGAATCAGCACACGAAAAATAAGTTGTACATAGTTCTCTTGCTCTGTAGAAAATATGGAAAGTTCAAAGTTTTATCTTTATAATGGGCCTCTTAGACAAGAAAGCTGTTGACTTTATTTATGGTTAAGGTACAGAGAGTATGAATATTCAAGACACTATATTTGTTTATTTAGGTGTCCCAGTGTGAATAAAGACAATATGATCCTAGTGGTCAACATGGTCTGTTGTTTCTTTCTCAACTGCGTCCACGATGGCTAATTAGTTTATATGAAAAAATCAAAGTATATAACCAAGGAATCTCCATGGACACCTCTAAAGCTTTCAATTTTTGTTTGTTCTCTGATTGCATTGACTTTAAAAGCTTAAGCTGTTTTTCTTTTTTCATACACTCAATTCTGAAGAAGAACTCTTCCATATGGTATGGGAAAGATTGGAATTGTTTTCTTTGATTCGTTGCTCTTCTTGTTAGTCATATTCCCAAGTTTTGTTTATGCAGCTATTACCAGAGCAAATCCTTTGTCGATAGGACAAACTCTGAGCTCCCCTAGGGGATCTTATGAGTTAGGATTCTTCAGTCCGAACAACTCACAGAATCAGTATGTTGGGATTTGGTTCAAGAACATCACCCCTAGGGTTGTTATCTGGGTGGCTAACAGAGATAAGCCTGTCACAAAAACCTCGGGGAATCTCACTATCAGCAGCAATGGGAGTCTTGTCTTGCTTGAGGGCGAACAGGATCTTGTCTGGTCAATTGGAGAAACTTTCTCATCTAACGAAATTCGTGCTGAGCTTTCAGACAATGGAAATTTTGTCCTCATTGATGGAGTTTCGAAAAGAAACTTATGGCAAAGTTTTGAGCATCTTGGTGATACGATGCTACCAGAATCATCTGTGATGTATGATATTCGTAATAACAAGAAACGTGTTTTATCGTCGTGGAAAAGTCCCACAGATCCTTCACCTGGAGAATTCATAGCCGAGCTTACAACACAACTGCCTCCACAAGGCTTTATAATGAGAGGAACTAGACCTCATTGGAGAGGCGGTCCATGGGCAAGAGAAAGGTTTACTGGCACACCAGAAATGGATGCATCACATGCAAGTCGATTCAGCGTTTCACAAGATGTAGCAGCTGGGACAGGATCTTTGACTTATTCATTACAACAAAGAAACTTTAACCTGTCGTACACTACTCTAACATCAGAGGGTTCGTTGAAGATTCTATGGAATGATGGCTCTGGTTGGGTTACTGACTTTGAGGCCCCGTCAAACCCATGTGATGTTTATAATACATGCGGACAATATGGGTTGTGTGTGAGATCTAATCCTCCAAAGTGTGAATGCTTGAAAGGCTTTGTACCAAAATCAGATGAGGAGTGGAATAGAAGGAATTGGACAAGTGGATGTATGAGAAGAACAGAATTATTCTGTCATGTGAACTCTTCTGCAACAACACAAGTCAATAATGCAGATGTCTTTGACATTGTTTCAAATGTAAAGCCTCCAGATTTTTATGAATATATAATAAGCGTGGTCGATGAAGAGGAATGCCACCAGAGTTGTCTTCGAAATTGTTCTTGTACGGCATTCTCCTATATTGAACAAATTGGATGCTTGGTGTGGAATCGAGACCTTGTAGATGTAATGCAGTTTTCTGTTGGAGGAGAAACTCTTTCCATTCGTCTTGCAAGTTCTGAGTTGGGTAAGCCATGAAGCATTTAATATTTTGTTCTAAGTACTTGTAAGTTTTGTCGGTGATGTACTTGTTTGCTGCAGCATGGTTCACAGTTTAATTTTCTGGTGCATCTCTCAGCTGGAAGTAATCGAATGAAGATCATCGTTGCAAGCACTGTCAGCATTTTTGTTTTCCTCATCTTGGTTATTGCTTCGTATTGGTTCCGGAGGTACAAAAAGAAACAAAATGGTAAGACACTAAAAATGCTTATTACCCTTTTCTTCTCTATTTTGTTATCCATCAATTCCCTTAGTTTAGACCTGTTGGATACTTCTAAAACTACAGATTCAACTCCTATATTAATGGAGGCTTCGAAAGATGCATGGAAGGAACAATTGAAACCACAAGATGTATATTTCTTTGATATGCAAACCATATCGACTGTCACTGATAACTTTAGCATTGATAATAAGCTTGGTCAAGGTGGATTTGGACCAGTTTATAAGGTATGATTTATCTCCTCTTTTCCTTGTCTCATTCTCATTCTTGTTCCCTGTATAATTATATCCAACTGCGGATGTAGGGAAAGCTACAAGATGGAAAAGAAATAGCCATAAAACGCCTTTCGACCACATCTGGACAGGGTCTAGAGGAGTTCATGAATGAAATTATACTCATCTCGAAACTCCAACACAGAAATTTAGTTCGGCTTTTGGGTTGTTGCATTGAAGGAGAAGAAAAGCTATTGATTTATGAGTTTATGGCGAACAAAAGCCTCAATACGTTTATCTTTGGTCTGTCCTTATTAAGCCTTCCTCTGCATCTTTCCAATTCTTTTCGTTATTTGGAACTCTTATTTATGTGTTTAGCTGATTAATTTGGTTTTAACTTGGCTAGATTCGACGAAAAAGCTTGAGCTTGATTGGCCAAAGCGGTTTGACATCATTCAAGGTATTGCTTGTGGAATTCTCTATCTTCACCGTGACTCATGTCTCAGGGTTGTGCACCGAGATTTGAAGGTCAGCAACATCCTCTTAGACGAGGAAATGAACCCTAAAATATCAGATTTTGGATTGGCTCGGTTATTTCAAGGGACTCAAAATCAAGCCAACACTCGCAGGGTTGTTGGAACTCTGTATGTATCTGTTTGCACTCTCTCTCTCTGTAACAAGCTCAATAAAGCCTTTACTTTGCTTATATAATTAACCGGAAGAAATTGTTTGACACAATGAACAGAGGATACATGTCCCCAGAGTATGCATGGACAGGGAGGTTTTCTGAGAAATCTGACATCTATGCATTTGGAGTTCTGCTATTAGAGATCATAACAGGCAAGAGGATTTCAAGATTCGCCACTGGAGAAGAAGGCAAAACTCTTCTTCAATATGTAAGCCAATTAATAGTGTTCTCTATCCTCCTTGAATTTAAGTATGAATCATTTGTTTCTTACATGCTTGTCTTCATCAAAAACTTCAAGGCATGGGATTCTTGGTGCGAAAAAGGTGGAGCAGATCTATTGGATCAAGATATTTCTAAATCGGGTTCTGAAGTTGAAGTGGCAAGATGTGTTCAGATTGGTTTGCTCTGTATTCAACATCACACTGTGGATAGACCAAACATTGAACAAGTAATGTCAATGCTTACTACTACAATGGATCTTCCAAGACCAAAACAACCGGTTTTCGCAATGCAGATCCAAGAGAGTGATTCAGATTCTAGGAGTATTTATTCTGTGAATGAAATAACACAAACTGCTATCATTGGTCGATAAAAGTATGTTATTGCTTGTGTACTGATCACCATTTTTACTAAGTTAAACGATTGTAAATTGTTCACCATCCCTGCTTAAAGCATTGTTCCTTTCAAAATTTCCAGTAAAGAATTTTTGCATATTGTTTGTCGAAAATATTGAATGTTATGTTCATTTACGAGTTCAAATACCAAAAACTAATCTAGATAACAAATGAAATCAATCATATTTATCTAATTTTCTGTTTGACCTTAAAACATCATCTAATATCAAACTCAAAACAATTTACTAATGAGAAAATTCGAAGACATGGTAGAATATAAATGAAAAAATTGAATTTGCATGTAGAAAAGCAAAGCAAACAAAAAGAATGCATTTTTAGTTCTACGGAGAGAAAGAAATTACTTCAAAAGTACGGCAAAAAATGTTCAAAGCACGAGTTTATGACTTCTTTGTGTGAGTGAATCTGTTGCATCAACCGTGTTTTTAACAAGACATCGGCTTAAATTGTCTCACACTAAAGACAAATTGAGAATGTGGATTGTTTCTCACGGCTATTGAGAATTTTCATCGCTACAGTTATTTCTTTATCTGTGCGTCGGCATCAATAGTATGTTGTTGACGTTGTTTCTCAGGTAAAGGTGGCAACTTTGGATTGAATCGCTTATGCCAAGATGATCTCAGCATGATCAAGCACAATAATTACTCGACTTAAAGGTTTGACCGCTTCTGCAAAAGTACGTGCACTTTATGTGTTCGACGAAATGACTAACTGATATTTAATTTTCCTATATTTGACGTTGTGTGAGTTTTCTGTTACCAGTGGGACCAGTTAAAGCGACTCAAGGAAAATAGGTATGTGGAATTCTCATAATTGAGACAATTCTACGAAAAATGAAATCTTGTTAAATCTTTATTTTTAAAATGTTGTATCGCCGTATTCAAACTAGATTACTATTTATTGGTGGTTTTGTTCTTATCATCTAAAGTTTGTATGAGAAAATTTTTCTTAGGAGATACTTGAGAACTGCAAAGGTTCTGTAGCATTCAGGTAAGTTCTGCATATGGGCTCTGTAATTTGCGTTAATTTATTTCATGGAAACTGACAAGTGTGAATCTCTTTCAAATGATGGAGAGAAAGTTGACTTCTTGTTAGACTTTACTCAATTGGAATGTTTCTACGTCTTAATTTGTTTATTCTGTTTAATATTACAAAGGAACATAATGCGTTGATGCATTAGAGAGAGAATAACTTTGAAAAAGTCAAGTATTGCGATCAAATATCTGGTCAACTTTAGGTTTCTTCTTGCAGAACACCCCATCAATTTATATAGTTATAGATGAAACTAAAGGAGCATTTTTCTCTCGATTCTTTTCGTTCACCAAAATAATCTTTTTATTCATACATCGAAATTTCAAGATGCGTTTTGTTGTATGCTTGCTCTTGTTAACAACCATCTTCTCAAGCTGTGGCTATGCAGCTATAACCACATCAAGTCCTTTGTCAGTGGGGCAAACTCTGAGTTCTCCTGATGGGTCCTATGAGCTTGGCTTCTTCAGTTCCAACAATTCTGGGAATCAGTATGTTGGAATCTGGTTCAAGAAAGTCACTCCTCGGGTTATTGTTTGGGTGGCTAACAGAGAAAAGCCAATATCGAGCCCCTCGGCGAATCTCACAATCAGCAGGAATGGAAGTCTTATCTTGCTTGATGGCAAACAAGATCTTGTGTGGTCATCTGGAGGAGATATCACATCTAACATGTGTCGTGCTGTGCTTTTAGACACCGGAAATCTTGTTGTCGTGGATAATGTTACTGAAAAGTATTTGTGGCAAAGTTTTGAGCATCTTGGTGATACAATGATACCTCTTACATCTCTGATGTATGATATTCCTAACAACAAGAAACGTGTGCTGACTTCTTGGAAAAGTGAGACTGATCCATCACCTGGGGAGTATGTAGCTGAGATAACACCACAAGTGCCCTCGCAAGGCCTGATATGGAAAGGCTCATCACTTTATTGGAGAAGCGGTCCATGGGCGGGAACAAGGTTCACTGGGATACCAGAAATGGATGCAACATATGTGAATCCATTGGGAATGGTCCAAGATGTGGTCAACGGCACTGGAGTTTTTGCTTTTTGTGTACTGAGAAATTTCAATTTGTCATATATCAAGCTAACACCAGAGGGATCATTGAGGATTCAACGGAATAATGGAACCAACTGGATCAAGCACTTTGAGGGTCCCGTTAGCTCATGTGATCTCTACGGTAAATGTGGACCTTTCGGTTTGTGTGTGAGGTCAGGTACTCCAATGTGCCAGTGTTTAAAAGGGTTCGAACCAAAGTCAGAGGTGGAGTGGAGAACCGGGAACTGGAGTCGTGGGTGTGTGAGACGCACGGACTTATCTTGTCAAGAAGTTTCTTTTGCAGAAACGCAGGGAAAAAACAGAGACGCCTTCTATCATGTTTCCAACATAAAGCCTCCAGATTCCTACGAATTAGCAAGCTTTAGCAATGAAAAACAATGCCACCAAGGCTGTCTCAGGAACTGTTCTTGCACAGCGTTTTCCTATGTCAATGGAATAGGATGTTTGGTTTGGAACCGGGACCTATTGGACACAGTGAAATTTGATGCCGGAGGAGAGACTCTTTCCCTTCGTCTTGCACATTCTGAATTGAGTAGTAAGCCATCATAAAGAGCTTTTATCATGCTCAAATCGTACAATCTCTTAAATAACATTAGTGTTCCTTTCGGGTAGCGGTGTGATTTACAGTATAATTTTGTGACCTTTTCAGCTGGAAGCAAGCGAATCAAAATTACCACTATTAGCATTCTCAGCCTCTCTGTTATATTGATCTTGGTGCTTGTTGCATTTGGATGTCGGAGATACAGAGCGAAACAAAATGGTGAGTTTAAATAGTTGTTCTCTCTTCAACAAATTAAACTCTTGATATTCCTACATGTTGTTCTGTTATATTTCCACATTTTAGCTTTAGCTCAATGCATCAATTTAGAAGTTCTATAATAACACATGAATATATTAACTCATAGATTCAAGCCTTGTATCTAACGACAATGTTGAAGGCGGTTGGAAGAGTGATTTGCAATCACAAGATGTCTCAGGTTTAACTTTCTTCGAGATTCATGCCCTACAAACCGCCACAAATAATTTCAGAGAGTTAAATAAACTTGGTCAGGGTGGGTTCGGTGCAGTTTATAAGGTAAGAGACATGGATCCTTCTATTTGCGCTTCTTCATTCTGATATTTATTGTTCATTAGATGACTGTCTGCAACTATGATGACTTCAGGGGAAGCTTCAGGACGGGAAAGAAATTGCTGTAAAACGTCTTTGTAGCAGCTCTGTACAGGTCAGAGAGGAGTTTATGAATGAGATAAAACTCATCTCGAAACTACAACACAGAAACTTGGTTCGGCTTTTGGGATGCTGCATCGATGGAGAAGAGAAGCTATTGGTCTATGAATATATGGTGAACAAAAGCCTTGATAATTTTCTATTTGGTAGGTCCCTTCTTATTTTTCTTCTTACCTCCTACAAAAACAAAGAGCTCTTTACACTGATTGGTTTGAATGCTTTCCTTTATGGGATACTTTTTACCATCAGATTCGAAGAAAAAGCTTGAGATTGATTGGCCTAAGAGATTCAATATCATTCAAGGAATTGCTCGTGGACTCCTCTATCTCCATCGCGACTCATTCCTTAAAGTTGTACACCGCGATCTTAAAGGCAGCAATATTCTCTTGGATGAGAAAATGAGCCCAAAAATATCGGATTTTGGATTGGCTCGGATGTTTCAAGGAAATCAACATGAAGACAGCACTGGCAGTGTCGTTGGCACTCTGTAAGTAACCAGTACTGCTCTTATGTCATGCTCTCTCCATGTTCATAACTTAACTTGTCTAACTATTGTATATATTTGAACAGAGGATACATGTCTCCCGAGTATGCTTGGACTGGGACGTTCTCTGAGAAATCCGACATCTACAGCTTTGGAGTTCTAATTCTCGAAATCATTACTGGAAAGGAGATCTCAAGCTTCAGCTATGGCAAAGACAGCAAGAACCTCCTTTCATATGTAAGAACCTATCTTGAACACTTGCAGGATCTAGATTTGATTCTTAATCCTAACATTTGTCTCAAATTGTTCATCTATTGTTACAGGCATGGGATTCTTGGAGCGAAACTGGAGGAGCAAAACTATTAGATCAAGATATTGCTGATTCTGATTCAGTTAGTTCAGTTGAAGCAGGAAGATGTGTACAGATTGGTCTGCTCTGTGTTCAACATCAAGCTATTGATAGACCAAACATCAAAGAAGTGATGTCAATGCTGACTTCAACAACAGAGCTTCCTAATCCAACACAACCAATGTTTGTAGTGGACACAAGCGATGAAGATTCTTCTCTGTCTCAACGATCCAATGATCTCTTCTCTGTTGATGGAAGCAAATCTTCTAAGGAGCTAAATGCTTCCTCATGAATGTTTCAATCTGATTCTTCCACAAAAACTGGCATGTTTGATATAAAGTTTGTAAAATAATTCAAGAATCTAAATATATATATTCTATATAAATTATAAAAGATGAAAACATTGTCATATTTACCCCCCAAAAAAATAAAAATAATAATGAGCTGGTTGTATGTAGAAGGTTTTAGAGACTCTAATGCGTGAAGGTTTTAGAGACTTTAACTCGCAAGAAGAAACTGATCTAGAGACTTGTCTTCTTCTTTTCTTTTTTCTGATAAACTTGTCTTCTTCTTATAACGGATTTGACATTAATCAATGACAGAGGATAAGCTCTGCAAACGATTGGCTGCACAAAATCTTTGTCAAGTTCGTACATCAAAAGACTTTGTCTTATTGTCTATTGTCGTTTATATGAGAGAGCTTCAAATGGTGAAGAGGCAGGTATGTCCTTTCTATTTTAAGTTTTGTTTTTAGTACAATTGTATTTCAAGTTTTATTGAATTAAAGTTCTTGGTTCTGAATTTGTGTGGATCTAAAAATGTTGTTGAACTAGTTAACTAATCATTTCTATAAAATATATATATATATATATATATAGACTGTCTTCCAAGCAAATTGCAATTCTTAATAAAGAATAACCACAAGCATATAAAGATTTATTTTTACTTGAGTAGAATTTTAGTTATATCACGATCAATTAATTTAAATTGTTATGGCAAATATATTTATTAAATTGTGATAAAAATATGTTGATGCGTGATATAAAATCCCAAGGTAGCTGAAAAGTTCATCTACTTATCTTTCTAATTAAAAGTGAACTAGTTGACATTGAATCATATTATTATCTTACTAATCAGATTTTCAATAACCCAATGATTCCATATAGCCATCAAACCAAACTAATCAAACAAAACCTAAAAGCCAACATAAGTAGATGAAGAAACCAAACATAAGTGAAAGGAAAATGCTAAGCCAGATCCCTAAAAACCAAAGGAACCAAATTTCAACCCAAACTAAAGAAACTCTGACTCATACTTTCTCTGAATTATAAAGATTAAGCACAATAAAATAGTTTTAGTCAAATACTTAAATATCTATCTTTGTAGTACTTTTAACTAGAATCTAATAAATGTAGTCAAACATCGAGTAAGTACGTTATGATTAAATAGTTAAATTATAATTTTCGATAGTCGTAATCCCGTCAGAGAAGTACATTTTATCAACTATTTAAATCTATTTTTATTGTCTTTTTTATCAGAATTCAATTTCAGAGAATCGTATAATTTCTATATAATATTGTAGGTTTATAACTGTTTGAGTATTTAGAAAACTTATACTATAAATCGGATCTTGTAAATTTAATTTGTAATGAAAATATATAATCATAGTCCTGCATGCTAATTTTGAGTTATAAATGAGCTTTATCAATCATTGAACATCCTCAAAACCTAACCAGAGAATTAGCCACCTCCAACTTAAGACCATTCGTATCTAGGAGTAGCGAAGCTGTCATTAGCCAAACTAGAGTTATCATAAGCAAGGGAAGAGGACCAATTTGTCCGTGAATTTTTCTTGTTGTACCAAATTTTACATAAATTTTTGACCTCGATATTTTTCTCTGTTTAGTGCTTAAAAATTCAAATTCTCTACATGAATTTTTGTATTTGTGCCAAAAAAGACATTGACCTAACAAGCTGTTAGTCAATGTATAACCCAAATCATTGGCCCGATACTGGATGTAGCATTTCCCTCGGGCAAGATGCCTAATATTTACAATGCTCTAGTGGTTAAAGGTTAATAATCCGTTTTTAGCTAATTAAATGGCTATGTGGCGTTTGATTTGGCTTAATACAAATGACGTGACTGATTAATTGTAACGTTGTCATTTTGGTTGAAATTGTGAGTGAGGAAAAAAATAAAACAGACGATATCGTTTTGTTATTATCCTAAAAAATTGGAGATAAATCGAAATTATAATTAGGCTAACAACAAAACGATGTCGTCTGTTTTATTTTTTCTAGGCTCACGACTATAACCAAAACGACAATGTTACAATTAATCAGTCACATAATCTGTATTAAGTCAAATTAGACGCTACATGACCTTTTGATTAGTTTAAAAATGGATTACAAATGGTTGAGTAACAACTCGTTAAGTCAATGTCGATTTTGTCACAAATACAAAAGTTTGTATGGAGAATTTAAATTTTTAAACTGTAAACTGAAAAAAAATACTAGAGTGACAAATTTATGTAGAATTTGACAACACTGAAAATTTTACTCTTTTCCCCGCATAAGCAAATATTAGTAAGTTACCAAACGCACATGGCCCCCAAAATCTTACTGAATACAACACTCTTGGGTTTTAAAGTAACAAAAAGACAGAATATTTAATTCTCATTTGATCCATCACTCTCATTTATCTCTCTCCATATAATTGAATTGTGGTAGATGGGAGATTATCACTCTATCTCTACACAACCTCACATGCTTCTTTATCACTTGACTCCATGTGCTTCTCCATTTTCTCTATATACTTCCAAAATTACATGCATATATACTAAACTATCCCTTAAATTTTAGTTTCATTTTCTTTGGCTCGTAATGTTTGTCTTATGTCTTATTTGGAAGTTTTGCAATCCTAGATCGACATATATATTATGGTATGTTGCACAAAAGCTGTAAGAATGATCAATGTAAGGAAATTTTTTGATTTAATTATTGAATTTCTTATAGTAATTTGAGTTTATTGCAATTTGATTGAGACATTTGCTGCTTCTAAGAAGAATCTTGAAGAGATAAAAGCTAACTCTTTTTAAGATACCCACTCAAAAAAATCTGTCTTTTTGTTTGCATTTCACCAAATTAAAAAGAGAGAATAATTTAAAGGAAATAAAAGATGAAAAAAGAAATATTCTAAAGCTAATATTAATATAATTTTGTTGTGGAATTTGGAGGTCACATGTGATGGGAATTTGGGATTAGTGGGAAGAAAACTAACAAAAACACTTCCGTAAAAATATACACTCAAAGAAAAAAAAAATCACAAAAAAGAACTATAAGAAAAATAAAATAAAATTAGGAATGCCAAAAACCACTAAGTATGCTGCGGAATTTGTTCATTGATAGCTTCTTCACAAGTTTCTTAGCATCTGAACCTTCAGTTTCTGCTAATTTCTCTATGCTTTTCAAATACCCTGAAGTTGCAATCTTTCTTCTTGCGCTATTGCAGCTTGTTAAAGACATCAATATCGATATCAAAAACTTTGTGTTAGCACAATCATTGCTCACATTGCTCCCATCTTCATGGCCTAACAACTGGAGAATGTAGCTAATGTTAGAGTCGTCTTGTGAAAACTTCTTCCTGTTCCTTGGAACTGAGATCAGACAGTACAATGCCACACTCGCCATTTCTCTTACATCTAATGATTTAGCGTTAAGGAATTTGACTAGCTCTGGCATAAAACCTGCTTCTCCCATTATTCTCTTAACTTCTTCTTGTAAACTACAGAGCCTAGATGTGACCTTTAAGGCTGACTCTTGAACAGAAATCTCACCATTTCTTAGCAGATTCAGCAAATGATCCAGGAATTTGCAACTCATCAATGCATTGAAAGAACTGGTTGATCCGAAACATAAGTTATCAATTGCTCTTAATGCAATCTCCTTAGATTTGGAAGAGGACAACGAGTTAGGATTTGATAATACATTCACTAGCTCCTGGATTCCTCCTTCTCTAACCAAGATGTCACGAGTTTGTTCGTCTCTACAACAGATAGTTAACAGTAGATCAATGGAATTTACCTGAACTACCTCTTCCTTCGATCCAATAAGCTTGATGAAAGTGGCTACGGTATCGTCTTCTTCAATCATATGCCTCTTGATCTCTTCAACACCAACGAGATTTCTCAACACTCCACACGAAGTACCAATCAATTCACCTCCAAACTCGCTGCAAGAACATATCTTTAGCAATGCTGAAACACCTCCATGAGCAGAGACAGACCAAGCATTCTCTGAATTCTCTGTTAATTTCATCAAACACCTTGCAGACGCTTCTTTACCAACACCATTTCCACTCTCAAGAACCCTAACCAAAGGACCAATCACACCCGATCGGATCAAAACATCCCTGTAAGAACCAAATCCAGATATAAAAAACACAGCTTTCGCAGATTCCTCTTGAATCCCCATCTCAGAGTCGAGAAACCCCACAAGGGTATTAACCATATCACTACTTTCAATCACAATCTTAACATATCTATCATCTTCTTCCATAGCTTCATTAAGCTTAATCAAAGCTTGTTTCTTCATCTCCAGATCCCCAATCTTCATCCTCGTCAGTAAATCCCTAATGTAAAACCTCATATCATCTTTACAAGCATTAGCATTAGGCTTCGACACGACGATCGCGAATCCATGACTGAGAATCCCAGCTGAGTAAATCCGAGATAAGTTCCTCGTGTGCCGATCGAACTTTCCAGCCACAACATCTAAATCACTCTGCATCAGAAGCTTCCCACTGTACGAGACGTTCACACAACGAGTCGCGAGATCGTAAGTATCTTTGAGAGAAATCAAAATGGCCGAGATTAAGCTGGAGAGAGATTGGTCGAATCCAGAATTCAGATTCTCCAGAGCAGCAAGACCAGAGTAAAGCTCTTCAAGTTTGGTTCTTATTAGTTGCCATTTGACATTGAAGGATTTGATTGAGTGAGAGAGTGAAATCAATGAAGAAATTGCTTCGATTGCTTTTAAGATACTTGCTTTCGACTCCTCACTCGTTTCTTCCCCCATTTCTTCGATAAATTCTTCCTCTTCTTCGTCTTCAATGGTTTTAAAGCAAACCCATTTCTAGAAACTAACGAATTTGGGTTCTAAAACAAGGAAAACGATGGAGAAGACGAAGACTTTCACAGGTAATCTCGTTAGATTATCAACAATGGATATTGGGTTTGAGGAAAGAGAGAGAAAAAGAAAGACTCTAAGGCAAATTTGACGGAGCTGGACATTCTCGGTGGGGTTGGAGGCAGTGACATGTCCAAGAAGAAGAAGAAGGTAAGGGTAAAATAGTCATTTCATTGTTTTTGGGGTTAGACGAAAAAGCGCATTTTGGGAAAAGGTAAGTAAGTTCTTAATATGGTTTTGGTGCGACCACGAGGACCTCGATTATTTGATTTATTTTTTTTCTCTTTTCCAATTTTTTTTTTCAACATTACTTGTTAGATTTTTGGATCAACAAAATCTAATTCATACTATAAATATTCCAACTGAAATTGATAGGATTTAAACTCTTCACGAAGTGTCTAACCAAATCAGAAGCAAACCAATTGGATTATTTGTTTCTTAACAAAAAAAATAAAAGAAAACAGAAGTATGAGCCTATAGAACCGATGATGTTCAAGTAAGGTCGTTTCCAATTCTAACATTTGTCGTTTTTTTTTTAATTTTTACTATTATTCTTCTAGACAAATTTTCGTTAGCAAAATATATTTGTTCAAAAGAAAAATAAGTCTCCTAGGCGATTAATCATTCTTTTACATGTTAGACAATAATTAATCGAGTTGAGTAATGTCTAATCGATTGTAAGAATTAGTTTTTCGATTAATCTTTGCATATCCGATTATTCTCGGATTAATTCTGCATAATTCGATTACTTTTTATTACAAAATATTTATTAAATTTACATTAATAAACATTTAATTAAAATTTTTTATAAAATAATTAGCAAACTATCTTATCTATAATAACATTATTGATCATATACGACATTGAATTTCATTTCGCTATTAATTATAATTAGCAAAATATCGATATGTACATTTAACTTCTTTTATTGTATGGATTTCTTTTATGAAACTTATATATTACATTATTGATTCATTAAATTATGATAGGTTAAAAACAAATAAAAAGTAAGAAAAAAAACTAGTTCTGATTAATCCCTCTTTAATTTCTGATTTTTAATCAAACATTAAGGTACTATACAACGTCTAGTTATCAAAAATAGTAATAATAATAATAATAATAATAATAATAATAATAATATTAATATTAATATTAATATTAATAATAATAATAATAATAATAATAGTAATAGTAATAATAATAATAATAATAATAATAATAATAATAATAATAATAATAATATGAACATTGATTATAGGTATATCTCTAAAATAATTCATGAATTATTATTATTTGCTTAAAATAAATATGCATAAAAATACTATATTACACTCTAAATGTATTTACTTATATGAAAAATACTCTTAGGTGCATATATTCTTCAATTTGGATAATATGATTACAAATCTCAGAACCATGGAGCATAATATGTGGGCTTTAACTCTTTTTATCTTTAACGTGAAAGTAATCCAATAAGAGAACTTGAGAATCACTCATCTTATTGGAATACTAATTTTTGATTTTAATAATATTAAAATTAATAGCTTAACTCTAAAGAACCAATCAATATTTGCAAAAGCACGAGAAACCCGTAATTGGAAATAGTTGTGGACGGTGAAGCTCAAAGATACCTATTTATAATTTTATATCGATATAGTTTAATCTGAATTTTCTTTGTAATAAACAATTACAGACACTTAACTTACTATTGTAAGCATAATCTTTTTCTCATAAATGGAATTTGTAGATAGGTTACTGATAAATTTGACCATAGATTATAATAAAGGATTTTCTGAAAACAAATTGTTCATGTTGCTATTTATAACTTTATCTTTATCTCCAAGTCTCCAACAACACAATTTAATCATACGAAGTTATAAATAACACACAATGTAAACCATATACATATTTTTTTAATACTTTTTAATATCACATGCATTATATTTTATTGATGGTAGTAATTATATGTTATATGGCATCATATTTATGATTTTATAAGATAAAAATAAAATTTTGGAACATAACTATTTGAAATGTCTTTTTCTTGCAACCCCCCTCCCATAAAATATAATTAATCATGTATATGTTTTTCATAAACTATGTACTTAATTATTATTTAAAAATGTAAAATTTGCCACTGAGCTTTTCTTAATATGCTAGTTAGGTTGATCGATTTTGGTATCAAGAAGTTTACTATATAAAAATAGTTTATAAAAAAATTTAGAGAGTGAATTTTTAGATTATGGATTGAGCTTTATTAATCGGTAGCATTTCAATGCTCACACAAGTTGTTTTACTCCTTAGCAATACATATAGATTCAAAACTAGGTAGTACAATTCATAAGAATATCTCAATCTTTTTTACAATTTGAGAATTTAGTAAGAATCAAATGAAAAGTTATGGAGTTTAGAATCATAAATGGCAGATATGTTAAATTGTAAGTTGCACAGGCTCTTTCGTACATCTACTGTGGTATTAACTATACTACAAGTTTCAAATAATAGATCTTATTAAAATACGTACATGTATATCAAATGATTCAAAGTATGTATATTAAAGGAAACAAGATATGGTCCGTGACGAAGCCATGAAGAGCCAAATAAATTCAATGTAAAGCAAATGGATTGGCTACCTTTCACATGAATCCAAATCAAATTGTTCAACCAAAAAAAATAAGACTTTTAAATTTGTTTTTTTTGTTCATTCAATTTTTTACAAACACCCATATCTAGATTTTTTTTTTTGTTGATATATTGAAGAAGTAAATTGAGTATCGATACCATCATTAATGCTACTACTAATATCTATCACATGAAATTTAATGCGACTCGTAGCTTGATTATACCTATATTCAAAGGCATTGGAATTTTTAACATTTTCATGCAAATCTAAAAGTGATATGTTTAAAGATTAGACGATTCAGCTATCAACATTACATATTTCTATCAAAATATGCAAAGGTATATGAATCAAGAAGATACAAATCTGTATAGTTTTGAGACTAATATGTTCAAGATCAACCATACTAAATGAATTATTTATTGTTTATGATACGGATTTTCTGTGAAAATATCTTTCAGTTCAATGTTTTTAACGTTTTATCTTTGAAAATGTACATCGCAATATGCAGTGTAACCATCATTTGTATCTCCAAAAAAGTTTTATGATCACATACATTACATTTTCAAATTTAAAGTGTTCATTTAGATTTTGTTACTTTGATTTGATGTTTTATTTATTATACTTTGTAAATTTTTTATAGTGATGATGTTTTATATTGGGAAAATTGTCAATTAAACATTGTTTCTGGAAAAAATGGTTGATTAAACATTGAACTCCGGATTCTTTCCATTAAACATATAGTTTATTGTTGACTTTTTAAAAAACATCGAACTTACAATTGACTTGACCAATTAAACACTCTGTTAATTTGACTAACAGAATTAATAAATGCCGTTTTAAAATTGTTATTGTTCTCAGTTTAATAAAATGCTGCGTTTTTATTAACACAGATGATAATCTTCTCTTCTTTCTCGTAAGCCAATTTTTAATTGACAATTTTTCCGTTTTATATTAAGTATATTTTTTATTCACAAATTGACTTTTTTTTAAAAAATAAATGTAAATGTGTTAAAAGTAGTAATTTGAAAGGTTTTTGGTAAAAAGATCCTTAATTATTAAATTGATATTTTCTATGTTTATATAATTTCTTTTTTGTTAGGGGTTCTAAAAACCACTAAAAACATTATAGACACTAAAATTGCGTATGCAAGATTGGGTTCACCAATTTTAGATGTTTTGTCATGTTCAAAACCACATGCTTGTGTTTTTTATATATATTGTACTTTAATGGATTAAAAGAAAAGATCATTACTAATTAATTGTACTTTTTACATGGTAGATTATGCAATTACAGAGCCGTAGATAAAATATAATGAAATACTAAAAAAGAAAAGTTAGGTGATGAAAGACAAAAAACAAGCAAAGAAAGTGATATATGATATCGACGTTTGAGTAGTTGAGAAGGGAGATTTTCGATGTGCAAACGCATTACAACATATTCCTTAGTTCTTACGAAAAATTTAATAATCAACATATAATTTTATTATTCAATTACATAAAAAATAAAATAATATATGAAAACCTAACCTATGTGTTATGTATTATCAAGTGATACTAGTTTATTGATCTTTAGATCAAAACCAATAATCAGTTCCTAATGAGTGACTGAATCATAGTTGTAGATTTTTTTATAAAAAACTATATATATATATATATATATATATATTTTAAGTTATAGTCTGAAATGTTTTAATAAAAAAGTTGGTAAATATCTTGCTAAAAACAAAATTAACTACAAAGTTTGTTGAAGTATAGTTTTCCTTCAGATTCTCATATATTTGTTCAATTAATTAAGATTTTTCTTTTAAAACAAAAGAAAGTAAATATAACTGAAATGGAAAATATTTATCTTTTTTCAACTTTTGTTGATGATAGTGGCGAGCTGACTAATCTCACGATTGTAAAACTCATCAGACATTTGCATATCAATGTTAAACATCTGGATTTCAAAATCGGTATCTTTATCACTATATTGAAAATACATATCATTCAAACAATTCTATAGCCGAGTAATAAAGAAGTCGGACTCCAAATTACAATAAAATTAAATATAAAAATTTGGGAGTAAATTTCGTCACTAAACTAAGAACATAAAAATAGTACCACGTGGCTCAGTTAACTTGTTCCTGATCTAGCTAAGCACCAGATAAATAGTTTGAATCCCACCAACTCTAGTTTGAACATTTAGACTATAGATCATGCCTTGTTGATCCAAATCCAATGTGTAAATTTGAAAAAAAAAAAACATAAAAACAGTATATGTTTTTGCGTATAAGAAGATCGAAATGTTTCATGTTTTTAGATAGAAACACAAAAAATATAGTAAAAGTCGTATCCCAAGAGTTTTTACAATGATATTGTCAAAAGACTTTGTTAAACAAATAAAAATAATATTATCAAAGAAATAGCGATCCCGTGAAGAGCATGATATAAAGCTCTTGCAATAGAGAATTCACTTTGGTGTAACATCAATCAATACTTTATTTTCAAAGTTTGGGATGTTATAGTATTAATTGTGTAATCCAAGCCATATGGCCCATATCCATTCTAAATTATCACACCTTAAAAAAATCATTGATCCCGAATACGTCTAAACAATTAAACCAATTCAAGATTCTAAGTCAGAGAAAAAGTATATAAAAAAAGAAGTAATCATTTCATGAACTCGTGAAAGCACAGTGTTTATAAACTTGAGATTGCTTGACGAAGACATGTTGTTATATAGTGGCACAACTTAAAAATCGCCCACATGGGAATCATCTTCAGGCTAATAGATGTTTATAACAGCTAAAGCAGAAGTCTTGTCTTAGGCTTCAACATAAACTTCCAACCAAACCATATTGTAATAATAATCTATTTATGTTCCAATCTCAATATTCAAACAATTTATTTGGTAATGAAAATTTAGTTTTTTTGTCAACAATTAGATTGACTATACCCAATCCATAGTCTAAAATCCACACCCTAAAATCTATTTTTTAGTCTTCTACTAGTGTATTGGAGAAAAATTGAATCATAACCTAAATTAGCTGGATCATCCTAACCACCATAATCAAAATAATTTGGCAAAACAATGAATAAAACGATAATGAAAATTTAGTTTAAGGCCTTCAATTTTGTTCATTCATGCCACATGCCACATGTATTGTTGTATTATTGGATATGATAAGTCTTTAACAGATAATCCAAAGAAAGATTTAAGAAAATTTTGTAATGAAAATTTAAATTAAGGCCTTCAATTTTGTAATGAAAAACTAGTTTAAGGGCCTTCAATTTCGTTCATACATTACCACAAATTTTTTAAAAGCAAAAAGATTAGAATATAAAATTGGGCTGGCTATTTAAGGGCCCATTACAAGTTTAAACCCATATATGGCCCAATAATGAAGATAAAGTGAAAGACTTTAACATAAAAGTATGACATAAAAAATCGTGAATTAAATATATTTAATTTCTTTATTACTTTACTTAAAAATAAATAAACTCTTATATATTCACATTAATACACAACATACAAAAAAGATCCCTTCCCAAAGACTCTATTCTTTGTGACTATCTAAATAAGCAAACCCTATTTTTTCCCTTTGTATGTACCAAAGCTTTACAGAACCTATCCAAACCAAAGACCCAAAACAAAACGCATAAATGAAATACCTATTCTTCAATGAAGTAACTTGAAGAAACCAAGTTGATGATGAACTAATTAAGCCTCAAACCAAGTCGTTTGATTCAATGAAACAAAGCCACTGAAACTCCAGAATAGTCTTTGTTGCAGTTTCTCCTCGAAAGGCGATTCCTTTTCTGCAATGGAGCTCTTGGAGCTTCAGTCTCATCGTTATCCTCCTCTATATCAACTCCAAATCTTCCATTGTTGAAAACTGAGGTTTTTCGTGGTGTGTTATATGCGAAATGTGACTCCTTTGCAGCTTTTGTCTGTAAATAAAAAAACATGAAAACAATTAGATTAAACCTTATCAAGTAATGGTGTGTACTGTTATCAGATTTAGCAATGATGCAAATTTCACTTACAGCTTTTCTTATTGTCATTGATGAAACCTGAAACAATGTTTTCAAGTCTTCATGCTCAACACCACAAATGATTTTCACCTGAAATCAATCATCAGATCATTTGGTAAGTGTCTGCACTGTTCAAGCAATCTAATACCAATAACAATATTTTCTCTAAAAATGGAAAAGTTTACACTTTCACATTTGTAAATACAAATTTGAATCTTAGATAACGAAATGAATTTGAATCACAAAATGAGAGGGAAAAGTTGAACAAAAAAAAAACTGATGAAAAAATGAGCTTAGGATTTTAGCTCAATCTATATAAATTAACTAAAATATCTCATTAACAGAACCCTAAATCACAACAGAAGAGAAATTAATCAAAATCTATCACATTCCCAAATTTCAAAAGGATTCTGAATCTCAAAGGTTAAACTTTTAGCTCAGTCTAATCAATAATCCCTAAATAAAACAGAACCCTAAATTAATCAAAATAGGAAACCAAAAATCAAAGATTGATGAAACGAACCAGAATATCATATGGAAGATCTTCAAGTTGCTGACTTTGACCCTCTGCAACACAAGTTCTATCGCAGAGCTTCTTCGATGAGATTGTACGAACAGGTGAAGCAAAAATCGAATTCGCAATTTCACAATCTGATGATTTCAGACTCCTCTTTCTCCCAAATTCTCTCTTGTATTGAATGAACTCTAACCCTAACCCTAATCCGCCATTGTCAATATCACGACGATTCTTCAAATTCGATTTCTGGGTAACGATTCTTTTCTTCCCCAATGCCATTTTAGCTAGCTTTATGAAATATCTGTATCCAAACACCAAAAAGAGAATGAATAAAAATCAGATCTTTTCCTGAATTTCAGTGACTCGAAATCGGAAATTAGAGAATCCAGAAACAGAGGATTTAGATTAAAAATAGAAAGTAAATCTCAAATTAAGAAACCAACCTATAAATTAATGAGATTTCCCAAATAAAATCAAAAGATTTCAGAGATTTGTGATAGTTTTCACGAAATTTGTTGTTTAACTAACGAAGCTGAGAAAAATGAGTGATTTTTCTTTTTGTTTTGACAAAGAAGATGAAGTATAAGTTCGTATTTATAGTGGATATATTATTTACTTTTAATAAAACGAGTAATGTAGAGAAACCTCGAAATTTCCTAAGCAAAAATATCTACATTTCTTTAATTTTAAAAATGTGTTAATCCCTCCATGGTAAACAAAAGACGGCTAGTTGGTAAAACTAGCCGTTGGGAAGTACACATGGCGAATTGTGAGCCGAAGAAGGAGCCACCGTGGGACGTTCGTGTGCTGACGTGGTGACAAGTTGTTTGTTTGACGGTTTGGTCTCACACGGTTTCGTACTAAGGATTCTCATAAGTAAAACAACCAAAATCTTTACTCTGACACACTCTTTAATAGTTTAACACTTTAACTATTAGTTTATTAGTTATCACCGACCAATAAACTAGACGATTAAAGTTTCTAAATTTTATTTAAGTACTATTGTTGATTACTCCTCTTTTTAATCCGAAGAACATTTATTCTTGAGTTTTTGGGACATTTTATTATGGCATATCCAATTGTGTTTTTTATTGAGGGTAAATTATTGCATTACCAAGATCGATATGGATTGAAGATTCTATATTATTTTTGAAACAATTAATGGGGATTTGACTAAAATAACTAAAAAATTAGTTACAAAATACAAAACTAGATCTCAATTTGAGTCAAAAATTATAATATTCTCTTTAATGAAAGCATGAATCATAATTACAGTTATAATCTTGTGTAGTTTACAATAGAAATCTTATGTAAATAGACTACAGATGAAATCTATAAGGTAGACTACATAGAAAGTCAACTAAATGATTTGAATTTATTTTTTAATTTTAAAATATTGAAAAATAATTTGACGAAACATTTCAATACATAACCAAAATAGAAGTAATTAAGAAGTATTTAAAATTAAAATTTATGAAACTAAACTACTAAATTCATATTCGTTAGAGTTTGGCATTGTGAGTTGGTAATGAGTATATGAGTTACATTAACCTTAGAGTTTGACATTATGAGTTGATAACTATGTAATACTTTTACTTTTTTCAAATTTTTGAATAAATCTTAAGTTTTAAATATAGAGTCTCATAAGGATAGAATAGAGAAAAAATTAGAAAAGGAAAATTGGAAGTTATTGATGCAATTGACTCATAACAATGAGTCATTTTTGAAAAAAAACACCCAAATTTAATTCAATAATCATTGAAAAAAAAAAGATATGCATTTTGCATTTTGTTAAGAAATTGACAGAAAAATGCACTCAACATTTTCGTAAGCAAATATTCGATAAATTAATAACTACTACAAAGTAATACAATTTTCTCTTGAACTAAACTTTTGGTCTGATATTAATTTAGAGAGATTGGAATGTATACATATCATACATACCATTTGTTAAAACTTTAGTAATATAATTATTCATTCTAGGTACATCTCTTAATCTAAGGAAACATATTTTTATACTATTGCAAAATGTTTATTGGTATATAACTAATATGAAATTTAAGGATATGTCGAAATTTTAAAAATATTGGTCAATGTTTTCTTTCTCAATAAATAAAAGTGATTAGTAATTCATATATATAAATATTGTATTAGTTAAGTTGACAAAACAATTACATGAAAATAATATATAATCTAGTGTTGAGATTTTTGTGCCTATTTATGGTGTATGCAATTAGTTGTAATTATGTTTTTTTTTGAGTATTTGAGGTTCAAAGATATGCAAATAATTATTTTATTTCTCTACCTCTATTCCTACGAACTTATTGAAAAAGTATGCATGTCATTAGTTGAGAAACTTACTAACTTATTAACTATAATCTTAAGTACATCTTTTTAATTCAAGAAGGTTATCTTTTTACCGAAAAGTTTAAGGATTTGGTCAGCGTTTTCTTATAAAAAATGTACCTATTTACTAAAAATACAAAATCATATTATAATAAATAATATGGATATAAATAATAATTGTGTAGATTAGAGATTATTGAGTGATCAGATAACTTTAAGATAATCAAAGTTTATCCATAAATGTCGACAACAACCGAGTATTTTATTATGACATTACTTAGGATTACTCATAATTAAAATATTTTTATGCTAATCTTATATTCTAGCACGTGGTTTTACAATCAGATAAGGTAACACAATGAATTCGTCACTTTAGTAAATATAAAAAAGTAAATATGACCGCTAAAACTCTTCTCTTTAACGTTTCTCATATTTATATGTATGTTTATTGAGTAGTTAAAAATAGGTTATATAAGAGTCAATCACATATTTGGCCCAAAATTAAACTAGAAAAAAAAAGAAGCAAAAGGTCCCAAAGAAATCAAAACCAATCAAAGGCAGATATGGATTGGCCTGCCCAACTAAACTGGTTTTGCTTTTTTTGTCGACTAAATTAGTTGTTATACATAGGAGACATATTGAACAAACAGTCTTGTACTCTCTTTTCTCTTATTTCCTCCATAAAAGACGGCTAGTAGAAACTAGCCGTTGGGAAAAACACATGACAAATTCTGAATCAAAATTTGTTTCATAATTAGAAGACTGAATATTTGAACTCTCACACCAAGTTACGAACCAATTAAGGAAAATCTGAGAGTAAGATATGACATGGTTATTTGTTAGTATTCACTACCACATTTTTAATTGATTTGAAATTTTTAATATTCTTTATAATAAAATCAAGTAGCAAATAACCTAATATTATTGTAAGTACAATAAAATATCAGGTTAGTTTAATTTTGTTATTCGGAAATATCCTTAAAAAGAACATCTTGATGTTCTTTAAATTTAGTTTTTTCGTTATCGTTGTTGGTAATATATATAAGACGCGAGTTGGAGAAATAGATGTTGGTGGATAACACGTGCAAAACAAGTACAAGATAAAATATAATTTGTTAAACGAGTCCAACTAAATAACAAGATTATATCGATTTATACATAGATTATTATAATTCTTGTTAAATATTTTCAGTAAAAATTTATTAGATTTATACATAAGTAAAAATTATTAAATTCATATGTTTTCTCTAATACCATTTGAGTAAAGAACTCAAGAGAAGAAAATATTGTTCTCATTGAATTAAAACAGATTATAACGATGATGATATTATCATAAACTAGAAATCAATTACATTGTTTCAACAAAAAACCAAGATTACATAGTCTAATATTATTAATTTACAATCTTTGATCAAAGTATTGACTTCCAAAAACAATTAGTTTACCGCATCGTTATCTTATCTTTCTCTATGATTCACAAATATTTGTTATTCAATACATCATTTACAACTCTTGATGAAATATTTCATATCCTAGAATGGGCCATACACTCATTATAAACTTGAGATTCCTATTTATCTTGATGAAAATTTGATTTTTTAGAGTATTAATGCTCTACTTTTCAATATACCAAAAATTCATCCACATTATTTATCTTTCATTGAAAGAAATTTGGAAGAAAAATTAATAAATTACAATTTGAAGATTGACACAGTAGGCTGACATTCCTTAAACAAAATTAACGTAAAGATTAAGTTTATGAGGACATCACTTTAACTCTTTTTTCTTTTCTTTTTGTAAAAATTAAGTTAAGTATTTTGGTTATTTACATGTTACCTTGATGCGTAACATAAATTTTATTTCCACGTAAATTTTGCCTTGACATTTTCAGAGCCTTAGGAAAAAAACAAAACAAAAAAGAGCAAAAATTCATTAAAAATATAGTAAAAAAAATTTATTCATCAAAATAGAATAAAGAGGAACAGCTTTACCTCTTGTGTTTCAGCTTCCGAATTAAAAATCACCAAACATTGTTTTATACGTTTGTTGTAATAATTAACCGCATCTTCCATTTGAACAGATGTAGGCATACTTTTAAAAAATTTCTTCCTGCAAGCCGAACTTAAAACTTTAACCAACATATAATATAATATAATAATATAAAATAAATTAGTGAAATTAATACTTACACTTCACGAACGGTGACATCTGGAGGAAAATTTGTTGCTGCAAGTTGTGTTGGTTCAACGAGACTTTTCATTGGAGTCTCTGGAGTGCTCGAATGCCAATCCGAGGAAACATAAGATTCCTAGAAAGAGGAGAAAAATAAGCAATTCATGTCTTCTAACACTCTGTTCAACAATATTTATTTATCTCCAATATTTTTTTTTTATCTTTCTCTATAATTCACAAATATTTGTTATTCAATACATCATTTACAACTCTTGATGAAATATTTCATATCCTAGAATGGGCCATACACTCATTATAAACTTGAGATTCCTATTTATCTTGATGAAAATTTGATTTTTTAGAGTATTAATGCTCTACTTTTCAATATACCAAAAATTCATCCACATTATTTATCTTTCATTGAAAGAAATTTGGAAAAAGAATTAACAAATTACAATTTGAAGATTGACACAGTAGGCTGACATTCCTTAAACAAAATTAATGTAAAGATTAAGTTTACGAGGACATCTCTTTAACTCTTTTTTCTTTTCTTTTTGTAAAAATTAAGTTAAGTATTTTAAATAACAATTACAGTTATAACTTTGTGTAGTTTACAATAGAAATCTATTATACATAGATTATAGATGAAATATACAAAATAAATTACATATGAAATCTACAAGGTAGACTACATACGAAATCTACTTAGTGATTTGAGTTTATTTTAAAAATTTTAAAATATCGAAAAATAATTTTACGAAAACATTTGAATACATAACTAAAATAGAAGTAATTAAGAAGTATTAAAATTAAATTTACGAAATTAAAGTAACAAATTCATATTCCTTAGATTTTAGCATTTTGAGCTAGTATTGAGTATAGGAGTTGATATTCTGTAACCTTAGGGTTCAACATTATGATTGATAACTGTGTAATACTTTTATTTTATTTTTTCAATTTTTTGAATAAATCTTAAGTTTTAAATATAGAATCTCATAAGGATATAATAGAAAAGAAAAATTAGAAAGAGAAAATTGGAGGTTATTGATGCAATTGACTCATAACAATGAGTCATTTTTGAAAAAAAACTCCAAATTTAATTCAATAATCATTGACAAAAAGGAAGATATGCATTTTGCATTTTGTTAAGAAATTGACAGAAAATGCAGTCAACATTTTTGTAAACCAATATTCGATAAATTAATAACTAGTACAAAGTAATACAATTTTCTCTTGAACTAAATTTTTGTTCTGATATTACTTTAGAGAGATTTAAATGTATACATATCATACCATTTGTTAAAACTTTAGTAATATAATTATTAATTCTAGGTACATCTCTTAATCTAAGGAAACATAAAATTAGAAAACTAGCCGTTGGGAAAGACACATGGCGAATTCTGAATCAAAATTTATTTCATTATTAGAAAACTGAATATTTGAACTCTCACACGAACCAATTAAGAAAAATCTGAGAGTAAGACATGACATGGTTATTTGTTAGTATTCACTACCACATTTTTAATTGATTTGAAAATTTTAATATTCTTTATAATAAAATCAAGTAGCAAATAACCTAATATTATTGTAAGTACAATAAAATATCAGGTTAGTTTAATTTTGTTATTCGGAAATATCCTTAAAAAGAACATCTTGATGTTCTTTAAATTTAATTTTTTCGTTATCGTTGTTGGTAATATATATAAGACGCGAGTTGGAGAAATAGATGTTGGTGGATAACACGTGCAAAACAAGTACAAGATAAAATATAATTTGTTAAACGAGTCCAACTAAATAACAAGATTATATCGATTTATACATAGATCATTATAATTCTTGTTAAATATTTTCAGTAAAAATTTATTAGATTTATACATAAGTAAAAATTTATTAAATTCATATGTTTTCTCTAATACCATTTGAGTAAAGAACTCAAGAGAAGAAAATATTGTTCTCATTAAATTAAAACAGATTATAACGATGATGATATTATATATCATCATAAACTAGAAATCAATTACATTGTTTCAACAAAAACCAAGATTACATAGTCTAATATTATTAATTTACAATCTTTGATCAAAGTATTGACTTCCAAAAACAATTAGTTTACCACATCTTTATCTTTCTCTATGATTCACAAATATTTGTTATTCAATACATCATTTACAACTCTTGATGAAATATTTCATATCCTAGAATGGGCCATACACTCATTATAAACTTGAAATTCCTATTTATCTTGATGAAATTTTGATTTTTTAGAGTATTAATGCTCTACTTTTCAGTATACCAAAAATTCATCCACATTATTTATCTTTCATTGAAAGAAATTTGGAAGAAAAAATTAGTAAATTACAATTTGAAGATTGACACAGTAGGCTGACATTCCTTAAACAAAATTAATGTAAAGATTAAATTTACGTGGACATCTCTTTAACTCTTTTTCTTTTCTTTTTGTAGAAATTAAGTTAAGTACATAAATGGTGTGATCTTCACAATATACTCCCGCTTATGCCTAGTAATATATGGAATTAGAAATCTAATTGTAGATTTGTTGCTTCAAGCATATATTGTTTGGAAGTTACTTAGTCTTAGTCTGATAAATGTTTTCAAGTGCATTCAACATACTTGAAGTCATAGGTGTATGTCATTTTCTTATATCTTATGTCATTTTCTAAACATTAAACATTTTAAATTCTAAAAATGACACACATATTATTGGATTCTGTTGAAAATAAATTAGATTTTATAAAATAAATCCAAGAACATTCCCAATAACTATGATCTCACATATATAAGTTCAAGTCTGAGATCAAACTAAAACAAGGAGAGTTCAAATTATGCAAAATGAAGAAAATAAGAAAATTACACAACATAAATTGATGATTATGCTTCAGTCTTATAATGGTTCAATCACAGCACAGGAGCTAATGATACTTTTGGGATTCTTGGACAAAACCTGCAGTACTTGACCTTAGGAACTTTCAATAGTGAGATTTGACCTTGGAGAGTTGCTTCTAATTTGATCAATATGTGCATCATATAGTTCATCAAGTTCGATTTTTTGGTTTGTTGGACGCTCTAACACCAACTTCTCCAGAGATTTTGCCATCATGAAAAAGAACAACACTATTTCAAACTCATGCCATTGGCCTTTATAGCCACAGATCTTGACTTCTTTGAGAGAATTCAAAAGGTAAATGTCACTCTCAATGAGATACTTATAATGCATCTCCCAAAACAGATTACGTTCAAATGTGAAGTCATTTATCTGCACATAACAAACCAGAGTTTTAATAAATAAATTTGGAGAGAGAAACTACAAAAAAAGAACATTTACAATATAAAAATATTATTACGAATTTGTGACAATTTGTAAATAGTTGTAATCATTACTAAAATGTTTTAAGAGTTGTGACAAATTAATCGAATAACAATTTTGTAACAAATAAACTTCAAACTCGTATCAAATAAACTTCATAACAAAAATCGTACATAAACTAAATATTTTCCATCATAATAACTCAAACTTTTTTGTAAGAGAAAGATAGACTTACATCAATCACAACATGTTTGAGATTAGGGCACATTTTGAGGAATTCAGCAATGTCAAAAAGAGTACAAGTTGTTGGAGCTTTGAAGTCAATCCGAAAGGTTGTTAAGCTATTGAACTTATAAGTATAAGCCATTTTGTTCAATTGTCCTCTACCTGCATATTTATACTTGAAAGCCTATATACACCATTAGAACTCAGAGACGATCATAGGAGAAATAAACAACCATGAAAACTGCATACTATATATATAATTTAACTACACAAATAAATAACAAATTACCTCAAGAAAGATGGTTGTTGTTGCTAGTTCAGAGACTTCAGCTATAACTGCCAAGTTAGAAACCACCATGCGAGAAGGATCGTTACAACGGAAAATTCGAGCATAATGAAGATCTGCCTCTTTCAATGCATCTATTGGTCCAAAAAATAACAACTTATTGACATATCCTTCATATTTGAAGCATTTGAGAGTTGGTGCAGCCACAATGATGTGCGTAAGATTTGGCAATGCAGACACAACCAAGGACTTAAAATTCATATGGTTGTGAGCCTCGATACACAATGTCCCCAACATAGGACATTCGATTAGTTCAAGCGACTCGAGGTAGATGCAGTTTCTGAAAACTGCATCTATCGTCGTTGGAGTCAAAAAGCAGGTCCGCGTAAGCGAGAGTGTCCTCAAAAGCCTTAGTCCACTTGGAGAATTACCAATCTGGAATTTGCACCATCGCAGCTTCAACACTTTTAATGTCTTGATGGTAGAGAAATCGATTGGGATCACTAGAACTCTCCTGGATTTGGAGAAATCCAACTCAAGTTCTTCAATCTTTTTCCCAATACACATATTAATCCATGAAAATATGTTACCTTCAACTCCTATGTGATTGAGAAGACAAGCAAAACGGCGGATCTCTGGTCCTACATGGTTATTCATAACGTTGTCGATGATACCAACCACATTTGATTGCCTGCGTCTCACAGAATGAAGGCCACTGAAATCAAGCTCGAGAGATTTGATCTCTGTGCGTCTGAATGCTCTGGACAAAGTACGATTTTGTAGAAGAGATTGTATGGGAAGATAAGATGAGACCTGCACCAACAGATCTTCAGAAAGATCTCTTAGGATTTTTGTTTGCTTATTTGGGTTTTCTGACATTTTTGCTATATTCTCTTCTCTGTTCAGAGTAGCTATGGATTGTTCACAACTCTTAACTAACTCATATATATAGATTTTTTCTCTGTTCAGAGTAGTTATGGATTGTTCACAACTCTTAACTAACTCATATATATAGATTTTTTCTAAACCAGAGTTATGAATTTTTGTATGTGTGGTTTACAAATGAATGGAGATAGTAATTTATTTAGGCTATGTATAGATAAGTATTGTGATTTGTGACACGTTGAACTTAATTTATTTTTTGTCTTTTTGCAAAAAAAATTTTGTTTTTACTAAATTTAATTGAGATATAAATTATTATGAAATCCCATAAATAGTAAATTAAAATTTTATTCCTTTTTTTCTTTAAAAATACATTTATTTTTTTTATCATATTGTTATTTAGAGGTGATTTTTATTTATTATGGACATATATGATGATGTAAAAGAAATTTCTTTCCTTTGAAAGTAGTTAATAAGTTTTATGCATCATAAAAAAAAGGTAATGGATTTGTTTTATTATTGAAATTTAGTCATAAATCACTATATGTTAAATGTAATTGCCAATACAAATTATATTTCGACATATGCTAAATAATACACGTTTGAAATGTGAAGTTAACACTTGACTAAAGAAGGCTATTCGTTTTGAATTGGCGTGGAACATCCAATTAATACAACATTTTGAGAAAGGAATATTAATTTTTTTAATCAAATATTTAGTCACGAGATTATTGAAGGAGGCATAAGAAAAGAATGGACAATATCCTCATGAAGGAGGGATACTAGGGCTTTAAACCTTAGCAACATAAAAAGGGCAAAACAGATCTAATTGAGAAACTGTTGAGTGATTTGTTGTACCTTCAAAGCCAACACTGTGCCGAGGAGTTTGGGTAACGAAGAAGGGTCTAGATATAGGTTAGGTACTACTAAGGATTGGTGAGTGTAAAAACCAACAAGTGAGATTGTTGCTTTGTTGTACAATGAAAACGCACGATGCAAATAGTTCAAGTTGAAAAGGACTATTGTTCCTAGATCATGAATCTAGTACTTTTTCATGATCTTAATATCAGCTTTGAGATTGTACACTTCTTCAATGTTACGGATTTTTGGTAACATATCTTCGAGTTCTTCAAAAATAGATTCTTCTGTTTACTTGAATAAATGATTCTTCGACTACGTCATCTTTTGTAGCTTTGCTTTCCATCTACCAAAAGTACAAGTCAATTCCACAAAATCGAAAAATAATACGCAATATTGTAATGTGAGGCTAACATATGACTAAAGAAAGCTGACTGCATTGAGGTTAACATGTGAATTCATTTCTCGAACACTTAAGACCTGCAGAAACAAAGAAATTTTGGGCTCTTATTGTCTGGTTTAAGAGTATTGTACGCTTTCAGCTTTGGATTGCAAAATTAGACAGACTTCCACTAAGATCAAACCTTTCTTTCTTGAGAATAAATGTATCAAATGCTTGTTGTTTATGCACAAACCAGAAACCATCTTCTTTTTTGGTGAGATATTGCTGTTTTGTTATATGGTCTTCTAAAGCTTCTAGCTCGGTCAAGTGATGATATGTGTATAAAATCTCTTTCCTTTTGTTAATAAATTCAGAATTTATCAATAACAAAAAAGCAATATAATAAAACCATGATAAACGAAGGAATATGTTTACATAAGATTAAGGTAGACAAACTTTGATCTTACATACATAAGTTCAAGTCTGAGATCAAACTAACAAAAAGCGGAGTTTGAATCAAGCAAAATGAAAGAAAAGAAGAATGACACTTTTGGAATGCTTGGACACAACCTGAACTTAACTTTAGGGAATTTCAATAGTCTGGCCTTGGAGACATGCTTTTGATGTGATCAATCTGTGCATCATATTGTTCATCAAGGCTGATCTTCTGGTTTCTAGGACGCTCTAACACCAACTTCTCCAGAGATGTTGCTTTCGTAAAAAAAAACATCACTATATCAAACTCATGCCAGGCACCTTTATAGCCACAGATCTTGACTTCTTTCAGAGAATTCAAAAGGTAAGTTTCACAATATGATACTTATAATGGATCTCCCAAAACATATTACGTTCAAATGTGAAGTCATTTATCTGCACATAACAAAAAGAAGTTCAATATACGAATTTTGACAGGGAGAGAAAAGGATAGAGAAGAAGAGTGAGAGACTTACATCAATCACAATCTGCTCGAGATTAGGGCACATTTTGAGGAACTCAGCAATGTCAAAAACAGTACAAGTTGTTGGAGCTTTAAACTCAATCCGGAATGTTGTCAAGTTATTGAACCTATGAGTAGAACCAGTTTTACGCAATTGTTCCCCTCCCACATATCTATACTTGAGAGCCTAGATATATAAATATATGTGTTAGAAATTTTACAATCAAAACCATTGAAAGTACTACCTCAAGATTTATGAACAAAAGAAAACTAGAAACTATGATCATAGGATAAATTTTTTTTTTGTCAAACAACTGATTTTATTAATTAAACGTTTAAGATTACATCAGCATAAAATGAAAGATCACAAACCATAAGATAACTAGCCATAATTAAAAGATAGCACGATTTCATGTAGACTAAATCAAACACAATGAAACTCTTGGATAAGGGTTGGAATAAGGTTCTTGCCTCCGGAGAGAGTGATGACCCATTCTAGTTCTGTCGCCATAAGAGGCATTTGAACACGCCAAATAGCTGAAAGTTCTTTTCAAGCTTTGAATATATTTCTTAGAAGAGAAGGTCTAAAACCCACAAAATACTTCTTTACTTCTTTTTAAAGCCCAATCCAATAATTGTGTCCTCTACAATTATTTTCAAAAGCCTGCATATAAAAGAATTAGAGATATACCTTGTAGTTAAAGACCCAAACCAACAAACAGGCCCAATAGGCTGAATGGACCAAAAAGGCCCAATAAGGGAAGGAGTTGCCCTAGCTGTGGGGATTGTGTCTTTGACAGCCGCCGTCCTTGCAGCAACAGTGGAATGTTCGATGGTGTTTGCCAAGCCGGCGGTACGAGCATTAGATGGAGGTGGTGCGACAGGTCTATGAAGATCCGCCGCAATGAAAGCTGGAGGATGAATAAGTCGATCTCAGTGGTTAACAAACCCCGGAAGTTTTAGAGACAACATCGAACCAGAAGCAGGGGGAGTCTCGCCTTGAAAATCTTGAACCCATTGATATGTCGATGGAGAAGATAGGCCGAAGGATCTCACACTTAGTAGAGCTAAGGTAGGTCTCGATCGATGGAGCAATAGATCTCGGTGGTCGCAGGCCGCCGGAAAGTTATGGGTCTTCTTCTCCGAGAGAGGATGATGGAGATGACGCCAGAGATATCCTTGTCCTCGAAGGATAGAGCTCCAGGTTATGTCATCACCAACCAATGGTTCAATCAGACAAGAAGGGAGTGGAGGGGGACAACATTACAATGCTCTCTTGCTCTTTCTTTGTGATCATAGGATAAATTAAAAACCATGAAATATTCATACTCGGTATAATAATTTAAATATATTAAAAACCATGAGCAGCGAGTCATGTCTAGGGTCAATGGGCCATGAGTTCCAACTAATCTCAAGGAGCAAGTACCGACGACTATCTTGACTCCGATTTTTCTAATGAGACCTAAAACATGGCCACATCTTTATCTAGCCAAATAACAACAACATAGTTCCCGACATGAATCAAACTTAAGACCTAACGGTTTAGGTCTTAGCCCCAAGCCTATACCACTACGGTACATTAGTATAAGCTTCCATGTTAGCAACCACTATGCGAGAGCGATCATTACAACGGAAATTATGACGATAGTGAACCGCTGGGTTTTCTGACATTTTTGCTGTTATCTTCAATCACAGTAGCTATGGATTCTTCACACAATAGACTCTAGTCAGAATTTATAGGTTTTTAAAGATTCACAGTTACGTATTTAGGCTATGTATAGTCAATTATTCTGATTTGTGACAAGTTGAAGTTAAGTTTTTTTTTATTTTCTGTCTTTTTCCAGTTATTATGATTTGTGATGGTTGAGGTTATTTGCTTCCATATTTAAAAAATAATTTTTTTATTTCTTCTATAATTAGGTCTAGATAGGTAGTTTTTAATTTATATGGACATAAAGATTATATAAGAGATAAATTGTTTTCTTAAAATTAGCAAATTAGCAAATATCTACATATATAGAGCAAAACTTTTATTTTCGGTTTTTTTCCATGTTATGCCCCTATTTTTTGAGAGATTTTGCATGTCAAATTTTCTCAACATCGGGCATTAATTGTGTGTTAGTGTATTGATTAGCTGTTATAGATTTCATTGTTGTTTCCCCGATAACAAAATATGTTTCAATCTTTCGGAGTTCCTACTGATTATCGGATTCGAGCTGTAGTGGTTATTTCTCACTCTTTTCTTTTGCATTTTACCAAACTAAAAATAAAAATAATTTAGTCATATTTTCATTTTATCAATAATTTTCCAAATATTAATATAATTTTTGGTACATAAGAATCATAGCATAACAAATAATAAGTAATAAAAATTATAGTGTTATGGACTTGTGTATTGGACCTTATTTCTTATGTTTACACGCTTGCGAGAGCGTCAAGATCTTAGAACGGATAGGGAGAAGAGTCTGAGGGGTACGAAGCTGCTTGAGCCTGAAAGTCGCATTTACCATGGATGTCGTAGTTTGATGGATGGGATATTGATAAATATAATAATTATACATTAATTAGATAGGAAATTGGATATAACTGTCCATGTAACCTAACTTATGGGGTGAGATTGTCTCATTGAGCTTGTGTTTTTTTGGGCTTGATTTCCTACTTATTGGTGTGGGAACCGTGGAACGATCGATCGCCCCCATAGGCTTGTGACGGCGACAAGGTTTTGGAATCAATAGAGAAGATTTTGAGGGGATGAAGCCACCTGAGACCGGAAGCCACATGCATGGTATTGATAAGTATAAGTATTCAGCATAGAAATGATTAGCCATTTCACATTTAAGGGGAATAAATCCCTAACCTAGACCAACAAGGCAACCTTTCTCAAGTAGAAACCATTAGACCAAGACCACATGGTTCATGGTCCTATCAGTTGACTGTCTTGAGGACCTAAGCCATCTCCATCCATCTTAGCTCCGTCAGGTTCTTGGCGTTTTGTACCGTCTTGCACTCCTCGTTCGAAATCTTGAAGCCTCTTGTAAAGAGTTTCTACACCTTTCATATCATCTATATGAACCTTGTTGCTTCAGGTCCGTATTCTTCTTGAGTAAACTAGAGAATAAATCATTCATTTTCTTATGTTTGTCTATGACAAAAACTTCGCAAAGACTATACAACTATATACAGAAACAAGTTCTATCTGGAAACTCTTTTGGGTTCAAGAAACAGTAATCTTCAATCATCCTCCACCTCTGTTACAAGGAAGAAGATTGAATGATAATCTTTTTCCTTGTCTGGAAGAGATCCAATTTGGTTTTGTTCGACCTCTTTCAACGCTCTGTTTTGTAAAAGCTAACAACACACTCATCATCGAATACGCCTGCATCGCCATGGCCCAGTACCTACTTGTGTAGTTTTTGATTCCTATGAACTTATCTAGCACCCAATTCAAGGAAGAAATCACAATAGCAACAATAATCGAAATAAGATTCTACAAAACCATAAATTTTACTACTGTCCCAATTCTGTAAGTAAAAGCTAATTCAGATTCACGTTCACAATTCGTGTGGACGAGAAGAATTTCTTGCCAATTTTTTAGACCAAAAATCACTGCAAATTCGTTAATTAAGCATATCAATAAAAAAAATTTAGTTAAAAAATTTGGGATAAAATTGGGGGTTGGGTTAAGGGAGGCCCGCACGAAGTGAGTTCTGCAAAAGTAAGCAGCGTCAACACAACGGCCAGCCTATAACCCCTCCATAAATTCTTGCGCCACTTTCTATGTTTTACGTTAGCGCTGCGACCGGTTCTCACCGGCCGCTTTGTTTTCCTTACTCATTAGTTTAAGGCAAGTTTCATCGTAGTTGTATATGACCTTCTTATACTACCCTCGATTTGTCTCAAACAAGTTGTTCTTTCGATGTGGGATAAATAAAAAACCCCAAACACTTAATTAAAGGCCCATTTTCTAGGTTGCGTACTGAAGTTCAGCCCAGTATAAACCTTTACTTTTCAGAACTCGGCTCAGTTTAGAATTTAGACCCAATTGAGCTCAATATAAAATTGCAAACGGTTTATATAGAAAGTATTCAACCCAATGGGTCGGAAACCATCAGGCCAGGCCCAATTATATGGCATTGTTCTTGTGATAAACAATTTCATAGCTCACAAAACCAAGCCACCTAGAATGATCGTTGATCTATATATTAAATCGACCAAATTACAATACAAAAAATGTTTGTTTTTTGGAAGAAAAGAAAAGAGTGTTAAAGAAATAATTAAATACCTCGTACGCGTATTGACGTACCAAACACACGTTGAGTTGGTTAGTTAATCTATCTACCGAATATTGTCGTATGTTTTGGTTAATTAAATAATGAAATTAATATTTTTTTTATTCCTCTCTTATCCTTTTGTTTCTTAATAGAATAGTCAAAGATTAGTATGTATCAACATTTATTAGATTTTGTCACTTTATAAACCGTAATTTATTCATATTATCTCCGTCGAACAAAAAATTAAAAAGAAGAACGAGAAGATTTTAAGTCGACCAAAATTTCAACGTCTTTTTAAACGACACGTGTCGTATCTCCTGAGCTTCGGTCGGTGCATAAGTAACGTATCTTCATATAGATTCTCCTTAAAACCGTTGTGATACTCGAGAAATTACCGGAACTAGATGGCATTATCCATACTCGCAGACTCTAGCGCGTGACCACAAATACTTCTATAAATACTCATACGCGCGTGAATATAAATCGCGGGAGCGTTAAATGTTGACAAACACAGTCTATTCGTTCCGACAACATTGACTGACGGTTTACCCATAACTTGAAACAGTTATCAACTTGACAGTTGCCATCGTTTCGTCTTTAACTATTTCTACGAAATTTCTCGCCGAAGACTCTATGATTAGTGTAACTCTTTTTTTTTTAAACTTGAATTTAGTGTAATTCTTTTTCCATATCATATTACTCCCGTCTTTTGGCTAAAACCACACTTATTAAAAAAATGTAATAATTTATTTTAAATATTAATTAATATTTTGATTTATTATAGTTTAATCAATCACAAAAAACTTCAGAACATTAAAAGTTAAAAATTATTAAATACACTAAATTTTTTTATTAGAATTCACAAAACATCTTATCAAATCCAACTAATCAAAAACTCCAAAACATCTTATATATTATATAAGACAGAAGGAGTACATTTTATCAATAATATATCAATTTTAGCATCCATGTATAAGCAGTGACGGACCCAGAAAATTATTTTACCGGGTTCAGGAGTATATATTAAAAAATAATAAATTATATTTTATAAAAAAATAAATCAATTATCCCATAAAATAATAAGAAGTAAAATGTGATATAGAACGCCAATAATAATAAACAAATTTACAAAACCACTATGCGATCCTTTATATCCTGAAATCTCTTTATCATAAACTCATTTCTAATAGACTCAAACAAATATTTATCGACAAAATAAACTAAACTCAAAAATTGATCTCTAATCTGATTGCGTCGTTTTGTCTTCACAATCTGTATTGCTGAAAAACATCTCTTTAAAGTTGCAGTAGCAACACATAATATCAAAACCAACTTCAAAAGCCTAAATACAATTAGGTTAATTTCAATTGGGTAGATATAATATTTGTGTTTCTTGATTAAAAAGAAAATTTTATATAAAAAATGAATATATAATTCGTTAAAAATGAAAGGAATTGTGAGTGATGAAGTTTTTTGGGTTCTTATTGGGTCATAAATTTTTAAACAAGTTAAAGTTATTGGACTTTAATTACATTAATGGGTGCTAAAATAAAATAAAAAGAATCTTAAGGTAAAAAAACGCACATAGGTGTGAATGAAGCTCTATATATAAAAAAATAAAATTCGCCGAATTGCTCTCAGTCTGGTGGTTAGGATGATTCAGCTAAAGATTTGGCACATGGTTCGATTTCTACATGCAACATTATGGTAGCTTAAAAAAAATTATTGAGGATGAACTTTAGGAACGGGTCTTGTCAATCCAATGTTAATAAAAAAAAAATTATAAATTTTAGGGGGTTCAATTGAATCCCCTTAATTATACATGGGTCCGCCTTTGTGTATAAGATATGGATCCCCATTTTTTATAACAGAAATTTATTTACTGTCATCAAACCAATCATATATAAATATCTTTTAGAATATCTTTTTCTAAGAAATTTACCACTACAAATTGTTAAATCATTTACCCCAGCAGTTGAGTTTTAATAATCCTGCAAATTAAATATAACAAAAAAACGAAACTCTTCGATGTCTAAGCTTATGGTGCAACAATTTGCAGCTCTTCCCCAAATTTATGTTGTATATACTTGTAAAAAATATCAGTATTGTTCATATAATCATTAGTGGATCTAAAGAGATGCTAGGTGGAGCAAGTGTCCCCTACAAAACAAAAACAAATCTCTTATTAGTTCCTCTTTACGAAATTTTTCAATTTTAATATTTACTAATGTTTCACACCAAATTTTGTTCTAAATCCGCCACTGTATATAACATTTTTTTATCATAAGGTTAATTTGCTTCTTAGCTCATATATATATATATATATAGAGTTCAGTAGATGTGATGTGTCCCGATGAATATGCTCCTAAAGATCATTCATGTGGATCATCTTTGTCCCGATGTAGAGTCCATATTACGAATTACAAATTTCGAAAGAAATGAAAGATATACATGAAATAAAGCAAGTGTCAAGGTAACTTAGTACACCGACCAACAATTATATCTCTTATATAAAAAAAAAACACACCAAACACACCATTAATTTTTTTTTTAATAACAAACACAGTCATTATGTTAAAAAAAAAAAAACAAAGACAGTCGATAACCCAATATATCTTCTCCAGTTTATATTTGATAGTAAAAGCAACAAAATCTACAAAACAACAAAAATATTAGCGTTAAATAGTCGACTTCTCACGCGTTTTGCAGTTTCCAGTTTTTTTTTCACTTAAAAAAATAATGAGACCTTCAAAAGTTAATATAAAGAAAATCTACACAAATTTTGTGGGTGAAGTAAAACGTTAATCAAATTAAAGAATATTCTTTTCTTAAACTAACTGGATAATGATGTCTTTTAAAGACAATGCCACGTTACGTAGATGTATCATATCGAGTTAATGCTCATCTCCGTATTAATTAAAATGTGAGGAGAAGGCTTGATCATTTGAGTTCAAGAAAATACCTATAAAATATTTGTTTTTTTGGATAAATTATTGATTAACAAAGTAATATAAACATATAAATTATAACTTATAAATCACAATTTCCCTCGTCTTTCAAAATCTTGACTGAAAAATACGCATAATAGTCGAATACGTAAGAACGTAGCCACTTTCAACGACGCTTGACTACTTACAAGAAAAAATTGTGTTCATAAATTTATAATCATTTGTATAAAACAACTTTGGTAATATTATTAAGTAAATTAAAAATATGAAAAATGGAAAGTTGTGGCGCCACTTGCTAATACTTTTGGAGTTGGAGCGTTGATGGTTTACAGGCTGGACACGAGCACTTGGACTGCAACTGCTGACCCAAGTGAAGCAAAACCTTTCCTGATTTAACGGTCCATTATATGACCGTTTTTACATAGTATAGTAATATAAATTGTTTTCATCTCATAAAACAAATATACTTTTAAAAAGCCTCTATGATTTACCTTTAATTCGAACTTCTTTTGGTTTGCACACATACACACTATCCTCGATTTTTTGCACTCATGAGTGTTTTTATCTTTCCAATTTGTAAAATTTGTATGTTTTGTGAAATTAATATCAATTTAAGAAAATTGATGCAACTATTTTGTCATTTGTTAATAAATAACTTTATATAGTATTATCTATTTAAATGATATAAATATTACTAATGCTATATGTATGATTTTTTTGTAGTGAATCCTGATATTTATTTAATAAATTTAAACAAGTGTTCTTGGTCAAATTTGACACTTTGTTGAAATTAATAATATAGAAATAAACTTAGTCCATAAGTTGTATTTGCACTTTAGCTTCGACAAGACTATTGTCCCTTCAACGCACTTCAATCAAAATTCGTCGTCTAATGATATACCACTGGATGTAGTAAGTTAATGCTTTGCCATTATGATACACGGTATTTTTGACGCATTTTAACTCATGTTTTTCTTTTAATTATTTTATTAAATCAAAGTAATGTGTTTTAGAATATTTTAGTCTATTATCGAATCTTTTCATATCATAAATCAGATAATAAGTTACATTGAAACAACTTGAAACTATTTTAAGTGAAAACGAGTATATAGAAATATCTGAAAAAACATAGATGAACAATTAGTCTTTAACCAACAAAAACTGATATTAAGACTAATTATAGACTTATCAAATCTTATCGATAATGTGTGTTTAAATCTCTATGATCCAACAACAGTTTAGGATTCTAGGTTGCTATATATAGTAGTCGACGCCACGACAATGAATTTGTTATACAGTTATGTATGAGTTAAGAATTGGTTATAAATCATACCTTGAATAGTTCCATGATTTAGATTTCTGATTTCTTGATGAATTTTCTGAACTTGATTTTTTATTTATTGAATTTAAATTGTTTTATTGCTTAGTTTATTTATTTGTACCCATCATTATTACTTTGATTTGTCTAACCTTTGGTTTAGAGATTGATAGTATAACTATTGATTTTGGTAGATTTGATCCCTAGAATATTATTTTAATTTTCTATGCACTTATAGTAAGATAATAAGGTTAAAACTAAAACTTACCAAAGAATATCACCTTATAAATCAATATTTAACATTTTTAAAAAAATTTGGTCAAGATATTTAGTATTTTAATATTAATAATATCTCCATTAGATTTAGATAACTATCCAATACTTTATTATATAAAATATAATTGTTTTATTATGTTTTTCATACCTGATTAATTCCTGTCAATGGAGAGTGGAGACCATCGTTAATTGGTATGGTATATCAAGTGGCCCTTACATGATGGTTACAATGAATTTTGTAAATTATTTTATTAAAAAGTAATTGGTATGATTGAGTAGTATTAGACAAACTTTATATAGTTCTTACCGCTTGTTTACAACAGTAATCATTAGATCACAATTTTAAGAGTTTTTAAAAATAATCTTAACGTAAATCGAAATTTTTGTTAAGTACTAACAAAATGTAATTGAAAAAATATTGGAAATCAAGTGGTTGATGATTAAATAAGATTAAGTTTTGTTCGATTCAATTAATTACCAAAAATGTAATCAAGACATGTTAATTAATTTTGTAGCTAGCTTTTTTTTTTTCCTTTTTTGTTAATTTTACTTTTTTTCAAATAGTAATTGGATCGATAAAATCTGATTCATAACCAAAGTTTATATCTTAAATTTTTTTTTATTTTTCTTTTGTATCAGAGAGAAATCGAACTCCAATGCTTGAAGATTTGTAAAGTGATCATTATTATTGGGCCACCTGTCCTCGATAATTTTTTTGTAGCTAGTTAGTGTATGAACAATAATTTTATTTTTGTGAATACATAATTATATTAAGAAAGTTAATGTATCCTCTAGTTGTGGTCCGAAAAAAAATGATATTAAGATGGTTATTAATATAAATATATATGATAATTAATATACATAAAGAATATTCTTATAGATTCTCATTGTAGCAATAATTTCAATCGAGAGAGATCCTCCGACATGAATAATTTATTACACATATATATAATTTACACACGTAAGAGTAAGAGATAGTTTAGTTTTATGGTTATCGTTAATTATCTCATGATAACGTAAATAAAATAAAATAGGGTAGATTGACCCGGACCCGTTTTAGCCATCGCTCTCCATGAATCTTAGCCGTTCATTTAATGATGCATAGATCTAACGGTCCATATACGAACTATATAAATTTGAAATCAAGAGCTATATAAATTTGAAATATATGATCGTGAGCTTGTACCGTACACACATCCTCATACGAACACTCACAATTGTGAAAGAGAGAGAGAGCTTGAATCGGGGAAAATGGTTTCGTGGATAATGACAATTAAGGCGGTGCTAATCTCTAGTGGCGTCGCATCTGTAGCTCTGTTGCTTAAAGTCTCTGTTCCGGTGGCTGTTGATTTCTCTGTATCACGAGCTCCGATCTTGTGGAGTTCTTTGCTTTCATGGCTGAAACCACCGTATCTTTACGTTATAACTAACGGAATCATCATCACTATAGTTGCTTCTTCTAAGTATTATCGAAGTATTGGCTACAGAGAAGAGGAAGATGAGATAGTATACGGTGGCGATTATAAGATTCAGACGGAGGAGCCGATTGTGAATCACCAAGCTTCACCTCGGATTCTGGAGGTGAAGGATTTGAATACTGGTGCGCATTTCGGTTACGTTGTGGCGCATCCGGAGGCGGAGGAGCTGGAATTGGAGACGGTAACGGAGGTTGTGTATGACGATGAGGAGGAAGAGAAGATTATAGATGCGGTGGCTACGGCTGAGGAAGAGGAAGATGGTGAAATTGAAGAGGAGCTTAAGAGTGTGATTACGATGGACAATTCAAATCTGGTTGAATCCGGTGCAGATGAAGTCAAGTTGCCGCCAATTTTAAATCGGAGTCATCTTCCGCCGATGATGAACGAATCGGAGAATCTTCCTCCGACTGAGAAACCTTTAGTTTCTTCAAAGTTCAGCAACCGGAAATCCATGAAAACCAGTCAAGAAGGTACTAATTATTCTTTCTCGTTAATTTTAAAACATTAATCAAAAAGTTTAAATATTAAAAACAGAGGAATAAGAAGATTGCGTCATGTTAACTAAAACGGTTAGGTAGAATAATTTTTTGGTGAATGGTTGGTAGAATAATTAGAATAATTAAAATTTTAATTTTATGATAATTCAAATTTGACGTGTCCCGAATTATTTTTGGTAATTGGTTAAATCTATTTTTGCAGTGTTTACTTTGTCAACAAGTAAATATTGAATCGATAAAATTCGATTCAAATCATAAATTTAATTTCAATTAATTGTATAATTTTGTGACCAAATAGTTGTTCAGTTTCGTGTAATATTTATTTTTAATGTGATTTTGGGGTAATTAAACTATGAATACGTATTTTCGATGTAATAGTCGAAAAAAAAACATTTGTCGGTGTACAAAAATCAAAATTATAATTATTTACTTTTCAGGTGGAAGAGCTTTGAGAGTGACGAAGCCGAAGCGAAACGATACATTAGAGAATACATGGAAGATGATAACGGAAGGAAAGTCAACGCCGTTGACTAAACAGTTATACCGGAGATCTGACACGTTTACTCGTGGAGATTCCGGTGGAAGTGGCGTTGACGGAGAGAAGAAACCGGTTTACAAGAAATCAGAGACGTTTAGAGACAGGACTAATTTCTACCACCCTATGGAGAAGGCGACGGTGAGGAAAGAGCCGTCACTGAGTCAGGATGAGTTGAATCGACGGGTTGAAGCGTTTATAAAGAAGATTAATGAGGAGATGAAGTTGCAGAGATTGGAGTCACTCAGACAGTACAAACAGATCACAAGTCGTGGGGTTTAGGTTTTGTGTTTTTTTTTTTTCATTTTTCTTTTTCACTGAAATTTTTTTATTGGAGTTTTATACAGAGAAAAAAACGAAAAAATGGGAAAAAAAAACAAAAAAGAAAACAAGGTTAGTCGCAGTGAATTTGACATATATATTAAAAAATTACAGAGTGGAAAAAAAATTGTGTTGATTAATTTGTGAAGCTTGAGGTGTTTTTCTGCCAAAGCTTTGAAGTTAAATAGGTTTTTTTTTTGTATTTTTGGTGTGTGTATAATTTTACTTAGCTGTGTTGGTTTGTAAATATATTTGGTGTATTGGTTTTACATGAAAAAAAAAGAGAAAATAATATATACACTTAATTGTAAAATTTAGTCATATATGTAGTATAAGTAAATATACATGAATATTTTTAAAAAGATTATATATATATATATATATATTCTAATGTATTTAGTAAATATTTAAATTTAATTTCGAAACTCGTAACAGAGTAATTATCTTTTTAGCTAACTTCAATACTCCGTTTAACCGAGAGGTAGTGATCTCCTTCCAAAAGGAGTAAACAAAGAGATGAGATTCTGTTTTGTTGATTAGAGCCCAGAATTGACCAATATAAAAAACTTTATTTCATCAAACAAAAGATATAAAACTTTAATTAGAAGCAAATTTTTAGTCTAGTGACATGTGATAAGTTTACTAAAAGCATGCATAATTACACATTTATGGATCGAATCCTACTACTTATATTATGTAGTTGTGGTCCAGTATTAACAGAAAAAAAACATTTACGAGTTGCAATTCTCTTATGACATAAAGAGATTCAAAGAACCATCTTCAAATAGAATGACAATCGATTTGAACTATCTCCATGTTGTCTTAATAATAAAATTTTTGGAGAAGATAATGATAAAATTTGCAAATTTTAAATAACATTGTACAATCACATTATCTTAGAATTTGCATAAACGATAATATTACGATTTTGGAACAACATTCTATTATCCTTACTCACGATCTGAAACGAACCGTTGCTAATATTTTATAGTAAATTGTAAAACATTTTTTTATAGAAAATCATATTAGAAATTGATTAACCATTAGCTCATAATTTTATATGGATTTTATTTTTCACCAAGCATTATTCTTTTGATTTGCATATCTAACACTTCACCCTACTTATTAATATTATTTATATATAATAAAAATGCTATACCACATGTTTCAGAGAAATCTTAATTAGCTTGTAGAAGCAATGCTATTGAATCCTAACAAAAAGTCTGCAAGGCATAAAGATAAGCCTAACATATATAGATCTGTCCATGAACCCATACACATCCAATTTTATCTTGGTAGATATCGTGTACCAATCTATTTTATTATGTTATCTTTGCATTATAATAGCCACTAAAAATTGTTGTATTTGTTCAATGAATCCCCAATATAGCTATGGCATTTTAATTAAGAACCATCTTCTAAAAACGCTACTTTGATATATTATGAAATATTATTATTATTATTATTATTATTATCTTGGAGTACTTATGGTAACAACTCTTAGCCATTTTTATAACAAAATACAATAAATATACATAGATTTGTAATTTTTCATAATTGGGCATGTCTTCTTGGAAAATACAGAGATATACATAAGTATTTAAAACGACATAACGTATAAATGAAAATTCATATTCGTTGAATATGGAGGTTGAACCTAATACACTTAGTAGAGAGACAGGTGGGGTTTTCTTGTATACGAATTTTCTTTTTCAATTAGACTTTTCTTAGAATAAAAACATAGAAAATTGGTCCCCAAAGAAGATTTTGTATATCGTTGAAAACAAAATTCAACTCTCGTTATTATATATCTTTTATAAATTAATATAAGAAGAAGAGATATTAGGCATGTGGAATGACTATACCAAACCCCTAAACTACTCAAATATGGAAAATTAGTTGAATATATTCTAAGTTAAACTAAATGGTTTTCATTATAAATTGGAAACATTAGTTGGATTGAATATTTAAAGTATGTACTTATAAATAAAGTACAATGTTTGTTAAGAAAATAAAGTAGATGATAGTTGAGAAACTTAATGGCATACATACTCTTTTGAGAGATGTGAAGTGGGAAAATTATCTGTCAACACATTTATTGTTTTCAATAAAAGTCATTTTTGGGTTTATATTTGCCAAATTGCAATAAAACCATCATGAGAATGGACCGACCAGATTTGGATTGTAAGTGAGTATAGACTTTGTGGATAGAGACATGAGTTCCTTTTTCCTGATTCCATATTTTTCATACTCTACTAGAAGATTATATCAGACTACGCCCGGTTTTATATTATATATATATATATATATATTTATTTATTTATTTATTTTAAAATTTTAGTTTTATTTTTCTCAATTTTTAAGATGTAAAAGTCCAATTTTATGTTTAAATTTGTTATCAAATATTATTTAGTATATTTACATTAATTTCACCAAGTAAACTATAATGAACTTTTATTTTTTGCATAATCAAACAATATACTGAAACTAAATTAACACTTGTCATAAAATAACTATTGTATTTGTTCACCATAAAAAAAAATTGTATTTAGCAATATCAGAATGTATGTTTTTAATTTTTTTCTGATGATCAAAATGTTTGCAGATGTCTAATTTTTTTTTAAAATAAACTATCCTTGAAAATTAATATTCCAATAAATAAAAAATTATGAGCAACATATTAATATTCAAGAGTTTTTCATTATTTTCTACGGTCTTGAAAATATATGATTTCAACATACGATTTCGGGGAGAAGAAAATGGCTTTTATTAGTCTTTTCTATCCAAAGACACCAACATTAGACATAAATAATGTTGAAGATCGAAATACATAATCACATTTCTGATTCAAAGCTGATGTTCCCAAATCCTTCATGAGTCATCGGAGAGGAATATTTGTAACGATGCATTGACACACTTCCATGATGCTTACATCATAAGCTCTTATTACCATTTACCTCATTCTGAGGAAGAGGGACATCATAGAATTTCTTGTATTGCTTAAATTATCCCTTCCAAATTCTACCTCTGGAACATTCCTTACTCGTTGGACTATCCTTCTTCGAGGTCATCAGGCTTCTTCCTCAGTAGCTTTCTCCATTTCTTGCCTTCCCTTGAGCTGATTAGTTAACGTTATCTCCATAACGGTTTCTTTGTCACCTTCTCTTACGTATAGTGTGAGCCAACTTATATTAGTCTAACAAACGATCCAATGAATTGTAATAGGTTGCATAATGTATTAACATACGTACTCTCTATAAAACTGTCTTCTTCTTTCCCATTTTCATATGATTCTCTGTGGACACCAAATCAAGTCGTTCCCAACACCATTTATGTGAAAAAAATTAAGGAATAGTTTTTAAAATACGCTGAGGAATAAACAACTTGTGTCATGTTTTTGACTAACCTGAGAACAGACAATCAGAAAAATACAGAAAGTTGAGCTGAATTTGCGTGAAGTAAATGCATTGAACTCAATTCCTCCATATCAAGCAAAGTAATTAGAAAGCTGGAGTGTAGTTTCTTCTGTAAATGTGAATGGGAAATTGATATAACTGAGCAATGCCATGCATTTGCTCTTCTTGTCTCGCACATTCTTCCTTATGGTAGTTCCAATGCGAATTCATCCATCAAGTCCATCATATCATCTTGCAAATTCTGTATTATACAATAAATAATTCATAATCAAAACAGTACTCGAATAAGAATGAAGACAGTCATAAGAGAACTATTGACATGAAACTAAATCTGAACTATTAATTTATCTACCTAGAGAAGCTTGAAGTTTTTGTTTTTCATACCTAGATGGTCGAATAAAAGTCATACAGAGCAAGCGAATTAGATGAGTTGGGTCGATGAAGACGAAGGTCTAGAGAGTAAGAACCTGATGAGAGGTAGAGCAATATGCAACACATCAACATCACCACACATATCGAAACGGAGAAGCTGGAGGAGAGGAAAACCTAAAGTCGATTTTCCTTCTCGACACCAAATCGGGCAGTTTAAAAACCATTTAAAGAGAAAAAAGTAATTATGGGAATAGTTTTTAAGAATTAAGCTGACGTGGCTGAATGTTAGAAAACTTTAAAAAATATGAGATAACATTTAGTGGCATGTGGTAAGTGTACTAAAGGTAGTTACACTTGCATATCTAGGGATCGAGTCCCACCGCCTACATTATGTAGGAATTTGGATAATGAGCCGACCAATTCTAACTCAATATTAACAAAAAAAATGAGGTGGATGGTTTTGGAGGTTGCAAAACTTTCCTTTTATTAGTATAGATTTAAAATGATTTAATATCTTGTTTTATTTATTTATTATGTATTCAGTACATGTTTCTGGCATTATTAATCTCTTTATACATTTAAAATATATCTCGAATATTTGATTATAGAGACAAAATCCTGTTTTTTTTTTTTTTTTTGTAATCATCTGATTTGTGATTAAACTAACTGAAGATTCTTTAGTCATACTCGTAAAATTTAGACAATATGTGTTTAAACTAACTTAGACAATGTTTATATACCACAAGCCTTACTCGTAAAATTTATTTACTCGTAAACAGAATTGAATTAAAAGAGAAATTAGTTCAAAAACAAAAAGCAAACAGAACTAGAACAATTGGTTCGATATTTTAAAAACCGTTAACGGAAAATTCATAGGAAAAAATATGTTGGTGAAGTAGTTAGATATCTGTTTTTGCAATCATTTCTGCTGAAATTCGAGTCTAAATAGTCGTATTATTTTGTTGGGGTTATGAATCGGATTTATCGATAATGATGAAAAGCAAAAAAGTAGGATCTATTATATAGCATGTGTCATTGTTTTCAACTATCACCCACCTATCTTCCTTATCAATTAAATGTTCTTTGTAGATATAGACTTCCATATATACAACTAGATAATCACTTACATATCTAAAACCTTTTCTCTATAAATATAAAAGAAATTCTCTTTTCATTACAAACCACTGAATTCAGAGAAACCAAATCAATTTTTTTTCCCAAAGAATGACTACAAAACTCAATCTCCTCTTCACTATTTTGCTTCTCACACTTACACTATCCCACTCACGTCCGACTCGACCCGAATCTTCATTAACCGGATCCTACTCGGATCAGCTCAAGAAAAACTCCAAAGTTAACCATAACAAAGGCTATGGATCAGGAGGTTACTTTGCGCCCGGATCCGAGCCAGGAACCGGTTTTGGTTTACCAGGTTTTAGTGGCAAGGATTGGGGAAGCATGGGTGGAGGATACGGTGGTGGTTACGGTGGACCAAGTGGCGGATATAGCAAAGGAGGTGTGGTGAGACCAACAGTTGTGTGTAAGGAGAAGGGTCCTTGTTACATGAAGAAGCTGACGTGTCCGAGAAAATGCTTCAAGTCTTTTAGCCGCTCCGGTAAAGGATACGGTGGTGGTGGTGGAGGCGGTGGTTGCACCATTGACTGTAAGAAGAAGTGTGTCGCTTATTGTTAAAACATCTGATTCTTGTGGAACTGTGTCATTATATGATATTTATAGTCTTTTACTCTTTCTTATTATATAAAATATCAAATCTAAAATGGTTAAGTCAATGTAATGATTAATGTTTACTTCTGTAGTCTTTTCTCATCATAATTCAACTCTAAACTGATAAAAAAATAGTTAATATCTATTTTTACAGTTTTTCACGGTAGTTCAACTCTAAATAAACACATACAAATGATTAATATCTATTTCTACAATTTTTTTACTATAGTTCAAATTTCAGTAGATACATATCTTCCACAATAAGATTCAGAATTTGAGTCATGAATCAGGTCTTGTCGAATTAAATGAAAAAACACATCAAATGATTAGTTCTTAAGGACAAATGATTTATGAATTGTTTCAAAACATATCGTACGAATCTGAGCTCTGACTTTCAAACAAACAAATTTACATGAGATAGAAGTACATGGAAAAAATGAATCTTCGTTTGCACAACAAAGCAGAGTTAAAAAGACAGAATCTGAAATAAGACAGAAACAGTGAAAATTACATACACAAACCAGTATGTTATACAAGATAACCTTTCAAACAGCGGCTCTTAAGGCTCCTCTTGCCGCTTCCTGTCTCATTTGATCTTGTTTTCCACTGCCTCGGAAATACATATACACTTGCTGCTCAAACAAAACGAACCAATCCCAAACTCAAGTGTTAAAAGATAGCAATTACAGATTATAAAACTATGTATGCTTAATGACTGGTAATTTAGTGATGAGAGTTGAAGAGAGACCTGAATAACCCATATGCTAACAACTGATTCGAGGCAGAAGAAGCCAAACCCAATGAAGTAGAATATCTGTAAACAGAACAAAAATCTATGTGATCAGATCAAGCTTCAGTCTTTTCAAGTTTGGAAGATCATCAAAGAGTTAGAGAGCTTACCCCAACCAATGCCTGAGCGCTTATGAGATCTACTGCAGGCAAGATCCCACTGTTACAGAAAGAAAGATAGATTACAAAAAGGTTAGAGAAGAATTTTTCAAGAACATTGGAAAGCAACTATTTTATAGTGGAATATGCCCAATGACAGGTACCAGAATGGTTTAGACTTTGGAATATGTCAGTGTTTTTTTTTGAGTATGCGATGAAGAATTTTTAGTTGTTTGCTTTGTTCAATTTAAATGGGTTTTCCCAGATTCAAATTACCAAACACTGACAAGAATGTTCAAAATTTCAGTGACAATAAAACTTACGCAAGAGATTTTCCTTTGAAGACGACAGGTGGAGCAACTGCAGCAAAGACGGTGAAAAGAATGTGGAGCTGCAGCGAGAATCAAGGTTTCAGAATTGATTTTCTCTACCGAAACTGGTTGAAAAGAGTTCAGAAAAAAAAGCTCATTGTCGGTTACCATATAGAACAAGAAAAACCATCCAAAGCTCAATGCACTATCAGTTCTGCAAACATTCAACAAAGAAGGTAATAAAATCAGTAACATAATATAACTAAGAAAAAAATCCAGACTTTTGAAAGTAGAAAACTGCAAAAGTCATGAAAGAACCTGAAGGCACGGTAGAGTGGCCGATACCATAACACATAGCCTCCTGGGACACCCGCTATAAAGTAAATTATGGAAAGAAGCCATATCGTCACTCCTGAACAAAATAAAACCAAACTCTAAGTCTGCAGTTGAGAGATCCAGGAGAAGAACGAGCAAACTTTGAAACAGACTTAACAAACAAACCTTCTCCTTTGATCCAAGCTGTAGCAACGGCAATAATATTCCAGAATAGACAAAGAACCAACCCTGCCGAACAATAGCCACATTTGAATGTATCAATTAAATGAATAAAAAGCCACGAGCATAAATCTCATGCTATTAAATAATGTGACTCCTTAGATCCGAATACAAATGCAGGAAAGAGTAAGTAGTGGTATTATATGAAATTTGATAAACTAGGACAACAAAAACATACCCAAATATGTCGCAAAGGTAACGTACTGTAGTCTTTGGAGATGAACCGGAATATCATTTGCAATGTCATGATGGATAAGTGGGAAGAAAGGCGGCCAGTTTTTTGCTTCAAGAACAATTCCGGCTGCATAGAGAGAACCAGAGACTTAATGGTTTTTGTAATAAGAAAAATCTGTCAATGGAGACACATTTAAGTGGGAAGAACGCGTTCCAAATCATCACAGATTGGAAACAAGTGCTTAAAAAGAGTAGATTGTTTTCTAAAATTTTACGAGCAAGGTACCTCTTGCAGCAGCATCTTCTTTCCGTTTGAGATCCTATATATATAACCAAAAATAAAACACAGATGAATAGCTATGTCATACAAGATAGTGCAAATTTGAAAAGGTTTATACATGTCATCAAGGAAAGAAAAAGTAATCATGTCTGCACACATAAAACTCTTAGCACAGAGCTATCTAAAGACGGAAACTCTTTAAAACAACAGTCAAAGTCTCCAGTCCATTAACTTATAGAGCTAAAGGATAAAACTGAGAAGCAATCCAAAGCAAAGATCAAAGGAACTACCGTGAAAGCTAAATCACCAAAAAATCAAATGAAAGATAAGGCTTATAGTGCGTAAGTCCATGCTTTATATTAACTAATAGTAGCAGTCAATACCTGCTCCCTTCGTCTTAGCTCAGCTTCTTTGGCTTGAAGTTCCTTCTCTTTCTTCTTCAAATCCTGTATTCCCAATCATTAAACAAGCCACACAAAGTCATCATAACTAACTCCAATATATACCCAACCACAAGTTTTATAATACAAATTAATCCATTATCTCTAACAAACCTGAGTACCGGTTCTTTCCCTCTCAAGAGGAATGTCTACGGTTCGACCATAATCGAAACCCACTGGCTCAGGAGGCAGAGGCGAAAGTCTTGAATTCGACGCTGGAGGAACACCCTTCTAAATAATGAAATTGGATTCACAGGCAATACGAATCAGTTAATAAAAAAAGAAACTTTCTTGCTTCACAATTCTGTGAGAAGCATCTACTGGTTAAAAACTGAGTGAAAATAAAAAGCGGAGAAAATTGCATCATAAACTCAAGAACAACACTGATTTAAAACAAATAAAATTTCTAAATTTTGTCACACCGAAAATTCAGGAATGCAAAGCGAAAACCTTCAAAAACCTCTGAATTATAAATCTCTCAAAATTTTCAATTCCAATCAATCCACTTTCAGGTTCTAAGCTAAAAGCCAAAAGGAAAGAGATTGGCCACGAGCAAAAATATTCCCCAAATAAACCCTAAGGTAAAACCCAATGATTAATAAGATTCAATCAATCCATCAATTTTTCGAAAACCCATTTCGTAGAACCTTAGATTGGAGAACGATCAATCCCTACTTTTTACGAGTTATAATCCAAAGTCAAGAAGCTTACAGCGAAAGGATTGACTTCTTCTTCTTCAGCGAAAGGATTCGGATCATAACGATTAGCCATGACTAAGAAAATTACAACTTTGGAAGATCCAACGAGGTATATGTATCAGAAGACGAAGAAGAAGACTTGAAATCGATCTAAGATCTAAGCACGGAGACGAACGTTGAAGACAAGTTTTTAACACACATATATAAACAAAACCGTGTCTTATTAGTAATTAATTTTTTTTATTTTTTTTTTTTCTTATATTGTTAATTACCAATTATCTTGTCTGATTTTATACTTAATCCTCCTTAGTACTTTACACTTAATAGATTTATTAGAATAATATCATCAAAAACGTAAGCTGAAATTAAATATTATCCTTTTTAATAAAATTATTCAACAACTCTAGTTTTCAAATATTTTGAATTTTCTAAAGAGAAAGAGAAATGAGATACATGGAACAAATCGAAATGATCCTTTGGTCAATGATATTGTCTGCTTCGAAGAACGTTTGAAAAGTAACCCATCTTATACGGCACAATTTTAAAACATGTTCGATCCAATTTTTTAAGGTAAGGACTAAAATTCATTTTAAACAAATATACGATTCCTCTCCCTATAGAAATCTTTGTCAGGGTATGATAGAGTTTAGATTGTGGGATTTCTTCCCCATGCGTATTCGGTTATATATGTGTCTGAATTTCATAGGTTTGAGTGTTGATGTCTTTACTCTTCCTATTTGGAGTTTGGATTTAGTTCCTAACTTAAGAGGTTTTATCGACTTTGGCAATTTTAAGATTTAGACTACACTAATCAAAAGAGAGTGATGATTAACTATCAACTTATATAACAATGGAGCAAAAGAAAAAAAAAAACCTTTTCTATATTTAATCTGATTAAAACTGTATGTGTTTATGTTGTAGTCTCTTCAGCTTTCAACTGCAATAATCTTGGAAGTACACTACTCCGCTTTAATCTCCGGTTATTGCCAATTCGGTTTCTAGTCGATGAAGATCGGTCAAACCAGTTCTTATCTTGTGCAACCGCTCGGTTCCATCGTTCTTTAAAAGCTTGAAGCTCCCATGTTGATTGTCTTCGTATCTGCTCACAAAACACACAACTTAGACTCCTGTTGTAGAGACCAAACAAGTTCCTGAAAGAGATTCATTATCAGGTAACAGTAACTTACCTCGGTTCTTGAATCAAATGTTGCAGAACCGCGCTTCTGCATATACAAAAAGTAACAGAAACGTGATATTTTGTTTCTTTTACAGTCAAGAAATGAGGAATGGATGATCAAATAGCTTACCCGAGTCACTGTGCTGCGAGCTGAGTTCTGTGGACATTAGGAAGGAAATATTCGGTTATCGGTGTTTGGTAATTTATAAGGAGGATATGGAGAGAAGTAGAGGATATTTACCTTCTTCTCAGGATAACCAGTTCCACCAAGAGTTTGAATGCCTTGATGGAAGATGTATTCACTGTCGACAATGCCAACTTTCTTGCTTCGTTCACCCTATAACAACATTTAAAACCGATTCATCGATAAAATGCAGTACGGTCACAATGAATCTTGTTAACAATGTTGTAAGGTCTTAAAGAGGAAAACAAAGAAACAGAATTTACCTGAGCACAGTATCCAAGTTTCATATCCATTCCCCACCCATGAACCAGATCATTCTGCAAACCACAAAAAATTAACAAGAGTTGAATACAGTTTCACTAAGAGTAGAACAGATATCTTGTGTATGAACGTTCATCTTTGTAAAATTACTTGTATTAGATTCCAAGTGCAAAACCAGGCGGATCTGGAAAACACTGGAGCCATTCCTTCAACAAATCTGGAAAATGAGAAAAACAAAACGTCATTCATGTCTGAAAATGCCCGGATTTATAAACTACACCACGCAAATCAATGTCGCAAGCATAAGCAACCAAATTCTTTCACTTGAGAAATTTTACCCGGTGCATGGAGGCCCTTCACTAGTATTAGAGCACTTCATATTGCCTCTACTGTCGTAGACTCGTCTGCGGTTTTGGAACCATTTTGTGTAAGTCATAAAGCCAAAAATTATCGAGAGAACTTCTTACTAAGTGGTTCACAGGAACCCACCTATGAAATATTTTGGTTCTAGACCGAACTGTAAGTCTATGGTGAACTTCGGTTGAGTTTGGGTGCAAAGCTGGTTGAGATATCTCCAGACCCGCTGATTTAACTATTTTCAGATATCTGTAAAAAACTGTTTAGGATAGGTCTCCAAGATGTTACCTTTGTTAGGTTGTATATTTATGAGGGGAATGGAAGTTCACCTTTGTGGGTTGAAATTTTCCACTCCAAGATCTTCGTCCCAAAGGAAAACATAATCGTAAATGGAGACGATATCAGGATGGAGAAAACGTTTCGCGAACCACCTGAGTAAAATCAAAATGTTTTGACAAACAATTGTCACAATATGAACATTAGACAGACATACACAATCTCAACCGAGTTATTAACCCCCAGAGTATATTAACAATATCATTATCATCACAAGCTGGTCTTATTGGATTTTATACTAAAAACATCATTATACCATTTTGTCTGGTTATGTGCAACTATGTGTATGGCTTTTGAGCTCCACTCTAGATCCCACCATTGATCCATGTTTCCGTCATAATGAAACAAAATTACAGTGAAATTCGCCAGAAGAAACTGAATACAAAAAACAAACATTAGAAAAAGAACTACTGAGCTTGCCTCGTTAGATTCACTGACATAAACGAAGCATGCTTACCTTCTTTACAACAGTGTCAACATGATCCTTTTGTTTAAGTCCTACTGGCATTGCCAACAAGTTGCGGTTAGTCATTTCGCCTCTCTGTTGTAAGACAACAACAGACATCACTAAACTCCTCTAGCAACATATACATTTGATTCCTCTAGCTTATTGAACCTTACAGAAAAATCTAACCTTTGACCTCAGACTGCTACTCGACCAAAGTGGCTTTAACTCCAAATCTGATCTAGGCTGCATAATACCAAAAGGTAATCCTTTCAACTTTGTACTGACCGGTTCAGATTCCTGAATAAGATTGCATCAGAATGCGAAACCCACACATCGACATTAGACCCGCAATGCATCAAAATTAGAAACACAGAGAAGGATGTGAAAGATATTACCTTTGCCATCTCAAATGGATAATCAGTTTCTTCAATCTGAGCAACACCAAACAAAAGCAAGTAATATATATCGATAATCATGTCATCATATCAAAACATAAACACTCATTTCAGTAAGAAATTAATATTATCTCCTTCACCATACGGTCCATACCTCTGTGTGTTCATACTGAATATTTGTGGTCTTATACCAAAAGATCAAAAGTACTGTACACATAAGTGCCACAACCGGTTTCATCTTCCACGACGATTTACCCTGCAGATTCCCAGCATTCAATACATCAAAAACCCGAAGGCCCAAAACCCAGGAAAATAACGCTGAGATCTACAGAGGAAAAAGCTTTACTTACCCCTTCTTGAGCATTGTTTCTTCTCTTAACGAGCGACTTCCATGATTTAATAGACGGTAAATCATGTTCCATACCCTATTTACCGAGCTACAAAAAGCACACACAAAGCAAACTTCATGAATTTCTACACGAAAAAAAAAATCAAAGTTTTCAGCGATTAGGAGAGAACAACTCACCAAAGCCACCGTCTTTGTGTTCCCTTCACAAGAACAGAGAACAAAGAAACCAATTCAGAGCTTAATAGTCACCAAATCTCAGTTTTACATAGGTTGATCTACGCACATGCTAGAATGTATCTTTCTGGAAATCTACACGGGAAACACAAATATCAGAGGCTCCACATGAACACTGAAGAAAAAGTAAATAAAAATCGAAACTTTTTCGATGTAATCTACAAATGAGATTATAATAATGAGAAGATAACAGCTCAAAGAAAAAAAAATATCTGGCTCCATTTTCAGAGCTTACTCACAATCCCAGAAACAGACGAACAATCTAGGGCCAATGTGAAAGCGAAATGGCTAAGGATTCAAAAATAAACGAATAAAAACAAGCTTTGTTACAGATCTAGGGAAAGTAAATGTGCTAAGATTTTTTTAAGTTAGCTTTGACTAACACATTAATAAAAAAATCATCAAAGCTTATATGTAGGAAGAAAATCTGGTCGCAAACAGTTCAACAAATCACAAATTTTTTAATGGCGGTGCCATAAATTGTAAAGATGAGATCTTTAATTTCAGGAGACAACATGGAAAAGAGAAACCAGAATAAAAGAGAATCGTTGAATTAAAAACAACCTTAAAAGAGAATTCTGAAACTTGCAGATTGCAAAATTACTGTAATGAAGCAAACCCAGTTCGTAATGAAACCAAAGGTCCAAGAACAAACGCTTAAGGAGAGAAAGTAAAGTGTCTTCACTTTAAAAGGTGAGATTTTTTACCAAACCCAATTTCTAGAATCGATCGAAACCAAATACAACAACAAATTTTCTAATAGGAATCTGAAGAAAACAAAAAACGAAATAGCTTTGGTGGAGTGATTCGTGTCATTTGCTGAATCTATTTTCTCTTTCTTTTCTCTTAATTTAAGAAATAAATAAATAATTTTAATATGTTTGTTTTCAAAGTTGGATTCTGCCACCGAACACGAGAATTTTTTTGTGTCAATTATTTACAGTAACGTATATTTTAATATAAGAAGAATAAAATAAAAATAAATGAAAATTCCATGTTTTGCGTTCCTCAATTATTTTACACAACTTCAATAAGAAACAGAACATAAGTGTCTGTAGTTTGGTTCTAAAGCAACTCCAAATCTAAAGCTTTCTACTTCTCGAGTTGTTCAACTAGAACGTGACTTATTGGCCTAACTCGATTTCGATTGGCTCTGTTTTTCAGTTTTGTCAAAAAGTTTATTAGCTCAACGTGCTAAGCCCTTAACCGGATTAAACCGTTCTTGGGTTATTAAATTGGACTGAAATACTTATGGATCTATGATAAAGACGTGGAATTAAGGTAAGGCCACCTGGTTCTAGACATGGGTATTTTGGGTTAGTTCAGGATCAGTTTTTCGGATCTTCGAGTTTTTGAGTTTAAAATTAGACTTATTCATATGTATTTTTTGGTTTGGATTTGGTTTGGTTCGGTTAATATACTTTAGGGTTTATATTAGTGCTAATACATATATAAAAAACTAATTCTGCCCGAATATTCATCAGTTAGTTCAATTTGTGTTTAGGTTCATGTATTTTTATTTCCATTATTTAAACATATTTCTAATATATAAAAAAAGTATGAAAATCAATATTTAATAATAAAAATTTGAATATCTTGGATTTTTTTGTTACTTTGATCCAAAGTTATTAATATATTCAGATTTATAACTAATTCTTTTAACTATTTAAATTATGAAAAATTTAAATATTAATAATAATATTTATAATTTGGATATTCAGTACTTTTTCAAGTTTTAATTTAATTTAGATTTGGATTCGAGTTTTTGGAAACAAAAATCCTAGGACCCATTCTAATATATATGTCAGTTTTGGTCTGGGTTGGAATAAAATGATCATGCCCAATTCTGTATATCTCAGAACTTAATTACTCTAAATTTTTGGTTAAGGCTAATTGAAGATTTTTTTTCTCTCTAGTGGAACAAGGCTTACTGGAATTAGTGTGAATTAAAGAGAATGAGAATTGAGAAGATGTAAAATTAGTAATTTGATAATGATATGAAATTTTGCTATCATACAGAACTTTTGTTTTGTTTTTGTTTTCTTCTACTTATTTAATATGGGCACTGTATATGTAAAACATCAGGACTGTGGAAATATAGCCCAACAGAATATTTGAATTAAATCAACTGTTAATTGGTAACATTTAATTTAAACCGAAGCCAAAATTAATTTAAACCAATTTTAAACATTATCAGGGATTAGGGAGACTATACATTATTAGAATAACATGATGAGAGATTCCAAGATGATGAGTGATGAGCATGACATATATATTTTAGTAACATTTGGAGTTCTTGCTAGTTCTTGTTCTTGTTGAGTTCTTCATAGCGTGATACTAGATGATTCAACTAATAGTTCCGGAACATGGGATTCGATCATCTCTATTATAAATGGTATATTAAAAAAGGTTTTAAAATGTAGTTTTTGAATTATAAATCGAATTTTGTTGATTTAATTATTAAAAACTATAAATTTTTTAACTGAGGAAACCAAAAGATAAGATGTGACATTATTTGATGCATGCAAAATTTTCAAAACAAAATTATTTTTTATAATTTTTTAACTTTTGTTATTATTAACCGAATTTTTATATAGTTAGAATAATCTAATTAATAAATACATCCCTTCCCACAAAGGGAATTTAGGGTGTATGTGAAAACAATAAATCTATTCTGTAAAAAGATAGATAGAGATGACCTGTGAGGAGAAGCATTTTATGTACTTTAAACGGGATATGATTCTTTATATATTTTATACAATTATTAGAATTTATACAAATATTCTCCATAACATCATAGTGGAACAAATAACTAAGAATACAATAATGGAGGAATACTTACCAAAAGATTCAAGAGCGTGCGCTGACGAAACAAAATGGAACTATGGGAGGCTAATTTATAAATAGAGACTTCAATTTTTGCTAACCCAACTAATCTCTCGAGAAAACCAATATTGATGATTGATGTAATTTCAAAGTTTCTAATAAGGTATAAGATATATATAAATTTATTTTATTTGGTCAAATAACAATAACTTAGTTTTCAGAAAAAATCACTTCAAAACTGATGAATTTACTTCTTGTTCCTAATCAAATCCTAACCGACTTTTTCTTTAACAAAGTTTTCAACCGAAATTAAAAACATTTTTAACTAGTTCACCAAAAATATTTCCACAATGCCTAATAATAATCCATTTTTCTTATTGTATAGTGTAGCTGTTGGTTAATAAACAGCTAAATAAATACAACAGTTGGTAAGTAGATGGAAATCTCTATATATAGCTTGAAGGCAGCCAATAATAAATTCTTATTAAATGTTTATAGAATAACCATAAATGTACAAGTTCCACCACCAATAGAAAATTCTTAATTATCAATTTTTCCCTGAATTATGAATATACAAAACAAGTAATGATTTTCAAAAATCATTTATATAACATGAGGGTACATTGTGAAGTTTTAAATCCTATTAGTGTTACCAGTTTATGTCCAATCTTAAGATTAGAAGATTATCACTAGGTGAATGGCATAACATGGACCCCAAGTTGATTAATCATGTTACTTGCTTTGCCATGAAATCCAACAATTTTGTGGCATGCTTTGTGGAGTAGAAAGCTTGAGGTAGATTCAAATCCAACTGGTATAGATGTTCGTTTGTTCGTTGTAAACCTAAGCATTGTTATAACTTCTACAGTACTTCCACTTACTTCGCCATAGCAACCATCCACAGCCGTAATGTATTCACTTGGATATTCGAGCTCAAGCTGCCAACATAAACAAGATACCAATATAAAATGTAAATAAGAGACCAGTAGTTGCCTACGAATTCGCAATGGATTTAGATTCCCGACAATCTATTTCAGACTAATCGAATCTGTCGGAAACCCGTCCAGAAACCTCAATCTAAACGGATTTTCAACAATTTTGTGCGTAGGGAATACCACTACAACCTTAGAAAGACAATATAAAGTGTTTTGTGCAAAAAAAAAAAAATCTTCAAAGTGATTACACTTTGCAGTTTAACCCTCCAAATAGTTTAACTCTCCAAATAAAATGTGCAAATCAATATTATGGTATCAAAAGTCTATGTAATATTATAAACCTTATACAAAATTTTAAGGAGATTTTAAGGTTATATAAATTAAATTTTCAAAAATTAAAATTAGAATCTTTGTCACAAAAATTTTGATTTAATATATTATTTATTTCAGGCAAAAAATATTATTTATTATAATTTTAAAACGTGATAGCGAGGATGGATAGTTTTCATATATATATTTTATTTGGAGGATTAAATTTCATGATCGAATTATTTTCTTTCACTAAATCCTAATATAAACTCTGAAGTGAGCAAGTGACCTTTAATTTAGTGGCAGACGGTAAGTCCACTAAGACATGAGTCCTTGCACAACCAGAGATCGAATCCCACCGCATACATTATGTAGGAACTTGACTAATGGGCCGGTTATTTGTGGTCTGACAAAAAAAAAAACTCTGAAGTGATAGTAAATTACCTCTGTGACTTCAAGTGGTGTTTTGTTTCCATGATCGTCTCCAATAACCATCCGAGTGTCTTTATCATACACAAACTTGAGGAACGCAATACCATCTTCACATTGTCCTACATATATTTTTCTAACATCATCATAAACTCCATCGTCCCACGAACCACCTCGGTAACCACCTTGTGGTCGTAGCTTCTCTGCAGTAGGAGGAGGCATTGGATAATAATATGCTCCAATAGCAACAAGATCACGATCATTGTGTCTTCCATGGAACCCAACCACAGCACAACCTTTTTCCATTAACACAAATTTAGTACCAGACACGACTCCAAATGTTGGAGAGGTTCTTCCTTCAGATGATTTGAAAATCAATGATGTAACCCTTATATCACTAGGTCCAAATCTTTTGAAAGTCCCTTCCACACATGTGATTAGTTCACTTGGATAGTCAAGCTCAAACTGCAACAAAACCAGGCTTCTCATAAGAAACTAATCAAGATTATATACAACTAAACCTCTAGTAGTTATTAATTTATTGGGAACTAGTAAAAACTTCTCTATAACTGCGAAAATAATCAAATAGCTACGAAAAAACTACAAAAAAGCATTAAATAGTTGACCCTAGTCCGTAACCACTATTTTTGGTAAGGACTGCATAACTACGGATTTTTTTCCTGGCCACTGTCATAACTATATAGTCATGGCTAGAAAAATCGTGGTTTTGGACTACAGTTGTAACTATTTGATAACTTTTCGTAGCCATTTGATGATTTTTCGTAACTATATATATGTAGTTAATGTATATATATACACGATCCAGATTACGAGATCTTTAACCTCTTCTTCTTCTCCTTCATCTTGAATACTTTGCCATCCATGTTGACGCTCTACAACTGTGACATTGTGGTAATGAAATGTGACACATTTTATGTTAGTTGTATTATAACTAACATAAACTGTTCTTATGCTTTGGAAAACACCATCGTCCCAAGAAATGCCTCCATTACCACCATGTAATAGTGATTTGGTTATGGAGATTGTTGTGAAATATGCTCCAAGAGAGTTGAGATTCTTGTCAGCATATCCATGAAAGCCAATGATCTTTTTACCTTTTTCACCAAGTAAAAATTTCTTACCTTTTTCATAACCAAGCATTTCTGAAGTCCTGAAGTTAGTTTTAAATTGGAGTGATTGAATAACACCAGATATATTGTCATAGTAACCTTCTACATATAATAGATGTTCATTGTAGTGATAGTTTATTTCAAACTGCAAAATAAATTAGATTGATTACTTGACAAATGGTGAGCATAAATGGATTTAGAAGTTGAGTCAAATATTGAAATGTTTTGTAATTTCATTGTATACCGTCTGAGTAAAACCGCTACCGGAGAGACCATGGATGAATCCATCTTCTGGTTTTCCATTTTTGACGTAATCGAATTTGATGTATTGAATGCCTTCAAAACCACCTCGTACATGAATCTTTGCTATAGCATCATGGTCAGTTCCATCATCCCACAGATGGCCTCCTTTGCTACCTTTTGCTTCCAATCTAATAGGTTGGTTCAGTGTGAAATATGCTCCAATTGAGATGATGTTTCTGTTCCTCATGTATCCATGAAACCCAATGATATACTTTCCATTGACTGCGAGTGTAAACTTGCTTCCTTTGTCATATCCAATCAGTTCTGAAATCCTGAAATTTGTTTTGAATTGAAGTCCTTGAATGTAACCAGCTTCGTGGTCGTAGTAACCCTCTACGGATTCAAGATGTTCATTATTGAGATGGTCGATGTCAAACTGAAAAAGAAAGAAAGAGTTGAAAACAAATATTATAAATTCATACCATACAAGAAAATATGGCCATTTCGGATGGAATTTAATCTATTAGAAATGACTGATGGTTTCTGATAAATTATGAGCTTTCAACTCAAAACCAATTGACAATAAGTGGATTGACTTCTAGATCATATATAGAATATAATGATCTAAACTTTCGATGTGAGATATCTATCGCGTTCTAAGATGTCCCTCTAGATGTATGTGGTAATTGTTCCAAATATATCATCTTAAAATCACAACAAGACTCATCATGTCTGGTGGACCAACCGTGGGCTCTGATACAATGATAAATTATGGGTTTCCAATTCAAAATCATTTGACATTAAGTAGATTAACCCCTAAAATATATATATCTTAGATTAGAAGGATCGAGTGACAAAAAAAATGATTAGAAGGATCATAACTTCTCATGTGGGAAATCTATCGCATTTCTATCAATTTCTGATCAATTTCGGACCAAGGAGTTTGTCAGAATTTTTTGGTTGTTTTCTTGTAGTCAAATTAGAAAACCAGAGTAAAGAGAGTTTGTTTAGTACGAATCGATCAAAGACATACCGTTTCAATGAAACCTCTATGTCGACGACCAACAAGTGTTCCAAATTTCAGCAGTCCACTCTTTACATATTCAAACTCCATGTAAAGAATGCCTTGAAGACAACCTCCAACAAAAATCTTTGAAACACCATCATGATTAGATCCATCGTCGAATGTAAAGCCTTTTGTGCTACCTATCGCTTGCACTCTGTGTGCCATCGCCAACTAATGTGAATCTACATACATTGGAGGATGACTATTTATTAGTCATCAACTCAATAAGTTGAACCATTTCATACATATATATCTTTAATAGTAAAAAAGTTATCTATAGCCACGATTTAGTTACGAAAAAATCTGTGACTAAGTCACAGCTACAGAGAAAGAGATGAAGGATCCATTAGATTCCAAGTCGAAGGAATGAGAGATCGTGGAGGGTACATAGGTTTTATAAGAAATATTTCATGTTGTTTTTCAACAAGTTCTTAACAATATACATATGCTCATTACTTAAGCTTACAATTTGAACCAGAAATTAAAAATATATGTAAGAAATTACGGCTTAAACAATAATTATGAAGAATCTACATTGGGAAGAAGAGAAGAATGACCTTGGTGAGTGAGGAGAACAGACTTGGTGATCGGAGATTACTGAATTCGGTGGAGAATTGAACATTGTGAGCCATAAAAAGTGATGTATATTTATACAATTAAGGGAGAATTTGTCTTTATAAATGATGTATACAAGTATTAGTTTACATCAGGGAAGGAGAATTTGTCTATATATATCTGTCAATGGCCACAAGTGTATATTTTTGTATATTTGACTATTGATTCCCAATGGATGATATATAATATAGTCATGTTGATAAAATATTTGAATTGATTACCGATTGATTTAGCAGTAATCTCGATGTTAATTTAGAAAACACACATTGGATAGCTTTATAAGTTCTCATATATAATGTGAGACTTCGAGTCACTTGCAAGTTTGAGAAGTAGTCTCTTGTTCGATCAATATTTCTGAAACATAATGGAATGCATACCAATTGGTTAAAATACATTAACAAGGAGAAAACACACGTAAATCCACTTAAGAAGAAAATTAGAATAATGAATTCATCATAAATCAATTAGACAAAAAAAGTTAACTGAAAAGAGGCATCTAGGCCTAGTTGGTTTGCCCCTGATTTAGCTAGGCATCAGGTGGTAAGTTCGAATTTCACCTAGCTCTAGTTTGAGAACTTTGACTATAGACTAAGTCTTATCGATCCAATGTTTACTTGTTGACTATGGACTAAAGCATGTAGGCACTTTGGATATAAAGGATTTGACTTGTGTTCTTTTAGGACAGCTAGATTTGGTTTCCCAAGCATTATTAAATAGCCATGTCGACGAATTTTATTAATTTGGAATTCGTATTATTAGAGTAGAAAAGTATTTTTGTGGGTAGTGAATGGAAACTAAATAGGAAACTTCAACTCTTAGACCTTTTCGTAGTCCTTCTGTTTCATTGCTAAAATTGTTGCAAGACTATATATAAAAGTCGTAGACCCAATAGATCATGGTTTATAATATATATTGAGATCTCTAAAACGCATGGATTAAACTTAACTAAAGTCCCCATTGGAAATTGCTTTCACCGTTTTGAAGTAAAATATTAAAATTAAATCAATCACATAAGTTTTGTCAATCGGGGCCTAAACAAAAAACTTAGGCATAGAGAATGGTGTTGTAATTAATCTGATATAGTTCTGAATGTATTCCCACACTCTCTGATTATAACTCGACCGAGCTTATTGTCTTTGTCTTGATTTTGGACAAATATAGGATGAACAAGTAGACTAATTTACATTTTTAACAACTAGTTTTACTAATTATCATGATCCATCACTGTCTATTTCCTGCAGATCACTTCTATTATCAAATAAGCTTTCTCTGCCTAACTACAAACAACATATGAAACAAACCCTTTACTTGAGAAAAGAGGAATCCCCAATTAAAATCATCTAACTCGGTTCCGTTTTCTCCCTGCAACTGTGGAAGAGTCAAGTCCTCGATTCGCTTGTCTACGGTCCTTTCTTCTGTCTACCGATGTTTCCTTCTTACTCGCAGCTGAGGACTTCATCGCAGAAACGGGTGAATCCGTAGCAGATCTTTTTTTACCTCCACTTGAAGTCTTTGTCATATCCTGCACAGCAGTCTTAAGAGGGTGTGCCCCTGTTCTTGGTTTTTTAGCTGCCAGGCTCGTTCGAACAGCTATAGATTTCTGAGGAGCAACTGGAAGCTTGGTGCTTGTAGTAATGCTGCTGCGATGAGGATGATGATCTTCTGTTAAATAGTGTCTTAGAGACTTGGTGACAATGCCTCTAAAGGACACCGCGGATTTGTACTCACAAGTGTTCTTAGAGTAAAAAATGGCTGCATTGTTTGCCACCAAAAGAAGATCCCTATAAAGCTCTTTCGCAGAAGATATCGAACAACCGTTGATTCTTAACTGTATAGTGTCTAAATCCATATGCCTCCGTACCAATTTCTTGTATCTTCCCCTTTTCTGTTTATGTAAAACAGAGAATAAATGAGATAAAATGGCTGTTTCAAGCTAAGACTAAAGGAATACCGTATTTGATTATTACCTGGCTATCAAGCCGTCTACGGAAGACGAGTGCACATTCATTTTGTGCGACAGTGTTGTATATCTTCATAAGCTCCATTGGTGAAGCCAAACCATGACCGCGGCTTTGTCTGCTGCTAGTAGAAGCAGCTTCTTTACACCTAGAGATGCTAGCAATATCCGCAGAAGTATCCAACAAATCGCTTTCTTCCACAGTGCTCACTTCCGTCACTTCTTTACCAACACTGCAATCTTTTCGCTTTCTCTTGCCTCGTTTCTTCCTCATATTCGGAAGTACTTGTCCTCCTCCTCCATACACAGATTCGAATATATCGCTGTGTAATAAGTTTTTTTTATTCTCTTGCTCTATTATTGCTGGAGCTTCTGACTTAGCTTCTGGTGACCAATTTGTTGTGGTCTGCTCTTGCTGTGTGAAACTACCAACTGATGACAAGTCTTTAGATGTATCTTTGCTTGTGCATTCTCCTCCGACCTCGGATTTCGGGGAGGGTTCGAGTGATAAAGTTCGGCTAGAATCATAATTGTTTTGTTGACATTCATCGTTACTTTCTGACTTCAGACTCTGAAGCTTTGATTCCAACGACCTGAAAGCAGAATATTATATCACCAGATTAAACATATTGATTCTCGGAGTTCATACATAAAAAATGTTTAGGACTTTAGCAAGAACTTGGTGATTAGAAACACGTGCTAACCCAATCGAGTCTTCAGATCTAAGTAAAGCTGCCTTAAGCTCAGCTACACGTTTCTTCTTAAGCTCTTCAAACCAACCTCTACAAGAACATAAACACATGTAAAAAATGTTAAATCATATGTCACAAAAACTCGCTATCTGACAACAAAGTGCTAAGAACAAATCTTTACTTGCATCCCAAATAACGTTTTCGCAACTCCTTGTATTTGGCCTTACATATCTGCAAATAAGAATAGAAATTAGCAGATTCAGAAGAAAGAAAATAATCTGAATTGAGCCTGCAAATATCACAATCACTAGACATTTCTCTAATGTACTGCATAACTTAAAATCTTAATTAAGAAACTTCAAATTCAATGTAGTTATGTTTCAATTCGAGAAAGAAACATTGAAGTACATACAATTTTCTAACGATAATAAGCAATTTTTTTTTAACTGGACCCAAAACTTTTCTTGACACACAAGTGATGAATCTATGCTTCTAAATCCACCGACAACAATACTTTGTTTTGTCTCCTGAAACTCTTATCTTCTTTTCGAACTTTTCAAAAACTAAATTTCAGAATTAGACAAAAAAATTTGCTTCACTAACCTAATCTGATTCAGACGTTAATATGAAATGAATTTTGAAAAATTAAACGAAATTGAGGAGATTAATAGAAACAAAACCTCAGGTGTGAAAATCTCAGGAAGAGAATGAGAACGGAGTTCATCAGCGACGACGGTCCAGTCGCTAGTTCCATGGCGGAGAACAGCACCACCAAGAAGAAGCTCCTCCCATGTTCCCCAATCAGTCTCCATCGTCGTCCTCATCATCATCATAACCATCAAAAAAATCAATCACGCGTGTACATTACGCGCTTCTCTATTTTGAAATTAAAAAAAAAACCCGAAAATAAAACTACGCACCACCGGCGCACGTTAGCCTGTTACAAATAATATTTTCTCTCTCCGACCACTCAATTTCTCCGAAAATAGACACAGAGACAAACCAACAACCAAAAAAAAAATATTCAGGTGAGATAAGATAAGATGCTAAAAAAAAAGCCGTCTCAAGTGGATTTGTTGTCGGAGATAAATTACAGAACAGCTGTTTTCCGACCAAAAATGGAGAAAAAATTTAAATTCAAAATTAGAAAAATAAATAAAAGAAAATCAGAGACGAGAGAGTAAAGGTTGACGAACGGTCTCGAGACGCTTGTAAATGGAAAAAAATTGATGGTTCTGTGTTTTTTTTTAAATTTGTTTTTTTTTGTTTGGTTTTGTTCAAAAGACAAAGAAGATTTCTTTGTGTGCCTTTGTTTTTTTATTTTTCCTAAATAAAGTAATTTATTAACCGATTTTTTTATCTTTTTATTTATATATTGGGATTCCATTTTTTCGTCATTACCACTACTTGTAGAATATTTATCTCTTATTCTTCCAATACTGTTTTCATTTTTATTTTTCAACAATAATGTTTTCCTAAACCAAATTCCAAACTGAAGAAATTTTATACATACATCATTCCATTTTATTTAATTTGTTAAAAATATGTTATATAAAGCAAATAATTTTTTAGTCCACTCGTTAATCTGTGGCCAAATTACGAATATAAAGGAAGTTTCCAAGGACATTCGTAAGCAATTTCCTAATTTTGCAATAAATGAACAAAATACTCAATAACAAAGACAACAATCATGAACACTAATTACTATCTGAAGTTTGTCATTAACATATATGGTAGATAGATAAACAATCTTTTAATAAGTTTATTATCTAAACATCCAAATGACACATGACCAATTCCAAAAAATTAGATATAAGTCAGTGGACCAAAAGTAGATTGCCAAATGAAAATTTCATATACCGAATGATGTCTTCTCATTAAGATTGCACATTACATTCACATGGAGAAAGAGACAGAGAGACATTGTAATAATCCATTTCAGCTAAACAACTTGAGAATTTACTAAATCACGAATCTGAGGGAACATAATAACATTAATTTCAGAGATTGATTTACATCATTTACCTATTTTTCCCAGAGTGTTGTTCGTGTTCTTCCCGGGCGAATGAATCAGAGAATCCGCCACAAGAAAACAGCGATTTTTCAGTGATTTTTGAAACGCTGGGAGGAAGATGAAGAAAGCTCTTCATAATGTACAGATTGGAGAACTCAGTGAGAGGGGTTCTGGTTAGTAAGTGATTTTGAATGTCGTCTTGGATTTGAACTTGGAGTTATGGTGTTTGAAGAACTAGGTTTAGTTCTCGAGCTTTTCGTGCTATGAGACCACCTCTTCTGCAATTAATGAAAGAGGGAAAAACAATTACACAACCGAGAGAAAATTATGTCCGCAAGGGTTCTGGACTTGACAATAATGAATCAGGACTAAGTTTAGATGTCTTTAAAGATGTTCTTTCACCTTGTGAGTAGTGGAAGAATCTTGTGAACCTTTTGCAATTCTGCAGAACAACTTTGGCAGATCTGTAACCTGTAGTTTCTCAAGTTGTTTTACTTTCGAGGAAAAGAGAATTAAGTGTAGCAAATGGTGTTTGTATGAAGATATAAGAGAAGCGGAATTTATAAGTACCTTTCTTCTGCATGAAGATCAACACCAACAACTCGTCGTGCTGAAACAGTTGATTGTATAACTGTACCAAACACTGCTACAAGCTTCAAGAGCATTTCCAAGGAGACATTTACAGGCCTATACAAAATTGAAAACACATATGGAATTTCGATGAATAGGATATTGTTGCTTTCCTCAGTTGAATCAAAAGCTCCATAATTTATAACGTGAACTGTAAATGTTACTAACTGGTGCCAATCTCTCATGGAAGACTTTTGTTCCCACAGTTAAAGCAAACACTAGTAAAAAAAGATGAGATGATTTTACCTTTCACTCCTGCTGCCCAATAAGCCTGTGAGAACAGGTCCTAATTGAGAAAACAGGTCTAGTGTTAAAATCTCTGTTTTGTCTGCTAGAATACTGATCACATCTGCTTGAACCTGCTCCAGTTAAAGCGAGTTCAGCTTTTCCTAACCCGCAAAGCATAAAAAGACAAGAAAAAGTTATCTACAGAGACACTTACAGCGTGATCTGACAACTTTTTCAAGGTCTGGATCGCACCTTTAATGTCGTTACGCTCCCAAAAATGTCTTACAATCTGCATATATGTCATAAATTAACCACTTAATTTACCAGTCAAAACGAGAAAAAAAAACATAAAACATGTATCAGAGATATACTTACCTGTAATTTTGTCAACCTTAATTGAAGAGTGTTTAAGACCTCATTATGAGTTTGCATTAATTTCTCACTGATGTCACCTTCATTCTCCCTCCCAGATATTTGAGGCTCTTCCTGCTGTACAAACCAAACAAATTAAATACTTATTATGTATTCAAAGCCCTTATTGTTTTGTAATCCTTGCAGTTCCATATATTTTTGTAGAATAGGCGAATGTTAGATTTAATTATAGAATAAGCTACATTTCAAAGATGGAGAAAGTATGATATTTAGTTTCCTGAACTTATCACTTGAAGCTTACCAGGGTCAGTACATCACAGGCTAGGTGAGTTTGTGTACTATATGCCTCCTCCAGTGTTATATCAGTTACCTGATCAAGTACTGCTGGTGTTGCCTGTGTTTGAGTTGGGCTAAATCGTTGCCTGGATCTTATATGTGATGCATTTGATGTCACGTTATTTGCTTGATTGAGATTAACAGGAATTACACGGGCAGGAGAGCTCCTAGCTGATCGTGGTAATGCGACTGGAGGCTCAAAAGATGGCATATTATCTCCTTGATTGGGTTTCATTGGCAGTACACGGGCTGGTGAAATTCTAGATGATCGTGATGATGAGACAGGACGCTCATCATACGTGTTACTTGCTTGATCGAGTAGCACTGGCAGAGCACGCGCTGAAGAGCTCCTAAGTGGTCTTCTAGATATTCCAGGATGCACATCAGATTTCCTGTTAGTTGTCTGACGCTGATTTAATATCACAGGAGTAACCGGGGCTGGAAAAGTCTTAGATTGTCGTGGTGATGTCACAGGAGACTCGTCAGACGTCAAATTAGTAACCAAAGGCCTATCAGGTCTTGCAGATGTTACAGGAGGCTCATCAGATTCCATTTTTGTGATCTGATTGAGTATCACAGGCATAACTGGCTCTGGAGAAGCTCTAGCTTGTCGTGTTGATGTTACAGGAGATGCATCAGTTGCCATCTTAGTGTCCCGACCGAGTACCACAGGCATTACGCTGACTGGTGTAGTCCTAGTTCGCCGTGTTGATAGCACAGGAGCTTCAACTGTCATTGAATTAGTTGCCTGATCACGTTTAACCACAATTACTTTGGTAGGTGTCGTGCTAACTGCCTGTATCGGTGTTGTTTGGGGCTCTTCCTCTACAGCATTGGTGCTTTGAATTATTAGCTGTGTTGATAGCACAGGAGCTTCAATTGTTGTCAAGTTAGTTGCCTGATCACGTTTAACTGGAATTACTTTGGTACGCGTCGTGCTAACTGCCTGTATCGATGTTATTTGGGGCTCTTCGTCTACAGCATCGGTGCTCTGAATTATAGTTGCACTGGCTACTTTATCTTCAGGAGTAATTTTTTCTCCTCTCTCAAACCTTTCAACCAATGACCGTGTCCTCCCTGAAACAACTTTTACTGCAAACGTAACAGTCCTTAATGAATTAATAACCAAACTATATGCTATTAAAGAGATATATCGACAGCAAATTAAATGGCTAACCTCCTCTAACAACCTTCACAGAGATTGGTTCTTTGCTACCTCCAGGGCACTCAAGGCCTACAGGGCACAATATTTATAACCAATTTAGTAACTTGAACACAACCAACAAAAAAGTTGTGAAGAAAGTCCTAAAAGTAGCTAAAGATATAGATGTACCAACCTAAAAGCTAATACTGTCTCATGTTTTCTCACTTGTAAATTTGAAGAACACTCACATGAACAGAAGACTAGTTGTATCGACTTCAGAAGAACAAATCCCATTATTTAGTCAACGCTAATTTTGAATCAAAAACTTACTTTTTGGTTCATCACCAGCCTTTTTTGGTGATAAAACTCTTTCTGACCTGCTTGAAATGCTCTTGTTATTGATATCACCGTCACATGGGTTACTAGCTCTATTAACCTTAAACCCTGTTGGCAAGTCTATGTCTCTTTTGTACTCTGACCCAGTCTTTTTGCTGTCTAGAGCTCCGGAATCCCCAGATGCCAATCTTTCCTCGTTGTTCATAGCATGTGGTGATCTCGGTACAAGAGGCGGTTTCAGCACCATACCTGAGACAACTGCAAAAGCTGTTAAAAAATTGATAGGATTAGAAAAGCTCAAATCTTATGAAAGTAAAGTACGAAGTCGGATAATCTACATTTTACTTCATCAGTTGGTGATTCTGGTAATAAAGTTTTCTCAAACTTGCTGGTTATACTCTTGATGATGGAATCATCGGCATTCAATGGTTTCCTACCACTCTTTACTGATTCAAAAGCCGTCTCAGTATCTAGCTTTATCTCACAATCCCATCCACTTTTCTTCGGAATCTCAGATGGGACTGCCAATGACTGCTTCTTTGTTTCGTCAAACTTTGTTGACGTCTTTCGTACATGAGCCGGTCTCAGCAGCATGCCTGGCTTTGTTTTCGAGAAAGTTATAGATTCCCTTCCTGAATCAGAAAACTCTTTCCCAATATCATTATCCCGTGGTACAACACTATGCACTGTGAAAGAATTATCCCCTGCTTGTCCAGTAGATGTTGCATTGACTTTCGGAGTACTTAGTGATCCTGGCTTATGTACAACAGTTGAATTTCCACCTGCAGTTATGAAAGACAAAAAATTAGCCCAAATATAAATAACAAGCATACAGAAGCATAAGACATTACGTTCTTGCAGCATAGAGACCAGCATCAAGGATTAAAATCACAATCCAGCTCTCAATGGTTAGGGCTACGAATAATCAATCCATTCATATAGAAGACCACCATTTCAGACTCCTTCACTTACAATAGCTACAATTAAGAAATAAACGCAAACATGTACTGATGTACGGGATTGATTAGAGAAGGCCTAAACATAAGATAGCTTTCCTCTATACAGCACAAGCCAACTACAGTTAGTGCTCTTTGTTGATAGTCTATCAGAGTTAAATCAATTCAGTGTCCATTAAAATTCTTTATACAGATGGCATGATACCGCCTAGGGCCTTCTTAAACCTAACCAGAAACCTGCCATAACCTACTTGAAGGGAAAAGCTTCACTAATTAACGTAGGGACAAGAGAGATGAATCCACAAACATTGAAACCAAATTAAAATTCACTCACAGTCGATATAAATGTTTTTAATCTCTTTTGTCTCATAATCTGGAGATGAGCTGCGCCTAGGTTCAAAACTTATTCTCTCTGAGGAATGATCGTCCAGAGCACTGAGTATTTTCTCAGTGCATTCCTTTTTATCCACAGATTCACTGCCATATGGCTCAATTTTCTGCTTAAAATTAAGGATTAAAGGAGAAAAAACATAGGCATGAGTCTTTAAAACTTTCAATTATCAGCTTCACATAGCTAGCCAAAGGTATGGACATTCACAATAACTGACATACTGATATATCTGAGACCCAAATCCCAACGGAGTTTTGATAGTACGAACAGCCCAAGAGCTTCCCTTCGCTGATGCATAAGTCTCCAAGTGTTGACCACCCCATATCAACACCATCATGGCAAACCACTGGTTCCCATGAATAAACCTGAAATATAAGCATCAATTTATCAATCTTTGACTTTAAAGAACCTTCAAATGTTATAGTTTATCACTAAGAGAGATTAAAACCTTTAAGCCATCATCCAAACCACAAAAAAGGGTTCTTCCATCCGGATGAAATTTGATTGAACGAACTCCAGTAGCCTGTGAAACAACCAAAACCACATTCCACGGAAATCAATGTGAACATCAAGTTCAAAATATAGAATACAAATCCACCTCAACGCCAACACATTAACTCCATCTACTTTAATTTACTTCATAAATATCTTAATTAAAAGAACTAGATTACCACATGGTATTTCTCTAACACGTTCTCCAGAGCAAGACCAGAAATAAACAGATATGATAATGTTTATATATGAGATTTCCCTTCATGGTGATCATGTTAAAAGGTATAAAAACATTTTGATAGATTCTCCTCGAAAAAGTATCTGGTGACACTTAGCAACAGGCTAGTACCTCCGGTCTGGTAGATCCAATCAATTCAAACGTCTCCAGATCCCAGAACTTAACAGTCCTGTCAGCAGAACCTGAAAAATGAATGGGGTCGTATATAAAATCACAATATCTCAATATTAAACTTGTGAATGGGGAAGATTAGTAAGTAAACTACAAGCTGAATAATGTCACCAAATTACCCCTAGAATTCTGTAAAAGGAAACAGTCGCAGACTAACCTGTGGCTAGTAGAAATTCAAGTGGGTGGAAGTCTAGTGAACGGATAGGTCCTTCATGAAACTTAAATTCATGCAATAGCTTTCCAGCAGTCAAATCCCATACCTATTGGATATGATATACAGTACATCGTTCTAAGAACATAAGTTGGAAAAACATTGATGTACAAGAACTGTTAGTTGACAACGCTGTTCTTACCTTTACAACATTGTCAAGTCCTCCTGACAGTACCCAACGACCATCAGGAGTAAATCTGATAGTATTGATGCCACGTGTATGACCCTTGTACGTCTGTATGCATCCCTTTTTTCTGTTGTCCCAAATCTTTAGATTCGTGTCACTGGATCCAGATGCCAAAAATTCACCAAACAAATGAAATTCAACAGCAGTACAATTGGATCTATGTCCAGTAAAAGCTCGAACCACTACACTTCAAGAGCAAGAGTGAAAATGTTAGGACTCATAATTCTAAACTAAACGAGAGATATAGTCTGGTACACTGCTCAAGGAACCATAGTCCATGTATACGTAACTAAACTAGTATTCAATATGTTCCCATTAGATGAAACTAGCTAGGCATATCAGGAGCAAATAGCATATTTAAAAGGAGAGCAGAAATCAATCAACTAACTCTTTGCTTCTTCTACATCCCAGAGCTTCATCACACCCGAAGAAGCTCCAGCAACCACCAAAACTTCAGCAGAGTCAAAAGCTACTGAATCCACTGCACTAGTATGTCCACATAGACTCTGCCAACAAGATAGAAAATAACATCATTCTTTTATCCACGAAAACACAGTTTTTGTTCAAGATACTAGTAGATACCAAACACAAACTGATCAAACTACGTCTGTAAAAAAAAGACTAATCCAGGACTCGTATTATATATTGGTACATTAAGTCGGAGGAAGAAGTTATAGTTATAGAAGAGAGCAAATGTGAAACAGACCATTAAAGAAGTAGGCTTGCCGATCGCCCAAAGGTTGACCTTATAATCATCACCACCAGTTATAAGGAGTCGTGATGTCTTCTTCCCGATACTTAGGCAATTCACATTTGCAGAATGTGCCAAAAACTCCTCTATGTTTTCAAATCAAGTCAAGTTATAAACATATCCCAGACAAGAACGGATCAACAGATGAACCACCTTCTGAAGCGACCCGACAGAGAAACATGAAGCAGGTAAAAAATGGATTCAAAGCATAATCAGAACATTTCTAGATAAACACATATCTTGTATTAATCGCATTGTCTTTATCTAATATCTACTATTTGCTCTCACAGTTTAGTTGAGCAGACAAGAATGGAAACTTTTGAGTGGAATTAATTTCTGTTAAATTCTCGGAATGCTGATAAAACTCAAGCTCATCAACAGCATTTGTACTAACAAAAATGACAGAAGCTAATACACTAAATTTTGTTCTTGGAAGTTCATTAGGTAAACCAGTAAGATTCAGTAATAAATAAAAACGGCAAAAATTCAGAATGGAGCTAAAATCTAGAGTTTCTTCAGTTTCATTCAGCTTAAAATCGAATAAAAACGCCAGAGAAATTCAAGGATACGTAGCTTATATCCACGCTTCGCCATTTTCTAGTCGATTTCGAGCAAATCCGTGAGTATCGACAAAAAAAGAAATCTGAATCCAGAATCGAATCACTAGCTTCCTTGATCGATCGGAAAACGGTGAAAATCGGAGCTACAAAATCCTAATTGTCACTAAACGACAGAAGTCGAGATTTAAGGAAGATTCAAAAGAAATGAACAAGAGGAAGAGGTTGCTTTCCTTTGGGATTCAAATCGAAAACGTGAGAAAGAATCAGATTCGTCAAAAAAATTGAAAGAAACGAGACAATCAGATTCAAATAGTGACACGAAGCAGAAAAAAAGAAAGAAACAGAGAAGAAAAGAGAAATTTGATAAAGCGAAAGAAGTTTTTATTTTATTTTCTGAAAATTACACATTTCATAATATTTTTTTATCGGTCGCTCGGTCAGTTTTTAATTTTTTGGTTTTTAAATATTTAAGCATTTTTCTTTGTTGTTCGTTCTTCTCAGTCTGACGAAAATACCCTTTTGTCCGTTCAATATGTTTGAAATTACGAAATAACCCTTGCTTCAAACTGACTTCTATTGGTACAGTTTTGTTCTCCAACTCCATCATAATTGAACTATTTGTTAGTTTATTATGTCGAAGATATTATTGGATAGGTGAAGGAACACGTCATCATTTCTTTGTTTTGTTTGTTTCTTGAAGACATTTTCTTCCTTAGAAAATTAATAAAGTAATTTGAAAACGTTTTTTTTTTTTTTTTTTTGAAAACTTATATATCTACGAGTATTTGCATGGCAATTCACAGATTTATAATTATAATTGACTTTTAAGAAGAAGAAGATATACAATGATAAGTCTGAAATGGTAATGTATTTGATTGATGTCTTTGTTTTAGTGAAGCGAATTGAAAGAAAAATGAGTTGAATAGAAAACTATTTGAAAACGGATGGTTATAACAAACGATTGAAAGATATTCATAAATAAGTGTTTGGATCTAACTATTAAATGTGGATATATAATTCTAAACACTCATTGTAACAATTAACTTCTAAATTTGTTTCAGCTATTTTTTAAAGAGAATTTTGATTGATAACAAAATAAGTAATCGCTTATGTAACCATTCGTTTATTGCTACCTAATCAACTCAATAAAATGATTTTTTTTAATAATTTCGACCAAATCTAATCTATGATTCAGATTCATCTATAAAATCTCATATTAATTATTACATGTAGTAGGTGTAGTAGGTGTAGTTAAACTCCAAATGTCTGAACCAAGACATTTAAGTATCAGATTAAGAATAACTTTACTTTTGGGAATTTTTTGGAACTTCTTATAGAATGAGTACAATTTACAATAATGGTTTACCATATCAAAACATCAGTTGATATGTTTTTTATAAAATAGAGCGTTTAGTGTCATCTATTATTTTGTGAATGAAGTAATTTTGATTATTAAAATATTATGGAGTTTTTATTCAAAGTAAATAAGAAACCACGAAAGAGAGATGACAACTTCTTAATTAACAACCACACACAAAAAGAATCTCAACATGTTCCATATATAACTTTATTTTAAGTGTGACGTTTCATCGACATTTAGCTAAGCTTTGTTATGATTTTTATATTTTATACGTGTATAGCTTTTGTGTGACAGTCTGTTTACCACTATCAGTTTTTAAAAATAACTAGGTTGGTACCCTCACTAAGCTTATACAGAAGCTTCTTTTGAGGAAGAGGGTCTCAGGATTCAAATAGTTATGAACTAGTTGTAACTATTTTCTGAAAATATATTCGACCTGGTTGCTTAAACTTTCTTTTTCCTAGATTTTAACCAAAAAGAAAGAACTCATCAAATGAATATAAGTAAGAAGGAAAACTCTTTATATCACAATATGGAAATAAACAAGAAGAGAACAGAGACAGAACAGTCTTGCAATATGGAAACTGGGTTCAGGAAGACCCGAGTCTTTCGTTATTTAACTGAATTACAAATCCAAAACAACTAAACCAGAAATAACCTTTGATAAGTGAATACCTACGATTACGGATTCGTAGCCGGGTTGAATGTCACTGAACCGACATCCTAACTCCATCATGTGAAAACTCTGTTCAGGTTCTGATTTTATCAGGTGACCGATTCCGATCCAAACTAAATCCAACCAAGAAGAAAAAACAAACTAAGTTATTGAACGCATATTCTACAATGATGCAAATGGATAATTCATGCTATATGACAGCAATCATGAAAGAAACTCAAACAGAAGAGAATAAGTGAAATGATTACCTGGAAATGCCTGAAACGATCTTTGGTATCTTCGTTCTCCCATTCCAGGTCAAGAAACCCTTCAGGACGTATTGTCATTCGTTCAGCTTGTGGGGCACTTAAAGCATTTAAGGGAAGCTTTCTCAGCTTTGGACACATAATTATATCTAGTGTCTTCAAAAATGGAAAGGGAAGAGGACTCTGGTAGATACTCTCCAGCTTATGCAAATTTATCAACCATAACGTTTGTAATTTATGAAATGGTACTGTAATGCCTGTAATATTGGTTGCTTTCTCTTTGTTGATGACTTCTTCTAGTTCTTCCGAAAGATCAATGAGTAGGTGGACAAGATTTGGAGCAAGCAATATCCAAGTCAGATCTTTAATGTTTATGCAGCGCCTTATAACAATGCGGGAGAGGTTGCTAAAATATGGATATGTGCTTTCTCTGGACTTCATATCTGTTATGATTTCTGAGATATGAATTCTGTCCACACAGAGAAAACAAATATTTTCCATAGTCTCTAGCAATGATATGTTGAACAACTTTTGTTGAAAACCAAATATATGCAGACCATCGATGCAGTTTGCCAATCTTTGGTTGCATAATATTTCCTCTAAACCCAACTCTGTAGATACAGTTATGCTCAGCAGTTGTAGATGCTCCAAAAGTTGCAGCTCCTTCACTAAACTTACATCTCCGTGAACTTTAGAAAATAGCATATTCAAAATCCTTAAACTCGACAACTCTGATATCCCACCCAGGCTACAAAGTTTCCTTGTTTCACTCACATTCAGATAAGTTAGCTTTTTCAATTTTTGTAAACTAACAGGCAGTTGCTCTATCCCTGTATTCCTCAAGTCAAGAAGCTGTAAAGAGACCAGCTCTGATATCTGCTCTGGTAGTTTACTGATGTCGCTATTCCATGACAGATCTAAAACAACTAGCTTTTGCATAGACTCAATGAATTGACCTGATATATTCTTCAATTTATTAAAAGAGAAGAACAAAGTTGTAAGTTCAGATAACTTGAAACTGCAAGCGATCTCTTCAATTTTATTATCCATTAATGACATCCTTTTCACAGCACCCCAATCCCTTAGTTTCGGTATATCACATAATCCGGCTCTTGTTTGTACAACAAAATTCTCTTTTTGTTTCCGATAATCGGATGCAATCCACAAAGCCATTTCACGAACCACATCATGCATAAAAACATAATCACGAACCTCCATCAATAAATTTGCACGGACAAGGGCACCAACTATCTCATAACCCTTATTCATCCCTCTTTTTATAACTTGATATTCCCCCATGAATCCCTCACATATCCAGAGCTCTATCAACCTATCTGTACCTATCTGACAATCTTCCGGAAACAGAGCACAGTAAAGGAAACACGACTTGATCTCTTCGTCCAGCAAGCAATCGTAGCTGAACTTGAGAATTGGAAGAATTTTGTTTTCCATGTCGAAAAACTCTGCAGCGGAACTAGTCAAAACATCGACTGCATGCTCCCATTCTTGTACCGTAGCTTTGGATGCCATTGTCTCACCAATGACGTTGAGCGCTAGTGGCAGACCACGACATTTTGCAGCAACTTTTCTTGCAAGGTCTAAAATGACGGGATCATTTCTTATATTATATCCAATCTTGTTTTCAAACAATCGCCATGCTTGTTCTGGGTTCAAACACTCGACTTGCATCGGTTCATAATCTCCTATCCGCACACATACTTCTCGAGAACGAGTGGTAAACGCTACTTTGCATCCATTTTCTGTAGTCGGAAAAGGAACTCCGATGGCTTCTAAATCTACTTTCTCCCATATATCATCTAACATCAAAACAAATCTCTGCCGCTTTAAAACTCTGTGTATCTCTACGGCCTTATTACTTTTATTTCTGTTTGTCCACACCTCATCACAAAGGTTGAGCTTTTCTGCAATATCATCTTGAAGCTTCGAAATCTCTGCGCCTTGAGACACCACGACCAATATGACAACGTCAAACCGACCAGCTAATGCAGTGAATTTATTGTTTATTTTCTTCAAAAGTGTAGTTTTCCCTACACCACCCATACCGTGTAGACCCATGATTCCAACTTTATCTTCCATAAGGCGGTTCCATGCCTTTTCAAGAATTATTTCTTGACCAATCGTAGGCCCAGTAGGCATCTCCTCCACTCCAGATTTCGGAGTCAACTCAGTAACCGTTTCGAAATTGCCTTCTGATTTGAGTTTCTTAATCTCTTCCAACAACAAGAATACCTTTTTCCCATAGTTATAGCTCGAAAAAGCATTTTTTGAACATAAACCACAAAGACACAATTTTTGAATCTGAATGTCAATAGTGCTAAGCAGATCATTAAACTCTGTATCAATTTTCTCTATACGTTCAAACCATACCTGAACAGCGCTAAGCCTTTGTCGATGGCCTGGCACCTCCTCTCTTGTTACTTTGTTCTGCACTTCTTCTTGCTTTGCTTTGAGATCTTCCATTTCTCTCTTCAGAGCTCTAACATTTTCTTTGAGTGCTCGAATATAACCTTTGGCACATAACCATCTAAAGATGCTATTAACCGTTTGATCAAGTTGGCAAGACACAAAATTCCCCATAAGGAGAAATTTGGGAAAGAGATGAATATTTCAATAAGCAACGACCAAGCTAAAGCTGAGGATGAAGATGTAAAAGTATTAGAGATAACATCTCAAAGCTAACTCTTAATTCTACCGTTTTCCCTAAATAATTGCTATAAATTATATCTAAAAATAATAAAAAATGAAAAGTAAAGTAGCTGCCTCAATTTTCCAAAAGCAAATTATATTAGGAGTTCTTACAAAAAAATTTTTATTTAATAAAGTAACTTTTACAGATTTAGATATGTTTTCAATTTTGAAATTAATATAATTTTTATTTTATAAAAAATACTAGTATAATCTAACTTAAAGAATTGAAATGAAGGTAACAGCATATTTTGTGATTTTTGTTTTCTTAAAAATAAATATTTTTTATTTAAAAAATAAATTTTAAGGCATTATTCACAAGTGTATTAATTCAAAAAAATATTAATTTTCATATATAAATCATTATGCTAATTTTATTGTAGTCAACAAGGAAATAATACTGTCTAATGTTTTTATTTGTTAATATATATATTACCTGTAACACATAAAAACCATTACTACACGGCAATAAACAAAACGTTTATATTTTGAAACTCTCTTGTGGTCATCTTTTTACTCTCTCTTTCATAATAATCACAAACTCTCTGTTTGTTGCTCTGTTTCTGAATCTATTTGATCACAAGTTCTCATATAACGATCCTAACACAAATGAACAACGCAAACACTGCATAGATATAAGAATGCAAATCAAAAGCAATAATACAATCTAAATGAACAACACAATATATAACAACCCTGAAAGAAGGAAGAGCAAGAAACTGCAAGGAGACCAACTCTGATATCTGCTCTGGAAGTTCACTAAAGTTACGATCTATCTTAATTAAGAAGCATAACCTATCTGTTGAAACATAAGGGGAAAAGAATCAGAGAAATGATTTCAGTGAACTTATTGTTTATTTTCAGTGAACTTATTGTTAGTACAAAAGAATAACAAAAGTCATTGATATTTACAATTAAAAAGCTATTAATATTAAATTAATGAAATGAAAGCTTCCAAATTTTCAGAAAATGACAAGACGAAACAAAATTAAGTCATACAAAACACGGTTCCATGCATTTAAGATGGAAAGCTAATGACGGAACAAAACGTCAAAAACAAATGCCCCTTGACATAGTTAATTAATATACAAAATCATCGATCCCTCTCTATACATATAATTGAGTTTCACATAACCATTCAAAGATGCTATCAACCGTTTGATCACAAGAAAGTTGGAAAGACACACAATTCCCCATGGTAATATAGAAAGAAAATTTTCAGTAAGCAACAACGAAGTTAAAAGAAGTGTTCTATGTGAATATGTCAGAGCTCTGAAAAGAGAAATGGAAGATCTTAAAGCAAAGCAAAATGAACTAGTTGTAACTATTTACACTTTGACACTAACTCTAATTCAGTGTTTCAATTCAAGTGTGAAAAATATGGACACACTAAAAAGCTAGTTGTTCTTCTTCTTCTTCCTTTTTTGTCACTAAAGTAAACTCATCAAATGAATATAAGTAAGAAAGAAAAATATTTATATCACAATATGGAAATAAACAAGAAGAGAACAGAGACAGAACACTCTCGCAATATGGAAACTGGGTTCAGGAAGACCCGAGTCTTTCGTTATTTAACTGAATTACAAATCCAAAACAACTAAACCAGAAATAACCTTTAACGGATTCGTGGCCAACTTGAATGTCTCTGAACTGACATCGTAACTCCATCATGTGAAAACTCTGTTCAGGTTCTGATTTTAGCAGGTGACAGATCCCTATCCAAACTAAAGCCAACCAAGAAGAAAAAACAAACTAAGTTATTGAACGCATATTATACAATGATGCAAATGGATAATTCATGCTTTATGAAAGCAATCATGAAAGAAACTCAAACAGAAGAGAATAAGCGAAATGATTACCTAACGGGAAGCCGTGAAACGATGTTTGGTGAAACGACCCAATTTCCTCAAAAATAATAATTAAATCATTTTCCCAAAATAATCTTATGAAATAAAGAACTCAAAATAGTTTAACTTCCAAAATAACCCATCAAACCGTATTCAAAATATATTAAATAAATCTAAGAAAAATAGTTTATTAAAATCAAACAGCTGCATCGACTTCATCGCTCATCAGACAAAACATCAGGCTCACCTGAAAGATTGGGAAAAAGGGGAATGAGTAATTTGGATTACTCAGCGAGAAACGAGTCTAAGGACTCATGAATCCACTATAACGGCTTATAACAACCAATCTAAAGCAAGTCTATGGCTAAAACACACAGAACAAGCACGGTGTCTACCACACCCAAGAATATGACCACTCAGTGTCACACACACACACAAGGGAAGCACGTCTCACCGGACACACCGAAGGGACAAAGACGGCCAGGTACGCTATAACCGGACACACCGAAGCGACCATTTCCCAACAATCACACTCAACGGACACATCCCACCGGACACACCGAAGGACAAGGATGGCCCGACCGCTATCACCGGACACACCAGAGCGGTTCACACAACCGTAAGAGAGGCACGTCTCACCGGACACACCGAAGGACAAAGACGGCCAGGTACGCTATAACCGGACACACCGAAGCGACCCTTTCCCAACAGCATACTCATTACTCTGAGGCAGAGTAATAGTCCGAGAGTCTTGGTCTACAGGCCACAGCACACTCTCGAACTAGCCCTATCGTGAGCTCTCAACACTCACGTCTAACACAACACATCAATACACCTTATCATGCTCAAACAACAATTAATCACACAATAGTTTTAATCCTTTAATCCTATGAATTCTATGTGATACATATATATATTTACTTACATATTATATAATAATACAAACACAAACAATGACGCATCTATTATTATTTAGATACTATCACATGCATGTTTTAATCCATAAACTAAACTAGAGATTTATTGTAACAAGAGTGCTATATGAAAACACAATTCTAGTTTCTCACCTTAGCAACAGAAGATACAGACTTCTTTCCTGAACTGCTAAAAATAGAAACTTTCCTTATTTGGAAACTTTCCAAAAATGGAGACCTGCCATAAATGGAAAGTAGGGATATGGAATGAGAATTACTGATATCGGATTGCTCAAAACGATATCAGAGACTACTGAAGATTAGATTCTAATTTGGGTCAACCATTGACCAAAATGACTATTTTACCCTTCAACTTATAGCAGCCTCAACTCTTAAACCGAAACGAATCTGACAAAACCAAAACCAGATCTGAACAACCCAAGGCAAGAACTATAACATACCAGAAATTCAAACGGATCCGAAAGATTTGGATTTTCCGGCGAAACTCCGGGAAGCGCGTGGCGGTGCGTCCGACGACGGATTCCGAAGCGGTTGGTGGCGCGGGCTTCGCCTCGGCAATATCTACAGATTGATATGTAGATCGCTCAAATCGGAGTTCAGATGAGAAAGTTATAGCCGAAATACTAAATCGGGAAAACTACCTCAATAACTCCGGCGACCAGCGGCGGCTGAGACGACGGCGGCGGAGGTGGCAGCGGCAATAGGTCTACAATTGGGCATGGTTTCGCCGAAGAAAGGGTGTGTGAAGAGAGGGAACCCTTGCCTCTCCTTTTATATACCCTGACAAGTGGAGGTGCCCTGAGGTTAAGGGTTTGGGCCTCAAATGGGCCTGGAACTGGGCTGTTACATTTGGTATCTTCGTTCTCCCATTCAAGGTCAAGAAGCCGTTGAGGATGTATTGTCATTCGAGCTTGTGGGAGACTTAAAGCATTTAAGGGAAGCTTTCTCAGCTTTGGACAGTCAATTGCAAATAGTTCCTTCAAAAATGGAAAGGGAAGAGGACTGTGGTAGATACTCTCCAGCTTAGGCAAATTTCTCAACCATAACGTTTGTAATTTCTGAAATAGTGGATCATATTCATATCATAGATCATATTCTGAACATGGTTTTAACCCAGATGATTACCATTCCATATTAAAGGCCAGAAACGATTTTCGGTATCTTCGTCTTCCCAATCAATATCTGGAATCTACGGAAGAAACAAAATGAAAAGAAACAACGTTAGTAATACAATGTTTTAAGAAAAGTTTTTGAAATTTAGAGTCGATTAGTAATACAACAACGGCTGACTAGAGTAATTAGATTTTAAAAAAATTACAAAGGTAATTCTAGTTCAGAAGTTTGAGCAAAGCTCTAACCTTGCTGAATGTAACCAGGTGCTAACAGAATTGGCAATGCTTGGCAACACACGGAACAAACTCGCAGAAGTGTTATTGTCAAGATGGGGACACTGTTGCAATGTGACAAGCAACATTTAAGCTGAATGGTTCGGTTAATGCTGGTACAAAGAGTTAATCAAAGATTATTGGTTGATGGTTGTTATTCTGTTACTTATAAGACATAGCGGATCATATTCATATCATAGATCATATTCTGAACACGGTTTTAATCAAGTTGATTACCATTCGAGATTAAAGGCCAGAAACGATTTTCGGTATCTTAGTCTTCCCAATCAATATCTAGAATGTACGGAAGAAACATAAGGAAAAGAAACAACGTTAGTAAACACTTGAGGAACAGAATGATATAAATAGGCATAACTTATCTGTTGAGAATATAATATCTAAAGAAGCTTAACTCATTTTAATCGGTTTTTATTTTTCAATATCTTTCTTCTACCCTTTCAACTTTTGCTGAACAAATTAATGTAAAAGGAGAAGAAAAGGATAGAGTTGTTTTTTGATTCTATCATTTAAAGCGAACAATTCACACACCTTTTATAAGTTTTTGAAATTAATGACAGCTTATAAAAATCACAATAAACAGCACTTGCCTGATTTCAAATTAAATGTGTTATTATGTGATCTAATTTGCTTTGTTGAGTATCAATGAATTATGATGCAGATGGATCTTACCAATTCAATAACTGATGCTAATCTATAGCAATCATAAAAGAAACATAAGTGAAAAAGAATGAGATAAATGATCACCGAATTAAAGGCGTCAACGACCAATTTTTTCCTATCTTCGTCCAAGTTTTTATTAAGCTTGTAGTCCTCCACAGTCAAGCGACGACGTAACTGTTAACTTAAGACATATCTCAACTCGTCCAAGTTTTTGTTGTCTCTTGCAATTAGAAACAACAAAAATGGAAAAGAAAGAGGACTCTATAGGCAAATTTCTCAACCATAACCCTTCTAATTTCTGAAATGGTGTTGTAATACCTGTAAGATTGGTTGCTTTCTCTTTGTTTATAATTTCTTCCACTTCTTCTGAATTTCAATGATTAGGAGGACAAGATTTGGAGCAAACAATAGCCAAGTCAGATCTTTAATGCTACTGCACTTCTTTATCTGCACGTTGTAGAGGTTACTAAAGCATGGACTTCTGCTTTCTATGGACTTCTGAAATATGTGAATAATTACTCATTTTCCATGTACATCATGTATCATTTCTATCATTTAGGATCCATTCATCTTCATTTTAGTTATATTTACACTTTTTTTGCATTTTAGAGTTCTAGATGTAAAGAGTCGCATATTCTCTATTTCTTGAGTCTTTCTAGGTGATTTTGGAGCTACTTTGGAGATTGGAAGCTTGGAGATGGATGTTGGAGCAAGAGTACGTAACAAATGTACAAGAAAACGAGTCAAGAGCCTTCTGGTTCAAAATATCGACCTCAACTCAATTAAAGAGATCAAGATTTTTGTCTGGGATCCACTTTAACTTATCGTGATTTCTCTATCAAAATATATTGACTTCAGTTCAATATTTCAGATCAGTATTTCGACCTTGGACCCACTTTAAACATTATGTTCTTTTTATTTTTTTCGGATCCGACCCAGTTTATCCTAGGGCGACCCAATTCATTTATAGGAGACTTATAACCTAGTTTTAGAAGACTTTTCATTAGGCACATATCATTATTCTGTTTAGAGACTTTTCAGAGATTCTTGTGAGATACTTAAGATTCTCCAGCCCCCCTAGCTTTGATAAGTTGAATGGCTCTTGTTGAAAACCGAGAATATGAAGACCATTAATGCATCTTGCCAACTTTTGATCGCGTAATATTTGGTCCAAAAACAATTCTGTAGATATAGTTATGTTCAGAATTTGTAGATGCTCCAACTGCTGCAGCTCTTTCAATAAGGTAATATCTCCATGAACATTAGACTGTTGTAGCTCCAAAGTTCTTCAACTAGACAACTTTGATATTCCAGTGATACTACATAGTCTGCTTGTGTACCATAAATTTAGATGAATTAGCTTCTTCAAGTTTTGGAAATCAACAGGCAGTTCCTTTATACTTGTATGTCGCAAGTTAAGAAACTGCACGGAGACCAACTCTGATATCTGCTCTGGAAGTTCACTGAAGTTACGATCTATCTTAATTAAGAAGCATAACATATCTTGGAAAACATAAGGGGAAAAGAATGAGAGAAATTATTTCAGTGAACTGATTTTGAGAAAATAACACGACGAAACAAAATTAAGTCGTACAAAACACGTGTCCATGCATTTAAGATAAAGCTAATGACGGTACAAAACGTCAAAAACAAATGCCCCTTGACATAGGTAATTAATATACAAATCATCGATCCCTCTCTCTATATATAATTAATTGAGTTTCACATAACCATTTAAAGATGCTATCAACCGTTTGATCACAAGAAAGTTGGAAAGACACACAATTCCCCATGGTAATATAGAAGAAAATTTTCAGTAAGCAAAAACGAAGTTAAATGAAGTGTTCTATGTGAAAAGTATTCGCATAAGAAGTGTTTTTTTAATTGAAAATATTATCGACAAGTTCCCCGATAGGGTGGTTGGGAAGTTTTTATAACAAAGAAAGACTTTGATAATCTAGTCAAAAGTCAATACTAACTTTATTGTATGGCAATATAAAAATATTAATCTAAATAAATATCTTGTATTCGTCCAGTTGTCACTTTATAAATCTCTAAGCCACTAAAGTTCGAACTTCCTACCTGCACCTGCAGTATAAAGGTATAAATTAAAAGTTGCTAGGTCAGTTGACAAAAAAAATAAAAATAAATATATATATTGTATTCTACATTTTAGCCTTGTTGGGCTTACAACAAAATTAGAGAAACCAATACATACCAAAAGCCATCTTGGCAAAATACATAAGGTAAAAAACACTGAACCAGATTCGAAGAATAACTTAATGGTTCGTTGTATCAATGTCAAGAAGAGAACAGAGACAGAACAGTCTTGCAATATGGAAACTGGGTTCAGGAAGACCCGAGTCTTTCGTTATTTAACTGAAATACAAATCCAAAATAACTAAACCAGAAATAACCTTGGATAAGTGAATACCTACGGTTACGGATTCGTGGCCGACTTGAATGTCTCTGAACCCACATCGTAATTCCATCATGTGAAAACTCTGTTCAGGTTCAGATTTTGGCGGGTGACAATTCCCGATCCAAACTAAAGCCAACAAAGAAGAAAAAACAAACTAATTTATTGAACGCATATTATACAATGATGCAAATGGATAAATTCATGCTATATGAAAGCAATCTTGAAAGAAACTCAAACAGAAGAGAATAAGTGAAATGATTACCTGGAAATCCCTGAAACGATCTTTGGTTTCATCGTTCTCCCATTCAAGGTCAAGGAACCCTTGAGGAAGTATTTTCATTTCAAATTCATCTTGTAGGTCACTTAAAGCATTTAAGGGAAGCTTTCTCAGCTTTGGACAGTCAATTGCAAGTAGTAGATCCAAAAATGGAAAGGGAAGAGGACTGTGGTAGATACTCTCCAGCTTAGGCAAGTTTCTCAACCTTAACGTTCGTAATTTCTGAAATGGTACTGTAATGCCTGTAATATTCGTTGCTTTCTCCTTGCTGATGACTTCCTCTAGTTTTTCCGAACAAAGAATGTCTAGGCTGACAAGATTTGGAGCAAGCAATATCCAAGTCAGATCTTTAATGTTAATGCAGCCCTTTATGAAAATGTTGGAGAGGCTGCTAAAACATGGATATCTGCTTTCTCTGGACTTCATATCTGTTATGATTTCTGAGATATGAATTCTTTCCAGCCAGAGAAAACGAATATTTTCCATAGTCTCTAGCAATGATATGTTGAACGACTTTTGTTGAAAACCAAAAATATGCAGACCATCGATGCAGTTTGCAAATCTTTGGTTGCATAATATTTCCTCTAAACCCAACTCTGTAGATACAGTTATGCTCAGAAGTTGTAGATGCTCCAAGAGTTGCAGCTCCTTCACTAAACTTACATCTCCGTGAACTTTAGAAAATAGCATGTTCAAAATCCTTAAATTCGACAACTCTGATATCCCACCCAAACTACAAAGGTTCTTTGTTTCACTCACATCCAGATAAGTTAGCTTTTTCAATTTTGGGAAACTAACAGGCAGTTGTTCTATCCTTGTATACCTCAAGTCAAGAAACTGTAAAGAGACCAGCACTGATATCTGCTCTGGTAGTTTATTGATGTCGAGATTCCATGCCAGATCTAAAACAACTAACTTTTGCATAGACTCGATGAATTGACCTGGTATGTTATTCAATTTAGTACCAGAGAGGAACAAAGTTGTAAGTTCAGAAAACTTGAAACTGCAAGCAATCTCTTCAATTTTATTTCCCTGTAATGACATCCTTTTCACAGCACCCCAATCCCTTAGTCTCGGAATATCACATAATCCGCCTCTTGCTTGTACAAAAAAATCGGATGCAATCCACAAAGCCATGTCACGAACCACATCATGCATCAAAACATGTCCATCACGCTCCATCAATAAATTTGCACGGACAAGGGCACCAAGTATCGCATAACCCTTATTCTTCCCACTTTTTATATCTTGATATTCCCCCATGAATCCCTCACATATCCAGAGATGTATCAACCTATCTTTACTTATCCCATAATCTTCCGGAAACAGAGCACAGTAAAGGAAACACGACTTGATATCTTCGTCCAGCAAGCAATCGTAGCTGAACTTGAGAATTGGAAGAATTTCTTTTTCCATGTCGGAAAACTCTGCAGCGGAACTATTCAAAACATCGACTGCATGCTTCCATTCTTGTACCGTAGCTTTGGATGCCATTGTCTCACCAATGACGTTGAGCGCTAGTGGCAGACCACCACATTTTGCAGCAACTTTTCTTGCAAGGTCTAAAATGACGGGATCATTTCTTAATATGTTATCTCCAATCTTGTTTTTAAACAATTGCCATGAATCTTCTATATTCAAACACTCGACCTGCATCGGTTTATAATCTCCCATCCGCCCACATACTTCTCGAGAACGAGTGGTAAACACTACTTTGCATCCATTTTCTGTAGTCGGAAAAGGAACTCCGATGGCTTCAAAATCTACTTTCTCCCATATATCATCTAACATCAAAACAAATCTCTGTCCCTTTAAAACTCTGAGTATCTGTACGGCCTTATTACTTTCACTTTTGTTTGTCCACACCTCATCACAAAGGTTGAGCTTTTCTGCAATATCATCTTGAAGCTTCGAAATCTTTGCGCTTTGAGACACCACTACAAATATGACAACGTCAAACCGACCACCTAATGGAATGAATTTATTGTTTATTTTCTTCAAAAGTGTAGTTTTCCCTACACCACCCATACCGTGTAGACCCACGACTGCAACTTTATCTTCCATAAGGCGGTTCCATATCTTTTTAAGCATTTTTTCATGACCAAACATATGCCGAGTAGGCATCTCCTCCACTCCAGATCTCGGAGTCAACTCAGTAACCGTTTCGAAATTGCCCTCTGATTTGAGTTTCTTAATCTCTTCCAACAACAAGAATACCTTTTTTCCATAGTTATAGCTCGAAAAAGCATTTTTTGAACATAAACCACAAAGACACAACTTCTGAAGCTGAACGTCACTAGTGCTAAGCAGATCGTTACACTCTGTATCAATATTTTCTACACGTTCGAGCCATACCTGAACAGCGCTAAGCCTTTGTCGATGGCCTGTCACCTCCTCTCTTGTTACTTTGTTCTGCACTTCTTCTTGCTTTGCTTTGAGATCTTCCATTTCTCTCTTCAGAGCTCTGATATTTTCTTTGAGTGCTCGAATATAACCTTTGGCACATAACCATCTAAAGATGCTATTAACCGTTTGATCAAGGTTGCAAGACACAAAATTCCCCATAAGGAGAAATTTGGGAAGGAGATGAATATTTCAGAAAGCAACGACCAAGCTGAAGCTGAGGATGAAGATGTAAAAGTATTAGAGATAACATCTCCAATACGGGTGGTGGAGAAGATTTTCAAATAATGGAAGACTTTGATATTATTTAGTCAATACGACCATTATTTTCTGGAAATTAATATGGAACCTTATATATCCTATATAATTATATACAACAATCTAAATGAAATATCAACTCTTAATTCTACAGTTTCATCTTTTTATTTTAACTCTGCCTTTAATATTTATTTTGAAACTTTTTGTTTACTTGTATAATATTCTGTTTAATACATGATTATTTAGGGTTCTTTAAAGATGTATATATTCTGTAATTATGTAAACATAAGCAAAGGATCAACTAAATATATATATATCAAACACTCTCATGAGTGCTTACGGTTTCGGTTTAAGGACTTATATGGAAGCTGCTCTTGGATACTCAAGGTCTCAGGTTTCTCTTTTAGTTAGAGTTGTCATTCGGACCGGTTCATAGTATAAGTCATATATATTTCGAAAACTTTTTATTTAAAAGGTTTATGTGTAATGATGGGGAGTCGAATCCTAGATATTTAAGTAATTACCTGGAATATGTAACCATGATAAAAACTATTAGCTAAAACTCAAAAAATCTTATGAATCAATATGACTCGGTTTCTTTCTCTTTTAAAAAGAAACTATACAAATTTAAGGGTTAATTAATTCAATATACACAAACATAACCAAAACTCACTAATTACCTACTCAATAATTTAAATTAAACAAATACCAATGTCCGATTGGTATTTAATTTAAATTAGTTCGGCAACTTTCCAGCAGAACTTCTTTCAAGGCCCGATTGAAACCATTAATGGAGGACCACCTGATCGATGATATCCGCTCGATGTCTATCCAGGAAGAACTGGCTATAGACTTTCCGATCTCCGGGAACTACTCATCGCTCAGAGACGATCAACCAATCCTCATAGGTAAGCTTCTAGACCCCAAAATACAAAACATTGCTAAAATTATGATGGGTTTACCTAAAATTTGGAGACTCCAGAATAGGATAAAAACGAATTATGCTGAGTTTCTTCAGTTTCATTCAGCTTAAAATCGAATAAAAACGCCAGAGACTTTTAAGAATACGTAGCTTATATCCACGCTTCGCCATTTTCTAGTCGATTTCGAGCAAATCCGTGAGTATCAACAAAAAAGAAATCTGAATCCAGAATCGAATCACTAGCTTCCTTAATCGATCGAAAAACGGTGAAATTCGGAGCTACAAAATCCCAATCGTCACTAAACGACAGAAATCGAGATTTAAGGAAGATTCAAAAGAAATGAACAAGAGGAAGAGGTTGCTTTCCTTTGGGATTCAAATCGAAAACGTGAGAAAGAATCAGATTCGTCAAAAAAATTGAAAGAAACGAGACAATCAGATTCAAATAGTGACACGGAGCAGAAAAAAAGAAAGAAACAGAGAAATTTGATAAAGCGAAAGAAGGTTTTTTTTTTCCTTCTGAAAATTACACATTTCATAATATTTATTTATCGGTCGCTCGGTCAGTTTTTAATTTTTTGGTTTTAAAATATTTAAGCATTTTTCTATGTTGTTCGTTCTTCTTCGTCTGACGAAAATACCCTTTTGTCCGGGCAATATGTTGAAATTACGAAAACCCTTGCTTCAAACTGACTTCTATTGGTACAGTTTTTTTCTCCAACTCCATCATTTCTTTGTTTTGTTTGTTTCTTGAAGACATTTTCAACCTTAGAAAATTAATAAAGTTATTTGAAAACGTTTTTTTATTTTTATTTTTGAAAACTTATGTTTCTACGAGTATTTGCATGGCAATTCACATATATATAATTATAATTGACTTTTAAGAAGAAGATATACAATGATAAGTCTGAAACAGTAATGTATCTGATTGATGACTTTGTCTGAGTGAAGCTAATTGAAAGAAAAATGAGTTGAATAGAAAACTATTTGAAAACGGATGGTTATAACAAACGATTGAAAAATATTCATAAATAAGTTTGTTTGGATTTAACTATTAAATGTGGATATATAATTCTAAACACTCATTGTAACAATTAACTTCTAAATGTTTGTTTCAGCTATTTTTTAAAGAAAATTTTGATTCATAACAAAATAAGTAATTTAATGCTAGCTAATCAAATTCAATAAATAAAAAAATTCATCAATTAGATCGATAAATCTGATCCATGATCCGAATTCATTTATAAAATCTCATATTAATTATCACATGTAATAGGCCTAATTGAACTCCAAATGTCAAAACTGAGACATTTAACTATCAGATTAAAAATAGCTTGATTTTTTTGGAATTTTTTATATAATGAGTAAAATTTACAATAATGGTTTATCATATCAAAACATCAGTTGATTTTTTATTTATAAAATAGAGCGTTTAGTGTCATCTATTATTTTTTCTGTAAAAAAAATTAGTTTAAAAAAGAAAATTATCCGATACCATAGCAACATTAATTATATTTTATCTTTGTATTTTTTGTAATATGTTTATTGAGATAGAAATATGTAATATTAGGCTTAGACTCTCTATTGGGCTTTATATCTCTGCACATCTTATATATATCTGTAACTATGTGAATCTATACAAGACAACTTTGTCAATTCTCTTCAATGTTTTACATGAATATTTATAAGGAATAATTATATGAGCACATAAGTTTTTTTTTAAAAACTATTCATATAGAAGGCTTGTAAGAGGGAAAATGCTATCAACTTATTGTGAATGAGGTAATTTTGATTATTAACATATTATGGAGTTTTTATATCTGCAGTTTTTAGAGTAATGTCAATTATGCTCTTAGCATAATGTTTGCTTAGAGCCAAAACATTCAATTACTTAAAAAACAATGAGAATTTTATCTCTGTTTCTTTGTAGACTTGTTTAATTTCTTACAGCTTTATATATAAGATTTTATCCGAGTATGGTTATAGATTCATCCAGAAGTAGCAGCTACAGGCTGAGAGAGTTCTTCCATAAGCTTCTTTTGCTCCAAAGCAGCACATGCCTACAATACGAATTATGAAAACATAAGTTAAGATTCATATTAACTAACAAAAACATGAGTTAAAATAATGTGTTATGCTGTAAATAAGTAAATAATAATACAAACAAAGGTATAATAATACCACAAACATAAATGTAGATCATCTGGCTGTACTGTTATGTTGGAGCAAAGTTAGGCTCAAAGATAGCTATGAGAAGAGGGTCCTTTTTAAGCATGACAAGAAGTCATTCTTTCTGATTCTTTGATCTTTGTCTTCATCAAGCTTCATCCAGCAAAATGTACATCGCTTAATTCTGAAACACTTTCAAGTTAAGAGACTTAGGATTTTGATTCTGATTGATGGATGAATCTATTCACACTTACCTCGTCCTTGTTCAAGTTTGGGATCGTGTTTTTGAGAGTGTCTCCAAGCTGAGCCAATGATATGCAATGCAAGAGTAAGTCATAATAATCCAAAGAGCAAATATGAGAATGACGTGAAGAATTAAAAAGAATTGCATTTACTTATTGAATTGTGAGATTGCCATCTCCATATGTGTCGCAAACTCGCAATGGGAAAAAGTCAGCTCGCATATATGCTGAAAACGCGGCTGTGTTGATACACAAGCCGAGACAACAAAGAACTGCATACCAATCAGAAGCAGTAAAAGCAAGATGTATTAGGGCTTATATACTAAGAACTTCTGCAAAGGTTTTTTTTTTTTTATCTCCGTGAAGATGATGTAATCATATAAACCTTTTGTCAAACCCAAATTCTACTTCATTCTCTGCAAAAACTACGTATATTGAGTGTGTTTGATAGCATCCAAAAGTCTTACAATCAATAGTTCCGATTAATGACTATGTTTGAAAAATGAATAGTTGAAACAAATGACATTTGATAATGGGTGGTTAGAAATAACTGTTAGCCAAAAATGTTTTAAGAAAAGTTTTTGAAATTTAAAGTCGATTAGTAATACAACAACGGCTGACTAGTGAATTAGATTTTTTTTAAATTACTAAGGTAATTCTAGTTCAGAAGTTTGAGCAAGCTCTAAGCTTGCTGAATGTAACCAGGTGCTACAGAATTAGTAACGCTCTAAGCTTGCTGAATGTAACCAGGTGCTACAGAATTAGCCTTGTTATTTTTATAAGCAAAGGATCAACTAACACTCTATTGAGTGCATGGAGTTTCAGATTAAAGGCTTATACAGAAGCTTCTTTTGAGGAAGAGGGTCTCAGGATTCAAATAGTTATGAACTAGTTGTAACTATTTTCTGAAAATATATTCGACCTGGTTGCTTAAACTTTCTTTTTCCTAGATTTGAACCAAAAGGAAAGAACTCATCAAATGGATATAAGTAAGAAGGAAACTTCTTTATATCACAATATGGAAATAAACAAGAAGAGAAGAGAGACAGAACACTCTTGCAATATGGAAACTGGGTTCAGGAAGACCAGAGTCTTTCGTTATTTAACTGAAATACAAATCCAAAACAACTAAACCAGAAATAACCTTTGATAAGTGAATACCTACGGTTACGGATTCGTGGCCGACTTGAATGTCTCTGAACCGACATCGTAACTCCATCATGTGAAAACTCTGTTCAGGTTCTGATTTTAGCAGGTGACAGATCCCGATCCAAACTAAATCCAACAAAGAAGAAAAAACAAACTAAGTTATTGAACAATGATGCAAATGGATAATTCATGCTATATGAAAGCAATCATGAAAGAAACTCAAACAGAAGAGAATAAGTGAAATGATTACCTGGAAATGCCTGAAACGATGTTTGGTATCTTCGTTCTCCCATTCAAGGTCAAGAAACCGTTGAGGACGTATTGCCATTCGAAATTCAGCTTGTGGGGCACTTAAAGCATTTAAGGGAAGCTTTCTCAGCTTTGGACAGTCAATTACATCTAGTCTCTTCAAAAATGGAAAGGGAAGAGGACTCTGGTAGATACTCTCCAGCTTAGGCAAATTTCTCAACAATAACGTTTTTAATTTCTGAAATGGTACTGAAATGCCTGTAATATTGGTTGCTTTCTCTTTGTTGATGACTTCCTCTAGTTCTTCCGAACAATCAATGCGTAGCTTAACAAGATTTGGAGCAAGCAATATCGAAGTCAGATCTTTAATGTTAATGCAGCCCTGTATGATAATGATGGAGAGGTTGCTAAAACATGGATATGTGCTTTCTCTGGACTTCATATCTGTTATGATTTCTGAGATATGATTGCTTTCCACACAGAGATAACAAATATTTTCCATAGGCTCTAGCAATGATATGTTGAACGACTTTTGTTGGAAACCAAAAATATGCAGAGCAGTGATGCAGTTTGCCAATCTTTGGTTGCATAGTATTTCCTCTAAACCCAACTCTGTAGATACAGTTATGCGCAGAAGTTGTAGATGCTCCAAGAGTTGCAGCTCCTTCACTAAATTTACATCTCCGTGAACTTTAGAATTTAGCATATGCAAAATCCTTAAACTCGACAATTCTGATATCCCACCCAGACTACAAAGTTTCTTTGTGTAACTCACACCGAGATAAGTTAGCTTTTTCAATTTTTGGAAACTAACAGGCAGTTGCTCTATCCCTGTGTACGACAAGTCAAGAAACTGTAAAGAGACCAGCTCTGATATCTGCTCTGGTAGTTTATTGATGTCGCTATTCAATGCCAGATCTAAAACAACTAGCTTTTGCATAGACTCGATGAATTGACCTGGTATATTCTTCAATTTATTACCAGAGAGGAACAAAGTTGTAAGTTCAGAAAACTTGAAACTGCAAGCGATCTCTTCAATTTTATTTTCCTGTAATGACATCCTTTTCACAGCACCCGAATCCCTTAGTCTCGGTATATCACATAATCCGGCTCTTGTTTGTACAACAAAATTCTCTTTTTGTTCGGATGCAATCCACAAAGCCATTTCACGAACCACATCATGCATAAAAACATATTCATCACGTTCCATCAATAAACTTGCACGGACAAGGGCACCAACTATCTCATAACCCTTATTCACCCCTCTTTTTATAACTTGATATTCCCCCATGAATCCCTCACATATCCAGAGCTGTATCAACCTATGTGAATTTATCCATAAATCTTCCGGAAACAGAGCACAGTAAAGGAAACACGACTTGATCTCTTCGTCCAGCAAGCAATCGTAGCTGAACTTGAGAATTGGAAGAATTTTGTTTTCCATGTCGGAAAACTTTGCAGCGGAACTACTCAAAACATCGACTGCATGCTCCCATTCTTGTACCGTAGCTTTGGATGCCATTGTCTCACCAATGACGTTGAGCGCTAGTGGCAGACCACGACATTTTCCAGCAACTCTTCTTGCAAGGTTGAAAATGACGGGATCATTTCTTAATATGTTATCTCCAATCTTGCTTTTAAATAATTGCCATGCTTGTTCTGGTTTCAAACACTTGACTTGCATCGGTTCATAATCTCCCATCCGCACACATACTTCTCGAGAACGAGTGGTAAACGCTACTTTGCATCCATTTTCTGTAGTCGGAAAAGGAACTCCGATGGCTTCTAAATCTACTTTCTCCCATATATCATCTAACATCAAAACAAATCTCTGCCGCTTTAAAACTCTGTGTATCTCTACGGCCTTATTACTTTCATTTTTGTCTGTCCACACCTCATCACAAAGGTTGAGCTTTTCTGCAATATCATCTTGAAGCTTCGAAATCTTTGCGCCTTGAGACACCACGACCAATATGACAACGTCAAACCGACCAGCTAATGCAGTGAATTTATTGTTTATTTTCTTCAAAAGTGTAGTTTTCCCTACACCACCCATACCGTGTATACCCATGATTCTAACTTTATCTTCCATAAGGCGGTTCCATGCCTTTCTAAGCATTATTTCTTGACCAATCGTAGGCCCAGTAGGCATCTCCTGTACTCCAGATCTTGGAGTCAACTCAGTAACCGTTTCGAAATTGCCCTCTGATTTGAGTTGCTTAATCTCTTCCAACAACAAGAATACCTTTTTCCCATAGTTATAGCTCGAAAAAGCATTTTTTGAACATAAACCACAACGACACAACTTTTGAAGCTGAACGTCACTAGTGCTAAGCAGATCATTAAACTTTGTATCAATATTCTCTACACGTTCAAACCATACCTGAACAGCGCTAAGCCTTTGTCGATGGCCTGGCACCTCTTCTCTTGTTACTTTGTTCTGCACTTCTTCTTGCTTTGCTTTGAGATCTTCCATTTCTCTCTTCAGAGCTCTGACATTTTCTTTGAGTGCTCGAATATAACCTTTAGCACATAAGCATCTAAAGATGCTATTAACCGTTTGATCACAAGAAAGTTGGCAAGACACAAAATTCCCCATAAGGAGAAATTTGGGAAGGAGATGAATATTTCAGTAAGCAACGACCAAGCTAAAGATGAGGATGAAGATGTAGAAGTATTAAAGATAACATCTCCAATACGGGTGGTTGAGAAGATTTTCAAATCATGGAAGACTTTGATATTATTTAGTCAATACGACCATTAATTCTACAGTTTCATCTTTTTATTTTAACTCTGCCTTTAATATTTATTTTGAAACTTTTTGTCTACTTGTTATGATATTTTGTTTAATACATGATTATTTAGGGTTCTTTATAGATGTATATTCTGTAATTATGTAAACATAAGCAAAGGATCAACTAAGTATATATATATCAAACGCTCTCATGAGTGCATAAGGTTTCGGTTTAAGGACTTATATGGAAGCTGCTCTTGGATACCGAAGGTCTCAAGTTTCTCTTTTGGTTAGAGTTGTCAGTCGGACCACTAAATGGCCTCATCTCTCGGCGACTGTCTCTAGTCTCCGATATCTCTCTCGGTGTGTCAAAATTCCGACAAACCTCACTAAAATCAAATTCTCACTTACAAAACAACCCGATTACCATCATCAACTTCTAATCTCCGATCAAACCCACCAACCCTAGATTCATCTTTGTAAAACCCCAAATCAAACACAATCGGCAACTTTCCAGCAGAATTTCTTTCAAGGCCTAATTGAAACCATTAATGGAGGACCACCTGATCGATGATCTCCGCTCGATGTCTATCCAGGAAGAACTGGCTATAGACTTGCCGATCTCTAGGAACTACTCATCGCTCAGAGACGATCAACCAATCTTCATAGGTAAGCTTCTCAATCCTCACTTCTCCGCCTTCAAGCTTGTCACAGATGAAGTTGAATTTGGTTGCTATATGTTTGGTTCTTTCATGAAACGTGTTATTCTTTGACAGATGTATGGCTGACTGAGAATCACACCAAATTGTAGCTTTCCTTGAGTCAATACCCAAATCTTCTAATAATCCACGGATCCAAATTGCTTCTTTCACTGCTTCTGTTAACGCAATGTACTCTGCCTCAGTTGTTGACAGAGCAACAACATGCTGAAGACTCGACTTCCAGCTAACCACATTCCCACCTACTGTGAACACGTACCCACTGGTCGATCTCCTTCTATCCAGATCCCCAACAAAATCAGAGTCACAATAGCCTTGAACATCAAAATCATTTCCTCTGGTGAAAACCAAATTCAAATCACTCGACCCTTTTATATATCTGAGTAACCACTTCACTGCTTCCCAATGATCCTCTCCTGGTTTGATCATATATCGACTGATCAAACCTATCGCTTGAGCGATATCAGGCCTTGAACCAATCATTGCATACATGACACTTCCTACAGCACTTGCATAAGGGATCTGATCCGTATCGATGCATTCACTATCATCCTTGACCTTTGACAATTTAAAATGAGCACCTATCGGTGTGTTTACTGGTTTCGAATCATCCATATTGAACCTCCTCAGTACCTTTGCTAAGTACTCCGACTGAGACAACTGCAAAGTTCCCTCTGTTCTGTTTCTTTTGATATCGATACCGAGAATCCTACTCGCAGGGCCCATGTCCTTCATTTCAAATTCTTTACTGGGAATTCCTTTAAGTTTCGTGATCTCTACTTTACTTTTAGCAGCCAGCAGAATGTCATCTACATAAAGAAGTAGATAAACAAAGCTTCCTGTTTCTACTTCTTTCACGTAAACACATGAGTCTCTGTTGCTTCTGCAGAATCCATGATTTAACATGAATGAGTTAAATCGGTTATTCCAAAGCATTGGAGCTTGTTTCAGCCCATACAGAGACTTTTTCAGTAAACACACTTGATCCTTTTCTGGGTTCTCTTCATACCCCTCTGGTTGTTCCATATAAAGGTCTTGATCAAGCTCACCATGTAAAAAGGCTGTTTTTACATCCATCTGTTCGAGTTCCATGTCTTCTTTTGTGACCAGAGACATTAGAATCCGAATAGAGACATGTTTAACCACAGGTGCAAACACTTCTTCGTAGTCAATACCTTTTCTCTGTGTGTAACCTCTTGCAACTAACCTTGCTTTGTGTCGCTCAGGTTCCACTCCAGGTATTCCTGGTTTCTTTTTGTACAGCCACCTGCAACTTATTACTTTTGCATTCTTCGGCCTATCAACAACTTTCCATGTCATATTCTTCCATAGAGAACTCATTTCATCATCCATTCCTCCATTCCATTTGTCCCAATCTAAGCTTTTCATTGCATCATGGAAACAACTTGGTTCCTCACTGTCAACTTCCTCTGCAGCAACGAGTGCAAATGAGAAGTTTGTATAATCCGAGAGCTTTGATGGGACTTTTGCCACTCTTATGAGATGATCTCAAGCTAGCTGGTAATCATTTACATCCAACCCTGTTACAGGTGTAGTTTCAGGGCTGGAAGCAACTCTTCACAGGTTACTTCTCACCTGGGTATAATCAATCCCACCTGAAGGTCTCACAGGTGTAGACATTTCTCTGTCAGAGTCTGAGTCACTGAGAGCCACCTTTGTAGCTTCACCTTGATCTGAACTATGGTGAGAACGAGTTCCCTCTTTACTCAATTCCACAGGTAATTTAACTGCACTCTCATTCTTACCTTGCTGTTCTTGTTTAGATGATGACTGTAAGTCTTTAAACAACACTTCTTCTTGGAAAATGACATTCCTACTTGTCACACACTTTTGTTCATCTAACAACCAGATTTTATAGCCTTTTGTTCCTTGAGGATAACCGATGAATATTCCTTTTAAAGCTCTTGGTTTCAGTTTTCCTTGATCCTGATGTACATATGCGACTGAACCGAACCTCCTCAAGTGTTTATAGCCTGGTTTTTCTGTTCAACCAAAGCTCCTCGGGTATGTTATGATCCACTGCAGAACATGGTGATCTGTTGATCAAATAAGCTGCTAAAGCTGTTGCTTCTGCCCAGAATGATTCATTCAAACCTGATTCATTCAGCAAACATCTCACTTTCTCCATGAGTGTGCGGTTCATTCTTTCAGCAACACCGTTCTGCTGAGGTGTGTAAGAGCAGGTACGATGCCTTTCTATTCTTCTTTCTTACAAAAGTTATCAAATTTTGTATTACAAAACTCTAAACCATTATCTGTTCTTAACACTTTGACTTTCTTGTTCACTTGATTCTCTGTAATAATCTTGCATTCACAAAACTTGTCAAATGTTTCATCCTTTGATTTGAGAAACATCACCCAGACTTTCCTAGTTTTGTCGTCAACAATAGATAGGAAGTATTTGTTACCTGAATGTGAGGGTGAGACAGATGGAACACCCCAAAGATCCGCATGAATGTAGCCGAGAATGTTTTCTGTATCATGTCTTCCAATATCAAAGCTAAGCTTCTTGGATTTTCCCATTACACAATGCTCACAGAATTCAATATCATGTATGTCCTTTTTCTGAATGAAACCTTTCTTGGTGAATGTCTTCATATTGTTGAGACTCATATGCCCAAGATGACTATGCCAAATCTTGGTTGGATTTGACAAACTGGTTACATTACATGCTTCATCGATCACTGTTTCCCCATCTAAAACATACAGACCACTCTGCAGTTCTCCTTTCAAAGCCGTGGTATCATTCTTGAAATATCGAACTTTCCCACTGCCTCCTTCGTGTTTATATCCGAGCTTATCAAGTGTTCCAGTAGATATGAGGTTCCTTCGTAGATTTGGAACATATTTGACATTTTTAAGAACTCTAATAGAGCCTCCATGAGTGTTGATTTTGATTGATCCTTGTCCCTGTGACTGAAGTGAGTGATTATTTCCTAGAAGAATTGTGATTTATTCATTCTCTTGGAATTCACAGAACCAATCCCTTCTAGATGTCATATGTGATGTACAGCCTGAATCTAAAACCCATAGATCCTTTATCAGTTGATCATTAACACTCAATGCTTCGGAATACACTAACTTTTCAACAACAACACCAGCTTCTCCATTATTCTCATTCTCTGCTTTCTTTTTTCTAGCATAGCAATCTTTCTTAACATGTCCTTCCTTTTTGCAAAACCAACATGTTACCTTGGATCTTGTCTTTGATTTAGACCTGCTACGACCTCTTTCATTGTTTCCTTGACCTTTCGATTGAGTCCTTCCGCGCTCAGATGTGTAAAGAGCTGAAGAAGATGATCCTTGATTTTCTTTTTCTTTAGCCATTTCCTTTTCCACGTCTTGGCAGAGGAAACCACATATTGAACTGTAAGATGTTTGTGGCCATACTTCAGTGTGTGCTTCAACGGAGCATATTTCGGTGGCAGAGACTTAAAGAGTTATTATGGCTTGAGTCTCTTCAGATATGGAAATGTCAAGACTCCCTAGCTCTGCGATGATCTTAAACATATCATCAAGATTTTCACTGATACTCTTCGATTCATTCATTGTGAAACCAAAGAATTTTAGCTGCTGATTGATTCGATTTGGGAGACTTGTTTCCATATACAATTGATTCAAAGTAGACCATGTTTCAGCTGCGGATTTACAATGCGTTACTTGTCGCAGTACCTTATCACCAAGATTCAGCAAGATTATGTCCTTCGCTTCCTCTGATCGAGCTATCTTCTCTAAGTCCGGGACCACTTTGACCTGTGAAGTCCCTGAGGAAGTATCATCATCTTCTTTCTTTGTCTCGCTCTTTGAAATTGATATAGTCTTTGTCAGCGAGAAGTCATTGATTACATCTTTATATCCGGAAACCCCGAGATATGCAAGTATGCGAATCTTCCATAGTGAGAAATCAGTTTCTCCGTCAAATCTTTCGATTATGATTTTCTGATTCACCATCGATACAACGAGCCGTAGCTCTGATACCAATTGTTACGAATTAAGTCTGAATCGAGTTGTGTATCGATTTGATTGAGTAGAATTTTAACATGAAAATGCCGAAAGAAAATATGAACGAGAACACACGATTTTTACCCAGTTCGATTCGCCGAGATGACGAAATCTACGTCTCGGGTCAGATAGGACTGGCAATTCACTATCACAAAGAGAAGCTCACAAATTGAGCTCACAAGATACAACAATGGAGTATTCTGTTTCTTTCTGTTACAAAAATTAACAAACAAAGAAGAAGAAGTTGACTTTATATATTGAGTCAACAATAAGCTAAACCAGCTTAAACCGACCAATAACCGAAACTAATTCTTCCGGACTGAACCAGCCTCAATTCCCCTTCTTTCTTCTCGGTTCATTTAAATTGAACCAATGATTTGAACCAGACCAGAATTCAAATTAAACCCAAAACCTGCTACAAAATCGAATAAAAACGCCAGAGAAATTCAAGGATACATAGCTTATATCCACGCTTCGCCATTTTCTAGTCGATTTCGAACAAATCCGTGAGTATCGACAAAAAAGAAATCTGAACCCAGAATCGAATCACTAGCTTCCTTAATCGATCGAAAAACGGTGAATATCGGAGCTACAAATCCCAATTGTCACTAAACGACAGAAATCGAGATTTAAGGAAGATTCAAAAGAAATGAACAAGAGGAAGAGGTTGCTTTCCTTTGGGTTCAAATCGAAAACGGGAGAAAGAATCAGATTCGCCAAAAAAATTGAAAGAAACGAAACAATCAGATTCAAATAGTGACACGAAGCAGAAAAAAAGAAAGAAACAGAGAAGAAGAAGAGAAATCTGATAAAGCGAAAGAAGTTTTTATTTTTTTTCTCAAAACATCAAACAATATTTTAAGTGTGACGTTTCATCGACATTTAGCTAAGCTTTGTTATGATTTTTATATTTTATATGTGTATAGCTTTTGTGTGACAGTCGGTTTACCACACACAAAGTACCCGCGCTACGCTGCGGTATTTTCAAAGTTCTGTGAAACCAATGTGAACTATTTCCAAATTCTTTGATTAATATCAAAGAATGTGTGTTTATGGGTAAGTTTGTTTTGAAATTTCTGGAGGCTGCTATACACTCATGCTCTTAGCAGAAAATATATACTTTTGATTCCTTTACCTTTTTTCTGTGAGTGATGACATGTAGAATACTATGTCATTTGTTATTGATTGATGTTGTTACCATGGTACTTAGGTAAAAATTGTAGCTCCTAATTACAACAACGTTTATGAGTACCTCATCAAGATTCTCTTAAGAAATTATCAAAACTTTTCCTGAAAAACTTGCTTTTTATATCTTCAGTTTTTAGAGTAATGTCAATTATGCTCTTGCATAATGTTTGCTTAGAGCCAAAATATTGAATTACTTAAAAAACAATGAGAATTTATCTCTGTTTCTTTGTAGACTTGTTTAATTTTTTACAGCTTTATATATAAGATTTTATCCAAGTATGGTTATAGATTCATCCATAAGTAGCAGCTACAGGCTGAGAGAGTTCTTCCATAAGCTTCATTTGCTCCAAAGCAGCACATGCCTACAATAAGAATTATGAAAACATAAGTTAAGATTCACATTAACTAACAAAAACATTAGTTAAAATAATGTGTTATGCTGTAAATAAGTAAATAATAATACAAACAAAGGTATAATAATACCACAAACATAAATGTAGATCATCTGGCTGTACTGTTATGTTGGAGCAAAGATAGGTTCAAAGATAGCTATGAGAAGAGGGTTTCTTTTTAAGCAGGACAAGAAGTCATTCTTTCTGATTCTTTGATCTTTGTTTTCATCAAGCTTCATCCAGAAAAATGTACATCGCTAAATTCTGAAACACTTTCAAGTTAAGAGACTTAGGATTTTGATTCTGATTGATGGATGAATCTATTCACACTTACCTCGTCCTTGTTCAAGTTTGGGATCGTGTTTTTGAGAGTGTCTCCAAGCTGAGCCAATGATATGCAATGCAAGAGTAAGTCATAATAATCCAAAGAGCAAATATGAGAATGAGGTGAAGAATTAAAGAGAATTGCATTTACTTATTGAATTGTGAGATTGCCATCTCCATATGCGTTGCAAACTCGCAATGGAGAAAGGTCAGCTCGCATATATGCTGAAAACGCGGCTGTGTTGATACAAGAGCCGAGACAACCAAGAACTGCATACCAGAAGCAGTACAAGCAAGATGTATTAGGGCTTATATACTAAGAACTTCTGCAAAGGATTTTTTTTTCTCCGTGAAGATGATGTAATCATATAAACCTTAAATTTACATGGACTATTTTGGTGTGAATAGGCCTAGGGAATTGCGGATTGCAAAGGAAGCTCCGGTACTTGCTGCAGTAGAAGATGGGAATTGGTCTCTACCAAATGCAAGATCGGGTTAGGGCAGTTAGGCCCTTGCTTTCCAGATTTGTCTTGCATCTATGTCTCCTCCAACCTCGGATTCAGGGTAAGACGTTTACCTCTGGAAACAGAGTGATGGGTCGTTGGTGAGCAAGTGCACCACCTCAGAGACGTGGAGACAGTTGTGAGCTGCAGGTCAAGTGGTACCGTGGGAGAAGGTGGTTTGGTTTAAGCAAGCGGTTCCCAGGTTCTCCTTTATCCTTTGGTTGGCGGTCAAAGGGAGGCTCAACACGAGGGACAGATTAATCCAATGGGGAATGAACGCACCGGAAGTTTGTGCTCTGTGTAATTCTGCTGCCGAATCTCACGACCACTTGTTCTTTCATTGCTCATTCTCTCGCCAAATCTGGAGTGCTCTGGCTTCACGGGTAAGCCCGAATCCTCCTCAATCTCTAGCTGACGTGATCACATGGATTCCGACGGTACAATCAAATCCTCCACACTATGCTGGCATCATATTAAAGCTTCTTCTACAATCTACTCTCTACTCCATTTGGAGAGAAAGGAACAAGAGAATCTTCTCCCCTGACTCATCCCAACCTGCTGTTTTGCTAAGAGACATTGACGGATCCATGAGACACACGCTCATCTCGTATCTTCCAACGGATTCGCTTTCACCAATCTCCCTTCTTGGTTATTACTTCGGATGTATCTCTAATATATAAGACTTTTATTAGCCTATAAATTCCATCTCTCTCCCATCGGAGAGCTAATTTTTTATGTAATAGAATGTCATTAGGAACCTTCATTTTTGGTATAAATTTAACATTAAAACCAAAAAAAAAAAGAAAAAAGTGATTGATCCTGCTTTCTCCACATCGAGAAACTCGAATATCTACACCAGTTTAAGACCCTGAAGGTTGAAGAAAGTCATGTAACCTAACACGTCCACTGTAAGATGGATAAGTGGTTGAGATTGTTTAAAAAATCTGATATATCCAAAGCACTGGAACGCCAAAAGAGATTAAGATTACTTATGTATTGCGTACTTAGAGATCAAAAGTCATAACCTTGAGTCCGGATTCCTGGAAACAAGTGTATCCAAAAATAGTATTGCCTCTGAGCTGCTTACGTGGAATAGCTAGCAGGAACAAAGACAGAGCAACACAATTACCAGAGCGACAAAAAATAGGGACATTCAACGAACATAATAGAAAATTACTATCAAAATAATGAGATTCAATATATCTATCCACAATTTCATGTACTCTAGAATACCATAATGAAAGGTATTGGTCTCCTAGATATAAACGAGAAAGCAACAAACTTGTGGGGCACGTGGTAATTAAACTTACCGACTCAGCCTTCGCTATTTCAACCATATAACTTGAGGAGTTCTGTTATACCTTTGTTTTGCTCACGAACGCTGGTGAGGTAGATCCCGAGAAAATAAAAATTAGCATGTGAGATCTCCTCTCCACCAGACCCACAAGTTTTTACAATAAAGAAAGACTTTGATAATCTAGTCAAAAGTCAATACTAACTTTATTGTATGGCAATATAAAAATATTAATCTAAATAAATATCTTGTATTCTACAGTTTAGATTTGTTATTTTATATAAGCAAAGGATCAACTAACACTCTAATGAGTGCATGGAGTTTCAGATCAAAGGCTTATACAGAAGCTTCTTTTGAGGAAGAGGGTCTCAGGATTCAAATAGTTATGAACTAGTTGTGACTATTTACACTATGGCACTAACTCTAATTCAGTGTTTCAATTCAAGTGTGAAAAATATGGACACACAAAAAAGCTAGTTCTTCTTGTCACTAAAGTTAACTCATCAAATGAATATAAGTAAGAAAGAAAAATCCTTCCATCACAATATGGAAATAAACAAGAAGAAAACAGAGACAGAACACTCTTGCAATATGGAAACTGGGTTCAGGAAGACCCGAGTCTTTCGTTATTTAACTGAAATACAAATCCAAAACAACTAAACAGAAATAACCTTTGATAAGTGAATACCTAGGGTTACGGATTCGTGGCCGACTTCAATGTCTCTGAACCGACATCGTAACTCCATCATGTGAAAACTCTGTTCAGGTTCTGATTTTAGCAGGTGACAGATCCCGATCCAAACTAAAGCCAACAAAGAAGAAAAAACAAACTAAGTTATTGAACGCATATTATACAATGATGCAAAAGGATAATTCATGCTAAATGAAAGCAATCATGAAAGAAACTCAAACAGAAGAGAATAAGTGAAATGATTACCTAACGGAAAGGCCTAAAACGATGTTTGGTATCTTCGTCCTCCCATTCAAGGTCAAGAAACCCTTGAGGATGTATTGTCATTCGAAATTCAGCTTGTGGGGCACTTAAAGCATTTAAGGGAAGCTTTCTCAGCTTTGGACAGTCAATTGCATCTAGTATCTTCAAAAATGGAAAGGGAAGAGGACTCTGGTAGATACTCTCCAGCTTAGGCAAGTTTCTCAACCTTAACGATTGTAATTTCTGAAATGGTACTGTAATGCCTGTAATATTGGTTGCTTTCTCTTTGTTGATGACTTCCTCTAGTTCTTCCGAACAGTCAATGCGTAGGTCAACAAGATTTGGAGCAAGCAATATCGAAGTCAGATCTTTAATGTTAATGCAGCCCTGTATGATAATGATGGAGAGGTTGCTAAAACATGGATATGTGCTTTCTCTGGACTTCATATCTGTTATGATTTCTGAGATATGAATTCTTTCCAGAAGGAGAATACGAATATTTTCCATAGGCTCTAGCAATGATATGTTGAATGACTTTTGTTGAAAACCAAAAATATGTAGAGCATCGATGCAGTTTGCCAATCTTTGGTTGCATAATATTTCCTCTAAACCCAACTCTGTAGATACAGTTATGCTCAGAAGTTGTAGATGCTCCAAGAGTTGCAGCTCCTTCACTAAACTTACATCTCCGTGAACTTTAGAATGTGGCATTCTCAAAATCCTTAAACTCGACAACTCTGATATCTCACCCAGACTACAAAGTTTCTTTGTTTCAATCACATCCAGATAAGTTAGCTTTTTCAATTTTTGTAAACTAACAGGCAGTTGCTTTATCCCTGTATACGCCAAGTCAAGAAACTGTAAAGAGACCAGCTCTGATATCTGCTCTGGTAGTTTATTGATGTCGCTATTCCATGCCAGATCTAAAACAACTAGCTTTTGCATAGACTCAATGAATTGACCTGGTATATTCTTCAATTTATTACCAGAGAGGAACAAAGTTGTAAGTTCAGAAAACTTGAAGCTGCAAGCGATCTCTTCAATTTTATTATCCCGTAATGACATCCTTTTCACAGCACCCCAATCCCTTAGTTTCGGTATATCACATAATCCGGCTCTTGTTTGTACAACAAAATTCTCTTTTTGTTTCCCATAATCGGATGCAATCCACAAAGCCATTTCACGAACCACATCATGCATCAAAACACATCCATCACACTCCATCAATAAATTTGCACGGACAAGGGCACCAAGTATCTCATAACCCTTATTCATCCCTCTTTTTATAACTTGATATTCCCCCATGAATCCCTCACATATCCAGAGATGTATCAACCTATCTTCATTTATCAGAAAACGTTCCGGAAACAGAGCACAGTAACGGAAACACGACTTGATCTCTTCGTCCAGCAAGCAATCGTAGCTGAACTTGAGAATTGGAATTTGTTTTCCATGTCGAAAAACTCTGCAGCGGAACTAATCAAAACATCGACTGCATTCTCCCATTCTTGTACCGTAGCTTTGGATGCCATTGCCTCACCAATGACGTTGAGCGCTAGTGGCAGACCACGACATTTTTGTGCAACTTTTCTTGCAAGGTTGAAATTGACGGGATCATTTCTTAATATGTTATCTCCAATCTTGTTTTTAAACAATCGCCATGCTTCTTCTGCGTTCAAACACTTGACTTGCATCGGTTCATAATCTCCCATCCGCCCACATACTTCTCGAGAACGAGTGGTAAACGCTACTTTGCATCCATTTTCTGTAGTCGGAAAAGGAACTCCGATGGTTTCTAAATCTACTTTCTCCCATATATCATCTAACATCAAAACAAATCGCTGCCGCTTTAAAACTCTGTGTATCTCTACGGCCTTATTACTTTCATTTTTGTTTGTCCACACCTCATCACAAAGGTTGAGCTCTTCTGCAATAGCATCTTGAAGCTTCGAAATCTTTGCGCCTTGAGACACCACGACCAATATGACAACGTCAAACCGACCAGCTAATGCAGTGAATTTATTGTTTATTTTCTTCAAAAGTGTAGTTTTCCCTACACCACCCATACCGTGTATACCCATGATTCCAACTTTATCTTTCATAAGGCGGTTCCATACCTTTTCAAGCATTATTTCTTGACCAATCGTAGGCCCAGTAGGCAACTCCTGTACTCCAGATCTTGGAGTCAACTCAGTAACCGTTTCGAAATTGCCCTCTGATTTGAGTTTCTTAATCTCTTCCAACAACAAGAATACCTTTTTCCCATAGTTATAGCTCGAAAAAGCATTTTTTGAACATAAACCACAAAGACACAACTTTTGAAGCTGAACGTCATTAATGCTAAGCAGATCATTAAACTCTGTATCAATTTTCTGTACACGTTCGAGCCATACCTGAACAGCGCTAAGCCTTTGTCGATGGCATGTCTCCTCTTCTCTTGCTACTTTGTTCTGCACTTCTTCTTGCTTTGCTTTGAGATCTTCCATTTCTCTCGTCAGAGCTCTGACATTTTCTTTGAGTGCTCGAATATAACCTTTAGCACATAACCATCTAAAGATGCTATTAACCGTTTGATCAAGTTGGCAAGACACAAAATTCCCCATAAGGAGAAATTTGGGAAGGAGATGAATATTTCAGTAAGCAAATCTAAGCTCAATCAGGAGATCCAGTTCTATAGTTTTAGGGATATTTCGTTGGTTCTATAAAAAAAGAAACAATTGGGTCACGAAGCCCATATATTTAAGAAAAAAATTAAAAGAAAGAATAAAACAATGTACTGTTTTAAAATTAAACCTTTATAAAACTTAGTTTTAAAACTAAACCTTTTTAAATATGTTTTTGAATTTAAAGTTAAAATAAAGGTTTCATCCTCCCAAAATTTTGTATAACTATAACGATTTTTTCCCGTTTTTTCTTTTAACTTACGTTTATAAGAAGATCTTTCCAATATGCTTTTGATTCTTAATCGATTTCTCTAAACTACGTTAATCGGTTTTTCTCTAAAGCTGAGGATGAAGATATAAAAGTATTTAGTCAACTTTCTGTATGTCCTATTCTCAAGAGAGCTGGTAAACGTTCTGTATTATTTAACTCTGCCTTTAATATTTATTTTGAATTTTTTTTTGTCAAATGTTATAGATAAGAACTGATCTATAGGCTAAAACTCACTCCTTAATATTTTTATTTAAGTTACCATAATACAGCGGATATGAATCGAACCATGGTACCAAATCTTTAACAGGATCATCTTAATCCCTTTTGAAACTTTTTGTCTACTTGTTATAATATTCTGTTTAATACATGATTATTTTGGGTTCTTTAAAGATAAGAATGCAAATCAAAAGCAACAATACAATCTAAATGAACAACACAATATATAACAACCCTGAAAGAAGGAAGAGAAAGAAACAGAAGAGAACAAGCTTGGATTCTGATTCTGATTTTAAGTTGTGTCCGATCTCAATCCATATGAAAGGATGCTTAGACTTTGAATATGGGTCTCTAAAGAAGAAGTAAAAGTAAGGAAGTTAGTAACACTCAAGTAATTGAGATCTACGGACATCATATTCTGAACATGGTTTTAACCCAGATGATTACCATTCGAGATCAAAGGCCAGAAACGATTTTCCGTATCTTCGTCTTCCCAATCAATATCTGGAATCTACGGAAGAAACAAAATGAAAAGAAACAACGTTAGTAAGCACTTGAAGAACGGATGATATAAATAGGCATAACTTATCTGTTGAGAATATAATATCTAAAGAATCTTAACTCATTTAACGGTTTTTTTTTTCAACATCTTTCTTCTACTATTTCAACTTTTGCTGAACAAATTAATGTAAAAGGAGAAGAATAAATAGAGTTGTTTTTTGATTCTATCATTTAAAGCGAACAATTCACACACCTTTTATAAGTTTTTGAAATTAAAGACAGCATATAAAAATCACAATAAACAGCACTTACCCGATTTCAAATTAAATGTGTTATTATGTGATCTAATTTTCTTTGTTGAATATCAATGAATTATGATGCAGATGGATCTTACCAATTTAATAAATGATGCTAACCTATTAGCAATCATAAAAGAAACATAAGTGAAAAAGAATGAGATTGAATACCGAATTAAAGGCGTCAACGACCAATTTTTTCCTATCTTCGTCCAAGTTTTTATTAAGCTTGGAGTCCTCCACAGTCAAGCGACGACGTAACTGTTGACTTAATACTATTTGACATATCTCAACTCGTGGGGCACTTGAAGCATTTAAGGGAAGCTTCATCAACTTTGGACAGTCTCTTGCAATTAGAAACAACAAAAATGGAAAAGGAAGAGGACTCCATAGGCAAATTTCTCAACCATAACCCTTCTAATTTCTGAAATGGTGTTGTAATACCTGTAAGATTGGTTGCTTTCTCGTTGTTTATAATTTCTTCCACTTGTTCTGAATCTTCAATGATTAGGAGGACAAGATTTGTAGCAATCAATAGCCAAGTCAGATCTTTAATGCTACTGCACATCTTTATCTGCACGTTGTAGAGGTTGCTAAAGCATGGGCTTCTGCTTTTTTGAACTTCTGATATATATGAATAATTACTCATTTTCCATGTACATCATGCATCATTTCTATTATTTAGGAGTAAAGAGCCTTCTGGTTCAAAATATCAATCTCAGCTCAATAAAAGAGATCAAAATTTTGACCTGTGATCCACTTTAACTCATCGTGATGTCTCTGTCAAAATATATTGACCTCAACTCAATATTTCATATCAATATTTCGACCTTGGACCGACTTTAAACAACATGTTCTTTTATTTTATTCGGATCCAACCCGGTTTGTCCCGGGTCGATCCAATTCGTTTTTAGGAGATTTATAACCTAGTTTTAGGAGATTTTTCTTTAGACGCTTTCCATTATTCAGTTTGGAGACTTGTTAGAGATTCTTGTGCTCTCTAGTTCCTGAGAAGATTTCTAAACCCTAATCTATTTTTATTTTTAGTTCATTATGAGTTTTCTGATTTCTATTGTTTTGTTCTTTTCTTCCATGTCTGAGTAGATTAATAATCACGTTTAGGGTTTTCTAATTTTTTAGGGAATGAATGAGTTAGATCCAAATAAGGTTTATATATTGTGTTCTTCATCTAATGTTAGTCTTAATGGTTAAGTTTGATTGATCACCTAGCTTATGATTATATGTTGTTTAATACACTGAAAGTGTTTGATTAAATGCTTGAAAGAACTTAGATGAGCATTTCGTCCTTAACCACCAGAAGCTGATGTTAAGGCGGATTGTGAACTTATTGGACTTAAAATTTAATGCGTGTTTGGAACTCTAGGTTAAAACAAAAGTTTAGAATGCTAGATTGCTAAATATAGTAGTCGATGCCACGGAAGTGGATTTGCTATACATTTATGTTTCGTGTTAAAGAATTGCTTGTTAATTGTTCCCTAAATAGTGATCTACCTAATGACCCTAAATTTAGATGAATTAGCTTCTTCAACTTTTGGAAACCAACAGGCAGTTCCTTTATCTTGTACGTCGCAAGTTAAGAAACTGCAAGGAGACCAACTCTGATATCTGCTCTGGAAGTTCACTGAAGTTGTGATCTATCTTAATTAAGAAGCATAACCTATCTGTTGGAAAGCATAAGGGGAAAAGAATGAGAGAAATGATTTCAGTGAACTTATTGTTTATTTTCAGTGAACTTATTGTTAGTACAAAAGAATAACAAAAGCCATTGATATTTACCATAAAAAAGCTATTGATATTAAATTAATGAAATTGAAGCTTCCAAATTTTGAGAAAATGATAAATTGCTCACGACGAAACAAAATTAAGTCGTACAAAACACGTGTCCATGCATTTAGATGAAAAGCTAAAGAAGTGTTCTATGTGAAAAGTATTCGCTAATGAAAGAGGAAGAAAGAAATTTTTTCTGATTTCCCTTTACGATAAAATTTCCAAAAGACTTTGACTTAAATTTCCACACTATTTATTTAAAATGTTTTGTAAATGATGACATTTAATCCTAACAAGCATTTAATTAGGTTGTTAATCGTTTTCTATTTTGGGATGTGTCCACTGGTAAAATAATTATTAGCGAGATTATCATAATCACTAAAATAAGAGAAATTCGGTGAATGGATTCGATGAATAGTATTTTTACAATAGTAACAAGATTAATTTTAAAAATTCCAAATTTACTCTTTTGGAGTTAAAAACTAAGAAATGGATTGGAGAAATTTTTTATTGTAATAACTAGTTGTAACTAGTTACACTATGACACTAACTCTAATTCAGTGTTTCAATTCAAGTGTGAAAAATATGGACACACTAAAAAGCTAGTTGTTCTTCTTTTTTTGTCACTAAAGTTAACTCATCAAATGAATATAAGTAAGAAAGAAAAATCTTTATATCACAATATGGAAATAAACAAGAAGAGAACAGAGCAGAACACTCTTGCAATTTGGAAACTGGGTTCAGGAAGACCCGAGTCTTTCGTTATTTAACTGAATTACAAATCCAAAACAACTAAACCAGAAATAACCTTTGATAAGTGAATCCCTACTGTTACGGATTCGTGGCCGACTTGAATGTCTCTGAACCGTCATCGTAACTCCATCATGTGAACACTCTGTTCAGGTTCTGATTTTAGCAGGTGACAGATCCCGATCCAAACTAAATCCAACAAAGAAGAAAAAACAAACAAAGTTATTGAACGCATATTATACAATGATGCAAACGGATTAATCACGCTATATGAAAGCATTCATGAAAGAAACTCAAACAGAAGAGAATAAGTGAAATGATTACCTAACGGAAATGCCTGAAACGATGTTTGGTATCTTCGTTCTCCCATTCAAGGTCAAGAAACCCTTGAGGATGTATATTCATTCGAAATTCAGCTTGTGGGGCACTTAAAGCATTTAAGGGAAGCTTTCTCAGATTTGGACAGTCAGTTACATTTAGTACCTTCAAAAATGGAAAGGGAAGAGGACTCTGGTAGATACTCTCCAGCTTAGGCAAATTTCTTAAGTTTAACGATTGTAATTTCTGAAATGGTACTGTAATGCCTGTAATATTGGTTGCTTTTTCTTTGTTGATGACTTCCTCTAGTTCTTCCGAACCATTAATGTGTAGGTCGTCAAGATTTGGAGCAAGCAATATCCAACTCAGATCTTTAATGTTAATGCAGCCCTTTATGACAATGCTGGAGAGGTTGCTAAAACATGGATATGTGCTTTCTATGGACTTCATATCTGTTATGGTTTCTGAGATATGATTGCTTTCCACACAGAGATAACGAATATTTTCCATAATCTCTAGCAATGATATGTTGAATGACTTTTGTTGAAAACCAAAAATATGCAGAGCATCGATGCAGTTTGCCAATCTTTGGTTGCATAATATTTCCTCTAAACCCAACTCTGTAGATACAGTTATTCTCAGAAGTTGTAGATGCTCCAAGAGTTGCAGCTCCTTCACTAAACTTACATCTCCGTGAACTTTAGAAAATAGCATGTTCAAAATCCTTAAACTCGACAACTCTGATATCCCACCCAGACTACAAAGTTTCTTTGTTTCAGTCACATCCAGATAAGTTAGCTTTTTCAATTTTTGGAAACTAACAGGCAGTTGCTCTATCCCTGTAAACGACAAGTCAAGTAACTGTAAAGAGGCCAGCTCTGATATCTGCTCTGGTAGTTTATTGATGTCGCTATTCCATGACAGATCTAAAACAACTAGCTTTTGCATAGACTCGATGAATTGACCTGGTATATTCTTCAATTTATTACCAGCGAGGAACAAAGTTGTAAGTTCAGAAAACTTGAAACTGCAAGCGATCTCTTCAATTTTATTTCCCTGTAATGACATCCTTTTCACAGCACCCCAATCACTTAGTCTGGGTATATCACATAATCCGGCTCTTGTTTGTACAACAAAATTCTCTTTTTGTTTCCCATAATCGGATGCAATCCACAAAGCCATTTCACCAACCACATCATGCATCAAAACACATCCATTATTACCCTCCATCAATAAATTCGCACGGACAAGGGCACCAAGTATCTCATAACCCTTATTCATCCCTCTTTTTATAACTTGATATTCCCCCATGAATCCCTCACATATCCAGAGATGTATCAATATAACTTCTTTTATCCGATAAACTTCCGGAAACAGAGCACAGTAAAGGAAACACGACTTGATCTCTTCGTCCAGCAAGCAATCGTAGCTGAACTTGAGAATTGGACGAATTTTGTTTTCCATGTCGAAAAACTCTGCAGCGGAACTACTCAAAACATCGACTGCATGCTCCCATTCTTGTACCGTAGCTTTGGATGCCATTGTCTCACCGATGACATTGAGCGCTAGTGGCAGACCACCACATTTTTGAGCAACTTTTCTTGCGAGGTTGAAAATGACGGGATCATTTCTTAATATGTTATCTCCAATCTTGTTTTTAAACAATTGCCATGCTTCTTCTGGGTTCAAACACTTGACTTGCATCGGTTCATAATCTCCCATCCGCCCACATACTTCTCGAGAACGAGTGGTAAACGCTACTTTGCATCCATTTTCTGTAGTCGGAAAAGGAACTCCGATGGCTTCTAAATCTACTTTCTCCCATATATCATCTAACATCAAACAAATCTCTGCCGCTTTAAAACTCTGTGTATCTCTACGGCCTTATTTACTTTAATTTTGTTTGTCCACACCTCATCACAAAGGTTGAGCTTTTCTGCAATAGCATCTTGAAGCTTCGAAATATCTGCGCCTTGAGACACCACCACCAATATGACAACGTCAAACCGACCAGCTAATGCAGTGAATTTATTGTGTGTTTTCTTCAAAAGTGTAGTTTTCCCTACACCACCCATACCGTGTAGACCCATGATTCCAACTTTATCTTTAATAAGGCGGTTCCATGCCTTTTCAAGCATTATTTCTTGACCAATCGTAGGCCCAGTAGGCAACTCCTGTACTCCAGATCTTGGAGTCAACTCAGTAACCGTTTCGAAATTGCCTTCTGATTTGAGTTTCTTAATCTCTTCCAACAACAAGAATACCTTTTTCCCATAGTTATAGCTCGAAAAAGCATTTTTTGAACATAAACCACAAAGACACAACTTTTGAAGCTGAACGTCATTAATGCTAAGCAGATCATTAAACTCTGTATCAGTTTTCTCTACACGTTCGAGCCATACCTGAACAGCGCTAAGCCTTTGTCGATGGCATGTCTCCTCTGCTCTTGCTACTTTGTTCTGCACTTCTTCTTGCTTTGCTTTGAGATCTTCCATTTCTCTCTTCAGAGCTCTGAAATTTTCTTTGAGTGCTCGAATATAACCTTTAGCACATAACCATCTAAAGATGCTATTAACCGTTTGATCAAGGTTGCAAGTCACATTCCCCATAAGGAGAAATTTTGGAAGGAGATGAATATTTCAGTAAGCAACGACCAAGCTAAAGCTGAGGATGAAGATGTAAAAGTATTTAGTCAACTTTCTGTATGTCCTATCTCAAGAGAGCTGGTAAACGTTCTGTATTATCTAACTCTGCCTTTAATATTTATTTTGAAACTTTTTGTCTACTTGTTATAATATTCTGTTTAATATATGATTATTTAGGGTTCTTTATAGATGTATATTCTGTGCTTATGTAAACATAAGCAAAGGATCAACTAAGTATATATATATCAAACACTCTCATGAGTGCATACGGTTTCGGTTTAAGGACTTATATGGAAGCTGCTCTTGGATACCGAAGGTCTCAAGTTTCTCTGTTAGTTAGAGTTGTCATTCGGACCGGTTCATAGTATAGGTCATATATATTTCTAAAACTTTTTATTTAAAAGCTTTATATGTAATGACGGGGAGTCGAATCCTAGATATTTAAGTAATTAGCTGAAACATGTAACTACCATAAAAATTAATATTTGCACATAGTGTGAGTACCGCATTACTCACATTGTATTTCTACTGTCAAAACCAAATTTTTTTATCAATGAATATGACTACGTTTCTTTCTCTTTTAAAAAGAAAGTGTACAAATTTAAGGGTTAATTAATTTAATATATATAAACATAATCAAAACTCACTAACTACCTATTCAAGTATAATTTAAATTAAACAAATACCAATAGATCTACATGTTAAATAACAGAAATACCCCAATTGCTATTAATAGAAGAGAGGTAATGATGGAACATTAAGTATGAAGATATTGCATTAAATGTATTGTCTCCGTATTTGTTACCCGGATAACACATTTATTATCCACTCGTTAAATGTAATACCTAATCATATATTTCTTTTTTAGTAAAAAAGAGATAAAAGAAAAAAAAACAAAGGAAAAGAGAATTTTGTTATATAACAAATATCAATAAATGGCCTCATCTCTCGGCGACTGTCTCTAGTCTCCGAAATCTCTTTCGGCATGTCAAAATTCCGACAAACCTCACTAAAATCAAATTCTCACTCACAAATCAACCTGATTACCATCATCAACTCCTAATCTCCGATCAAAGCCACCAACCCTACATTCATCTTTGTAAAACCCCAAATCAAACCCAATCGGCAACTTTCCAGCAAAACTTCTTTCAAGGCCCGATTGAAACCATTAATGGAGGACCACCTGATCGATGATATCCGCTCGATGTCTATCCAGGAAGAACTGGCTATGGACTTGCCGATCTCCGGAAACTACTCATCGCTCAAGACGATCAACCAATCCCCATAGGTAAGCTTCTAGACCCCAAAATACAAAACATTGCTAAAATTATGATGGGTTTACCAAAAATTTGGAGACTCCAAAATAGGATAAAAACGAATAATGATGAGTTTCTTCAGTTTCATTCAGCTTAAAATCGAATAAAAACGCCAGAGAATTTCAAGGATACGTAGCTTATATCCACGCTTCGCCATTTTCTAGTCGATTTCGAGCAAATCCGTGAGTATCAACAAAAAAAGAAATCTGAATCCAGAATCGAATCACTAGCTTCCTTAATCGATCAAAAAAGGGTGAAAATCGGAGCTACAAAATCCCAATTGTCACTAAACGACAGAAGTCGAGATTTAAGGAAGATTCAAAAGAAATGAACAAGAGGAAGAGATTGCTTTCCTTTGGGATTCAAATCGAAAACGTGAGAAAGAATCAGATTCGTCAAAAAAATTTAAAAGGAACGAGACAATCAGATTCAAATAGTGACACGAAGCGGACTTCGTTTTTCGTATTGAAATTACGAAATAACCCTTGCTTCAAACTGACTTCTATTGGTACAGTTTTGTTCTCCAACTCCATCATAATTGAACTATTTGTTAGTTTATTATGGTCCTGTTCGTTTCGTGGTCGCTAGCGACCGCGAGTAGCGACTGCGATCAGCGACCGCGATCAGATTTTTGATTTGTTGTTCGTTTGTCAGTCGCTGCGACCAGTCGCTGTGTTGTTCGTTTCACAGTCACAGCGATCAGCGACTACTTTTAAAATTTATTTTATAAAATTTATTACAAAATTTATATATATTCATAAAATATTAAGAAATATACATATATTAAATAATAAAATACTATTATTTATTTATAATAAAATTCAGAATTTTATAAAAAATAAAATAAAAAATATTATCACATTTATTATGTATTAGAAATATATTTATATAAAATTAAAATTTAACTCTTTTCAATATTTATAATTTATTTTATTCTATATGAAATTATCATTATATTTATATATTTTTATTTTTATTAGGTTAATTTAAATTTTGTCAAAAAATTTATTTATTTTTTAATTAATTATTTTTTTGGTCGCTGGTGTTGTTCGTTTCGTGGTTGCTGGTCGCTGCGACTGATCGCAGCGGTCGCTAAATTTTTTAGCGACTTAAAATTTGAGTCGCTGGTCGCTGAACCAGCGACCACGAAACGAGTAACTTTTGGTCACGGTCGCTGGTCGCAGTCGCTGGTGACTGCGAAACGAACAGGGCTATGTCGAAGATATTATTGGATAGGTGAAGGAACACGTCATCATTTCTTTGTTTTGTTTGTTTCTTGAAGACATTTTCCTCCTTAGAAAATTAATAAAGTAATTTGAAAACGTTTTTTTTTTTTTTTTTTTGAAAACTTATATTTCTACGAGTATTTGCATGGCAATTCACAGATTTTTTATAATTATAATTGGGTTTTAAGAAGAAGAAGATATACAATGATAAGTCTAAAATGGTAATGTATCTGATTGATGACTTTGTTTGAGTGAAGCCAATTGAAAGAAAAATGAGTTGAATAGAAAACTGTTTGAAAACCGATGGTTAGAACATATCATTGAAAAATATTCATAAATAAATTTGTTTGGAACTAACTATTAAATGTGGATATAAAATTCTAAATACTCACTGTAACAATTAACTTGTAAATGTTTGTTTCAGCTATTTTTTAAAGAGAATTTTGACTGATAACAAAGTAAGGAATCGCTAGTGTAACCATTCGTTTAATGCTACCTAATCAAATTTAATAAATTTTTTATTTTTTACTAATTAAATCGACAAGTTATTTATGATCCGAATTCATATATAAAATTTCATATTAATTATTACATGTAGTGGGCGTAGTTGAACTTCATATGTCAAAACCTTGACATTTAACTATCAGATTAAGAATAGTTTGATCATTTTAGAATTTTTTATATAATGGTAAAATTTACAATAATGGTTTATCATATCAAAACATCAGTTGATATTTTCTTTATAGAATAGAGTGTTTGGTGTCATCTGTTATTTTTGTTGTAAGAAAAAATTAGTTTTAAATAAAATTTTATCCAATACCATAGCAACATTAATTATAGTTTATCATTGTATTTTTATATTTTTGTACATCTATATATATCTGTAACTATGTGAATCAATACAAGACAACTTTGTCAATTCTCTTCAATGTTTTACATAAATATTTATAAAGAGTAATTTCATGAGCACATAAGTTTTTTTTAGAAAACTATTCATATAGAAGGCTTGTAAGAGGGAAAATGCTATCAACTTATTGTGAATGAAGTGATTTTGATTATTAAAATATTATGGAGTTTTTATTCAAAGTAAGAAACCATGAAAGAGAGATGACAACTTCTTAAACAACCACACACAAAAAGAATCTCAACATGTTTCACATGTAACTTTATTTTAAGTGTGACGTTTCATCGACATTTAGCTAAGCTTTGTTATGATTTTTATATTTTATATGTGTATAGCTTTTGTGTGACAGTCGGTTTACCACTATCAGTTTTAAAAAATAACTAGGTTGGAACCCGCGCTACGCGGCTGTATTTTCAAAATTTTGTGAAACCAATGTGAACTATTTCCAAATTCTTTGATTAGTATCAAAGAATGTGTGTTCATGGGTAAGTTTGTTTTGAAATTTCTGGAGGCTGCTATCTACTCATGCTCTTAGCAGTAAATATATACCTTTGATTCCTTTACCTTTTTTCTGTGAGTGATGACATGTAGAATACAATGTCATTTGTTATTGATTGATGTTGTTACCATGGTACTTAGGTCAAAATTTTAGCTCCTAATTACAACAACGCTTATAACGTTTATGAGTACCTCATCAAGATTCTCTTAAGAAATTATCAAAACTTTTCCTGAAAAACTTGCTTTTTATATCTGCAGTTTTTTTTTATCTTCGTGAAGATGATGTAATCATATAAACCTTTTGTCAAACCCAAATTCTACGTTATTCTCTGCAAAAACTACGTATATTGAGTGTGTTTGATAGCATCCAAAAGTCCGTTTACAATTAAAATAGTTCCGATTAATGCTATGTTTGAAAAATGAATAGTTGAAACAAATGACATTTGATAATAGGTGGTTAGAAATAATTGTTAGCCAAAAATGTTTTAAGAAAAGTTTTTGAAATTTAAAGTCGATTAGTAATACAACAACGGCTGACTAGTGTAATTAGATTTTTTTTAAATTACTAAGGTAATTCTAGTTCAGAAGTTTGAGCAAGCTCTAACCTTGCTGAATGTAACCAGCTGCTACAGAATTAGCCTTGTTATTTTTATAAGCAAACGATCAACTAACACTCTAATGAGTGCATGGAGTTTCAGATCAAAGGCTTATACAGAAGCTTCTTTTGAGGAAGAGTGTCTCAGGACTTAAATAGTTATGAACTAGTTGTAACTATTTTCTGAAAATATATTCGACCTGGTTGGTTAAACTTTATTTTTCCTAGATTTTAACCAAAAAGAAAGAACTCATCAAATGAATATAAGTAAGAAAGAAAAATCCTTATATCACAATATGGAAATAAACAAGAAGAGAACAGAGACAGAACACTCTTGCAATATGGAAACTGGGTTCAGGAAGACCCGAGTCTTTCCTTATTTAACTGAATTACAAATCCAAAACAACTAAACCAGAAATAACCAACGGTTACGGATTCGTGGCCGACTTGAATGTCTCTGAACCGACATCCTAACTCCATCATGTGAAGACTCTGTTCAGGTTCTGATTTTAGCAGGTGACAGCTCCCGATCCAAACTAAAGCCAACAAAGAAGAAAAAACAAACTAAGTTATTGAACGCATATTATACAATGATGCAAATGGATAATTCATGCTATATGAAAGCAATCATGAAAGAAACTCAAACAGAAGAGAATAAGTGAAATGATTACCTAATGGGGATGCGTGAAACGATGTTTGGTATCTTCGTTCTCCCATTCAAGGTCAAGAAGCCGTTGAGGATGTATTGAAATTCGAAATTCAGCTTGTGGGGCACTTAAAGCATTTAAGGGAACCTTTCTCAGCTTTGGACAGCTTTGGACGTTTAGTCTCTTCAAAAATGGAAAGGGAAGAGGACTGTGGTAGATACTCTCCAGCTTAGGCAAATTTCTCAAGTCTAACGTTTGTAATTTCTGAAATGGTACTGTAATGCCTGTAATATTGGTTGCTTTCTCTTTGTTGATGACTTCCTCTAGTTCTTCCGAACACTCAATGTATAGGTTGACAAGATTTGGAGCAAGCAATATCCAAGTCAGATCTTTAATGTTTATGCAGCCCTTTATGACAATGCGGGAGAGGTTGCTAAAATATGGATATGTGCTTTCTCTGGACTTCATATCTGTTATGGTTTCTGAGATATGAATGCTTTCCACACAGAGATAATGAATATTTTCCATAGTCTCTAGCAATGATATGTTGAATGACTTTTGTTGAAAACCAAAAATATGCAGACCATCGATGCAGTTTGCCAATCTTTGGTTGCATAATATTTCCTCTAAACCCAACTCTGTAGATACAGTTATGGTCAGAAGTTGTAGATGCTCCAAGAGTTGCAGCTCCTTCACTAAATTTACATCTCCGTGAACTTTAGAACTTATCATATGCAAAATCCTTAAACTTGACAACTCTGATATCCCACCCAGACTACAAAGTTTCTTTGTTTGACTCACACCCAGATAAGTTAGCTTTTTCAATTTTTGGAAACTAACAGGCAGTTGCTCTATCCCTGTATACGCCAACTCAAGAAACTGTAAGGAGACCAGCTCTGATATCTGCTCTGGTAGTTTATTGATGTCGCTATTCCATGACAGATCTAAAACAACTAGCTTTTGCATAGACTCGATGAATTGACCTGGTATATTCTTCAATTTATTATAAGAGAGGAACAAAGTTGTAAGTTCAGAAAACTTGATATTGCAAGCGATCTCTTCAATTTTATTTCCCTGTAATGACATCCTTTTCACAGCACCCCAATCCCTTAGTCTCGGAATATCACATAATCCGGCTCTGTTTTGTACAACAAAATTCTCTTTTTGTTTCCCATAATCGGATGCAATCCACAAAGCCATTTCACGAACCACATCATGCATAAAAACATATCCATCACGTTCATGATTACCCTCCATCAATAAACTTGCACGGACAAGGGCACCAAGTATCTCATAACCCTTATTCATCCCTCTTTTTATAACTTGATATTCCCCCATGAATCCCTCACATATCCAGAGATGTATCAAATAAATTTTAGTTATTGGATAATCTTCCGGAAACAGAGCACAGTAAAGGAAACATGACTTGATCTCTTCGTCCAGCAAGCAATCGTAGCTGAACTTGAGAATTGAAAGAATTTTGTTTTCCATGTCGAAAAACTCTGCAGCGGAACTACTCAAAACATCGACTGCATGCTCCCATTCTTGTACCGTAGCTTTGGATGCCATTGTCTCACCAATGACGTTGAGCGCTAGTGGCAGACCACGACATTTTTCAGCAACTCTTCTTGCAAGGTTGAAAATGACGGGATCATTTTTTAATATGTTATCTCCAATCTTGTTTTGAAACAATCGCCATGCTTCTTCTGGATTCAAACACTTGACTTGCATCCGTTCATAATCTCCCATCCGCCCACATACTTCTCGAGAACGAGTGGTAAACGCTACTTTGCATCCATTTTCTGTAGTCGGAAAAGGAACTCCGATGGCTTCTAAGTCTACTTTCTCCCAAATATCATCTAACATCAAAACAAATCTCTGCCGCTTTAAAACTCTGTGTATCTCTACGGCCTTATTACTTTCATTTTTGTTTGTCCACACCTCATCACAAAGGTTGAGCTTTTCTGCAATATCATCTTGAAGCTTCGAAATCTTTGCGCCTTGAGACACCACGACCAATATGACAACGTCAAACCGACCAGCTGATGCAGTGAATTTATTGTTTATTTTCTTCAAAAGTGTAGTTTTCCCTACACCACCCATACCGTGTAGACCCATGATTCCAACTTTATCTTCCATAAGGCGGTTCCATGCCCTTTCAAGCATTATTTCTTGACCAATCGTAGGCCCAGTAGGCATCTCCTCCACTCCAGATCTCGGAGTCAACTCAGTAACCGTTTCGAAATTGCCCTCTGATGCAAGCGTTTTTTTTTTGTGTGCAAAACAATCAATTACATTTATAATCAACAAACGCTAAACAACTATCATTGAAAGCATTTGAGGTTCGAACCCAAGAGAATCTAGAATCAACACAATAAGACTATGAGAATGAAGATCTAAGCTATAGCAATAGATTGGGGGTTTTGAACTAAAGACTACTAACAATAAAACAAGCAAACCAAATCAAAACTAGAACCAACATAAAAGAAATGACAAGCACACTTAACAAAGGACAAAACAAAACTAGCAAGCAATAGGTTTATGGCAAGGCAATTTATCAAAGGAAATGACAATCAAATCAATGAGCATAAGGAACCATTAAGCATCATCCTAGGGCATGAGACACAACTATGGAACATCCCACTCTCATGGCAATGAACCCTTTCCTAGTCAATCAATTGAGCTAAACTCTCATTTGCCAATTCAAAGACTAACAAGCATTACAATCAAGCTCACTAAGACCACTAATCACCCTAACATCATCTCTCAATGGCTAGGGAAGAAAAGCTCATAAAAAGGTCATTCAGGAATTTCATCGAACACCTCTCGGGCGATAATTTTCCTAGCATCTAGATTTAGGTGATCAAGTTAAATCTAGCTTTAAGAACACCTTAAATGAAGGAATCTAAAGATCTATCAACTTAAGCTCAAGATTCAACTATCAAAACCTAAGATCTACCTAACCATCAACCTATCACTTCACTACTCAAACATAACAACAAAGAAACTTAAAGCAAAAGAAACAAAGACAAACATAATCAATAAGAGAAGAAATAAGATGAATAAATTTCAATAGATGGGAGATGATGATCCAAAGATCATCATCCCCAAAAGGGTCTCCAACTATCCTCCCTCTCAAACTCTCTCTAAAGTTCTTTGTAGCTTAAAAATAAAGGAGTCTATGTAAAAATGATCCAAAGTTTGCTTAAATATACCCCAAAACAAAATGGGTCAAATTAACTAAATCAGCGCGTGTCTAAAACGTCGACCCGTTGAAAACATCGGAGCAAGGGTCGACCTTTTCAACCTTCAGAAGCTTTGGCTTAAGCTTCGCGGCAGATTGACCTATCTTGAGTAAATTTGTCATATCTTTCTAACCGCTCGTCCAAATGCCTTCAAACTACCCCCATATGAAAGCTGACTCTTGTGGCTATCTTGTGTCAAAATTTCAGCCAATTCCGTTCACGAGAAGGTCTTCATAGATCACCGTCTTTAAGCACATTGTACTGGTTCTTCACTCGTTTTGCTCAAAACGTCGACCCGCAGAAACCTCGGAGAGGTGGTCGACGTTTTATGTTTCCAGAAATGTTGGCTCTTGAGTGTTGAGAACGTCGACCCTCCAAGAACATCGGAGTGAGGGTCGACTTTTCATGCATCAGAATGTGCCATTCCTTCTTCTTCATGTCTTTGCTCCACTTTGTCCATAGCTGGATAGCACCAAACCTTCCTTAGCCTTCCAAGCTCAAAAATGCATCCAAATTCACCTGAAAACGACTCGAAAACGAAAGATATGCGACTCTATCTACCTAAGACTCTAAAATGCAATATGAAGCAAAATCAAACTAAAATGGAAGATAAACTACTAAAAATTGATGCAAAACTACATGTAAATGCTATGCAAAACCTATGCAATAATCATGTATATCACCCTCCGATTTGAGTTTCTTAATCTCTTCCAACAACAAGAATACCTTTTTCCCATAGTTATAGCTCGAAAAAGCATTTTTTGAACATAAACCACAAAGACACAATTTTTGAATCTGAATGTCAATAGTGCTAAGCAGATCATTAAACTCTGTATCAATTTTCTCTATACGTTCAAACCATACCTGAACAGCGGTAAGCCTTTGTCGATGGCCTGTCACCTCCTCTCTTGTTACTTTGTTCTGCACTTCTTCTTGCTTTGCTTTGAGATCTTCCATTTCTCTCTTCAGAGCTCTGACATTTTCTTTGAGTGCTCGAATATAACCTTTGGCACATAACCATCTAAAGATGCTATTAACCGTTTGATCACAAGAAAGTTGGCAAGACACAAAATTCCCCATAAGGAGAAATTTGGGAAAGAGATGAATATTTCAGTAAGCAACGACCAAGCTAAAGCTGAGGATGAAGATGTAAAAGTATTAGAGATAACATCTCCAAGCTAACTCTTAATTCTACAGTTTTCCCTAAATAATTGCTATAAATTATATCTAAAAATAATAAAAAATGAAAAGTAAAGTAGCTGCCTCAATTTTCCACACATACATCGAAAAAAAGTACCATAGTTTCCTCTTTGGAGCAAAGGAAGCTTCGTACAACAAAATAAAAATCCTGTGAGACAGAGCATAACCTTCAGACTACCTACATAAGAAATTACAACAATCAAGGTAAATTTTGAAAGAGTGCGGAAGCTGTGTAATCACTACCGTAAATTAACACATAAGGAAGATTAATGTCTACTCTCAGTGTTGTCTATGGAACCAACAGAAGAAGGAGGCAATAAAGATGACAGCAAAGAAGCCAGCCCCGACTTCTTTCTTCTAAACTTATGCGTTGGATTGGTGAACCTCAGGTTTTTTTTTCTATTTTCTCTTTTTAACTTTATACATACTTTTCTTATTCAAATAAATAAATATTCAAATTTATAAAAAAAAGAAAGATAAAATAGGTTCATTATTCTTTTCAATAGTGGTGGTTGATTCAAAGAAAGAAAATTTCGTAAAGCTGGCGTAATGGGGTTATATGTTTCTTTTTAAAGCTTGTAAGTATAATTTTGTCGAGCAAATTCTTTTTCTAAGTGAAAAGTCACTTATCTTTCAAAATGTCAATAAATTGGCTGGCCACTTAGATTTTTCTATTACAACCACCCATAAAAGCAAATTATATTAGGAGTTCTTAAAAAATAAGTATTTTTAAAAAAAAGTAACTTTTACAGATGTAGATATGTTTTCAATTTTGAAATTAATATAATTTTTATTTTATACAAAATACTAGTATAATCTAACTTAAAGAATTGAAATGAAGGTAACAGCATATTTTGTGATTTTTGTTTTCTTAAAAATAAATATTTTTTATTTAAAAAATAAATTTTAAGGCATTATTCACAAGTGTATTAATTCAAAAAAAATATTACTTTTCATATATAAATCATTATGCTAATTATACTGTCTAATGTTTTTATTTGTTAATATATATATTACCTGTAACACATAAAAACCATTACTACACGGTAATAAACAAAACGTTTATATTTTGAAACTCTCTTGTGGTCATCTTTTTACTCTCTCTTTCATAATAATCACAAACTCTCTGTTTGTTGCTCTGTTTCTGAATCTATTTGATCACAAGTTCTCATATAACGATCCTAACACAAATGAACAACGCAAACACTGCATAGAGATAAGAATGCAAATCAAAAGCAACAATACAATCTAAATGAACAACACAATATAACAACCCTGAAAGAAGGAAGCGAAAGAAACTGCAAGGAGACCAACTCTGATATCTGATCTGGAAGTTCACTAAAGTTACGATCTATCTTAATTAAGAAGCATAACCTATCTGTTGAAACATAAGGGGAAAAGAATGAGAGAAATGATTTCAGTGAACTTATTGTTTATTTTCAGTGAACTTCCTGTTAGTACAAAAGAATAACAAAAGTCATTGATATTTACAATTAAAAAGCTATTAATATTAAATTAATGAAATGAAAGCTTCCAAATTTTGAGAAAATGACAAGACGAAACAAAATTAAGTCATACAAAACACGGGTCCATGCATTTAAGATGAAAAGCTAATGACGGTACAAAACGTCAAAAACAAATGCCCCTTGACATAGGTAATTAATATACAAAATCATCGATCCCTCTCTATATATATAATTGAGTTTCACATAACCATTTAAAGATGCTATCAACCGTTTGATCACAAGAAAGTTGGAAAGACACACAATTCCCCATGGTAATATCCAGAAGCTTCTTTTGAGGAAGAGGGTCTCAGGATTCAAATAGTTATGAACTAGTTGTTCAGAAACGTTCCACTATTTACACTATGACACTAACTCTAATTCAGTGTTTCAATTCAAGTGTGAAAAATATGGACACACTAAAAAGCTAGTTGTTCTTCTTCTATTCTTTTTTTGTCACTAAAGTTAACTCATCAAATGAATATAAGTAAGAAAGAAAAATCTTTATATCACAATATGGAAATAAACAAGAAGAGAACAGAGACAGAACACTCTTGCAATATGGAAACTGCGTTCAGGAAGACCCGAGTCTTTCCTTATTTAACTGAATTACAAATCCAAAAAAACTAAACCAGAAATAACCAACGGTTACGGATTCGTGGCCGACTTGAATGTCTCTGAACCGTCATCGTAACTCCATCATGTGAAAACTCTGTTCAGGTTCTGATTTTAGCAGGTGACAGATCCCGATCCAAACTAAAGCCAACAAAGAAGAAAAAACAAACTAAGTTATTGAACGCATATTATACAATGATGCAAATGGATAATTCATGCTACATGAAAGCAATCATGAAAGAAACTCAAACAGAAGAGAATAAGTGAAATGATTACCTGGAAATGGCTGAAACGATCTATGGTATCTTCGTTCTCCCATTCAAGGTCAAGAAACCGTTGAGGACGTATTGTCATTCGAAATTCAGGTTGTGGGGCACTAAAAGCATTTAAGGGAAGCTTTCTCAGCTTTGGACAGCTTTGGACATTTAGTATCTTCAAAAATGGAAAGGGAAGAGGACTCTGGTAGATACTCTCTAGCTTAGGCAAATTTCTCAACCATAACGATTGTAATTTCTGAAATGGTACTGTAATGCCTGTAATATTGGTTGCTTTCTCTTTGTTGATGACTTCCTCTAGTTCTTCCGAACCACTAATGTGTAGGCGGACAAGATTTGGAGCAAGCAATATCCAAGTCAGATCTTTAATGTTAATGCAGCCCTGTATGAAAATGCTGGAGAGGTTGCTAAAACATGGATATCTGCTTTCTTTGGACTTCATATCTGCTATGATTTCTGAGATATGAATTCTTTCCACACAGAGTGAACGAATATTTTCCATAGTCTCTAGCAATGATATGTTGAATGACTTTTGTTGAAAACCAAAAATATGCAGTATATTGATGCAGTTTGCCAATCTTCGGTTGCATAATATTTCCTCTAAACCCAACTCTGTAGATACAGTTATGCTCAGAAGTTGGAATTGCCTCAAGAGTTGCAGCTCCTCCACTAAACTTACATCTCCGTGAACTTTAGAAAATAGCATGTTCAAAATCCTTAAACTCGACAACTCTGATATCCTACCCAGACTACAAAGTTTCTTTGTTTCACTCACATCCAGACAAGTTAGCTTTTTCAATTTTTGGAAACTAACAGGCAGTTGCTCTATCCCTGTATACTTCAAGTCAAGAAACTGTAAAGAGACCAGCTCTGATATCTGCTCTGGTAGTTTATTGATGTTGCTATTCCATGACAGATTTAAAACAACTAGCTTTTGCATAGACTCGATGAATTGACCTGGTATATTCTTCAATTTATTAGCAGAGAGGAACAAAGTTGTAAGTTCAGAAAACTTGAAACTGCAAGCGATCTCTTCAATTTTATTTTCCTGTAATGACATCCTTTTCACAGCACCCCAATCCCTTAGTCTCGGTATATCACATAATCCGGCTCTTGTTTGTGCAACAAAATTCTCTTTTTGTTTCCCAAAATCGGATGCAATCCACAAAGCCATTTCACGAACCACATTATGCATCAAAACAGATCCATTACCCTCCATCAATAAATTTGCACCGACAAGGGCACCAAGTATCTCATAACCCTTATCCATATCTCTTTCTATATCTTGATATCCCCTCATTAATCCCTCACATATCCAGAGATGTATCAACCTATCTTCATTTATCCAAAAACCTTCCGGAAACAGAGCACAGTAAAGGAAACACGACTTGATCTCTTGGTCCAGCAAGCAATCGTAGCTGAACTTGAGAATTGGAAGAATTACGTTTTCCATGCCGAAAAACTCTGCAGCGGACCTACTCAAAACATCGACTGCTTGCTCCCATTCTTGTACCGTAGCTTTGGATGCCATTGTCTCACCAATGACGTTGAGCGCTAGTGGCAGACCTTGACATTTTTCAACAACTCTTCTTGCAAGGTTGGAAATGACGGGATCATTTCTTAATATTTTATCTCCAATATTGTTTTCAAACAATCGCCATGCTTCTTCTGGGATCAAACACTTGACTTGCATCGGTTCATAATCTCCCATCCGCCCACATACTTCTCGAGAACGAGTGGTAAACGCTACTTTGCATCCATTTTCTGTAGTCGGAAAAGGAACTCCGATGGCTTCTAAGTCTACTTTCTCCCAAATATCATCTAACATCAAAACAAATCTCTGCCGCTTTAAAACTCTGTGTATCTCTACGGCCTTATTACTTTCATTTTTGTTTGTCCACACCTCATCACAAAGGTTGAGCTTTTCTGCAATATCATCTTGAAGCTTCGAAATCTGTGCGTCTTGAGACACCACGACCAATATGACAACGTCAAACCGACCAGCTAATGCAGTGAATTTATTGTTTATTTTCGTCAAAAGTGTAGTTTTCCCTACACCACCCATACCGTGTAGACCCATGACTCCAACTTCATCTTCCATAAGGCGGTTCCATGCCTTTTCAAGCATTATTTCTTGACCAATCGTAGGCCAAGTAGGGATCTCCTGTACTCTGAAGCCCTCAATAACCGTTTCGAAATTGCCCTCCGATTTGAGATTCTTAATCTCTTCCAACAACAAGAATACCTTTTTCCCATAGTTATAGCTCGAAAAAGCATTTTTTGAACATAAACCACAAAGACACAACTTATGAAGTTGAACGTCACTAATGCTAAGCAGATCATTAAACTCTGTATCAATATTCTCTACACGTTCAAACCATACCTGAACAGCTTTACGCCTTTGTCGATGGCCTGTCACCTCCTCTCTTGTTACTTTGTTCTGCACTTCTTCTTGTTTTGCTTTGAGATCTTCCATTTCTCTCTTCAGAGCTCTGACATTTTCTTTGAGTGCTCGAATATAACCTTTAGCACATAACCATCTAAAGATGCTATTAACCGTTTGATCACAAGAAAGTTGGCAAGCCACAAAATTCCCCATAAGGAGAAATTTGGGAAAGAGATGAATATTTCAGTAAGCAACGACCAAGCTAAAGCTGAGGATGAAGATGTAAAAGTATTAGAGATAACATCTCCAAGCTAACTCTTAATTCTACAGTTTTCCCTAAATAATTGCTATAAATTATATCTAAAAATAATAAAAAATGAAAAGTAGCTGCCTCAATTTTCCACACATACATCGAAAAAAAGTACCATAGTTTCCTCTTTGGAGCAAAGGAAGCTTCGTACAACAAAATAAAAATCCTGTGCGACAGAGCATAACCTTCAGACTACCTACATAAGAAATTATAACAATCCAGGTATATATACTTTTCTTATTCAAATAAATAAATATTCAAATTTATAAAAAAATGATAAAGTAGGTTCATTATTCTTTTCAATAGTGGTGGTTGATTCAAAAAACGAAAAATTCGTAAAGCTGGCGTAATGGGGTTATATGTTTCTTTTTAAAGCTTGTAAGTATAATTTTGTCGAGCAAATTCTTTTTCTAAGTGAAAAGTCACTTATCTTTCAAAATGTCAATAAATTGGCTGGCCACTTAGATTTTTCTATTACAACCACCCATAAAAGCAAATTATATTAGGAGTTCTTACAAAAATAAGTTTTTTTATGAAGTAACTTTTACAGATATAGATATGTTTTCAATTTTGAAATTAATACAATTGTTATTTTATACAAAATACTAGTATAATCTAACTCAATAACTTAAAGAATTGAAATGAAGGTAACAGCATATTTTGTGATTTAAAAAATAAATTTTAAGGCATTATTCACAAGTGTATTAATTCAAATTTTTTTTACTTTTCATATATAAATCATTATGCTAATTTTATTGTAATCAACAATGAAATAATACTGTCTAATGTTTTTGTTATATTCAATGACATGAAATAATACTGTCTAATGTTTTTATTTGTTAATATATATATTGTAACACATAAAAATTGTTACTACATTTATCATCACGTATATTTGTTGTTAGCATATTTATTACACGGTAATATATTTATTACCTGATAACAAAAAATTTATATTTTGAATGAAGAATAAAATTGTCAATGCGTCTTCATCTCATTCGTCCCTAATCTGTAATCGGAGGCCGAAAGATTTTTTTCCTAATAACCCCAAATCAAATCAAACACTAAGTCAATATCGACCTGATCTAAAAAACCGAAAGTTATGAGTCAGATTTAATAAGAGATTCGGTCCAGAAGTTTGAGAAGTTTCGCTGTAATCTCAGGTTTTGATTATAGAACAAGGAGTTTTGATTCTTTTAGAAAATAGAGAAACTAGTACGTGATAGTGTAGGGAGGAAATGAGTTAAACTCTGAAAAAATGGTGGAGATAAAGAAGAACATGAGAAAGAAGAGTTGGAGAAGATATAGTGTGGAGAAAAAGATGAAGGGAAGAAAAGGAACTAGAGATGAGAGAAGGAGAAGGGAGAGAAAAAGTGAAATGAGGTGGATAGGGGGTATAATGGTTTTAGATTGCTTAAGATTTGTAGCAATGGAAAACACCTGATTATATATGAAGTGCAATTTCCCAAAATTTAATACAGGTGTAAAAGTTTTTGTATTTATCCACAATTTCATGTACTCTAGAATACCGTAATGAAAGGTATTAGTCTCCTTAATATATAAACGAGAAAGCAACAAACTTGTGATGCACGTGATAATTAAACTTACCGACTCAGCCTTCGCTATTTCAACCATATCACTTGAGGAATTCTGTTATACCTTTGTTTTGCTCACGAACGCAGCTGAGGTAGATCCCGAGAAAATAAAAATTAGCATGTGAGATCTCCTCTCCACCAGACCCACAATTCAGGGAACGAATCGAGAGGCTATTTTAAGCATGGTTAGCGAGCTAAGAAGAGGAGTCAATGGATAACAAAGATTTGAAGAATAGAACTGATTATTACTCGTAAATGTTGAAAGCGATAAATCTGAGCAAAATCAAACCTCTCAGTGACTCCTTTGAGGACGAAGAAAGAGGCGCCATCGGCAACGTTAGAGGAGATGAGCTGAAGAGATTTGGCCATAACCCTCGGGTCCTCAAGAAAGAGGCTTGCAATAGCCTCTCGATTCCTATTTTGATAGTAATTTTTGTAGATATGTGATTCAATAATTCAGAGGTTTGAAGTCTTCAATCTGATGTCGACTTGATTGGTTATCTTCATGAAGCCCGGTTATTGATTGGTTTGAAGATTGGAATGAGGAAAGCAGAGAACCCGTTATCAATTGGTTTAATTGAAGTATTGGTTTGGTTATTGTCCAATAGAATTAGTTGGTTTAAAACTAATTCCGTTGACTCATTAAAAAGTGCTTTTTGACTCTTTTTCTTTCTCTCGACCACCGCAACACTTTCTTCTTCGTTTCTCTTGTGACTCCATTGTTGATGTGTGGTGGAGCTCAAGTCTGTTGTATATAGATTGATAGTGGATTGTTGGACCTAGTCTAGCCCCAGACGTAGATCTTGTCACACCGACAAGGTTGAACTGGGTAACAAATTCTGTGTCGCATTTGTTGGTTACGTTCTTTGATTCTTCAAGAACAGAGCAATATCGCATCTGTTTGTTTTAAATTAGCTCATTCCGCAGCTCAATTCGTCATCGATTCTTAACAGATTGGTATCAGAGCTCTCGGTTCGTGAGCTGAGATGACGAAGAAGAAGATCAAATTCGATCAATTTGATGGCGATAGTGATTTCTCTCTTTGGAAGATTAGGTTGCTGGCTCATCTTGGAACTCTTAGATTGAAGAAGATCGTTAATGATTTCTCATTAACAAAGATGATTCCAGACCCAAATTATAAAGAGAAGAAAATCGAAGGTGGTGATGATAAATCATCGACATCGGAACCAAAGATGATAGAAGTTCCTGATCCAGAGAAAATAGAGCAATCCGAACAAGCTATGAACGAGATCATTCCTCAGGTTGGAAATATAGTTCTTTGGAAGATTACTCATTGCAAGAATGCAGCTGAGATGTGGGCTCTCTTGAATCGGCTGTACATGGAGACTTCATTGCCTAATCGAATTTATCTGCAACTAAAGCTATACTCATTTCAGATGGATAACTCAAAAAGTATTGACAACAATGTTGATGATTTTCTCAAGATCGTTGCGGAACTAAGCAGTCTTGACATAATCATTGAAGAAGAGGTACAAGCACTTCTAATACTGAAAGCATTTCCACCAGGTTATGAACAACTGAAACACACTCTTAAATATGGTAACAAGACATTGGAATTGCAAGACGTGGTGTTTTCGGCGAAATCATTGGAACGGGAAATTGCTGAACAGAGAGAATTGGATAAGAAGCCATCGATAGTATTATACACTGAAGATAGAGGAAGATCTAATGCAAGAGAGAACAAAGGAAAGAATGGTAAAGGCAGAAGCAGAAGTAGATCAAAGTCTGGTACAAGACTGACATGTTGGTTCTGCAAGAAAGAAGGGCATACAAAGAAGGATTGTTTTGCCAGAAAGAAAAAATATGAGAATGAAGAGAAGGGTGAAGCAGGAGTAATGGTTGAAAAACTCGTGTATTCAGAAGCCCTTAGCATGAGTGATCAAGACTCTAAGGATGTGTGGGTAATTGATTCAGGGTGCACATCCCATATGTCATCAAGACGAGACTGGTTTTCAGATTTCAAAGAAGATGATGAAACCACAATTCTCCTAGGCGACAATCACATTATCAAGTCTCAAGGGATTGGCTCAATCAAAGTTAATACAAATGGAGGCACAATAAAGATTCTGAAAAATGTGAAGTATGTTCCTGAGCTAAGAAGAAACCTTATCTCCTCAGGTACTCTTGATAAATTGGGGTACAAGCATTAAGGTGGAGATGGTAAGGTAAGATACTTCATGAATGACAAGACGGCTTTACGTGGAGAGTTGTTAAATGGCCTGTACGTTCTTGATGGTAACACAATAACTTCTGAAACCTGCAATGTGGCAACAGAGAGTGAGAAAACAGCTTTATGGCATAGCAGGTTGGGACACTTGAACTTGAATAGCTTGAAGATCCTTAGCAACAAAGGCTTAATAGACAAGAAGGATATCAAAGAGCTCAGCTTCTGTGAAAACTGTGTTATGGGGAAGGCTAAAAAGCTCAGTTTCAATGTGGCAAAGCATCAGGCAGTTGATGTGTTGAGTTACCTTCACGCGGACTTATGGGGATCACCTTCACTCCTTCAATCTCAGGCTGCAGGTATTTCCTCTCTGTTATTGATGATAAGTCACGTAAAGTGTGGCTCTGTTTTCTCAGAACAAAAGATGAAACCTTTGATAAATTCTGTGAATGGAAAACACTTGTAGAGAACCAAATGAATAAGAAGGTAAAATGCTTAAGAACTGATAATGGGCTTGAGTTTTGCAATACAAGGTTTGATGATTTCTGTAAGTCAAATGGCATAGAAAGACACAGAACATGTGTGTATACCCCTCAGCAAAATGGAGTTGCTGAGAGGATGAATAGAACTTTGATGGAGAAGGTGAGGTGTATGCTAAATGAATTAGGTTTAGAGGAGCACTTATGGGCAGAAGCTGCTGCAACTGCAGCCTACATTATGAACAGATCTCCATGTTCTGCGATTGATCATAATGTACCTAAAGAGTTATGGCTTAACAGGAAACCTGGTTACAGACATTTGAGAAGGTTCGGGTCTGTTGCTTATGTACATCACGATCAAGGGAAACTGAAACCAAGAGCTCTTAAAGGAGTGTTTCTCGGCTATCCTACAGGCACTAAAGGTTACAAGGTGTGGTTAGTAGAAGAAGAGAAGTGTGTAATTAGTCGGAATGTTATATTCAATGAAATGTTGAATTACAAAGACATTAAAGACAAATCAGTTTCAGAAGATAATGATGATGCAGGGGATTCAAGATATGAGGAAAACAAAAGGTTTGTTTCGGAATTTGACAGAGAAAGAAAAACTCAAATTGGTTCTCAAGCAGAACAAAGCAGAGTTATTGGTCAAGGTGGAGTTATTCATCTTAATGATGATGATGATTCGGAAACTGCAGGTTCAGATCATGATGATCCAAGTGATCATTTGACAGATGGTTCAGCAGACATGTTGAGCTCTTCACACAGAGAGTCATCAAGCTATGAGATAGCTCGTGACAGACCAAGAAGAACCATTGTCGCACCAGCTCGTTTCGATGATTACACTCAGTTCGCATTTGCTCTTATGATTTCTGAAACCATTGATACAGTGGAGCCTCAGTGTTATCATGAAGCGTTGAAAGATCCTAATTGGGATAAGTGGAATAGTGCTATGGGAGATGAATATGATTCACTGCAAAAGAACAAAACATGGTGGTTAGTTGATAGACCAGAAGGAAAGAAAGTGATAAGCTGCAGGTGGTTATACAAAGTAAAATCAGGGATTGCAGGAGTTGAACCGCCAAGGTTCAAAGCTCGATTAGTGGCCAAGGGTACACTCAACGTGAAGGGATTGATTATCAAGATGTGTTTGCCCCTGTAGTAAAACATGTATCAATCCGCATACTCATGTCTATTGTGGTTAACAAAGATTTAGAACTCGAGCAGATGGATGTAAAAACAGCTTTTTTACATGGTGAGTTAGAAGAAGAGTTGTACATGGAGCAACCTGAAGGGTTTGAATCAGTAGAAGGAAAGGCAAAAGTGTGTCTATTGAAGAAGTCTTTGTATAGTTTAAAGCAGGCTCCGAGACAGTGGAATAAGAGATTTGATCGGTTTATGGCTGAAGAAAAGTTTACAAGAAGCGATCATGATTCCTGTGTTTACACAAAAAGGGTATCAGATTGTGATTATGTGTATCTACTGCTGTATGTTGACGACATGCTAATTGCAGCTAAGGATATGTCAGACATTGATAAGCTCAAGAGAAGATTGAATCAGGAATTTGAAATGAAAGATATGGGAGCTGCCAGTAAGATTCTTGGTATTCAGATTTCAAGAGACATAAAGAAAGGGATCTTATGCTTAGATCAGTCCGATTATCTCAAGAAGGTTCTTCATCGATTTAATATGGCTGATGCTAAATCAACAGGTACACCCATTGGCTCTCATTTCAAATTATCTTATGTTAAAGATGATTCTGAAGTCATAGATACGGAGAAGTATCCATACTCATGTGCTGTAGGAAGCATTATGTATGCTATGATTGGTTCTAGGCCAGATTTAGCATATGGTGTAGGCTTGATTAGCAGATTCATGAGTAAACCTGGACTTGTACATTGGGAAGCAGCTAAATGGTTACTTAGATACATCAAAGGGTCTCAGGAATTGAGACTAATATATACTAAAGGGAAGGATTTAGATATATGTGGGTATTGTGACTCTGATTTTGCAGCAGATTTGGATAAACGAAGGTCCATTAGTGGTTATGTCTTTACTGTTGGTGGAAACACAATAAGCTGGAGATCATATTTGCAGCAAACAGTGGCTCTCTCGACAACTGAAGCTGAGTATATGTCATTAACTGAAGCAGCAAAAGAAGCTATTTGGATCAAAGGCCTGATGAATGATTTTGGTTTTAATCAAGATGGTGTTAAGATCTGGTGTGATTCACAGTCAGCGATATGTTTGTCCAAGAATAACGTTTACCACGAGAGGACTAAACACATGGCAACTAAAAGATCTTTTCTCTGTGACATATCGGAAGAAGGTCAAATTGAGGTGCTTAAAATTCATACATCTCGGAATCCAGCTGATATTCTCACAAAGAGTATCCCTATTAACAAATTTGATTCAGCTTTAGAGTTTCTAAGGCTAATCAAATTGAGCTGAAGCTGAAAAGCTTCACTGCTGGAGGTAAGGTCCACGGTAATAGCAATCCATATGTGAGTCTTGTCCATAATTTGAATCAAGGTGGAGAATTGTAGATATGTGATTCAATAATTCAAAGGTTTGAAGTCTTCAATCTGATGTCGACTTGATTGGTTATCTTCATGAAGCCCGGTTATTGATTGGTTTGAAGATTGGAATGAGGAAAGCAGAGAACCCGTTATCAATTGGTTTAATTGAAGTATTGGTTTGGTTATTGTCCAATAGAATTAGTTGGTTTAAAACTAATTCCGTTGACTCATTAAAAAGTGCTTTTTGACTCTTTTTCTTTCTCTCGACCACCGCAACACTTTCTTCTTCGTTTCTCTTGTGACTCCATTGTTGATGTGTGGTGGAGCTCAAGTCTTTTGTATATAGATTGATAGTGGATTGTTGGACCTAGTCTAGCCCCAGACGTAGATCTTGTCACACCGACAAGGTTGAACTGGGTAGTCGCATTTGTTGGTTACGTTCTTTGATTCTTCAAGAACAGAGCAATATCGCATCTGTTTGTTTCAAATTAGCTCATTCCGAAGCTCAATTCGTCATCGATTCTTAACAATTTTCTATTTATGTTCGTTGAATGTCCCTATATTTTGTCGCCCTGGTAATTGTGTTGCTCTGTCTTTGTTCCTGCTAGCCTTTCATGATAGTTTCTCATCAAACAAAATAATAATAAAATATTAAATAGTAATTTTTTAATGTGAGAAATTTGAGAATATATTGATGTAGGTTCCAAGAATTTTGAGAGATTCTCTTTTTTTTTAAATTATTATTTAATAGTTTATTAGTTTATTTTTTTATGAGAGACTTTCATAAGAGTCTGGCAATGCGGATGCACTTATATCTTCTTCGAAACTTTTCATCTTCTGCTATAAGCGTTTTGTGATGATCTGTCGTAATAGAATGATTCGACTGGTTAATTGGAAAAAAGTTTATGAGTTGTTAAACTGGAGAGAAACAACCCTGCTTTTATATGTATAATTGATCAATAGCCAATTTCTACTTCATTCTCTGCAGAAACTACGTATATTGAGTGTGTTTGATAGCATCCAAAAGTCCGTTTACAATTAATAGTTCCGATTAATGACTATGTTTGGAAAATGAATAGTTGAAACAAATGACATTTGATAATGGGTGGTTAGAAATAACTGTTAGCCAAAAATGTTTTAAGAAAAGTTTTTGAAATTTAAAGTCGATTAGTAATACAACAACGGCTGACTAGTGTAATTAGATTTTTTTAAATTACTAAGGTAATTCTACTTCAGAAGTTTGAGCAAGCTCTAACCTTGCTGAATGTAACCAGCTGCTACAGAATTGGTAACGCTTGGCAGTACACGGAACAAACTCGCAGAAGTGTTGTTGTCAAGATGGAGACACTGTTGCAATGTGACAAGCAACATTTAAGCTGAATGGTTCGGTTAATGCTGCAGGTACAAAGAGTTAATCAAAGATCATTGGTTGATGGTTGTTATTCTGTTACTTATAAGACATAGCGGATCATATTCATATCATAGATCATATTCTGAACACGGTTTTAATCAAGATGATTACCATTCGAGATTAAAGGCCATAAACAATTTTTGGTATCTTAGTCTTCCCAATCAATATCTAGAATCTACGGAAGAAACAAAAGGAAAAGAAACAACGTTAGTAAACACTTGAGGAACAGAATGATATAAATAGGCATAACTTATCTGTTGAGAATATAATATCTAAAGAAGCTTAACTCATTTTAATCGGTTTTTATTTTTCAATATCTTTCTTCTACCCTTTCAACTTTTGCTGAACAAATTAATGTAAAAGGAGAAGAAAAAGATAGAGTTGTTTTTTGATTCTATCATTTAAAGCGAACAATTCACACACCTTTTATAAGTTTTTGAAATTAATGACAGCTTATAAAAATCACAATAAACAGCACTTGCCTGATTTCAAATTAAATGTGTTATTATGTGATCTAATTTTCTTTGTTGAGTATCAATGAATTATGATGCAGATGGATCTTACAAATTTAATAACTGATGCTAACCTATAGCAATCATAAAAGAAACATAAGTGAAAAAGAATGAGATAAATGATTACCGAATTAATGGCGTCAACGACCAATTTTTTCCTATCTTCGTCCAAGTTTTATTAAGCTTGTAGTCCTCCACAGTCAAGCGACGACGTAACTGTTGACTTGATACTATTTGACATATCTCAACTCGTGGGGCACTTGAAGCATTTAAGGGAAGCCTCATCAACTTTTGACAGTCTCTTGCAATTAGAAACAACAAAAATGGAAAAGGAAGAGGACTCCAGTAGATACTCTCCAGCTTAGGCAAATTTCTCAACCATAACCCTTCTAATTTCTGAAATGGTGTTGTAATACCTGTAAGATCGGTTGCTTTCTCTTTGTTTATAATTTCTCCCACTTCTTCTGAATCTTCAATGATTAGGAGGACAAGATTTGGAGCAAACAATAGCCAAGTCAGATCTTTAATGCTACTGCACCTTTTTATCTGCACGTTGTAGAGGTTGCTAAAGCATGGGCTTCTGTCTTCTTTGGACTTCTGATATATGTGAATAATTACTCATTTTCCATGTACATCATGCATCATTTCTATTATTTAGGATCCATTCATCTTCATTTTAGTTTGATTTACACTTCTTTTGCATTTTAGAGTTCTAAATGTAGAGAGTTGCATATTCTCTATTTCTTGAGTCTTTCTAAGTGATTTTGGAGCTACTTTGGAGATTGGAAGCTTGGAGATGGATGTTGGAGCAAGAGTATGTAGCAAATGTGCAAGAAAACGAGTCAAGAGCCTTATGGTTCAAAATATCGACCTCAACTCAATAAAAGAGATCAAGATTATGGCATGGGATCCACTTTAACTTATCATGATTTCTCTGTCAAAATATATTGACCTCACCTCAATATTTCAGATCAATATTTCGACCTTGGACTCACTTTAAACATCACGTTCTTTGTATTTTATTCAGATACGACCCGGTTTGTCCCGGGTCGATCAAATTCGTTTTTAGGAGACTTATAACCTAGTTTTAGGAGATTTTTCTTTAGACGCTTTTCATTATTCAGTTTGGAGACTTTTCAGAGATTCTTGTGCTCAGTAATTCCTTAGAAGATTTCTAAACCCTAATCTATTTTTATTTTCAGTTCATTATGTTTTTTCTTATTTCTATTGCTTTGTTCTTTTCTTCCATGTCTAAGTAGATTAATAATCAAGTTTAGGGTTTTCTAGGAATTTTAGGAAATCAATGAGTTAGATCCAAAGGGTTTATATATTGTATCCTTCATCTAATGTTAGCCTTAATGCTTAAGTTAGACTGATCACCTAGCTTATGATTATAGGTTGCTTAGTACACCGAAACTGTTTGATTAAATGCCTGAAAGAACTTAGATGAGCATTCCGTCCTTAACCAACAGAAGATGATGTTAAGGCGGATTATGAACTTATCGGACTTGAACTTTAATGCGTGTTTGGAACTCTAGGTTCAAACGGAAGTTTATAATGCTAGGTTGCTAAATATAGTAGTCGATGCCACGGAAGTGGATTTGCTATACATTTGTGTTTCGTGTTCAAGAATTGCTTGTTAATTGTTCCCTGAATAGTGAACTAGCTCATGAGCTTGATTTCCAGAGAATTGCCCTGTACTTGATGCCTTTTAGTTATTTGAATTTATATTGTTTATTTACATTGCTTTCATTACTTTGAACATCAACAACCATATTATGTCTTAGCTTAAATTTACTCTAAAGATTGATAGTGTAATAATTTGGTCTTTGTTGATTCGATCCCTTATTTACTACTTCGTTGTTGTGCACTTGCAATAGTAATATAGGGTTTAAAAGTCTGTGTATCAACTTCATATCTGTTATAATTTCTGAGACCTGACTATTTTCCAACGTGAGATATTTAAGATTCAACTGCTCCAACTGCTGCAGCTCTTTCAATACGGTAATATCTCCATGAACATTAGACTGTTGTAGCTCCAAAATTCTTAAACTAGACAACTTTGATATTCCAGTGATACTACATAGTCTGCTTGTTCACTAAAGTTAACTCATCAAATGAATATAAGTAAGAAAGAAAAATCTTTATATCACAATATGGAAATAAACAAGAAGAGAACAGAGACAGAACACTCTTGCAATATGGAAACTGGGTTCAGGAAGACCCGAGTCTTTCGTTATTTAACTGAATTACAAATCCAAAACAACTAAACCAGAATTAACCTTTGATAAGTGAATACCTACGGTTACGGATTCGTGGCCGACTTGAATGTCTCTGAACCTACATCGTAACTCCATCATGTGAAAACTCTGGTCACGTTCTGATATTAGCAGGTGACAGATCCCGATCCAAAATAAAGCCAACAAAGAAGAAAAAACAAACTAAGTTATTGAACGCATATTATACAATGATGCAAATGGATTATTCATGCTACATGAAAGCAATCATGAAAGAAACTCAAACAGAAGAGAATAAGTGAAATGATTACCTAACGGAAAGGCCTGAAACGATCTTTGGTTTCTTCGTTCTCCATTCAAGGTCAAGAAACCCTTGAGGATATATATTCATTCGTAATTCAGCTTGTGGGGCACTTAAAGCATTTAAGGGAAGCTTTCTCAGCTTTGGACAGCTTTGGACATTTAGTATCTTCAAAAATGGAAAGGGAAGAGGACTCTGGTAGATACTCTCCAGCTTAGGCAAATTTCTCAAGTCTAACAATTTTAATTTCTGAAATGGTACTCTAATGCCTGTAATATTAGTTGCTTTCTCTTTGTTGATGACTTCCTCTAGTTCTTCCGAACAATCAATGAGTAGGTGGACAAGATTTGGAGCAAGCAATATCCAAGTCAGATCTTTAATGTTTATGCAGCCCTTTATGACAATGCGGGAGAGGTTGCTAAAATATGGATATGTGCTTTCTCTGGACTTCATATCTGTTATGGTTTCTGAGATATGAATGCTTTCCACACAGAGATAATGAATATTTTCCATAGTCTCTAGCAATGATATGTTGAATGACTTTTGTTGAAAACCAAAAATATTCAGACCATCGATGCAGTTTGCCAATCTTTGGTTGCATAATATTTCCTCTAAACCCAACTCTGTAGATACAGTTATGGTCAGAAGTTGTAGATGCTCCAAGAGTCGCAGCTCCTTCACTAAACTTATATCTCCGTGAACTTTAGAATATAGCATATATAAAATCCTTAAACTCGACAACTCTGATATCCCACCCAGACTACAAAGTTTCTTTGTTTGACTCACATCCAGATAAGTTAGCTTTTTCAATTTTTGGAAACTAACAGGCAGTTGCTCTATCCCTGTATACGACAAGTCAAGAAACTGTAAAGAGACCAGCTCTGATATCTGCTCTGGTAGTTTATTGATGTCGCTATTCCATGACAGATCTAAAACAACTAGCTTTTGCATAGACTCGATGAATTGACCTGGTATATTCTTCAATTTATTACCAAAGAGGAACAAAGTTGTAAGCTCAGAAAACTTGAAACTGCAAGCGATCTCTTCAATTTTATTTTCCTGTAATGACATCCTTTTCACAGCACCCGAATCCCTTAGTCTCGGTATATCACATAATCCGGCTCTTGTTTGTACGACAAAATTCTCTTTTTGTTTCCCATAATCGGATGCAATCCACAAAGCCATTTCACGAACCACATCATGCATCAAAACATATCCATAATTACCAATACGCTCCATCAATAAATTTGCACGGACAAGGGCACCAAGTATCTCATAACCCTTATTCATCCCTCTTTTTATAACTTGATATTCCCCCATGAATCCCTCACATATCCAGCGATGTATCAATATATCTTTATATATTGGAAAATCTTCCTGAAACAGAGCACAGTAAAGGAAACACGACTTGATCTCTTCGTCCAGCAAGCAATCGTAGCTGAACTTGAGAATTGGAAGAATTTTGTTTTCCATGTCGAAAAACTCTGCAGCGGAACTAATCAAAACATCGACTGCATGCTCCCATTCTTGTACCGTGGCTTTGGATGCCATTGTCTCACCAATGACGTTGAGCGCTAGTGGCAGACCACAACATTTTTCAGCAACTCTTCTTGCAAGGTTGAAAATGACGGGATCATTTCTTAATATGTTATCTCCAATCTTGTTTTTAAACAATTGCCATGCTTCTTCTGAGTTCAAACACTTGACTTGCGTCGGTTCTTTATCTCCCATCCGACCACATACTTCTCGAGAACGAGTGGTAAACGCTACTTTGCATCCATTTTGTGTAGTCGGAAAAGGAACTCCGATGGCTTCTAAATCTACTTTCTCCCATATATCATCTAACATCAAAACAAATCTCTGCCGCTTTAAAACTCTGTGTATCTCTACGGCCTTATTACTTTCATTTTTGTTTGTCCACACCTCATCACAAAGGTTGAGCTTTTCTGCAATAGCATCTTGAAGCTTCGAAATCTGTGCTCCTTGAGACACCACGACCAATATGACAACATCAAACCGACCAGCTAATGCAGTGAATTTATTGTTTATTTTCTTCAAAAGTGTAGTTTTCCCTACACCACCCATACCGTGTATACCCATGATTCCAACTTTATCTTCCATAAGGCGGTTCCATGCCCTTTCAAGCATTATTTCTTGACCAATCGTAGGCCCAGTAGGCATCTCCTCCACTCCAGATCTCGGAGTCAACTCAGTAACCGTTTCGAAATAGCCCTCTGATTTGAGTTTCTTAATCTCTTCCAACAACAAGAATACCTTTTTCGCATAGTTATAGCTCGAAAAAGCATTTTTTGAACATAAACCACAAAGACACAATTTTTGAATCTGAATGTCAACAGTGCTAAGGAGATTACTAAACTCTGTATCAGTTTTCTCTACACGTTCGAGCCATACCTGAACAGTTTTAACCCTTTTTCGATGGCATGTCTCCTCTTCTCTTGTTACTTTGTTCTGCACTTCTTCTTGCTTTGCTTTGAGATCTTCCATTTCTCTCTCCAGAGCTGTTACATTTTCTTTGAGTGCTCGAATATAACCTTTAGCACATAACCATCTAAAGATGCTATTAACCGTTTGATCAAGGTTGCAAGACACAAAATTCCCCATAAGGAGAAATTTGGGAAGGAGATGAATATTTCAGTAAGCAACGACCAAGCTAAAGCTGATGATGAAGATGTAAAAGTATTAGAGATAACATCTCCAATAGGGGTGGTGGAGAAGATTTTCAAATAATGGAAGACTTTGATATTATTTAGTCAATACGACCATTATTTTCTGGAAATTAATATGGAACCTTATCCTATATAATTATATATAACAATCTAAATAAAATATTAACTCTTAGTTCTACAGTTTCATCTTTTTATTTTAACTCTGCCTTTAATATTTATTTTGAAACTTTTTGTCTAGTTGTTATAATATTCTGTTTAATACATGGTTATTTAGGGTTCTTTATAGATGTATATTCTGTAATTATGTAAACATAAACAAAGGATCAACTAAGTATATATATATCAAACACTCTTATGAGTGCATACGGTTTCGGTTTAAGGACTTATATGGAAGCTGCTCTTGGATACCGAAGGTCTCAGGTTTCTCTTTTGGTTAGAGTTGTCATTCGGACCGGTTCATAATAATATAAGTTATATATTTCTAAAACTTTTTATTTAAAAGCTTTATGTGTAATAACAGAGGAGTCGAATAGTAGATATTAAGTAATTAGGTGGAACATGTAACCACTAGACAAATTATTAGCTAAAACACGTAAGCCATAAAAAATTAATGTTTGCACATATGTGAGTACCGTGCTGTTTTTCTATTTTCAAAACCAAAAAAATCTTATGAATGAATATGACTCGGTTTTTTTCTCTTTTAAAAAGAAACTATGAAAATCTAAGGGTTAATTAATTCAATATACAAAAACATAATCAAAACTCACTAACTGCCTACTCTATAATTTAAATTAAAGAAATATCAATGTGTCTACGTGTTAAATGATAGAAATGTCCCAATTGCCATTAAATAGAAGAGAGAGGTAATGTTGAAGTATTAAATGTGGGGAGAACGCATTACATATTGTACCCGGGTTACATTTCTTATCCACTACATTAAATGTAGTACCTAATAATATATTTCTTACATTGATAACATATTTAATATCTGCTAACTTAAAATATAGTCTATGGTAATATATTTATTACCCGGTAATTTATATTGTTCTTGTTGTATACATTAATTATCATGTAACATATATGATATTGTAATACATAGCTTACCGGTGTAACATATTTATTATCGGTTAACTTATATAATTGAATTACATATATTGTTAGATGATAATCTACGAGTTAGATGGTATCGTTAACAGATATGATAATCACAAAGCATGTACATGGTACCCTTAACATATATTATCTGAGTAACCTATATATTACCCGCTAACACATATATTATATGATAAAATATTTGTTTACACATATATTATACCGTAACATATAAATTACATGTTAACACATATATTAATTGATAATAACATATTTGCCTAACACATATATTGTGTGTTAACACATATATTATATGATAACACGATTATTAGCTGTAAAATAATTTATTATCGAATAACACATATTTAATTAAATGACTAATACTACATTTACATGAGTAACAAACTTATTATATGATAACAAATTTATGATCTCATAAACATATATTAGATAGCACATATGTCGTGCAGTAACATATATACTAGCAGAGTAACACATATATTACCTGATAAAAAATATGGTAACATGTATATTATTACGACTAAAATATATATTGTAAAGCAAAATAATTATTATTTGATAAACATGTAACTGATTAGTATATATATTGTGTGTTAATATATATATATTTATATATTACATGTAACACATAAAAACCGTTACTACATTTATTATCACGTATATTCGTTGTTAACATATTTATTACTCGGTAATATATTTATTACCCAGGAACAAAACATTTATATTTTGAATGAAGGCTAAAATTGTCAATGCGTCTTCATCTCCTTTGTCTCTAACCTGTAATCGGATGCTGACATATTCTTTCCTAATAACCCCAAATAAAATCAAAACCAAAAGTTATGAGTTAGATTCGATGAGAGATTCGGTCCTGAAGTTTTGGAAGTTTCGTTGTAATTTCAGGTTTCGATTATCGAACGAGGATTTTTTATTCCTTTAAAAAATAGATAATCTCACAGATAATTAGATCTAGTTTTATAACGGTTAGAGGTGGTAAAAGAAAATTGTACGTGATAGTGTAGGGAGGAAATGAGTTAAACTCTGAAAAAATGGTGGAGATAAAGAAGAACATGGGAGAGAAGAGTAGTAGAAGATAGAGTGTGGAGAGAGAAGATAAAGAGAAGAAAATGAACTAATGGATGAGAGAATGAAAAGGGAGAGAAAAAGTGAAATGAGGTAGATATGAGTATAATGATTTTAGATTGCCTAACATTTGTAGCTATGAGAACACCTAATTACAAGTTATTTTATGTATATGAAGTGCAATTTCCCAAAATTTAATACAAATGTAAAAGTTATTCCACTTTCTTGCAAAAAAAAAAAGTATTCTACTTTCACTGCTGCTGACCCAAATGCCGATCCCAAATAAGTTGAGAAATTTTAATTAAATTTCTTTTTTGGTCGTGACAATTAAAAAATGTTTTAGTAATAACTTTCATGGTACCGTTTGGAAAAGTTATTTATATTCAAATAATTGTTAAATCAATGATTACTTAATTTCTGGTCCGGCCACATTTCGAATATAATAGTACATTCACCTTTTGTTTTTTTATAAATAAGTAATTATTGAATCAAATGCCTGATTCATAGTTTAAATTTTTCAAATGGAATATAGTGAGATTCGAACTTACTATCTCATGCCTATCTAAATCAGGGACAAACTAAATAGACCACTTGTTTATTGGTTTCATTCACATTTTATTTAAAATTCTCATTTCCTAAAATATATATAATAAAAACCATAATTATGTATAATATCTTAAATTTCCCCTACTCGAATATGGACAGCTAAATAGAAAAATGTGTTTGATGAAGTGATTAAATATTTATATTTATAATTTTTTTCATAAGAGTTTGACTCAGAAAATTGTGTTGTTTAGAGTTTGAATTGGGATATAAATTGAGTTTTGTTGAGGTAATAAAATATTACAAAAGGGTTTTGTACTACTAGAATCTATAATACATTACTGTTGACTAAATTCCAAATTAAAATAGTTATAAGATAGTAGTAATTATTATGGAAATATATTCGACCGGGTTGTTTAAATTTTCTTCTCCTAAATTTTAACAAAAAGAAAAGAACATAGAATCACTCAAAATATTACATTTTTGTTACTCAAAATTGTATAATTCCACTGAAAATACAATTTTAGTCAGCACAAAAAACACACACGCATAAATAAATTACATAAGTAAGGTAATTAAGCAAGCTTTACGAATTACAATCCAGTCATATAATGAGAGTACTTTCAAAGAAATATGAAACACTCTAATGAAACAAGCGGGTTCTCTAACAATTCCTCAGTGGTATAACCGTAATTCTGATGTTGTTGCTGCTGACCCAACTCATTTTTATTCGGATCTAACCTGACCCGACCCGGAGACTGATTATTCTTCCTAATCCTTGCCCCACCCACCCGACTACTTGGATTCGAATCCATCACGGATCTATTCATTGCCGGCGATCTTGACCTTCTTCCGGATCTCTCACCCGGTTCTCTAATACCCGACCCGAATCTCGGTCCATCATTTCTCTTACGAGGAGATTGATCGGATCTTCGGGTCGGGTTATTATTAACCGTAACCCGAGTCCGAGATTTAGCTGGAGATCTCTGAGATTTCCTTTGCTTCATCATCACTTCTTGTTCCTCTACACTCTCACTCAAACCCAAGCTACAAATCTCTGAAGCTTCTGATCCTTCTTCCGGATCAATTAAACCGGGTCGGGTCATAACCGGGTCTGAAACCATTGTCACAGGTTTTCTCTCCATTTCTTCTCGGATCTTCGTCTTCACCGGATCTTCAATCCTCAAACTATGAACATTAGAAGTAGTGAACGAAGTTGTCTCGGACAAAACTTCTTTAACAACTGTCTCTTCTTCAACAATGGTGATGTTTTTGTCGGAAACATTGTCTTGGTCACGATTGGCTTTACCGGAGCTAACACAACAACCCATTTAGACGACGTCGTTTGATAGGAGATAGATATAAAGTATTGTTTGGTTGTGTGTGATGACAGCAGAGAAAGATGATTATGAAGTGAGAAGTGAAGAAGAGTATTTATTGTTAATAGTTAGGGACAGTTGATAATATGAGTGTAAAAAATAAAAAACAGTACCGACTACTCTAAAAGTGGCTTTAATTTCTAATGATTACTGTCTACGAATAAACCCCATGCAAATTTCAATTTTGTTGATATAATGACGTTAATAAAGTTGTTGACAATACACAAGAAGATGTGTTACATATTTATAACAAAACATTCAAGAAGGAATGTTATTACGTAGTCTAAGTTATGATAACCACTTTTTCTTCCAATTATTATTATAAATATTGTATTACAACTTTATTAGTATGTTATTAAGAGGTCGAAAATGAAGATTTAATATGCTTATAAAACCCTTAAATAACACTTATATTAAATAAGAGGTATAGCTTAAAACACTAAAAACTCTAAAAATATGTTCTGAATTGATTTTTTTTTTGTCAATAGTCAAATCAATAAGACTTGATTTATAGTTTAAAACACTTCAAACTCTAACAATTCTACATGGGATAAAACAATTCCATGAAATCAAACTCTAATGAGAAAACCACAAAAAGTGATATTTAACCATTTGACCAAAAATAATTCTCCAACGTTTTGAACTGATTAAACAACCATATTTCCAAATATTGTCCAGAATAATATTTGGAAGAAACAAATTTATGGTATTTGACCAACCAACTTTTTAATTAGTTTCATTATATCACCTGAGTTTTAGACTGAAATCCAACTAATCTCCGAAAAAATATATAGTAGATGTAGTTAGCAATAAAAAAATCTAATTTTAAAGATATAAAGATATCTACATTTGATTTTCCTTTTTAAGTCACATGCACAAACTGGCTTCAGTCTACAGATCTAAAAAAGTCCTCAAAGAGATCTTTTCTTATCCCATATTAATATCATTGAACTTAATTTTTTTTTATCAACATACTTAAGCGTCCAGCCAATAAATTTATTAGTTATATAATACATTTACTCTATAAAACATTTTGACAAAAGCAGATGATAGTTAACAGTCTACAAGTCATAAAACATCTGACACACAAAATTGGAGTTTTTGGAAGATCTAATTTTAAAACGAGAATGTTTGTTTTCATTAAGCAATGATAATAATAAAGATCAGAGATAAAAGTTATGTCAGAGATCTCAAATCGTATCATAACATGAAACGAGTCCAACGACTAGATCTAGTTTTTTTTTCTTATTATTATATACATACGTGTCTATTAATAGAGGACACAAATTATACATAAAAAATTACATAATTCATACAAAAATATTAATTTCATGAAATTATATACTAACACTTACTTCTAATGGTAATTATGATCAAACAAAATGCCCTAATAAGAGACTTCATAAATAATCAGGATTATATCAGTTTAATATATCGACTAGAAGTTTGTATTATTAATGTAGTTTTACCGAAGAAGTATTTATGATCAAATGGTTGAATGTAGACTTCTACTAATTTGTAAAAATATTAATTTTAGCAAGTTTTATTTACCGTATAAAATATTATTAGGAATTTAGAGGGTGATCTAATTATCTAACAAAATGCAATATTTATATGATTTGTTAGTAAATAGTTAAGTAAAATCTAAACTTATATGCCGAATTACTCTCAGTCTGGTGGTTAAAATGATTCAACTACTGATTTGGTAGTATGATTCGAATCATACCTACTGTATTATGGTAGCTTAAAAAAAATTATAGAGATAAATTTTACGCTATATGTCAGATTTTATCGATACAATTGTTATAAAAAAAAACTAAACTCACATTATTACCACACTCCAAAAAAAGTTAATGCTTATTGGGTTTGAGCTATAAGATTGGGCCTGCCGACAAATATATTTATGAACATGCTTATGACCAGTAATGTTCAGAGTGACAACGAAATACAATATTCTTTGCAACTCATTTCCTTGTAATAAGAAACTGAGTTTCAACAAGCAGAAAATTTGGTAAAACTTGGAAATTCATATGTACATGAGCCAGACTTTTTGCGGTTTGGTTCCTCTAATTCTATATACACAAAATCTCTGCAATGAATCAGGAGGTGAAACACAGTAAATGTCAACTGCAGAAGAACAATACATAGATGAATGCAAAACTCCAATTTTTAATATTCTTGAATGGAGTTTGGACTTGAATTTCGATCTGTATGTGAAGGTGCAGGTGCACGGTAACCGATGAATGTAGGTGTATTATTTCCTGGCATTAACACCGAGACTCCTTTTGAGTACACACCTATCTGCAAATTTATATAATAGCAGCAAAATATCAATTTTCAATCAAAGAAACTGATATCCAAACGGTTTCAGTGAGAAGACAAGAACAGATTTAAACTTATGTTTGAGGTTAGATGACTGAAATGTGTTATGTTCCTCAAAACAGAAGGTGAAGTTAGCACACAGTCACACACTCGTCTTGAGTTGAAAGACGACAAAGATCATGTGATCAAAACTAGAATCATTCAAACATGGGAGGACCCATAGCCTGTGAATATGTTTGAGGCCTATTCATATTTCTTTTCTAGATCGGCAAAGTCGAAAAACCTTCCTAAAACACCAAACAATATCATCTGGGATTACGCGACTCTCTGGATCATGTTGCAGAGACTTAACCATTTGACCTAAGACACTTCCCTTTATAAGCCAATTAATTTCTAACTTCAAATGTGACTATACATAACCAAAAGTTAAGGATGATAAACATTTCTGTTCAATGATCAAGATGTAATCCAAATGACAGTTTGCAACAAAACAAAAACCACGTTCCCAGAACCAAATCAAGCTCAAGTTCGTATCTTTGAGAGAGATGTGGCGTTCCAAGAACCAAATCCACAACAAACTGGAGCACCTAATTCAGTGTATAAAAACTTAAAGAGATGAGAGACACTTCAATCTCTATGAAACTATAAATTACTCCCAAGAACATGGAAAAGAAGAGGACAGTCTCTCACCTCAATTAACCAAAGGGACAAAGCTAGTGGGCCATTTTGTGTTCCTAGGAAATAAAAGTCAAAATAATAGAGTAGAGACCACACCTTCTATCTTCACACGTATAGAATAATCTGCTTTTTCACACTCATAAATACTTAGAAACCAATCAATCTCCAATACAAAATTTCATTTCTATTCTATTCACCTCCTCTTTCATCATTATGGAAATAAAAACAGATATGATGTCGAATGATATTCAATGAATGCATCACTATAAGTATCCGTGTGCGTTAGAGACAAAGCTTTTGAGAAAGTTTCAATGGTGATAATGCAAAAAGCATGTGTGTGGGTCAATTTCAATACTAATGAGTAGACGAACCCTATGATGTTTTCTTGTTTCGCTTTTGGGACAAAAAAAAAGAGTTTACAAATCAAAATGAAGTATTTGCAAGACATCTCTCTCACATGAAAATCAAATGTAGGACATAAAGAAAATGTGATAGTTTTTGTTTATTCACTAGCAAAAAGATTGAACCTTTTGATACAACATAAAGATCTAAACTTCGAATTATCAGATTTTGTCAAACATTTTATAGAGTAGACAAGATTGCGAGAATTTAGGAAAAGGAAAGTACTAACTTTGGGAGATTGGTAACCAAGTTTGGAAGAAACAGAGCCATTGAACCCGACCCGAGAATCCAGACCCGGAGAAGAATCTGAGTTAGTGGTGGTGGTGGTGGTTCTAATTAGCCTCTCGAGAAGGGCCATGATGAAGAACAATGAGATGAGAACGGCAGTGGCAACAAAACCGAAGGAAACAGCATTAATGGAGTCATCTAATTGAGATCCCCAAGGCTCCTCTCGCCGGATATATGTCGGAGCTTCCACTGGCGGCCATTGATAGTTCTGATTCACTTTCGTTCTTAAGCTCTCTAGCTCTCTCATGTTGTGTGACTTTGACTTTGATTCACTGTATGTATTTCGTTATTGCTTAGCCGTGGAGAATGCAAAGACAGAGAGGTGAGAGGAAGAAGAAGAAGAAGACAAAGAGAGAGCAATGTGGGGCTAAAGTGGGAAAATGTAAAAGCTTTGGGGTTTGTATATAATTTTAAATAAATCCTTGTAGCCTTTTTTGGGATACACACGTTACCCTTTATTGCACAGCTTTCACTCCATGAACCACCAAAAATGGATTGTTAAACCCATCTTGCAATCCCTAAACCCTTGCGTGTATAGGAAGGAATTAATATCTCAACTGGCAAACCTTTTTCTGTACTCAACTCTTTATTAGGATTAAGAACAGAGGTGAGCAAAAATGCTGAAAAGATAAGACTAGTTGATAACTTCCTTCAAATCAAATGTTATGCAATGAGTCATGAAATATTGTGACAATCAGAACACTTGACAAGAGTAATTCATTGCCTACGACAGCTTTATGTTTCCCATTCACATATGATCCTAACAATTGCGGGTTCAACGAATCTCCACACAGAAGAAAAGGGAAATGTGCAGAAAACATAAGCTAAACATATGAATCCTTAAGTTATTGAGATTGAAGGGTAGAGAAGGACACCATTCGTTGTTCCCTTTTGCTGCATTCTTTCCAATTGGTGAAACAAGTAGGGAATTATTCTGTCGGGTCTTGGAGCTGACCGGTAGACAAATCTTTTATGTGCGGATACACTGCTTTCTCATCCAGTTGATTTTGAGCCCAAATCAGCATCTTCAACAAGCTTGGAAGTTTAGGATCTGCTTGTTCACAAACATGAGTTGGTACATTAGCCTTTGAGGTAACTGGAAAATTCCAAGAAGGATCCAGATGATACATGTTGCTGATGTAGTAATGAATGATATATTGTCGTTGTTATCTAGTTTCTGACTCTGAATCTTTAGATTGGAAATGAATGATGCTTGATATTATAGCATTCTTCTACTATAATATACATTCAGTATAGCATTGAATGTTACCTTTTTCGTGGCTTTGACTTGTAAGAATTGCAGCATTTACTTCACTTGCTGTCTTAAGGCGGTGGGAAATGTCAAGAAGATCTTTAACCGGGCAGTTCACGGCATCTTTGAAAACAAGTAGAGCAACAGTTTTTTCCAATTCTTCCAGAAAAGCTTGCTGAAGAAAGATATAAAAACTGTATGAAATGTGTTTGAGCATCAACAAGAAGATTTAAAACCAGACATTTTGCACAGTCAATGAGACATACATAAATGTTTTCCATGGAATACACAATCTTCAATGACAGAAGTCCAAGTAAGAAAAACAAACTAAAACACATAGCGAGATACACTGACTTACGTTTTCTTCGCCACGTGGTGCAAGCTCTTCCTGAGCAAATTCCAAGGCCTCTTCTGTCTTTCCTTGTCGAATAAGTTCTATCAGCCTTTGCTGCTGAAGATGGAAAAACAGCTCCGGATTTGTGTCTAGTATCTACAATTGGCGTAGGATCAGATTTTTGATAATTACTAAGCAGGAAAAGTGTCCCCAAAGTTGTCTAGTTCTCAAATAAATACGCGAAGAGAAGCTTTGCAAATGAAGAAGCATTGTACCTCAGGATTCAAATCATTCACTTTTTCAATAGCATCCTCAACATGTCCGTTTTGAACAGCCTTTTTAACAGCCATTCGATCTGTGATGGTCGCAAGATCAATCTCTGCTGTTACTCGATAAGGAATTAAAAAGTGTAAATTAGCCTAAACATCTAACGCACCAGTTCTACAAACAAAACTGAGAAACAAGAACACAAAACCGGAATCACAAAAGGGATACGTTTTGTTCCAGACTCCCTTTTGAATTTCTCAGCAGCTTCTACATATCCCTCAGTCACAAGAAAATTCATTACCAAAGTATTCATGTCTTCTTTTCTAAGCTTTACAGCATTTAGTTTCTTCTCCCATTCTTCACGTGTAATAACTTTCTTTGAAGTAGCCTGTGACAAGCCACAATTAAATTAGGTCAAGAAGAATGCAAAAAGATTCAATTGTTCCATATCAGTAAGTTGGATCAAAGAACAAGCTCATAAGAATCTAATTACCATTTCTTCGTCGTCTTCTTCAAGCTGATTAATGAAAATCCGAAACAATGACATTAGAACGCCAGTGTGGCTCTCATCTTGAATCTAAATCACTCAATACAAATTATTACCTGCCGAGTCTTTCCAAGTAAAAAAAGAAAACACTCTGATCAGAGTTCAATTAACAAGAAATTGACTTCACGATCAAACGGAAATCAGAGAGTAATCTAGGGTTTTGATTAAAGCTAGAGTTTTGATCCCAAATCAAGCAAAAGAACTGTACTTTTTGAGTGTGTGGCTATTTTCCTGGAAAATCGAATTGAATTATGCAAGAAAGACGTACCTGAAGAAGAGGAAAATCTGGGTGAGATTATCTGGGGAAGATTTTAGCAAAAAAACGCGTAGATTTGAAGATCGCTTGCATCTAGAATGTCTACGAAAGTTTCTTCTTTAATTAACAACCTGATAAAGAGAAAAATGGAGGTATCCGAGTCTTTCGACTGTATACATCCGATAAAAAAGAAAAGAGATCGGGTTTATTTACAATGTAGACGAACCGGTCCGGTTTAAATTATTAAGGGACTCGGCATTTCTTTTCGCTTGCTTATTTATAAATCGGGTATTATGGTTCTGAGCCATTACTCTATTTTTTTTTTCTCCAATCCATTATTTTATTTTGTATCAAAAACATATTACTCGTATATTTTCTTGTTCTAATTGTTAATTTTTCTTTTGGTGTAATCTAATTTTTAATTATTAATATCATATTCTTTATCAAAATTTAATGTTTTATCCATCTACTTTATTTTTGAGATAAACAAAAACTTACACCATTAATTAATTTATAACACAAATAAATTAAAAATTTATTTTAAAAAAGAAATGTAGGCTTCATATTTAGGAATTATCTCCATTATATTTGCTTAATTGTTTTTACTTCTCTCCCTATCAAAATATATGTTTAAAAATTTAACAAACACATTAATAACAGGTATTTAAGTTTCTGTATGTACCATTCTTTCTTCAAAAATTAATTATATTTGATCACTCTATTAAAAAGGATCGAGTCACAAATTGTTAATTTTTAACTCGATTAGTTTGATTAAAAAACTTAGATCAAATTTATATTTTATAATTTTTTTTGTCAGCATTAGACCATAATAGACCGGTCCATTACCCAAATTCCTATATAATATAGGCGATAAGATTCGATCTCTACTTATGCAAGTGCGCATATATTACGTATATTATGTGGACTTGCCACTTACATTTATATTTTATAATTTTGATATGAGAAGATTAAAAGAACTTAGTGAGAATCGAGATTATGCCTTGTATACAATTTATTATTTTTTGTTTCTATTGATTGAGAGAAAACGAGTTTACATATTGTTTTCAGTTATTTCTCTTTAAAAACAAAAAATATTTTTCACATTTTCTAGACCACTTTGAGTGGTCGAATTATTTTTTAGTCGGGTGACTACTCAGCTGCATTATAGAAGCTTAAAAAAATATAGAGGTGGACTTTAGGTTATAAATCGAACATTGTCGATCCAATTGTTGACAAAAAAAAAAAGACAACTTAAAGTGGAATCTAGACTACCCGCATACGGAAGCCCGACGACCCGTAATCCCTTTAGAGCCTGGAGTAACTATGTAAATGACTCGGTAGCTAACGCGAATCCAATTCAGGTGATGGAAGTTTACATAGACATTCCTTTATCAAAGGGTTCTTCTTCCAAGAGAGAAGCTTCGAGGTTAAGAATAAACCTAGGAACAGTATAGTACCGCCCGAGCCCAAACCGCCGGTCCATGAAATCGTCAGAGGATTCAACCATGTTAGAAAAACTTAGTTGCTTCTCGTCTTTGTGAATGGCCTCATGAATGGTACCATGAGGATAAATTAGACGAACTCGTGCTGCAAAAGACAAAGAAGAGCAAGTGATCACAAGTAACATGATCATGAACCTAATTGTTGTTGTAGCTTTAGCCATCGATCGTTCGGTGGATGATGACAAAGAGTCGCTAGGGTTTTTTGGTGTGATAGAGCTAAAACTTCTTTGGGATATTTGTTTGTGAATGTGAATTGAGAGTTTGTGTGTATGTACGTCTTTATATAGAGATGTGGATAGGTAAAATATTTCCTTTTTCTTCTAGGAATATAATAATGATTTTCCTTTTCTTTTTAATTCACTTTTGTTTAATTATTGAAATTTGTTTCTATAAATTAATTATGATGAGGTAAAACAAATTAAATAAAAGGTTAATGAAATACACCCAAGAAAATTTATGGGATTTTTATAGATTTAAGCACTTTGTCTAATTTTTATTTTTTAATTAAGTATTTTCAAAAAAAATACTTACAAATTTGGGTTTTTAACTTGATAAAATCACACTAATAGAAAAATATATTATAATCTCTATGACTTACTAAACTCAAATAATATGAAATCATTTTGTATGATTTTTATTTTCAAGAAAATATATATTTGTGAATTTTCTTTTTTCTTTTTAAATACCTAAATCTGTAACCACATATTGGTGTTCTTTTTTAAAAACTTGTGGTTTCTATGTAACTGATTCCAAATTTATTGTTATGTGTCATATAAATATTTTGAAGTTTCAATGCAATATATTCCAACCTAAGCATATCATTAGTAATTTAATAAGTTGCATCTCAACACTAAGTCCCAAACATGTTTTTTTTTCTTTGCACATGCATGTTTTTGCGTTGCTACAATCCGACAAAGACTCAACTGTACAATTGAAGTCTTCTAGTTGACCAACAGACCACTTTAATATTCTTTTTTTTTTCAATTGATTTTGGAAGAACTTAGTGAAGAAGTTGCACAATAACTTCTAGAGTCTCAATCGATCCTTCAATGGTTCCTTTAGGCAAACTCAAAAGCTCTTCACATTATCTCGTGACAAGCAACCATCTTAAGACATGGCAAGAACAGAATCGTAAATCACTGATGCAGTTGATTAAACTCAATTAATCCAATACCAGCAATTTATTTAACTTCCTGCAGTTTATTTCAGTTTGTTTCTTCTGCAAATTAATGGAGAAGTGGGTTCATTTTGTTTAGGATCCAATCAACTATTTTCTACACTTCCCTAAGTGTTATAGTTTCTGCAATTTAAACAAAAATGAGTAGTTAATAAATTTCCGCGTATCATATTTGTTTTTTAGTGTGATGTACTTAATTGTTAAGTTAGAGAAATCTACTTTTAAAGAAATTATCAATTTTGAAAATGTTTTTGGTAAAGTACTTGGCAATTTTGTTTCTTTTTTCTCTTACCGAAATTCAATTTCGGAAAGTTGTATTTACCACCTCATATAATTAATTTTAGATTTTGAAATTGACTATGAAATTAGTTTTATCGATCTAATTGTTTGACAGAAAACTATCAATTTTTTAAGTAAAAGTTGACTTCTAATAAGTTTACTTTTACATTTTTTTTGTTAAAAGGTATTTTATTTATTTATAGAGAAAAAAACAGAAAAAGTGTTTTATTTATTTATTTTCTATTTCTTGTCTAATTTAAAAATTTAATGGTATATTATTGTATGAACTGATTATAAAATTACGTTTTTCACAGAACATAAAGTAAATATTCTCAACATAAATTATTGATTTATGATGTGAAAACACTTCTAATTGTGATTTGGTTTCAGAGTAAAGATGACGGCGCCTAAAGTAAAACTATGTACAGTAATAATATGTATTATAATTATTTAAAATTAATAAAAAAGAAAAAAAAAATGAAAAGATTTGTTCGACCGTTCCTTATTTAAGGCGAAGTCTCTTCCTTGTTTATCTTTCCAATTCGGAGAAAGCCAAAAGAGAAGAGAAATATAAAGAAGCCACCGTCGCAAGAAAAGTCAGCTTTTTTTTATCGGACCCAACTGCTCGCTACCTTTCCTGGAAAATTCCATGCCCTTCAAAACCCCAATTCACAAGTCTTCTTCTTCTTCTCGAAGTTCTCTAATCCCTCGATCTACGCTTCTGTGTTTTCGTTGACTTCTGAATTCGATTTGATTGATTGGGTTTTTTCCCGGAGCAAAATTCCGTAACTTTTGGGGATTCCGATTTAGGGTTTTGTTTGTTTGTTTCTTCTCCCTCTTCGTTCTTCGTTTATCTCGGTGTAGGGTTTTGTTGTTTTTTTGAATTCGTGATGGGTGAGGAGGGTTCAGTGTTTGGCGTGGGAGATGAATTGCCGGCTGATGATTGTGATGGTGTTTTTGAGTTTGGAGACGATGACAAAGATCTCGCTATTGATGTCGACATTTTTTATCGGATTCTAGATGAGAAGCCAGATTCTGCTGAGGTAATTTTTAGCTTTTTGGGGGGGGGGGAGCTTCAGAGTTTTTGTTACACGGTTCTCTAATTTTCTTCGGGATCGAAGACTTCAAATGTCTATGATTCTTTGATTTGAGTAGTTGTGTTGTGAATAGTGTTAGGAATTTGAATACGTGTTTTTAACATTGATTTGAATGCTGCAAAAGATATTTGGATATGTCTTTTGTTTAATGAATCTATGATCCACAATTCGTATTCATACTAACTCCTACTAACTTTGAGAGTGACTGTTGTTTTTAGAGTTGCCAAGAAAACTCATCACCAGTTGGTTCATCTCCTGACGAGCTTAAGAAGCTTCAGTTGCAAAATGGTTAGTAGTTGTGATGGTACATTTATTTTGTTGTTAAATAGACACATAAAAGTTCTCTGAGCTGTTTAAAGTTTATCACTTGTATTTTTATAGTTATGTATGTTTCTTGTTTAGGATCTCAGATGGTTGATTGGTCTCCTTCTGGAGATTCACATAGCTTAAGAGCCTCAAACCCTGGGACAGGGATGCCCAGTTCATTCGATGACAATGTAAAAGTTGAGACCGGGCTAAATCCTTCACCTGCTTATACTTGCTCTGCAAGTCTTAAGGATTGGTTTTCGCTAAGCCAGGGTGAGCAACCTGTGGAAACATGTGGAGTATCTCAAACAGAGATGACTAGTTGTATATCGTCTAGTTTCTCTGATCATGATGGCAATGTGGCTTTCAATCTAATGAATTGTGACGTTGACACTGTTTCCAAGCAGGATGACAAGATAATTGATTCCACATGTATGAACCTTAGTTTCTAGGGTTTTTGTTTTGTAAATTTTGACACTAATCATCTATATGTTCCTAATTTCCATGCCTTATTTATTTTTCATCAAACTGCAGTTACATCGAGTTGTTTCATGGTGCTTCCGTATTACAATAACGTGCCTGGATATGGACCCGGGTTGAGAGCCAATCTTGCTTCCTCTGTCGTATCTGGTTTTCATAATAATTGCAGTTCTCTCAGTGACAGTGCAGATAACTATGTCTCGTCTACACAAGATTGTTACAATACAAGTAGTGCATCATTAGCAGAACATATTCCCAATTTTACGCAGAATTTTGCGTTTCAGCTCTTTCCTAATAAAGAAGAAGCTTTAATGGATGTTGAGAATGGCTTAAGTGAGTCCCATTCAGATGGTGCCAGCCAGATGAGTTTTGATAGACAGGGGAGACTAGATAATGGATTTTTAGAAAGGAAACCTGATATCGACTGTTCTAGTACAAGAGGGATCAGTTTCAGGTGTGAAAATAATCCTTCAGTTTCTCCGTCCTGTGTCAAACCGTACAACAGTTTTGACAGTCATTTAGCTGATAACAATGACCTTGTTACAGTTAAACCAGAGGCCGAGTCAGAGAAAATAGTACCAGGGGAATATAGTCTCAGTGACAATGCTTATGCAGCTGGAGAAACCAATCATTGGTGGTCTGGTGCATCGAGCTGTGCAGTCTCCTATCAAACAGATATTGAAAAGGGATACTCGTTTATGGCACCGCAAAGCTCCAATAATTTTTATGATTCAAATGCATGTTTGCAATATGTTGCAGAAGATCCCAGCCTAGTGACACATAGCAATGAGTATTTAGACTTTCAAATACATGGAGACGGCATAAATTCTAGTTTCTCAAATGCCAGCTTTAAATCAGTTCAAAGCCAGTCTTCAGAATGTATATCCGATAGTGATGATGATTCTGACGTCTGCATAATAGAAACCAATGGTCAATCTGCAATTCCACATCGACCTCTAGCTATGAGAAGGCCGGTAGTTTCTTCAGGACATTCTACGATTGGTCATAATTTTAATCAATCTGGAGGTCTGAAGCTTCAGTCAAATAAAGAAAATTTGATCTTTCAAGCTGCATTGCAGGTTAGCGGTTGTTAGTCTTATGAGGGACTAGGCAGTTTTCCCAATTGCCATTGTATTCCTTGTCTTATATATCAAATTTATATTTTGGTTTTGATTCTCTCATTAGGTCTAATGACATTGTCTGACTTAACAGGATCTCTCTCAGCCTAATGGTGAAGCAAGTCTGCCTGATGGTGTCTTGACAGTCCCCCTTCTCAGACATCAGGTATGTATGTAGTTATCATAATCAAAACATTCAGTGGAGATGTTCAAAACACAATCTATAAATTAAACGGTGGTCTACTTTATTGATGATTTGTTCCGGAAATGAGAATTGGAATTGTATTCAGTTGATATGGTTTTCCAACTTGATGTTGATTTGCTTGGCTATTGTTAATAAATATAATTATTATTATTATGGTTTGAGTTGACTTTATCTTATTGATGAACAGAGAATTGCATTGTCATGGATGGCTCAAAAGGAGACAAGTGGATTCCCCTGTTCGGGAGGAATTCTTGCTGATGATCAGGTTATTTCTGTCTCAGCTGTAATCTTTTTGTCAATAGAGAAAAAATTCAGCTTACATTTCTCATATTTCTGGGTATGATTATATTTTGCAGGGACTTGGGAAAACAGTTTCCACTATTGCTCTTATTCTGAAGGAACGGTCTAAACCTGCCAAAGCATGTGAAAAGAATATTAAGAAAGAAATTTTTGACCTAGAAAGCGAGAGTGGAGAATGCGCGCCTTTAAAACCTGGAAGAAGCGAGCACCCTGAACAGTCTCAACTGATTGTCAATGAAAACAAAGTTAGTGGAGAAAGTATGGGTAAACTAGGGGGAAGGCCAGCTGCTGGAACGCTTGTTGTCTGTCCCACTAGTGTCATGCGGCAGTGGGCTGATGAATTACATAAGAAGGTGACTCGTGAAACGAATCTCTCTGTTCTGGTATACCATGGGTCTAGCAGAACAAAGGATCCTCATGAGTTGGCTAAATACGATGTTGTTGTTACCACATACTCTATCGTAAGTATGGAAGTTCCAAAGCAGCCTCTTGTTGCTGATGATGACGAAGAGAAGGGTAGCGTACATGATGGTGGAGCTGCAGTTGCTGGATGTTTCTCAAACAAGAAACGGAAATATCCTCCCGATTCTCAGAAGAAGAGCTCAAAGAAGAAGAAACATGTTGAGTTTCTGTCTGGTCCTCTTGCAAAAGTGTCATGGTTTAGAGTTGTTCTAGATGAGGCACAGAGCATTAAGAACTACAAAACACAAGTTGCGAGAGCTTGCTGGGGCCTTCGTGCTAAAAGGAGGTGGTGTTTATCTGGCACTCCAATCCAGAATTCAATTGACGACCTCTACAGCTACTTTCGATTCCTCAAATATGATCCTTATTCTTCATATGTATTGTTCTGTAGCACTATTAAAAACCCTATAAATAAGAACCCAATGAAAGGATATCAGAAGCTGCAGGCTATCCTTAAAACTGTGATGCTACGCCGAACTAAAGGTCAGTCTACCTATATTGACACTAAATTACTTTGAATGTTCTTCTGAGAGGTTTTATGGTTCCTAACTGGTAAACACATTAGGTTCACTTCTTGATGGGAAACCCATAATCTCTTTACCTCCGAAGTCCATTGAGTTGAGGAAAGTGGATTTCACTTTGGAGGAACGTGATTTCTACTCCAAGTTGGAGGCCGAATCTCGTAGTCAATTCCAGGTATGTCAGTGGAATCAATATATCCTTCAAAGGAATATGCATTATATGTTCATTGTATGTATTTACATTTCGAAGGCTTAAGATTTTTTTGTTTTTGTACCTTTTCCTTTATATCAGGAATATGCAGAAGCTGGAACAGTGAAGCAAAATTATGTAAATATACTGTTGATGCTCTTGCGTCTTCGCCAAGCTTGTGATCACCCTCTTCTCGTTAATGGTGAATACAGTTTTACCTGGGAATCCTCTGCCGGATCAGCTAAGAAGCAGATTTGCTCAGAGGCTTCATTGGCAATCTGTGGTATCTGCAGTGTAAGAATCTTTTGTTTCGTTAATAATTATACAAGTTTTTTCTCTCTTTCTGATGAACGTGAAAAGCAGAGTTCTTGAAACATTGCAATTTACATAAACAAATCCAAGTTTTGGAATTAAAGCAGTCGTGGATGTTGAAAATCATATTAAGCATGGGCTTTTTTGCTCTATTGTGTATCCTTGAGTTATCTGATTTGAAATCGCCTTCTGTTTTCAAACCATCGTATACTAGTAGTTCTTAATCTATATCTCTTCTTTGCACACAGGATGCACCTGAAGATGCTGTTGTTTCAGTCTGTGGTCATGTTTTCTGTAAACAGTGTATTTATGAACGTCTCACAGGTGATAGTAATCACTGCCCAAACTGCAATGTCAGACTCACCATCTCATCACTTTCCTCCAAAACGAGATTGGACGATGCTATGCCTGGTATGCAGGATTGTGCCACTTCAGATAGCGTTGAGAGTCTTAGCCCTTGTTCTGATGAAGATCTTCCATATGGTTCATCTAAAATCAAGGCTGCTTTAGAGATCTTACAATCACTGGCCAAACCGCCCGACTTGACAGAGATGAATGAGGTCTGTCAAAACAGAGAGGACTCCGGTCTTCCTTTAACTTCAGTTAAGAATGAGGGTATGAGCGTTGATGTTCCAATTAAGGTAGCGCGAGAAAAAGCCATTGTTTTTTCTCAATGGACAAAGATGCTAGACCTACTTGAAGCTTCTCTTGTAAGTTCGAATATTCAGTATAGAAGGCTCGATGGAACAATGTCAGTTGCTGCTCGAGATAAAGCAGTGCAGGATTTTAACACTCTCCCTGAGGTACATAGCCGTTAGTTGAATATTGAGATCTCTGGCTAACTCGCGATCTACTGCTAACAACATTTTCGGCTGTTATGTTTTCCTTTTAGGTTTCCGTAATGATAATGTCTCTCAAGGCTGCTAGTCTCGGACTGAACATGGTGGCAGCTTGTCATGTTCTGATGCTAGACTTATGGTGGAACCCAACAACCGAGGATCAAGCAATTGATAGAGCACATCGTATAGGACAGACACGACCAGTAACAGTTGTTCGCTTCACAGTAAAAGATACTGTCGAAGATCGGATACTGGCCCTTCAGGTATGTGATTTGGTTGATTCGATTCTCATGAATAGCTCTGTAAGATTCAAGCCATTTAACATTTGAACTCTGAACATGTCTTGCCAATGCAGCAAAAGAAGAGAGAGATGGTAGCTTCTGCGTTTGGAGAAGATGAAAAGGGAACTCGACAGTCTCACCTCACGGTTGAGGACTTGAGCTATCTGTTTATGGCAGATTGATCAGAGCGAGCTTAAAGCAATTTTTTTGACTAATGCGCATAGGTACATATGATAGGATTCTATTGGGGTTTCTGTGCAGTTTTAGGAGGAAACTCTTCGTTTAACTGACTACAGGTTTATGCCAGACTTTTGGGATTTGGGATATGATAATAGAAAGCTGATACGATTTGATATTTTTATTCTGTTTAGACATTAGGTATTGACAATCAATGGAAGATGACACTATAGGAGCATTTGCTTTTGAATTTCTCATTGTAATATCACAATGCGTTTGCTTCAGTGAATTATAATAGCTTACTCCAAAAATAACTTTATTCAAGTAGGACAATAAGATTATTACAATTGCAAACATTTTAGTATGTTGTATTGGTATATTGCTACAAAATAAGTGATATTGTAACATTAAATGGACCTCCATTTGCAAAAATGGAGTGATGACTACAAGAAGCATTCCATCAGTTGTCACCAAATTTTATTTTCTCAATATTAAATTAGTGTTAAAATATTATAAAATTAACAGCGTATAAAAACAATTAAATTTAGCATTATAACCATTTAAAGAGGTGGAGATTCGATCCATAATTTAAACTATTCTCTAACTGAAGTAGGGTAGCCACCACATGTTGTCTAGCTAAATCAAATCAAATGTATGAATTAACTGTTTTTCGGCAAATCTTATAATTATTTTTATAACTTTCACACTAAATATTTGATATATATATATATATATATATATATATATATATATATATATCTCTTTACCTATCTGATTTAACTTTAAAGTTGTATATACACATTGTGAGTTCTCTACATACTCCCGAGAAAATTAAGGAACTTGATTTTCTCATTAACTCTTTAATATGTGTTTTGTAACTATTCATCAAATCTGCATTCACCATCTATATTCATTCATTCCATGGATCTTATTTATTATGCATCATTTAATTGACTACAAGATTGTGCAAAGACAAGAGTAGAAATAATACTTTTAGTGTATGAGATATGATAATAGAAAGTTTAGTATCTTTCTGTTCACATACTTTTAATGTATGAGATATGATATAAATTTAATTTGGCTTCTTTTTTTTGTAAACAGTACTGGGCACAACTGGCCGACGGTTTGTGTCTTTGCACTATTTTCACATTTGTTTCTTCTGATAGCTCAGAAAGCAATGCAAGATCTCGTTACAGATTTGCCTGGTCAATTTAATGTGAGCTTTAGACATTTCGCCGGTTATGTCCCGGTCAATAAATCAAAAGGAAGAGCTTTGTTTTATTGGTTCTTCGAGGCTATGAGTCTCCCAAATCAGAAACCTCTAGTTCTCTAGCTTAATGGAGGTAATCAAACTTAGTTTTCGACTTCTAATGAAACGTGTATTCTTTTTGTTTATAAAGGATGACTTTTTAAAAGTTTCAATACGTATTATGAAAACTTTTAATGCTTAAATGCATAATTTAATTATTTTAGTATTAAACATGTTTCCATAAGTCTCAAAAATACCAACCTATTAAATTCAAATTATTTTCAATAAGATTTCTGAAAATTTATAATTCATTATCATGGTCTCTTAATATATTAGAAAAGTAACTCGAAAAAATTCTTTATAAATTGGAGGAAGTATATGATAAATTTGTACACACTTTTTTCTGAAATGATTTATATTCAATGAGACAGTTATTTTGTAATAGGGCCTGGATGTTCTTTTGTGGGATATGGAGCAACACAAGAGATTGGTCCATTTCTTGTGGATAACAAAGGAAACAGTCTTAAATTCAACCCATATGCATGGAATCATGGTATATATATAATACTAAAGTATTTCATATATTCACACACACACACATATATATATATATGTTGATGATAATTGTGTTGATTTTGGTGATGCAGAGGCCAATATATTGTTTATCTCCGGCTAGTGTTGGGTTTTCGTATTCAAATTCAACTAGTGATTATAAAAAAATTGGCGATGATTTTACAGGTATGTGTGTGTATAGTCTCATCTATAAATAAATAAATAATTAATAAACCATACATATATACTGAACATTATACTAAATAATTAATATAGTCCCTTGCGTTTTTCTCAGCTTTTCTTAATGGAGTTCGTCCTCCTATGTCTCCATAGAGAGAACCAAATTATACTGAACATTAATCTAATAAGCTAATAAATAATATATTTTCCTAAGATAATAAATTAATTTCACTTCTGATGTCTTTCTTATGGAGTGAACGACTCCAAGGAGACACGTAATTCTCACATGTTATTATTTCGAGTTTTTGGGCTATAGATTAGATATTGTTGATCTAATTGTTGAAATAAGCATTTGGCACATATTTCATGGGCTTGTTATTATATTGTTGATCTAATTGTTGAAACAATCATTTGGCAAAACCGTACCGAATTAGTCCAAGATGAGATTCTCAAAGAAAAAAATATTACACATAAAGCTTTGAAAACAACATAGTATATAGAACATGATGACTTCTTCTCAAGGATATATATGTTTTTGTTACTCCGAATTATGCTTCCTCTTAAACTCAAGAATCTTTGGCACCAAACAGTTCAAAAGCAAAGGAAGAATCATAGTCATCATCATGTGTTATATAAGTGGAATAGGCTCGATCTATGATAGTTCATTAACATTCACGGGATCATGAAGAGCCTTCTTAATGTCTTGAAGCATCTCAGTCTCCGAGTCAAAACGATTCTTCTTGTTATAAAACATCTCGTAGATTTTCCAAAAAGACAAGTAAATCTCTTTGCATGGTTTTGGTAAATCACTTAGTCCATCAGCTAGAACTTGCTCAAGAAACTCTTTCCTTTTTGAACTGATTATGTTTTCAATATGAGCGATCGAATCCTCAATCTTGAGATCTGGATTATTCCTCAAGTGGAGCAGCACAGAATTGATCTTCCCTTGTTCTTGTTCTCTCTGCATATCAAGTTTGATCATTTAAGTAACAAGAGTTTCTTATATACAATAAGAAAATAAATTAAAATAACGAAAATCTGTTTCCTAAATTTCTGACCATAAGATAATTCTATCAAGAATTCGTAAGGAATTCCTGACAAAGTTATATCCGTTAGATTAACGGATTTTCTATACAAACTAATCGGTCGAAAAAATATATTTAAAAAACATATGAGAATATACTAATTTTGTAAGTAAACCAAGGAAATAAATAAAAAATCGAATCTAAAATATAAATCACCTGATAACTTTGTAGATCATTTAGGAGTCGAGGTATGATCATAAGCAATATAGTTATGTTATCATAATTTCCAGGTTCGAGTTTGTATTGGGAAATACAAGGTTCCAAGAGACATAAAATGGGAATAGCAATGGTGTGTGCTGCGATCGAAATCATTCCGTTTCGAAGATACTCTTCCATCGACGCTTTGTGTTCCTTCTTACTCCATTCAGCTTCACGTAGCCATGACTCAAATGTTTCACCCCACTGCAAAATTATAACAATTTAATAAATATTCTTTTGAGAAAAGGAATATTCAATTAATTTTAGTTTTCAGCCACTTCATATAATTAAAATCAGTTTAAAAAAAACATTTGGGGACGAAGGTAATTTAGGCGAACCTAGCAAATCTCGTAGATACGAAAGTTTGTCAGACACTTACATATCATGTTAATTATTTACAATAGAAAAGAGCGAGATATTAGTAAAAATACTTTTGAAAATAGTCTCTTTGTTTTTAGAATTTCTTTTGAAATATAATTTTTATGACCAGGTCGCGCAAAGAAGGACGTACGATGTTATGAAGACGGTCTGTTATATCGGTCCCATGTAGCCTAAGGCAAGCCTCTGCGGTCTCTCGTACAATATCATCAAGTGCTCTGAAAATGATCTTTCCTTGACCTTTAAGCTCTTCTCCTTTCCAACTATCATATAATTAAATGTAAACATTAATTAATTCAATCAAGAATCAACACAATAATCTATAAGATTAATTCCAAAACAAATTATAACCCAATTTTTAACAAATGATGTACCTTACAATTGCTTTAGTAAGAGCTTTCAAATCATCCAAAGAACCTTCTTCATCAAAGAAATCATCAGCAACTATGATTAAGATTCCACTCTTTGCTGCAAGCTTTCCGAATTTACAAGCATATTCAAAAGGCAATGAACTTGCAGCTGCAAAGTAAAGATATGTTGTCTTCTCTCTTCCAAAACCAATATCATTTAGTCCCCATTTCTTCACCCACCTGTCTCAATATATATATTCACTTCATGGATTAGAGTTTGTGTACCAAAATACACAATTTAATTTCCAATTTTGAAAACTAAATTCTACTTACATTGTCAATTTCTCCAGCTCGCGTCGATATATGGCTTGTCGAAACTCAAAGTTTCTTGCAGCAAGATGAGTCAGTTTGTGGCTAAATGAACTATGGAGTCTGATTCCAAAGATCGCAAAAAGAATGTTGAATTAGCCTGTTTTCTAAGAATCTAAAATTTTGCTAGATAGAAGAATTGCATATGTACTATCTATACCTTAGGAAGGAGGTTTTTCCTACTGAAAGAACATTTGAGTTCTTGTCCTCAATCCACGTCCTATAGTCAAGGTGTCTGAGTCTAGCAGTCCATGGAGTATTTAACTCAAGCGTAATCTATATTTAATCAATCATTATTTATTTAATGCATTCTGCTAAAAGCTTAATATATAATGTGTTGATTTTATAATTTTAATTGTGTGTTTTTGTTTATTACTTGCTAAGTAATTATTTTTTCAAAACCGATTTATTGTCGGAAATCCGTCGCATACTCGCGTTCCCGACAGATAATAAGCTGTCTGGATTCGTTGGAAAATCGATATGGATTCGCAATGGATCCAACTTCCCAACAATGCAAACCCGACTAATTTTCGTCTGAAATCTGTCGGGAACTCTTTTGCATATATATTCTGACAAATATTGCTATGAGGAATGGCATGTATATGTTTTATATACTAATCACGTAAAAAATTTCAACTTATAGAAATATTTTTGTACCATTTTTTCATTGATGGACCCACTTCTCTCAAGTAAATTCCGAGTATATTTTCTTGCTTCTTCTAGCTCATGCTCCCTCGGAAACATGAGATCTGTCGCTCTGTAAATACTTAGGATTGCGAGAACGAAAGAATCTATATTTTTTTCTATATAATATCGAGTTTCTTTATCATTTAAGAACCAGCAAAAGCTTCCTGCCAAAAATTTATACAAAGGTATTCAAAGTTGGATTAGAAGAACAAATAAATTCCATTAAATAAATTAGGAAACATAATATTAGTTAGCTAATTCGAACGAAGCAATGTTAATTCTTACTTGGTGAAACATCGCGACCACGCATTCTTAACATCCGAAATGAAAGAGAGTCTTTGTGCAATTGATCTGCTAAGTAACTCATTGGCATTCTCTCCAAATCTTCTTCCTTGTAGCTACTTTAAAAGTTTCCGAATATATATAAAAATTTACTTACATTATATATTGATAATTAAGCATATAAAAATAAATATAACAACGATGTTTTGCGTACCGGTGAACTTGTTGAAGAACATGTTCAATCTCGCTACTGAAAAACTCTCCTAAACCATTACTCTCAATTATATTAACCATGGAGAGTTTTATGAGTTCTTCATTAAGAGGATACTTTTGTGGCACTGTGACAAACATAAAAACATAGCTTGTGAATAAAATATCAAACACACACATACTTTTGGATAAGTAAAATAATCAACCTCCATTAGGGCATCTTTGAACTAGATTTTGAAGATAAGCTAGACATTTTGTGTTGCGAGTGAGCATAAACGCAGCTGCAGTTGCTGAAGGCGATTGAAACAAAGAGCCATCAATGTTGTCGAGGCTCTTAATGATGATGTCTTTATGAGTTTCGACATATAAAGATGGCAAGACCTCTAGATAAGCCAATAGAGGTCTTTGGTCATAAACATCCACCAATTTTTCGCTGCAAACCAAAAAAAAATGCTTTTTACAATAATCATGTGTTTATGGGGAAGATCAAGATTTTTTTATCATGTAAAGTTTACCTATTGAGAATCTCTTGCCGTTGATAAAACATATTTTTGATCATTTTGATACAAAGATTTGAGAAGAAAAAGTGTAAGCCAAGTTGAAGAGCAAGCTCGAGGATTCCTGTGAATTTGAGAACAAACCAACGAGGATAAGATCTGTCTTCCTTGCTGTATTTGAAAATTATCATCTCCGTACTTTTTTCGACAAATCTCTTCCCTAAAAAATAAAATGAAATAAATAATAATAATTGTAAAATCGTGTTCGTATTTTTTCATGCATATGTAAAATAAATCGATTTTTTTTTAAAAAAAAACCAAAAAATAGAAAGAATTATATTCTTTTTTTGTTAAGTGAAAATGCGAATTTCGAAATCAAACTAACAAAAGCTTACATTTAATATAAAACATGTTTTGAAATAAATGAAAAAAATGTATTTTGGGGGCCACAGAAATATAATCTTCTTTTCTTTTGGGAACAAATTCACATTTTATAAAAATAGAAAAAGTATTTTCTGTTTTGTACTTATTTGCACGTGAATAATGTACGAAGTAGGCCATGCATGTAGACCAACGTTGTGGCAGTTTCTCTGCCTATGATAATTGGTAGTACTATGTTTTTCTTTCTTCCTTAAACATTAGTTGTTGGTAATACAACAACCTATTTTATCATAATAACACTTGTTTGGTAGGCACTAACATTTTAGTGACTAAACAATGGCTATACGAAGTAATTAACTACAATTTTGTGATGATTTATAAATAGTTACAATTATATTGTTATAACAATATACAAATTTATATTCATAATTAAAAAGACACAATACTTATGATATTAATAAATTTAGTAACAATTTTATCACGAATCATTACGAAACAAAATTACAGTAACTTATTTAGGTTGCTTAATGAATAATGATTCACAAGATGTCAAATTGGTGAACAGAGAGGATAAGGCGTGGGTTTAAGAGTTTTCTGTTATTGATCATTAGGGTAATTACATAGGTTATATACTTGTGATTATGTAGAGATAAACTAGAAAATATTCACAAAAAGATATGCTAATCTAAATATGGAAAACAGAGTAATAAGTCTCGGAGGATATATCTCAACACAAGAAAAGAAAAACAAAATCAAAGTCTTAAACTAACCTTCTTGGATTTGAAAGCACCCAATGTTCCATTTGTGAAGTGCTACAACACAAGCAAGTGTGGAAGTGAGAGTGTACATGTCCTCTTGCTCGTTTCCGTCTCCCCAAAAACCTTCTTTGGCATTTTGATTGCACAAAATCCAATCTAGACAAGCTTGGAACATCGGTTTAAGCTCATCATCACCTACTTTGTTGTCTTTTTCAATCATGGATAACCAAGCCGTGTCATAAGCAGAAGGAGAGACAAATGAGTAAGGATCGAGATTAATGTTGGAAAATTGAATTTCTCTCTTGATCTCATTGACTAAAGCGTTGAGATCATTAGAAGAAGCATCGTAAGGGAAATTCATTGTCTCTAAGGCTTTTCTTTTGTGTGTGTTTCACTAGAGGATGGTGTTTAGGGTGATTATTGCTCACTAAATTTGGGTGTGTTATATAGAAGAGGAAAATATTACTAGCTTTAGGAAAGTTTGAATATTCTAGTATGTCTTCGTATATCTATCACACGTTAGGTATAGTACTCATATCTTGATATCCTAAATGGAGATCTAAGAACCAATACATATCCCCACGTGATCAACGAATCATTGAATTGAGGCCATATTGATTTTAAGGAGTTATTACGTATCACCCTTTGATCTCATGTTGTATTTAAGTATTTTCTTCTCATCACACAAATCATTTGCTTTAGAATAAAAGTAAAAAATGTTAAGAAACAAGTGACCCAGTTGGCTTGTCCATGATTTAGTTAGACGCCAGATGGTGAATTTGAATCTCACTCTTTTTCAATTAGAGAACTTAGGCTATAGATAGGGTCTTGTCAATCCAATGGTTACTTGTTGGCAAAAAAAATTAACTCTCAAATATATATCCTAATTAAAACTTCACTCAAATCTCCCCAAATCTCTTTCGAAGTTAAAGCATGGGCTTGATTAGTTAATACTGTAGTTTGAGTTTTTTTAGGTGGGATTTAAGTTGTAGGTATTTTGGATGTATATTTGTAGATTTTTTTTGTTGTAGTTACTCTGATGGTAGATATTTTTGCTATAATATTTTTTTTTTTTTAAGTTTATAAAATGTGAGGTTTAGATACAATTAACTAAAAATACTGAATTTCCACGGAATCTTCAGCTTGGAATAGCAAATTTTGTTATAATGTACGTCCAATCAGGAATCATTAAAACGTTTAAAATTTTCAGCCATACTTCCAACCAATGAGTTGTCGTTTTTCAATAGTTTATGTCATTAGTTACAGATATATCCATGGAAAAGTCCAATTTGTAACAATTTACAATATGCCAAGTAAAACTCAACGATTCTGGTATGATTTTTTTGTTGAGCATGATTTTGTTTTGAAAACTAATCATATTTATCTATTTAAATTTTTTCATATATAATTTATTTTCAAAAGAACATTATATTCAATAAAAAGTTTTACTAATCAAAACCACAGATTCAATATATACCGTGACAATTAACCTATTGTACATATATTTCGATAATAACACTTTAGGATTAATCTATCTATGTAGAAAGTCTAAAACTAGTAATACATGATCCAACTTAATCTAAAGCAATGGTATTATTGGTTTTTATCTAATTTCTAAAAAAGAATGAAACAATTCAGAAATCTAAAGCAATTATATTGAACCAGTAAACTTCTACGCAACGGAATTTTCAATACACTAACTACCATATTATATAATCTAATTTCTTAGTATTTAACATCAATTTTGGTTATCATTCTTCACCCATTTTTTTCGTCTAATTTTTAACTTTTAATCTTCTATCATTATTGATATTTTTAAATAATTTGTGTACATGTTAGTATGTTACTAATGAAAAAGACTGAACGAGTAACGTGTAACGGGTCAATATCTTTTTTTTTTTTTGTGACTAACCATTTCATTACTTAAAATAAAGATGGGCTTGAGTTCATACAAGAGGCCTGTTTAGCTAACAGATCAGCCTCAATGTTTTGGGCTCTAGGGATAAAAGAGAAAGAGACTTTTGAAAATAAATGAAGCAGTACGGAAATGTCGCTAACGACCCTGTGAAGCTCCGAAGGTGGTTGGCCAGAGTTAATGGCGTTAGTTAAAGAGGATGAATCGGATTGGAACTCGACTTCCGAAAGGTTAAGTTCCAGAGCATGAGTCACGGCCGCACGGAGGGCCATTGCTTCAGCCATTAAAGCTGATCCGATACATTCAGATTTTTGAGAAGCTGAACCGAATCGACAGTTTTTGTTGAAGAACATCTAACCCAAACCAGCAGATCGAGTAGATTCCTTCCAAGCAGCGTCTGATTTACAGATTAGATTTGGATCTCGAGCTATCTTCAAGCTTTACACACTCAGGTTCGTGTTTTGCTTTTGCCTTTGATTTGCTTCTTCCCACTCTTTGGCTCCGATGATTGCTTGCTTTATGATCTCTGGAGCTGTGAATTTCTTTTCTTTGAAGTAAGCTGATTCCTAGATTTCCACAGGTACCACATTATCCAGACTGCTAGCTTGTAAAGATTCTTCCAGATCAAGTCTATACTTTGATTCGGGTTCATGGTTACTGCAATGTTGAACAGAGTAGAAGATCAGACTTCTTTCGCCACTGCGCAGCCAAATAAAAGGTGATGAATGTCCTCTTCCTCATCACATCTTTCACTTCTGGCCCGTTCCTAGTAAGTTTAACTCCTTTCAATGAGTTGTTGGCTCCATTGACTATGAAAGAATACGTCACAGACGTGACGCATTGCATGATCCAGGTAATCCATTTCTGGTGAAAACCCAATTTTTCCAGCACCTTCTCAATGAACGACCACTCCAAGCGGTCATACGCCTTAGTCATGTCGGTCTTTATAGCTACAGCCCGGTGCTTTTTTGCATTCGATGTCTTTAGGCTATGTAAAAAATCTCATGCGTGATCAAAACATTATCAGTAATCGATCGTTTAGGTACAAATGCAGATTGATTCTCAGATATGAGCTTGGGCAGTAGGGCGCTCATTCTTTTCACCAGCATCTTCGCAATAATCTTATATAAGGTGTTGAATAAGGCTATTGGCCTATACTCTGTGATTTTCTGAGGATTGGGGCATTTAGGGATCAGCCTCACAAAAGTCTTGTTCACTGAATTTGGTATCCGACCTGAACTGAAGAATTCTGTGATTTCCTTGATTATTGTAGGTCCGATTATGCACCAGTTGGCTTGAAAGAAGCACGCAGAGAACCCGTCCGGACCAGGAGCTTTGTCCGGATGAATGGAGAAGAGGGCACTACTAATCTCGGCTGCTGAAGGGGTTCTCGTGAGTTCAGTATTCTCTTCCTCAGATATTTTTGGAGCCAGGGCAGAGTAGACAATAGCATCACAGTCTGAGTTTTGAGATGTAAATAGCTCCGAGAAGTAATCAGTTGTAATTGAGGTAATCTGCTTGTCCTTGAACACCGCTGTTCCATGCTTATCTTCTAAAACTGTGAATCGATTTTGATAGGATCTCGCCTTAGTTTGAGCATGGAAATAACTAGTGTTTTTTTCTCCAAGGGATAGCCAATTAATTCTACTTCTTTGTTTCCAAAAAGCTTCTTCAGCTTGATATGCTCTTTGAAGTTTGCCATTTATTTCACTTAACTCCTGCAGATTGGACTGGTCATTAGACATAGCCATTTCCAGTTCCCATCGAAGTTGCTCAATTTCTGCATTGCTGTTTTTATGTTTTTCTTTTGACCAATTGATTATAGCGTGTCTGACTTTCAGGAGGTTCTGATGACTTGAGTCTGCTTGATTTTCCTGCCAGATTTTGGCAACCAATTGTTTCACTTCCTCATTCTCTTTTAACCTCTGTCAAATCTGAAGATTCTCTTCTCTTTTCTTTCAGGATTTACCAGCGTGAGGAGTGGCTTGTGGTCTGAGGCTTCGAACCAAAGGTATTCACAGAAGCTAGAAGGATAGAGTTCTAACCATGAGCTATCAGCCATAGTCCTATCTAATCTGCACCGAACTGTGCTTCCTTGTCTTACTCCATGCCACAAGAGTGGATTACCTGCGTACTTGAGATCAAAAAGATCACATTCGTAAAAGAAGTTGCGGAAATCAGAATAAGAGGCTTCTGACCGCTCCACTCCACCTTGTTTTTCAGTGCTGCAGGTAATGTCGTTGAAATCTCCTGTGAGAATCCAAGGAGAATTTCTTATTGAAGCTTTCTCTGTTAGGTGTCACCATTGTAGTTTCCTTAGATGTTTATCATTATGACCATAAATGAAGGAGACAGAAAAAATTTCCTACATGCTTGATGCGTGCTTCGATCTGGTGGGAATCCGAGAATACGACTTGTAGGTTGGTTTCTTTTAATAACACGGGTCAATATTTAAAAACCAAACATTATATACCAAATTAAACCAGTACTGGTTTACTAAGTTAAATTGTGAATCGGTTGACTAGTAAAACGAAAATAATTAAAAAATCCAAAGTCAACTGATATTAAACCCAAACGAAATTAGAAGAAAGATAAATGATGTTAGGTTTCATTTAGGAGAACCAATGGTGATGATAATATATCTTTTTTTTCATATAAAGATGATAATATATCTTTCTAATAAGTTATAGCACATGTTTTTCTCTATGAATCTTTCCATGTAAATTATTACAATTTAATAGTTGTTTACTTAATAATGCTTCCCAAATTATAGTATACATAAAAAAATTACAAAGACATATTCCAAAAAAAAAAGTATACATAAAGCTACTACAAATCAATATGAAAATAACATATTATCTAAATCATTTCACGCTCACACATTGACAATTTGCACAAAAACAAAACACTAGTTTACATGGTAATATTATTCAACAGTCTCTACACAATATCAAATGATAAGTAGCTGACTAATTGACCGAGTTTTTCTCACTTTGCTTGTATGTGATCAAGAAATACTTGACTAATAGAAACATGGTGAGAATATAGTTGGCATCATAGATACCGATTTAGACTGAGAGGCAACAATCTTGAGAGGCTCAGATTGATTATCAAGCTGTGAGACCACAACATCTTTATGAACATGATGACTTCTTCTCAATGACATTGATGTTTTCGTTGCTCCATATTTATCCTTCCTCTTAAACTCAAGAATCTTTGGTGCCGAACGGTTCAAAAACAAAGGAAGAATCATAAAGTCCTCATTGTGTACTAGAGGTGGATTAGGCTCGATCTTTGATAGTTCATTTACATTGACGGGATCATAAAGAGCCTTCTTGATGTCTTGAAGCATCTCTGTGTCGGAGTCATAACGGTTCTTCTTGTTAAAAAACATCTCGAAGACTTTCCAAGAAGACATGTAGATCTCTCTGCACGGTTTTGGTAAATCGCTTAGTCCATCAACTAGAACATGCTTAAGAAATTCTTTCCTTTTTGAGTTGATTAGGTTTTCGATATCAGCGATTGAGTCATCAATCTTGAGACCTGGATGATCCTTCAAGTGGAGCAGAACAGAATTGATTTTCCCTTGTTCTTGTTCTTTCTGCATGTCAAGTTTGATCGTTTAAGTGAAAAGAGTATCTTATGAGAGTATTCTAGTTTCCTAAGTACCTATGAATATGAGCCTAAGTCACACCTAAAACCTAGTTTAAAAAAAGAGAATTGCCACATACTTATATATTGTCCAAGAATCACAAATCTAATCGATATGGGTTATTCTAAAACACATATCTCAAGCTCAAAATTGACTTCTCTTTGTTGGTTTACAGATTACCATATGTATGAAGCGTGAAGTTTTTGAGATTTAACATCTACAGGTGATCCACAATTTGATTACACGTGTTTAATACCATATTAGTGTGAGCATAATTCACACCCTAAAGCTAGTTCAAAATAGTGTGACTGTCACATATATTTTGTCCAAGAATCATAAACCTAACCGATATAGAATGTTCTAACTATACCCCAGAATTATGAAAATTGAATCTAAAATTCAAATCACCTGATAACTTTGTAGATCATTTAGGAGCCGAGATATGATCATAAGCAATGTAGTTAAGTTATTGTAATTTCCAGGTTCGAGTTTGTGTCGGTCAAGACAAGGTTCCAAGAGACATAAAATGGGAATAGCAATGGTGTGTGCTGCGATCGAAATCATTCCGTTTCGAAGATATTCTTCCATTGACGCTTTGTGTTCCTTCTTACTCCATTCAGCTTCACGTAGCCATGACTCAAATGTTTCACCCCACTGCAAATTTATAATAATTATATATATATATATATATATATATATATATGTACATATACATATGTATAATCAGTTATTTATTAGTTTTCAGCCACTTCATAGAATTATAATCAGTAAAAAATAACTTTGAGGATATAGTCTAATTCTTTTTAAGAAAAAAATTCTAGTTATATTTCTTTTTTTCGTCAACAATTGGATCGACAAATGCTCCATAACCTAAAACTTACACCCTAAATTTTTGTTTTTTAATTTATTAGTATAGTGGAAAGGAATAAAATCCTAATGTCTTGAGTCATTAGCTAGATCATCCTAACCATAATTCTAATTATATCTTTAAGAAAGAAGTTTATAGACAAAGATTACCTTTTGTTTTTTTTTTGTTTTTTTTTTTCAGTAAGTCAGCAATAAAAGCTAAGCCGTTGGAAGAAAATTTTAAGTTTATGACTATTGTTACTGTATTGATCATTGTTAAATATAATTCATTCTTAAGAAGTTGAGAATTTTTTTCACGTTCTTCAATTAAAGCATTAAAATACGGAATACAACCTGTTTCAATATATATATATATATATATATATATATTATACATATAGTACTATTTATTTATTTTTCTTTCTAAAGTTTATGACGAGGTCGCACAGAGAGACACTTACAATGCTGTGAAGAAGGCCTGTTATGTCGATCCCATGTTGGTTAAGGCAAATCTCTGCTGTCTCTCTTACAATTTCATCAACTGCTCTAAAAATGATCTTTCCTTCACCTTCAAGCTCTTCTCCTTCCCATCTATCATATATACATCAACAATAATTCTATCAAAAATTTATCAAAAATAAAAATAAATATAAGATTCTAAAACGATTTTTTGTGTTAACATAACGGTGGTACTAACACAAAGGTATAAGTACTAGTCATTCTAATTAAAAACAAAACTCTATCAGTCTCCAGTTAGTCGCATAACCGAGCCTAATAGACTACTTTAGAATTTGAGTTATGGATTAGTTCTTATCAATCTAATGTAAGAAAATGTACATCTCTTATCACATGCACCATCATAACGCAAATTTTTAACAAAGAATGTACCTTACAATGGCTTTGGTAAGAGCTTTCAAATCATCCAAAGAACCTTCTTCATCAAAGAAATCATCAGCAACTGTGATTAGGATTCCACTCTTTGCTACAAGCTTTCCATATTTAGAACCATATTTAAAGGGCAATGAAGTTGTAGCTGCAAAGTAACAATATGTTGTCTTCTCTCTACCAAAACCAATATCATTCAGTCCCCATTTCTTCACCCACCTGTCTCAATATATGTTCATTTCATGGATTAGAGTTTGTGTTCCAAAAAAAAACACAATTTTGCTATATTGAAAACTAAATTCTACTTACATAGTCAATTCCTCCAACTCATGTCGATATATGGCTTGTTGAAACTCAAAGTTTCTTGCAGCTAGATGAGTTAGCTTGTCGCAATATGATCTATGCAATCTGGTTCCAATTAAAAGTCACAAAAAATAAGCTTGAATTAGCTTGTTTTTGATTAAGACACTAAAATTAGATAGAACAATTCCATGTGACTTTACATACCTTAGACAGGAAGCTTTTCCAATTGAGAAAACATTTGAGTTCTTGTCCTCAATCGATGTCCTATAATCAAGATGTTTGAGTCTTGCAATCCATGGAGTATTTAACTCAAGCTTAATCTACAAATCAATCATTTTTTATTTAATTCATTTGTGATCACCTAAAACATTTCAACATTGAAATATCTTAATACCATTCTTTCATCGATGGATTGACTTCTCGCGAGTAAATTCTGAGTATATTTTCTTGCTTCTTCTAGCTCATGCTCCCCCGGAAACATGAGATCTGTAGCTCTGTAAATACTTAGGATTGCGGGGAAGAAAGAATCCATGTTTCTTTCTATATAATATCGACTTTCTTGATCTTCCAAGAACCAGCAAAAGCTTCCTGCCAAGTATTTATACTCGCGTTTTAAAACTCCGATTGAAGAGAAAAATATATATTACACATTTAACCGAAACATAGTTAAATTTTATTAGGATGAGTGACCTCTCGGAAAGTTCTTTTATAAAACGAAAAAAGATTCAAATCTTACTTGGTGAAACGTCTTGACCACGCATTCTTAACATTCGAAATGCAAGAGAATCTGTGTGCAATTGATCAGCTAAGTCATTCATTGGCATTCTCTTCACATCTTCTTCCTTGTAGCTACTTCAATGAACACAGAAAAAAAAGAGTTAATTATGTGATATATATATATATATATATGTATATGGAAAATAATGTTTGTAATTATAATGTTTTCCTCACCGGTTAACTTGCTGAAGAACATGCTCAATCTCTCCACCAAAAAACTCTTCTAAACCAGTACTCTCAATTAGATTAACCATGGAGAGTTTTATGAGTTCTTCATTAAGAGGGTACTTTTGTGGCACTGCGACAAGAAACCAAACCCATAGCTTGTTAATAAAATACTAAGCATGCTTTTAATACAAATTATATAATTTATATTATCCATAAGATAAGCAGAGTGTTGATTAATTAACCTCCATTAGGGCACATTTGAACTAGATTTTGAAGATAAGCTAGACAGTTTGTGTTGCGGGTGAGCATAAACGCTGCTGCAGTTGCTGAAGGCGACTGAAACAAAGAGCCATCGATACTGTCGAAGCTCTTATTGACGACGTCTTTATGATTTTGGACATATAGAGATGGCAAGACCTCTAGATAGGCCAATAGAGGTCTTTGGTTATAAGCATCCACCAATTTTTCTCTGGAAAGAAAAAAGAAGGAAATTAATGGTTTTTTAACGATTTAGGCCTATCAATATATAGCCAAACCTCTGATAATATTATGTGAGAATTCAGGTGGAAAAGACATTAGAAGTGATACTCAACCACTTGTGATACTCAACCAACTTATTATTTTTTTAATCAAACATTTTCAATTATGTAAGTTAAGTTACCTTTTAAGAATCTCATGCCGTTGAGAAAACATACTTTTGATCATTTTGATACAACGACTTGAGAAGACAAAGTGTAAACCAAATTCTAGAGCAAGCTCAAGGATTCCTGTGAATTTGAGAACAAACCAACGAGGATAAGATCCATCTTCGTTGCTGTATTTGCCAATTATCATCTCCGTACTTCTTTCGATATATCTCTTCCCTAAAAAAATAAAAATAAAATATACAATAATTATTGTATAATCGTATACGTATGTTGTTGTCATATGTAAAAGTACTCGTATGTTAGAAATCAGTATAGCTAATAAAAAAAGAAAATTGTAAATATACACACAATAATTCACTCCAAAAAAAAGTTGTATTGAGATATAATATTTCGTTATAATAACATATATTTCGCTACAATATTAAGATATTATTACGAATTTGTGACGATTTATAAATAATTACGAAACAATTATCACAGATGTATATTCGTAACAAAACGTCATAATAATACAAATAAATTTTGTGACAATTTAATCACAAATTGTTAGAGATCAGAATCACAATTATTTATTTAAAAACTACAAATTTATAACAGATAAAATTTGTAATAAAATCTATATAGTAACAATAAAACTCTCATGATGACTCAATTTTTTTTTGTAGTGGTCGCAAGCTTAAATAACCGCTTTAAAACAAAATTCATTAACTATTAAATGTCAGTTTTTTTCTTGTCTGTATGATTTTATCTACTAAATGCAAATTCAGATCTGACATCCTATCTTTTATTATAAAAGAACTTTATGAATGAATTTAGTTATTTTAAAATAACTTTATGAATGAATTTAGTTATTTTTAAATTCAGATCTGACATCTTATCTTTTGTTTAAAAATAACCACGTGAATAATGAAGTAGGCCATGCATGGACCAACCTTGTGGGAAGTCTCTACTTATGTATAGTTAGTGAGTCACACAAAAACACATAGTTTTAGTTATAAACTCACCTTCGTGGATATGAAAGCACCCAATGTTCCATTTGTGAAGTGCCACAACACACGCAATAGTCGAAGTGAGAGTGTTCATGTCTTCTTGCTCGGAGCCATTGTTTCCCCAGAAACCTTCTCTGACATTGTGATTGCACAAAATCCAATCTAGACACTCTTGAAACATCGGTTTAAGCTCATCATCACTTACGTTGCTGTCTTCTTCAATCATAGATAACCAAGCTGTATCATAAGCAGAAGGAGAGACAAATGAGCAAGGATCGAGATTAATGTTTGGTATTTGGATTTCTCTTTTGATCTCATTGACTAAAGCGTTGAGATCATCAGAAGAAGCTGCGTAGGAAGACTTCATTTGTTTCTTTTTTGTGTGGCAAGAGGATAATGTTTAGAATATGTGTGTGTTAATGAATTGGTCACTAAAGTTGGATTTGTTTTTATAGAGGAAGAGAGTAATGAATAGATATGTAACAATGTGAAAATGGTGTAGCAAAGTTTGAATAGGTCTCTCATCTGTCACACGTTAGGTATACTCTTGTTTTGATCTCCCAATAAAATGGAGATCCAAAATTTTTCTTACATATCCCCACGTGATTAACATGTGCAATGTTGATTTTGAGGAATTATTGATTAATCAAAGTCTTTTTTTTCCAAATCATGTGATTTAAATTAGCAATAGAAATCTTTAAATTGTAAGTGGTGGTGGTCCAGATGATTTGTCTCTGATCCAAATGACTTGTCTCTGATCCAGCTTATTTGGTACAAGATGGTAAGTTTGAATCTTATCACTATTTGTTGGAGTAATTTAACTATGGTCCAACCTTGTCAATCCTACTATTATTAAAAAAATAATTAATAATAAAAATCAAATAAATCAATCCAAATATATTAATTAAAATTAACTCAAATCTCTCACAATCTTTCCAAATCTCTTCACATCTAAATTATATCACTTCTAATCTTCTCCGAATCTTTCCAAATCTCTTCACATCCAAATTATATCACTTCTAATCTCCAATACATCCCAAAATAGTATCACATTCCTAATCCGTTACTTTCCCTTCTCGAAAAGTCCACTAATTGGTACCATACAATACAGATTAAAAAAACCAATACAGATAAGCTGAGATTTTTTTTGTCAATCAAGCTGAAATTAACTGTACATAATTAAATATTTTTTGTGCGTTGACAAAAACACAAAAAGTTTCAACTAGGAACTCTGGTTACTCATATAGTTATAGAAGCTACAAATTACAGTTTTTTTTTCCTAACATTGAATCGATAAGCCTCGATCCATAGCCTAAAATCCACTTTCTAAAATTCTTGTTTAATCTACCAATTGTAGAGGAAAAAAATCAAATCATATATGCCAGAATCGTTAGCTAGATCATCCTAACCACCAAACTTAGAAGAATTCGAACAATTACATATAAGTTACTACAATTTTTTTTCGACCATGAGCACGACATGGCTACTTAATTGGCTATATCAATGGAAATCTGGATACTTATAACTCTGATGCATATACGAAAATTAAGTTTATACAATTAATCAAAATTCAGTTTAATCTCAAAACCTAATTTTAAATCTATTAATTGACATGGAGATTTTTTTTTTTTGGTTAGGATGATTTATACCTATTTTTTTTTCTATTTCTATTTGATAAGATACTAGACTTTTGTATTTAAATAGAGAAAATGTCCCGAGCCAATGTTCAAGTACCAAACGCTACAGCGCTAACTAATAACTCTGAAATCAAGGGTTCGATTTCTTTCCACTATGGGTGGAAATTAAAAAGGATTTTAATGAGTTGGTTTTAGGCTATGGATGTAACATCTCGACCGCCATCCTTAATGACCCCATCCTCTCCCAGCCAATAGGCTTACTTTCATCGGACGGCCAATACACTACGTCCGAGAGGCTTTAAATACTTGTTTATCACCCTACAAATCACAACACGATCTTTTCCCGTATTTTGTCCTCACTCACACGGTCCCGAAAATCACTTCCAAGATGGTCACCCATCATTAAACTACTTTACCTCAAGCACTCGTAACCTTGGAATTTCTTTTTAGACAAGTGACTGAAAAATAAGTGCACTTTGGTGAAATAGGTTTATTTGACTAAAATGACCTAAAATTTGGTTGCAAGTACAAAAGTAGATCTCAATTTGAGTCAAATGCAAAACTAACTCAAAAATGTTAGTGAAATTACAATATTCTCCTACATGACCAAACAAAAAAAACTAGAATCACAATTACAGTTATGATCTTGTGTAGTTTACAATAGAAGTCTATTCGTAAGTAGACTTCACATGTAGTTTACAAGTATACTTCGTGATTTTAGTTTATTTTCAAAAATTTTAAATAATAAGAAATAATTGGATGAAATAATTGTATACATAACCAAAATATAAAAAAATTATGAAGTATAAAAATTAAAATTTATGAAACTAAACTAACAAAGATCATGTTCTTTAAAACATGGCATTAAAAGTTTGTACTCATGTAGAGTATTATTTAATACTTTAGGGTTTGACATTATGAATTGATAATCATATAATATTAGTATTTCTTTTAAAAATTTGTGAATGCAATCTTTGATTTTGAATACATTAATAATTATTATTTTTAATATAAATTTTATTTAAATTTTAATCATTAAATATTAAATTTTGAATATATTAATAATTTAAATATTTCAATACATTTTGTTTAAGATTTTGACTTTTGAAAATATAAAATAATTGATATTCGGTTTAAATATTCATGTTTAGGGTATAGGGTTTAGAGACTTCATATGTAGTTTATGTACGTGTAGACCTCATGTGAAGTCTACTTTAGTGTAGACTTAAGGTGAAGTCTACTTAGTGTAGACTTAAGTTGAAGTCTACTTAGCGTAGACTTAAAGTGAAGTCTCCTTACGCGTAGACTTAAGGTGAAGTCTCCTTACGCATAGACATTATATGAAGTCTACTTGCACGTATTTAATCTCATTGGGCTTGAATTTACTCTTACAATTTACCCTAGCTATAAAAGTAGTTTACAAAGTTGAAAGAAACCCAATTTTCATTTGTAGCCTCCATCTTTTTCTCTCACCACAATTCTCCAAAAAAATTTTTAGGTAAGGTTTCATTTTTCTTCTTTGTTTTACTAAGATATGGAGAAAAAACAAACAAATCATATTGTTTGTTGCAAAAATTTTAAGAAATTTCATGTTTTGTTACTTGGAAAAACAAAAAGTAAGATTTTTCTTAATTTGCTCTTCGATTTTAGAAGTTTAATTTGTTTCATTGTTCATTGTCTTAGTTTTGCTTGAAGGGAAGACCGAAGAAAGAAGAAGAGAAGCTAAGAATGGTGGTTCTTAGGTTTGTGATATATGTAATTATTGCATAGGTTTTGCATAGAATTTACATATAGTTTTGTATCATTTTTAGTAGTTTGTCTTTCATTTTAGTTTAGTTTTGCTTCATATTGCATTTTAGAGTCTTAGGTAGATAGAGTCGCATATCTTTTGTTTTTGAGTTGTTTCAGGTGAATTTGGATACATTTTGGAGCTTGGAAGATTAAGGAAGGTGTGGTGCTATCAAGTTATGGACAAAGTGGAGCAAAAACATGAAGAAGAAAGGAGAAAACATTCTGGTGCATGAAAAGTCGACCCTCACTCCGACTTTCTCGGAGGGTCGACGTTTTTGACAACAAGCGAGACAGCATTCTGGAAACGAGAAACGTCGACCCCTCCCTCGATGTTTCTGCAGGGTCGACGTTTTCAACATGATTATGAAGCATTCTGGAAGCCAAAAACGTCGACACCTCCTCTGACCTTCTTGGAGGGTCGACGTTTTGAGCAAAATAAGTGAAGAACCAGTACAATATGCTTAAAGATGGTGATCAATGAAGACCTTATCATGAACGGAATTGGCTGAAATTTGGACACAAGATAGCCACAAGAGTTAGCTTTCATATGGAGGTAGTTTGAAGGCATTTGGACGAGTGGTTAGGAAGATATGACAAATTTACTCAAGATAGGTCAATCTGCTGCGAAGCTTAAGCCAAAGCTTCTAAAGGTTGAAAAGGTCGACCCTTGCTCCGACACCAAGGGGAGGTCGACGTTTTAGACACACGCTGATTTAATTGATTTGACCCATTTTGTTTTGGGATATATTTAAGCAACTTGGGATCATTTTTACATACACTCTTTTATTTTGAACCTAAAAAGAACCTTAGAGAGAGTTTTAAGAGGGAAAATAGTTGGAGACCATTTTGGGGATGATGATCTTTGGATCATCATCTCCCATCTATTAAGATTTATTGTTCTCTTTTCTTATCTTTCCTTTCATTATGATTATGATTATTTTCTTACTTTGTCTCATGTCTTTGATGTTTGAGTAGTGAAGTGATAGGTTGATGGTTAGGTAGATCTTAGGATTTGATAGTTGAATCTTGAGCTTAAGTTGATAGATATTTAGATTCCTTCATTTAAAGTGTTCTTAAAGCTAGATTTAACTTGATCACCTAAATCTAGATGCTAGGAAAATTATCGCCCGAGAGGTGTTCGATGAAATTCCCGAATGACTTTTTTATGAGCTTTTCTTCCCTAGCCATTGAGAGATGATGTTCGGGTGATTAGTGGTCTTAGTGAGCTTGTTTGTAATGCTTGTTAGTCTTTGAATTGGCAAATGAGAGTTTAGCTCAATTGATTGACTAGGAAAGGGTTCATTGCCATGAGAGTGGGATGTTCCATTGTTGTGTCTCATGCCCTAGGATGATGCTTAATGGTTCCTTATGCATCTTGATTTGATTGTCATTTCCTTTGATAAATTGCCTTGCCATAAACCTATTGCTTGCTAGTTTTGTTTTGTTCTTTGTTAAGTGTGCTTGTCATTTCCTTTATATTGGTTCTAGTTTTGATTTGGTTTGCTTGTTTTATTGTTAGTAGTCTTTTAGTTCAAAACCCTCAATCTATTGCTATAGCTTAGATCTTCATTCTCATAGTCTTATTGTGTTGATTCTAGATTCTCTTGGGTTCGAACCTCAAATGCTTTCAATGATAGTTGTTTAGCGTTTGTTGATTATAAATGTAATTGATTGTTTTGCACCTCAAAAATGCTTGCATCAGTTTGGTTAGTGGGTTGTCTCATGTCTCATCTAAATTACATCATTCAACTTTCAAGGTATGAAAGATTTGATTATTATTTGGTTTTATTGTAAAAGATTGCATCTCTTTTATTTTCTTGTGTAAGATTTGAACTTTTTTGGGTTTTCTTGTGTAAGATTTTTTTTTACTATAAGAGATTTGGTTTTTTATCATTATTTTCTTGTGTAAGATTTTATTTTTTGTTAATTTTCTTGTTGATATATGTGAAATATTACATTTTTTGTTAATTTTTTCGTTGATATATGTGAAATATATATATTTTTTAATATATGTGAAAGATTTTATTTTTTTGTTGATTTTCTTGTTAATAGTTGTGATATAATTGATTTTTTTTTGAACAACTCATTTAGATATGGTTTTTAGTTAATATTTGTGAAATATTTTATTTTTTTGTTGATATTTTTGAAATATTTCATTTTTTGTTGATTTTTTTGAAATATTGTTTTTTGTTAATATTTGTGAAAGATTTTTTGTTGTTGTTGATTTTCTTGTATATAGTAGTGAAATCGATTCTTTTTTGTTTTCTTGTGAACAACTCATTTAGATATTGTTTTCTTGGTAATCAATCGATCTGATTTGTTTAATTAATTAACATTTTCCAATTTTGGTTGCAGACATCAGTTGCAGATATCGGTTGCAGACATCAGTAGCAGACATCAATTGTTGACATTGTTTGCAGACATCATTAAAGAAAACAATATCAAGACATTGATAAGAAAGAGATATAGAGCTTCTTAATAATTTTATATAAAAGAATCATACTTTTAGTATTGATGAATGACTATATTTGGTGACAAAAAACTAGAAAGTTATGTAAAGATTCATGAATTTAAGTTTTAAGCTTACTTTGCGTTGTAAATTAAAATTGATATTATATGGAAAAACTAGTTGGTATACATAAGATCAAACTACAATGTTCACATTCATGTCTTTCAACTAAATATGATGAACTTGTTGTTCTAAGTACCAATTAACCATTATCCACCATTTGATCAACATATGTTCATTCATAAATTTAGATAAATATGTGACTGAATAATGTGATATGTAATCTAAACATTATAAATATGTTACAAATACATGTCCTTTAAACAAATTTTATCTAGTAGATTCACGTGAAGTTTACTCTCAACTTCATATAAAATTAAAACTAACTACCTAAATCATTTCTAAAATGTATTCAACTATAAATCAAACAAATAAATATGTAAAATTTGTATAGAAGCAAACAACTAAAGCAATACACATTGGGAAAATTGACATAAAAGACTTTATATGAAGTCTACTTTGAATAAACTAACTATCTAAATTATTTCAAAAATTTATTCAACCATAAATATAAAACATAAACATGTAAAACTTGCTGAGTTCTTCTCAGTCTGGTGGTTAGAATGATCCAGCTAATGACTATGACATCTGGGGTTTGATTCCTCCCCTCTACAAATTCGTAGATTAAACAAGAATTTTAGGGGTTGAGGGTAGGTTATGAATTGGGGCTTGTCGATCCAATTGTTGACAAAAAAACATGTAAAACTTATATAGAGGGAAAAAATTAAAGAAACACACATGGGAAAAATACAAAAAAAAAACATTATACATATGCTATAAATTCATCTTTTACAAAATCGGCATAGTAGACTTCAAATGACGTCTACTTAGAATGGGCTAACTACCTAAATTATTTTTAAAATTTATAAAACCAAAAATGTAACACATAAACATGTAAAATTTATAAAGAAACAGACAACTAAAAAAACACACATAGCAAAAATACAAAAAAAAGAACATTATACATATGCAATAAATTCATTTTTAACAAAATTGTCATAGTAGACTTCATATATGAAGTCTACAATATATGTAATCTACATATGAAGTTTATTCACTATGTAGTCTACATATGAAGTTTACTCATGTAGATTTAATATGAAGTCTACTCCTAGGTTAGTTTTGCATTTAACCAAAATTTGACTTTCTATAAGTAGATTTCATATGAAGTCTACATTCAAATCATGTTACTTTTGCAATTGACCAATGTGTTTACTATCAAGGTAGACTTCATTTAAAGTCTACACCAATAGTCTATAGATAAGGTCAAATGGTAGACTTCATATGAAGTCTACTGAGGTTAGTTTTGCAATTGACTAAGTTTAACTTTTTTGTTTGAAGTCTACTTGAGAATTCTACATAGTGTAGACTTCAAATGAAGTCTACTTATTTGTAAAGTAGACTTCATATGAAGTTTACTTTTTGTACTTGATTACATCGTATATCAAATTACTTAAGCAATTTGTAAGTAGACTTCTTATGAAGTCTAAACGTTGCAGACTTCCCAAGTAGATTTCATATACAAAAGTCAAACTTAGTCAAATGCAAAACTAATCTCAGTAGACTTTATATGAAGTATACTATTTGAAACCGGTTGTAAACTTTAGAAGTAGACTTCAATTTCTATAGTCAACACATTGGTCAATTGCAAAACTAACATTTTTTAATGTAGACTTAATATGAAGTCCAAAACTAACATTTTTTAATGTAGACTTAATATGAAGTCTACTATCTGCAAAAAAATAAAATTAAAGAGTTAGATTGAGCTTGTATTTACCTTCAATCACTGCCTAGAACTTTGATTCAAGCTAATACCAAAGAAACTCAATCGTTTTTGATGCAATAAACTCGAAAACCACAAGACCTAAGAATTTGGAAAATTTTGAAATGCATATGAGAGAGTTTTTTGGATAGAATTAGATAGAAAGTAGAAGAATATGAAGCTACGAACTTCATTATGGGTTGATAATGACCGCATTTGGTTGGTATATGAGCATTTAGAGCCAAATTTTGGTAATTAATGGTGGTTGAAAAAATTGATGAAGATGATATTTTGGTAAATAAGTGGTAGAGATTAAATATTTATGTCTTTTTGAATTTTTTTGTTATTTTAAAAAATAAAATAAAAAAGTAAATATTGGCATAATTGAAATTCTCAAGTCTCACAAATATAAAATGGTAAAAATTTTGGAAAGAAAAAAAGTGGGTTATTTTTGCAATTGACTCAAGAAATTGAGTTATTTTATAATAAAAACCCTTGATATTAATGACTAAATGTTAGCCCAATATAAAATCAAATAGATTCATACTTTCAAGTTAAAATTAATTAGTATTTTAATAATAAACTTAACTAGTTTATTGTTAATTGTGTTATTTTTTCATCATTAATTTTCTTGTATTTTATTTCTGAACTAACGTAACAAATCTAGTAAAAGGATATCTTGTATGTTACATTAATTTGTTTTAAAACATTCACTAATCAGTTTCAGTTTACATATTTGGATATAGAAGTGAACCCTTTTTTCTGAATATGACAAATGAAACCATGAACAACTAAGTATAAAACATTGTAACAAATAAAACAGTGTACAAGCAAGCTTAAAACACAATAAGAAATAAAACAGAAAAAAGAAAAACAAGTTTTAAAATTATGAATGAACTTATGGTATATCTTTGATAAAAATATGTGTAGTGATAGTCTTTTTAATTAAATTAAGTTATATTCTTTTATGAAAAAATATATTGACGCCAACAAATAAATTTTCTGGCTCCGCCTACCACTTAACTCATCCCTCAAATCCTTAGCAAAACATAGGATAACTTCAATCCACGGCGTTAAACTCTAGTGGAAAAGGCAACATCATGAAGTATGATTAGATGTTTCAATTTTGTTCTTAGTCTGAACGAAAATATAGATTTCTTTCCTTGTATGAAATGATACTTAGAAAAACATTTATATTGCAAGTGGTCTTTAGTCTAATGGCAGATGGTAAATATAATAAGAGATGTGCATTTGCACAAATCAGGAATCGAATCTCACTGTCTACATGCATTATGTAGGAATTTGACTAATGAGCCAGTTAGTTGTGGTCTAATGTTGAAAAATAAAAAAACATTTACACTTACGTTTGACCAATTGGTCTATGTCCAATCAGGATTCACTAAAATATTGAAGATTGTTAGCCATATGTCCGACCAATGAGTTGTCGTTTTTACTTAATTCATGCATGTCATTAATTAATTACACCAACATCATATGAAAAATCCTATTTGTATCAAATTAGAATATGCCGAGTATTCACATGTAAAAGACAAATTAACATGAAAAACAACCCAACGATGAGAACTGTCCTATGTATGAGTCATGAGATAGAGAATACAAGTTCAAAAGAATTTTCCTAACCTTAAAATTAGGTGAAAGTCAAATACATAGATGAGCATTTTATTATTTGATCAAAAACTTTATTTTCATTAAACTATGTTAAATCATTTGAATTGGTTCATTTGGTTAAGGATTTTCCTTGTTTTTTTTGTAGTATTCGAGTTGCCCCAGAGCTGCAAAACATTTTTAGCAACCCATAGATGCCTTAAGTGACAAAACAAACTCAAATTTCTATGATTACACGTATTAATCTGGGTTTAGGCTTGGATTTCTTCCAGTTATAAAAAAATAAATTATGCTAATTATATTGAACCAGCAAAAGTTATATAGAACTCAGTAACAATCACTAAAAATCTATGCAACTGAATTTTTAAAACAATAACTAGCACATTATAAAATGCACGTAATTTCTCAATATCTAAAATCAATTTTAGTTCTCGAGTTTTTATAAGTCTGGTAGTTATAATGATCTAACTAATGACTTGACATCATGAATTCGATTCTTTTCCACTCCATATAATAGATTAAAAAGGGAGATTATGAGTGTCATTTAAACCTATATATCGGATCTTGTCAATCCAACACGAAAAAATCATCAATTTTGGTTATATTCACTTTAATTTTGTTTATTTTCAATTTTCTTCAGTAACGTTCCATCAATATTAAAACGTTATTTAATTTATGTACATAGTACGAATGAAAAGACTACCCGAGAAACGGTACATACACTTCTCCGGTTTGAACAGAAGAAAACGTGAAACATGCAAAATCTATCATGAAATTAATTTAGGATTACGATTTTTTTTTTCTTGCCTTAAATTCTTTTGATGTGCGAATAGATGAAGTGTGGCCATATAAGTTGACCGTATAACCAAATAATTCAAAGACAAAAAAAACTACTTAGTGGGAAAAACAAAAATGTAAGTCGCTCGAGCTGTATGTGACGTACATTAATTATGATTTGAACTGGCTTGTCAAATAGATATTTAAAAACATATTAATTAACCTAATTTTACACGAACATTATACTTTTTTTAAGAATTTTCAACATTAAATTATAAACAAGGTACAAAAATATTGCATAACTATAAATTGTTTGTTACATGCAAGTGATCTTTACTCTAATGGTAGGCGGTAAATCTATTAACGACATACGCATTTACACATCCAAGAATCGAGTCTCACCGCATATATTATGTAGCAATTTGGTTAATAGGCCTACAAATTGTGATCCAATATTAACAAAAAAAATTGTTTGCTTCATCTAATTAATTTTCTTTCATAACGCTATTCACTGTATACATTTATGTATTTCATAAATTTTGAGTAAATATTCTTTTAGTTAGGTTATTATTATTTATTTTCAAGATTCATTATTGATTTCAATGATAATTTATGCATTAGTTACTTGGTTTCTCTATCCAAATTGATCTTAATGTGAAAGATTTATTTATCACCTAATGGAGGGTTGACAATCCAGATTTTTCTCAAAAGTATCAAAAAATCCGGATGTACTTAGAATTATGCCTCATTATAGTTAATTCTGTGAAAATTTTAAAAATCTAATTTTTCCTGCACAAATATTGCAAACTAATTTTTCCTCAATTCCGATTAGAGTTAGTTTAAATGGTACAATAAACTAAACTTAGTTTAATTTAAATTTAAGTTAGAATTAAATCGTAATTGACCAATTAATGACTTGATTAACCCGAGTAAAATTTTAACATGGTTTACTCGGGATTGGGAAAAATTAATATGTAATATTTGTGGAAGAAAAATTAGATTTCTAAACTTTTAACATGGTTAATTATAATAAGATATACTTTTAACATGGTTTCATTACTTGTAAGAAAAAGCTTCAGATTTATAACCAATGAACTATAACTTAAGAATAAGTGACAGCCCGGATTGGTTAGTTGAGGTGGCAATGGCCCTTCCCCAATTTCTATGGCATTGAGAGATCGATTCATAGAACATTCCAGTAGGAGCAAAATAGTCTCAAATGGGATCCTTATAGTCTATCAAAAGGTGGGAACGGAAAAAGTGACGAAAAAAGAATACGGCTTAAGAATTGTGATTATAAAATCCGAAGAGAAAAATAAATGTTTCCAATAATGGTAAATACGACTATTTATTGTTTGGTATGTTTCGTACTACTTTTTTATTTTTGTTTAACTACTTTTTTATTTTTGTTTAACTACTTTTTATTTTTGTTTAACTACTTTTCAAAAGAAAATTAAATATCGAAAATAGGTGTGCAGGAAAAAGTGTGTATGATTTTGTACTTATTTATATACTTTATGAATATATTTAGTTATGAAATTGTGAGTGGTTGATAAATGATTAACGCTTATGTGTGTGGGATATTGATTGAAGTGATAAGTAATGATAGATCCAAATACCAATAATTTGTGGAATATTAGTCAGTCATGTAAATAAACATGCCACTCATGGAATAATTTGTCTTTCACATTTGCATATACGAATAACAGTAAACATTAAACATGCCACACACATATATATATATATAATAGCTGACTAATATTCTTAAGTTGTGAAATAAAAATCATGACTGAATATATATATATATATATATATATATATATATATATATTCAAATTGAAAATCAAACACGCTAATTTCATTTTCACTTGGAACCAGTCAAAGTGTAATAAGATATGAGATGGGTTTTGAGAATTAAAGATGACTTGTGTATTTTAAAGTTGTCTCATATATTCATATATATCCTCCATATTATGAATTTAAGATGTAGCTTTTTTTTGTTAAAGATATTATGATGTAGTACTTGAGGACTAAATTTCTACAATATATAAAATTTACTCGATGTAAATGTATTAATTAGTTTACTAAATATGAATCTTTTGGTAAGGAACTACATTAGAAAATTAAAGACACTAGTTGCTTGTTCACAAAATTGAAGAATGTTTAACAACAACCAAAAAAGTGAGATTAAAGCCTTAATCAAAAAAAAAAGTGAGAAATCTTAAGACAAAAGAGTAAAACAATGTTTTTCTAATTAAGGTGGTGAGCAATCAAGTAGACCTAATGTGAATTAAGGCCATCTCCAACAAAGGTCCTCAAAATAAGGGGAGTAAAACCTTAAAATGAGGTTTTGAGCATAATAAATTCCAAAAATGATGTTCAAAAAAATCTTAAAATTATTAGTAATTTGCATTATAAACCATAACATTAATAACAGTTTAAAATAATGATAAAATTTCAGAATTAAACATAAAACATACATTAAAAATACTACACAAAATATTACATAAAAAAATAAAATTGGATGATAATTAAAAATTACGTTTATAATAATAAAACACATAAACTAATCTTAGTGTTATATTTGTAATTTGTCTTAAACTTTGTAATTTATCTTTAATTTTGTAAATTGTCTTAAGATTTATTATAATTTGTATTAAACATGTATGTATTTTGTTTGTAAAATATTAGTTTTTATGTTATGTGATATTTATTCAATATTAAAAACTTTAATTTTATATTAGTGTGCTTATTTGATCTAAAACAAATTTAATAGTAAAATTAATGTTACATACAAATTAAAAGACTAAATGACTAAATGATAAATATCAAACAGTTTTAAGGTTTCGAATAGTACAACCTCAAATTTTGAGGTTTCAAGCTTTTGTTGGATTTGCAAAAATCTCAAAATTTGAGGGTTTGAAGGTTTGTTTGAAGGTTCATTAGGGAACTATTTTTTTTTCTTTTCTTAATTTTATTTATAAATATGTAAATTTTATTACCAATGGAATGTGAGGTTACAAAAGTTTTCCTACACTAATCTATTCTCAATCTATTCTCAGGCCCCAAAAAGAATAAAAGGCTAAGATAATCAAAATACATAACAAGACTAATAGTTAGGAGATGTGGTGTTTAAACCAAAAGGAGAGGAGACCCTTCCCCTTCTTGGTGAAGCGGCCAACAAGCAGAGCGTCACAAACATTACGATCAATTGCTGCAAATAAAGCTTGCGAGTTGGATGATCTATCATCATGAATGCGGGAATTGCGCTTTTGCCATATTGAGTATACAACCACTTGAGCAATGATCTTTTTAAGAGTGGAAGATGTATTAGGGGATCGCCCTAGGAGCCACACAATGAGAGTGTGCCATGAGGTGAAAAGACCATTCGGTTAACCCAATCTCGCCATAGTCATGGTCCAGACCTGTTTCGAGTATGAGCAATGTAGAAACATGTGGTCTCTTGTTTCCAAATGATTAGTGCAAAGCTTACATGAGCTGTCTATATTAATTCCCCATTCCAGCATCCTATTTTTTACAGACAGTCTGTCTAAATGAGCAACCCAAAGAAGAAAAGCATGCTTAGGAGTACCTCCTTTAAACCATATTGATTTGCTCTAGTTGCAGATTAGTTCTCTTGGTCTTAAAGCATCCCATGTCAGGTTGTTGTTGAAGTGCTTCTTCCTGTTTTCAGGCATTCTCCACACAAATTGGTTTGGACATGAGGTGGAGTTTGGAGGCTCAGTGTTCCGCATTATCGTTTTTATAATATGCATATGAGGGTTTCTATTTTGAGAAGAGAGGATCTCCAGCCAGACCTTGTTGTTGCCTGGGCAACAGTAGCGTCGATGTTTATACCCATTTGGATGGGACCATTGCTTCCGATCAGATCAATAAGAGGACCTTGATTACTCCAATTATCGAACCAGAAACTTGTGCTTGTACCATCTCTTATCTCACTGGCGAGGAATCGCTTTGCTAAAGGCCGAAAACCTAGCATGAATCTCCATATCCACGAAGAATTAGACTTTGGAGTTGCAATCCAAAAATTCTAGTTTCTAAGCATGAGTTTACGCATCTAGGCTACCCACAAAGATCCCCCATGTTTTTTCTTATTTTCTTGAATACCTAAGTTAACTCCAAACACTAGAACTACCTCAAGTTAGAATTCAGATCCCTCTTACTAATACTAATTGGAATATAAAAAATTATTAAATCTGTTCCATGAGTATTAGTTACTAATATATATTAGGAGAAGTTTATCATCCCTTCACTCAGAATCTGTGGCATTCATTTTGATGATGGTTAATCTTTCATTGTTTTAGATGATGGAGGTGGTTCCACGACGAATATCACATAAATTTTGAAGATGGTGTCTAGCTAATCCAAACGATTGGCCTGAATTTCTCAAGTTTCAAGAGCATGTTTAGTGTTTTTATGTCATTGATTTCTAAATATTTTAGGAAAATTGGCATATATAGCACAAATCTATTTTATAATTGAGTAAATAGCTTTTTGCTCTAATTCTATCCATATTTCACATATTTTATGGAATATTTGCACTTTTGATCTTCCAATTTATTTATTAATATTTATTTATTTTTTGTTTTTAATATCTTCTTTCCTCCTTCATTTTATTTACATTATATCTTTTCATAAAAAACTAATTCAATTCTAATATTTTTTTTTTAAACATAGATTTTTTCTAAACATATTGAAACTTAAATTTTTTTAAAATGAATAATTTTATAAAAAACTAATATATTATTAACTAATTTCATATAGAATACTCGTATATAGAATGTATATTTGATATAGAATTTTTTTTATATTAAATAATAAACTTATACATAATATTTAAAAATCACTCATCAACTTTAATTTATTTTTTTATTTTTTCTTTCTTTTTCCTCATATCTTCTTCTTATTCATCCATATTTTTCCTCTTTTCCTTATTTATCATTTTTTCCTCTTCTTCTTCATCATCCTCCTCATATTTTTTATGCTCTTCTACCTCCTATTTCTCCTCCCCACCTCTTCCCCCTTTCATCTTCTTCCTCTTCTTCTCCTCTCCCTCTTACTCATTTTTCTCCTTCGTATAGTTGTATTATATAGAACACCAGTTTATTTGTTATAGAATATTTATTTCTTATTAAACAATCAATTAGTACATAACGTTTGAAAAAATTTCATCAACTTTAATTTATTTTTTCTTCTATTCTTTGTTTTTTTCCTCATATCTTCTTCTTACTCGTCCCCTACTCTCCTTCTCTCCCTTCTCATCATTTTTTTCCTCTTCTTTCTCCCATTCCTTTTCATCATCTTTCTCATACTGTTTCTCCTCCCCTCCTCCTCTTTCTCCTCTCCTCCTCATTTGCCTTCTTTCCCTCCTCCCCGCCTCTCCCTTCTCCCATCATCTTCGTCTCTCTTCCCTCTTACTCATATTCTTCTTTGGTATAGTTGTATATAAAATAAAATAGACAATTTTTAACAGTTATTAACTAATTTTATATGAAACACCCGTATATAGAATATTTATTTGATGTAGAATTCATGGGTAATATAAGTGAATAGTCATGTGTAATTTGAATTTAATAATCTTATGGTTATGCTATTGATTAGAAATTATGTGTAATATATAACTTTTACTGTAGAATGATGATTTTGGCATTCCTCTCTCATCCACATAAGAAACTAATGCATTTCTTTGATTTTTATTTATATTTGGTTAATGGGTTTTAAGGGGCAATATTGTAAATATTTAGGTCAAAGTGCTATTCTCTTAATTATTGACAATACATATGCTATATCCTTAATTAAATTAGTGAATTGTGCCGTTTAACCAATTCTCTCAATATTTTGATACTCCATAAAATTGATGATTTGGCACGTAATGTCTGAGGGTTAGATGGCGATATATTTCTATGTAAACTCTTTGTTACACTTTTCTTATTAATACGGTGAAGAAGTATTGGTGACAAAAAAAAATAGTTACATTTTATACCAAACCAGACCTGAATAATGTCAGCTTGGTATCTAATAAGAAGACATAAAATGAGATCTCACAAAAACCGAAGTCCTAAGTTTTTCTCATGCAACATTTTTTTTTGGTTAAGACTCATGCAACATTAGATAGCGATTATTATAATCTTTCTGCAACTTGGCAAATTCAATTTAGCTAGCTTTTAATTTATCTACAATTTAGTGTATCTATTTTAGCTAACTTAGCTAAGAGAAAATATACTTTTTATTTGTCATCAATCATCTTCTGTTAGTAGTACACATCTAGCAACCATGGACTAAAAAGAGACGTATACACTTTCTTAAAGTAAAACTGATACGTATACATATTTAAGAACGTGTGTATATATATATATATATATCTATATATATTTCATATAATATATGTATAAACTATATAATGTGTGCATTAATGATACATACATATCCATATAAACTATGAGTGCCAATTCATGTTAGGAAGCTGAAACGCCTGTCTTAAAACTCCATGAGCAGCTAAAGACGACGTCGTATCAATAACTCCATTTCCATGAAACCCTGAACTCTGAGGAATCTCACTAAGCATTGAAACAAAAGAGACATTGTAGTTATCATTGTTGAGATCACCTGTATGATGAAACCTCTTGCTTGATAAGAAAGATCCAAATGATGATGATCCAGAAGCCTCATGACCTATCTGGTATTGACCACATAAGGAACGTTTGTCTGAAGAAACAACCATACCGTCGAAAAAGTGTTCTTCGTTATTGTTGTTATTGTTGTTGTCGTTGTTGTCTAGGACTGACGTGGAAGAAGAATTAGCTGATGATTTTGAAAGCATTCCTTCCATTAGATCTTCTCTTAGTAATACTCTCTCCATTGTTGGTCTTTGTGATGTATTTTTCTTATATATCCTACATAAAACCCAATCGTCTAGCTGCAAAATGTTGAGTTTGTGATACATTAATCAACACATCATACTATACATTAGATTGAGTAATTCGTGGGAACCCGACAAATCCCACGGATATGAAAACTCGTCGGACACTTATATATCATGCTTAAAAAGACAGAGATCTCAGACACCATACTAGTAAGACTATACAGACACCATACTAGTAAGACTATACATTAGATACTAATATATAACGTCACTCGGAAATCATTAATGACCCTTAATTTTATAGTTGATGTCAAGATCAATTCACATACCCGAAGTGAGTTTTTCCTTGTGGTTAAATCAGGAGGCTTAGATGCAGTGCTGAGGTTACCCTCAGTGAGGCGATATTCATGCATAATCCAATCTGTTTTAATTCCTTTAGGAGGCTTTCCACCATAGAAAACAAGAGCTTTCTTGACTCCCACTTTGTGACTATTGCACGTAAATATCGGTTTATCAGTTCCGGTCGCTTTCCAATAACCGGAAGTTGCTGCCCGGTTTGGTCTAACTCCATTTGGATACTTCCTATCTCTAGGACTAAAGAAGTACCACTCTTGCTCTCCAAAACTCGCCTTGCCTAAATTAAACATTCATTATACAATTAATTAATCAAGTGATAAGCAAATAAATTATACATTTATTAAATACATCAAACACAAAATAGGTTATATTTTGTTTAACCAACTCTGGTAAATCCGCTTCAATAGACACTGTGAGCTCCAAATCAAATCACAATTATTTTTTTCTTAGCAGGTTTTCAAGTCAACAGGCCATGAAATCCGACTAATCCAAGACTCAAAGAAAGCAATGTGAAAACCTATGTTTTTCATTGTGATTTAGTTTCGAGAGAAGTTCAACCAAAAAAGCATGGGCAGTGCAGGTCTTGTTCTACCATTCGACTATGCCGTATGAATAAAAAAAGTTATATTTATAATGCATAAGATGAAAAAGTGTATATACTTGGAAGCTCCCAAGGGTCGAACTTGTAGAGATCAATCTCTGCAATGATTGAGACCGGAAGTGGAATAGAAGCAGCTTTCTTCTTTAGGTAATGAACTACAAGTTCCTCATCGGTCGGGTGGAACCGGAACCCGGGAGGAAGATGTGGATGGCTCGGTCCTATGCTCGAATCCCCCATGTTTTCAATCAACTCGATTCAATATAACTCTCAAGAAGCAAAAACAGATTTTTGTTCTTTCTTTTCACGAAAACAGTCTCATGACCTTCAAAGAAAATGTAGGAAAAGTATATGGAGCTCTAGTGAATGTGTTATCATATAAGATGGGAGAAGAAATAGGTGTTAGGTTTGTGTGTGTATATGAGTACCGAACTGGGTCCCTTGATAAGAAACTGACACGTGGCTAATCGTGGGGCCAAGATTTAGCGGCCAATGGGCATTAAATTTTGGAGAAAAGGCAGGTTTTTTTTGAACTGCCTTATGTCATGCCTTTCTTATGCTACACATCACGCACATACCTCATTTTGGTTTTTGTACAAGATTTTATAAAAAAAATATACAAAAAATGTGGGAATGATGTCACACATATGTTTTTTTTTTAAATTATTACATTACCAATGTGTTTTTCGTTTTCTTAATAAAAGATTAAAAGAAATCAATTTATCTTCAATAGACTTCGTTCCAAAGCGAGTCTAATTGATGGAATCACCGGTTGTGATTATGAATCATTCAATATGGTGCATAGTATACAACTACAAGTCTATAACATTTATAAGCATGACTTCTTATTATGCTTAGCCAATAAGAGATCTTTTGACGAAAAAAGTGTCATTGGATTTTCGATGGTGAAATCTGAGATCTTTCTCTTGCTCAGGCATAACCTTATAAAGGCAGTTTTGTTTGGAACAAGGCTCCATCAGTTTCGCCTAGAAATATATGTAAGTTCCAATAAGTAATAGTCAACTGGTGAACACAACGTTACCATTTTTCTTTCTTTCTTCTAAACCTAATGGCCCACCAAACTCTCTATACTTAGAACCCATATGTTTTTTTGGACCTGTCACATATACAAGTTCTTCTTTTACACATTTTGGAATGAGAATAAATAGAGACTACATCGATTCGAATCCATACACGCAACAATATCATCTTGCAAAATGTTGTAGACTAAACAGGGAAGACTTCTCACCGGAGCTGGATCTGACCCTACTATTTTGAAACATTTGAGTGTAGACTTCAACGTTTTAGGAGTCTTTCACTTAATGGAAAATTAAATAGCTATATATATATATATATATATCAAATAAAAATAGAGTTAACTGGTCTATGCACCCAATTAATTCTTATAATTTCAAAAAATACCACTCAATTTTAGTCATCAAAAATGCCATTTTCTGAATGTCAAAAGATGGATCTGCCCCTTTACACTATTAAAAAAACATTGAATTTGGACAACAAATATCGTATGGAATCCGTTACGAATCGTGATTCAGGATAAATTTGAGACAAAATTCTCTGTCTAGTATAGATGGTCACAAATTGAAAATTTTTCCCAAATTTGTCTGAATTTCCAGACAGATTTTAGACAGCAAAATTTTCATCTGTAATTCCAATCAGTCATAATTGTAAAAATTCCAAACAGATCTAGATATTTTTTTCCAGACTTCCTTGTCTGATTATTCATACTGTTTGTAATGATTTTATAAAATTCTTGTTATTATTTGATTTTATCTATTATTTTCCTGAAATACAAAATCAGAAAATATTATTCTGTGAAACAAAAATAATATAAAATTTTCTTTATTTTTTTAAAATGAAATCATGTTTTACAATACACAAATCCATACTTACATCATAGAATAGTATTACTTCCTATTTCTTAACACTAACATAGAATTTTTATGTCAAAACTAGAACCACATATATCTATACGATCTGAAACAAGTATTCACATGAAACCTTGCCTCAGAATGTTGTTACAAATCTTCTCTATTCTTTTTCTTGAACAAAATAACTCTGTCCGATTACGTACATCTGTTGTTGATTTTTGTTTTGGCTGTAGTTGCTTCCAGATTCGTTATCACATCATCTGCCATAGAGGAAGCACTCGGTAGAGAATAAATGAAAATACCTTTGTATGACCGTAGTCATGACAAGAAACATATTATCATTCAATTTATAGCATTTTCTATCATGAAGCGACCTAAGAAACAGCTCTTATTATATGATAGAAGGAAATAACATTGTTTTGGGATTAATGAATTGAAATAGAACAACACACGTACCCTTCTTCTCTATGAGGTTGGCAGTTCTGGATTGCAAGTGAGTGGCAGGATAAAGTAATAAACAATTTAAACACTTATAAGTGGAGATTACAATAATCAATGACTGTTAACAAAAAGTTTAAAAGTTGGAACCAGAGATGAGTACTATAATAATATTCTGTAGATGCACAAAGATGAGGAGATCATTAGAGTCCCATATCAAGTTAGAACAAAAGATGAATACGAAGCCTCCGCACGTCGCTCCCGAAACAAGCACGGCGGTGACCGTGACCTAAGTCGGTGAACTTGGGAGAAACTATTCGATTTTTTTTTCACCTTCTGCTTTTCTTTTTTGATTTTTCTTTAGTTGGCTCTTTTCTTTTGTAAGGTTAGACATCAGAAAAAGTGAGTTGAAAAAAAAAATCAGAAAAAGTGAATAGAAGTTTTCTGTAACTTAGTTGTATTTCTAACTTTTTAACTTAGTCGTATTTGTATATTACTTAACAATCCGTTTTTACAAAATTTATTTTGTTACATTTCTGCCTCGATTCATCTCGAGATATATTATGTTTTTAAAACACTTTATAACTCTCTTAATTTGTCTGTTTTAAAAATATTCTATATCTGTTTTAAAACACTCTACAACTGTCGCTTTTTCTTTTAAATTATTTATTTATGTTACAAAGTTCAAACAATTTTTTTCTCAGTTTTAGATGAATGTCGCTTCGTTCCCTTCCTTTTCTTTACCGTTTCGAATTCAATACAGTTTGGGTCAAAAATTATATCCGTCTCGAAGTTTGTCTGAAATTACCTCCTTTTTTTGTAGTGTTAGTATCGGATTGCTCCATTCCAAAATTCATTTTTATGTCTGTAGTTTCCACGTCCATGTCTATGATCTCGTAAATATTTTCTCCGTTTTTTTCAGATATTATATTTATATTGGCAGCTTATTATTCTCTCTGCCAGATGTCCTGATGACAGAAGATAAGGAATGTCAATTTGATTTTAGTGCAATAAATCAACAAATTTATATCCATATCTATGAAATTTATGTCCATGTATATGAACTTGAGATTTGTGTTTGATTTGTTGATTTTGGATTTGGCCACAATTCACCAAGATCAAATTGTTCTTCAGTCTGTCACCCATGCCACCGAAACTATCATTTTTTGATGTCTAAAACAAAGTGGCAAAATCTACTATTAAAAAATTAATTGTGACATTTTCCTTAAGAAACCCAAAAAGAAATATTGTATGGATTCAATTTACTACAATATAAAGTATGTATATATTGATTTTTTTCTTATTTTGTGTTAGCCTCGAAATATCTTAGATGCACACTAGTAAAACATTCATATAACCACGTTCATTTCACAAAAAATTTGTGGCTAGATAATAGCTATGAATTTAAAAAAAAAAAATGATTAACCATCATTTTTTGTAGTAATGACAATATACCTATAAAAAAATTTCGTGACTATACGGTCGTGGCTAAAAAAATGGTGGCCAATCATTATTTTCTTTTGAAAATTCGTAGTTATTTGATGAAAATTCATAGTTGTTCTCTTACTTAACCATGTAATTTTTTGTGGTTTGATTTTGACTATATGAATATTTTTTTACTAATGACATCTTACCGTTTGGCTCATTCAACTTTCATAATCTCGCAGTTAAGCACAAGTCACCAACTGATCACGCCTTTTTCTCTATGATTTTCTATCTCTACTTTTTTTCCTTCTTTTCCCGTATTGTAGACGTTGTACATATGACTAACCACTAATTAACAAAAAAGTATAAATCGCCTTTGGTTTCTTATGGTTGCAAAGAAGCTTCTAGTAATATCAATTTAGTTAACATATGTAACAAGTTTGTCAAATATGGTTAACACTATTTTCAATGTGGACAAGTTGACAAGCATACGCAGATCCGAAGAAATATGGTACGAACAATAAACAAACACGTAGAGGTCAAGGAAGACCATTCACCAACGTAACATTTTGGACTTTGCGTCCCTTAAATTACAAGTTAGGACTATTTAATTTGGTCGTATCCCAAAGAAAAATACATGTAATAATTTTAAAAAAATGGAAAGTTGCGTTAGGACTCTTAGAAAAGATCTGCAAGACTTCAACATTTTTTTTTGGAGTGAAGAGAGAGTTACATGGTCCAAGTCGTATGGTCTTTTTCAGAAGCGTAACCACTTATTTGTGAATATTCATTGTGTCGGATAACACTGAGTAGCCTACGGTTTAATATGATTCCAACAGATTTTTTTTGGGTCAAAATCCAGTTTTTTTTTCCAGCGATTGTTTTTGATTTGTTGTTTTTAGCCTTTTTATTCTATCCTGCACATGAATAAATATCATATATCATCTTACCAAAGAAAAGTCAACAGATAGTAAATCAAATGTACAAATATATATTTGTAAAGATGCTATAAATAAAAACTCAAGTGTTTTCTAGACATATTCTTTTGTTTGTTAAAGGTAATTTTTAAAAATTTTACATTTTTTTATCAATTAATGATAGTGAATTGCAGATTTCATAACTACTATAGAATTACTAGCTCATTTACCACAAGATAAAACTCGATCAATAGTCAAAACTACATTTTAAAATCTTTTTTTTTCTACTTGTATTGAAAAAAGATAAAACTCCAATACTTGAGGATTTGTAAAGAAAACAAGTAAATACTTTTTGACGTTAAATAACTTTTGAGATAGAAGTATGTTACACGTCTTTGAATGTTTTTTTTCCTTTTTTTTTCCTTTTTTTTTCCTTTCGACTATACAAATAAACGCTTCTAAGTCAAAGACAAGAACTAAGTCATTAGTTTCTTCAAGTACAATTATTTTCAAATAAAGTTCACAAGTATTTTCTTCAAGTCCATCTGTTAGAATAAGAGCTTGGACTTCTTCTTTGAGCATTAGAGCCAGAGAATAACTATGTTTGAATATTGACAAAAAGAAAAAGCTAAAGTCACTCAGAGATCCTATCTGTTTTGTTTCTATTAATTAAAAAACTATATATATATATATATATGTCAAGTTCAAGATATTTAGAATATTCGAAAAAGATAAATATGTTTTTTTTTCTATTGTTCATAGGTATTGTATTAATTGTATAAACTCTATTTATACATATAACGATCTAACAATGAAAAAAAATTAAAAATAAAGATTTAATTATCCAGCTTTTTCAGTCTGGCTTTTAGTATAATGTACTTAATGACTAGCATTAAAGATTTGATTTCTCTCCACTATTAGTGATAAATTCGAAGTGGATTTAAACGATATATCATGCTTTTTCAATATAATTGTCTAACAACAAAAATATTAGGGTATTATAATAAATGTCGTTTTTATTTTTGATATTTTAAAATTTTCAAAATACTAAAAATAAATGTTGTGTATTTTTGGAAAGAAAATTTTAATAAATATGTTTTGAATAAACTGTTTTGTGATTTTGTTTAAATCAAATTAGAAAACTTTTATATAAGATAACTTTTGGACTGACTCAAATTTATATAGTTGCTCTTTGGATCCGTACGCGTCTTTCATTATCGAACCATTGCTATAACCATTTTATAAATACAGAATCAAATCTATTTCTTGTTGATCTAAAACCAGTTCTTCTTCCACAATACTAAACTTAGTTTTATATCCAAAAGATAATAAAACCGGTCTCTTTCCTTCAAATCTAGCTCCATGCAACGTTTACTAGCATCTTTCTCAAACCTAGCAAACAAAACAAAATCCAGAACAAACCAAACCCTAAATAAGCAAAACCCTTGTGATATATTCATCAGTCATCGCGGAATCGATACAAAGAAGACAATTTCAGGTCTATTATACGATCATTTAAGTCGATTACGCTTGAATACATTCTTGGATAGTAAGAATCTAAAGCCTGGAGACAATCTTTTTGTCGAAATCGATTCAGCAATCAAATCATGTGGAGTTGGTATTGCGGTTTTCTCTCCTCGTTACTGCGATTCTTACTTCTGTCTCCACGAGTTAACTATGCTCATGGAGAACAAGAAGAGAGTGATTCCTATATTTTGTGATATTCAGCCATCGAAACTATACGTTAAAGACGATGGGACTCGTCCTGCTAATGAGATCCGGAGGTTTCAATTGGCCATTGAGGAAGCAAAATACACCGTTGGACTCACGTTTGATACATCTAATGAGTATGTACTTATCTTTTTACTTGGTCAATAATCATTTTTTATTTCTCTTAACAAGCGAATGGAATTTCTAGTACATTTTCTTGCATATTCAACATATTGTGATAGCCTTTAGGAAAATACGTAACATTTGCTTATATAAAACTTTTGGATGTTTTAATCTGAACACAAATGTTTTATGAATTTGTCGGAAATCGCAAACGCAATATATCTATATGATTCTATGAATATATCAATGAAAAGGTTTTCATTTCGTATTTGCATATAATATTTGCAAGCAGTACATAAAACACTTAAAATATTCTCAGACTTAAAATTCACAACACAACATTTGAATCAATGAACATAGTTGTAAGTGAGTAAATAAAATAATAAACAAGAAAGATGTAATTAGTTATAGCAATTATTTGAGTTATTGTTCCTTAGTAGATTTTTGTTTTTATTTTTTCTTTCATTTATTTATAACTCAAATTATGATTTTGTTTTCCGTATTTTGTTATTTTTTATATAGATATATACTATTTCATATGACGCTCTATTAAATTAAAATAAACCAATAATACAAATATTTATGGAAACATATATATATATATATATATATATATATATATATATCTCAAATTTCATTACATAAAGTACTATAGTAGTAACATAATTAACAAAACAGGCCGACTTGCTCTCAATCAGGTGGTTAGGATGATCCAACTAATGACTTGACACCAAGGTTCAATTCCTACCCGCTGCATTATGGTAGCTTAAAAAAAGATTATATGAGTAGACTTTAGACTATGGATCGGGCCTTGTCGATCTAATTGTTGACAAAAAATTAACAAAACATCACATCTTTTTAATTGAATATTCAAATTCGATAGTCGTTTTAACAAAGTTAATTTGGAATAACTGTGCAGAGACTGGTCAGAGTTCTTAGCCAAAGCATCGGATGCAGTGACGAAGAACTTGTTAGAAGTTGAAGAAAAGAGACTAATGAGCATCAACCCCACGTACAAGCACTTATTTACTTCAAGTCAATCACCTGTTCAAAAATGAATATTCGTATTTTTCTCTTTCATTTATCTAATAATTTGATTTAAATTTTAACTAATCATTTTTTTTATTCAGTTAACTCCACTCTTGTAAGAAGTTAATTACTTGTGTGTTTTTGGTCACAAAGCAGATTTATTTTGTAAACAGAGATAAAATAAAATTAAAATAAATAGATGTCCTATTATATAAATGTCCTAGGTTGTTTATGAAATGTTTATTTCATAAATAATATTTATTTTCTGTCTGTTTTCTTCTGTGGGTATTGTAGAACTTTGTGTGTTGAATAGTTGAATACTTCATTTGAACGAAGAAGAAAAGAAAATGTTTAAATTGCTTGAATAAATTTCAACAAGAAGATAATTAGTCAACGAAATCCCATACAGAATAACAACAAAATTCTGCCGACCAAAAAAAAAACAAAATTCTGCAATAACTACGAAATCTTCTATGATTTTTTTTGTCAACAAATCTTCTATGATTATAGACAAAAATATGGTAGCAAAGTTCAAAACTTTAAATTAAATAAATAACTAGTTGTACAAACTTTTGATGTGTGAAAAAGGATGTTATAAACTTATCTTCACTTTTTTTGGTCGAAATAAATTTTCTACTTTAGTAAAAACCATCTTAATTTTAGAAATTCGTTTGAGCAAAATCCCCTTCATTTCGTTAAAAAGAATCACAGTTTGAATCATTTACCATCAAAGAAGAACCTTAGTTTTTCAATCCCTCCTTTGCCCTCCATAGAAGCATGGTCGAGTGGTAAAAACTGAAATACAAAAATGTGTTACAATGTTTTCTCTAAGTTCAAATCTATTTCGAAACTAAATTATAATTATGTGGAAAACATAAACTTTAATCTAATTTTTCCTTGTTCCAGGATTAGTTAAATTTTATAGTCAATTAATATGGGAGTATGTTACGAGAAAATGTCTTCAGAATTTGGCTTAGAATTTTTTTTCTGTCAACATTAGGTCACAACTGACCGACTCATTAGCCAAGTTCCTACATAATATAGACGGTGAGATTCGATCTCTGGCCGACCCATTAGCCAAGTTGCAAGTACTCTGTCTTTAGTGAACTTACCATCTATTAGACTAAAAACCACTTACCAAATATATTTTTATAGTGTCTATTTAGTTTGATTATCCCAAATATATTTTTATATATAAATATAAAGTTGATAGAAAGTTTTTGATCAAGTGGTAATGGACGAATAGTTTGTAGATTTGATTTTTTGCTATGCGAAACTAAAACATATTTATCTAGTTACTTATATTTTCAACACAATTGAATAGGTGGAGATAAGAGTCTATGAGATGTAAATGAGCTACATAGTCCTAGAGAATAGTCAAGCCAAGAGAGTTTTGGAAGTACTAATTATAAAAAAAACAACAACAAAAAGATATGCTATTTTAATTGCCGACAAAACATGTATATTAATTGAAAAAATAAAATGGAAAAAAATAAAATAATAAAAAAGCAACAACGAGGAGGAGCATAAAGATGATTGATGGGGACCACTAAATAAGTGAGTTAATCTGTAAAACTGTTAATGTAATGAACACAAAAACCATGTGCAACGCTTTAGCTCATTCTTTGCTGTCACCCAAAGCTTCGAATCCACAAAATTATATAAATCTCAAAGTCAATATGTCTCCTTCACGTCTCTTCCTTTATCGAAGAAGAAGAAGACGACGACTTCACTCATTACTATGGATTCTCGAGCTATTCTCGATTCCGCTTTGTTTCAACTCACTCCTACTCGTACCAGGTCTCACTTCCTCTTCTTTGATTGATTGATTGATTTGTTTATCTTAATTTGTTGTTGATTTTGATTTTTGGTGTTGGATTTGTGAAGATTCGATCTGGTGCTTTTCTGTGGAAGTAAGACGGAGAAACTAGCTTCTGGGATTTTTGAACCATTCATCTCTCATCTTAAATTCGCTAGAGATCAGATCTCTAAAGGCGGTTATTCCATTTCTCTTCGTCCTCCTACTTCTCACTCTCCTTGGTTCACCAAATTCACTTTTGATCGGTACTTACTTTCAATTTCAATTCTGATTGGCTTGTGTTTTGCTGTCAACTTCGAAATTCAGATTCCAATTATGTTCATTTGTGTAGAAAATCTGGCAATTCTGTTGTCCAATTGCATTAATTATCTAAACTTTCTAAAAATGGTTTTTTTAAGGAATTCGATATCTACCATAAATGGTGGCACTTGAACACTGTGGATGCTGCTTTGGTAGTGTGTACTGATTTGATTTGACTTGTTTATGACTTTGCTGATTCTGTTTCTTTATTTGCAGGTTTGTGAGATTTGTAAACACGCCTGCGATTATTGAGAGATTTGCTACTCTTGAGAAAGAGATCTTGCAGATTGAGAATTCTATTCAAGCTAATGAAATTGCCAATACTGAGCAGTTACAAGATGGTATTCATTATAGAATTAACTTGCTTATGCTAGCTTGTAATGGAAGGTGTTAGGTTTTAAGTTAACACTGTTTTGCTTTTATGATTTGCAGGGAGTAATTCTGGAGGTAGGAGTAATTTAAGGAAGTCAAACGAGTCCTCCAAGGTAAGTAGTGCTTTCAAATGGTACTGTGTTGCTTTGGTGACAAACTGGGTTAATTGAATGTTTTGCTCTCAATGTTTTACACAGAAGGAATCTGAGGATGGCAATGAGGCTGCAGCAGAGGAAACTTCGAAGTAATTATTTCACTTATGAAACTATATACATGCCTTTTGGCGTATCATGCCACTGATGGAGAAGTCTTGGTTGACTAATGTTGTTTTGTTTTGGTCACATATATCAGGATTCAGCTACAGCGTCTTCTGGAAACTCGAAGAACATTACTTCGGAGGGAGCAAGCAATGGCTTACGCACGAGGGGTTGTTGCTGGTTATGAATTTGATACTATGGATGATCTTATATTCTTTGCTGATGCTTTTGGGGCATCAAGGTTAAGGTATGTAAATAGTGGTCATTCGTATTTACGGTTTTAAACCTTCTTCCATTCGTTTCCGCTAAATAGTTGAGATCAATTTTCAAGCTTTCCCCCTTTTCTTTGTTATGCAGGGAAGCATGTGTAATGTATAAGGAACTATGGAAGAAGAAACACGGAGATGGGCTTTGGATGGCAGAATTAGCAGCTGTGAAAGCATGTGCTCCAGCAGACATGTCATTACTAGGTTCCTCAGAGTTCGTCCTCACCAATGAAGGTGCAGCTCTTTCACTAAATGGGACCGAGTCAATGCCACTGGAAAATAAAGGTACCTTGGTGTAGTTGGTTAAACATTCTAATTTTTCCGCACTGTAGATGGCTACCAAAGTCTGAATCTAACATGAAAAGTGCTGATTTGTAGATGATAAGTCAGTTAATTTAGAGCCACATTTGTCCGGTGTTCCAAACTTTCAAGCACCTATGGGATGGCCGAACCATATGCCTCAATACTTCTACCCGCCACCGTACCAAGGCTATCCATACCCACCTATGCCAAACCATAACCAAGGAAACATGCCATGGCCTTCAAAGGGAAAAAGTTACAAGAAAAAAGGGAAAGGGAGTTCTGATGAAGATGGGTCTAGTGAATCAAGTGAGTCCAGTGAATCTGACTCGGCCAGCAATGATTCTGCTTCATCTTTGGAAGAGAAAAGTTCAAGACACTCTCATACGGGTAAAAAATCTCGTCGATCAAAGAAAAACCAAAAAAACCGGAAGAAGTCATCTAAAACTGTTATTATCCGGAATATTAACTACATAACCCCTGAGGGAAGAAACGGAGACATGGAAGGAAATGAGATTGCGGACAACGGTTCCATCAAAGAGACTGTAGATGCTGCTGTTGGATTACTCAAGGACAAAAAATCTGATGAGGGCGAAGTTTCTGGTGATGAAATTCTGAAAAGTTCAACTGAAGAAAAACGAAGCAATGAGAATTGGGATTATTTTCAGAATATCCTGATGAGGCGCGATGATAGCTCAGATGTGCATTCGGCAGATGTTGTTAATGAGGAGCATTTCACACGTAGAGGCTCCAGTCTGGGTGTGAATTCTAATGGTTTGCAAGCAAAGAGCAATGGCTCGGATGATTCCATCATCGCAACTCAGAAATACATAGGAAACGGAGGAGGAGCGACCTTTGATCATTTTGAAAGTGAAGATGGTCCTCGTAGGCTTTCAAGAACGAGGGATTCAACTGAAGAATGTATGTTACTGCTAAAAGGATCAGAGATGTTAGGAGATATTAGCAAAGACGTGTATAATGTTACAAGAGATTACTCGTTGGTGAAAAGGTCAGGGAGTGGAGAGGATTGGTTTACTTCTGATCATCGTGTGGGAAAACCGGAAAACAACAACGGGAGAATATCATTTGATGAGAACTGTATATTTACTTCTGAAGGTTCTGATAAGAGCAAGAAACAAGAATTTGTTGATGATTCTTTCATGGTCCATTCATCATCACTCACTACTGATGATCTTTACGACTCTCGGTGGAGGCCAGACAATACTGTAGATTTTGCTTTAGCCTCTGACATCGACAATAGTCAAGGGAATGAGAAGCGTGAAGTATCTGGTTCATGGGAACCGAATGATCTTTGTATGATGGTTGAACGCAATTCAGGAGACTCTTTGGCTAATGATTACTCGATCGACTTCTCTGCCGAAGTGAATGCAAGCTTAACTAGTAACAAAGCAACTCCGGAGAAAGAAGATAAGAGCGTCTCAAGCACTGAGAAGAAAAACAATGTCAAGAAGCCTGAAATACGTAAGTCTAAAACTCCAAGTAGAATCAGAGCTGAAACCATGTCGAAGACTGCAAAGAAACCGACAGTAGCTAGCAGAACAATGGCACAAAAGAACAAGTTTGAAAAGGTAAGAACATTTTTCTGACATTGCATTTTGTTTAACAGCTTTTATCAGATAATTGACTGAGTTTCTGTCTGGTTAAACTTTGTGATTGTTAGGAAGAAGAGATGCGAATGAGAATAGAGAATCTAGTTCTGGAAAGACAAAAAAGAATTGCACAGAGATCAGCCATGACTGCATCTCGAAAAACATCTCTAGAAAAAGGTTCGAACCGACCTCCTTTGGTTCGTGAAAGGTCAACATAAGAAGGTGAAGAAAACGTTGAAAGCAGTTAAAACCGTTGGAGGCAAAACGCGACGTTTATAAGATACTCAAAAAGCTTCAAAAATTCTTTTGGTACATTCATAAATAAGTTAAGTGGTGGTGATGATACTAAGCTCTCTTTGATTTTGCTTGTGATCACAATTCTTTATTTATTATTACTTTCTCAAACATATATTGTTTTTGTCTAAATATTTATTTGTAATATTATTTGACAAACATATAAGATTTTTTTATATATCGTGTCGTAAAGACTATACACATTGCGTTTAGAAGTATATTTGAATGGTCCACCTTTATTATATATATAAAACGTGAATGCAAGAATTTGTCGTGAATTTCTGTTTATAAACTTTGACTAAAATTAAGCACCAAGGCCTATAATATTTTCCCATGTTATATCAAATAGAAAAAATATTGTTAAATACGTTGACATTATGATATAGTATTTTGGTTTTCTGCAATATTGTATATATATTAAAAATTTTATCAAAAAAAAATATTATATATATATATATATATATATATATATATATATATATATATATATATTTAGTCGCATTATATATTGGTCTCAAGTTGAGAAATGCAATTTAATTGATTTTTTTCCGGTATATATACAGAGATTGATTTGTATACAAAACATTAATACAAACCACTAAAATTATGTACTAAACTCTTTATGAGAAAAAAATATCATGTACTATTTTATTTTTCTTTGAATCTATCTTTCTTATGAAATCTTGTAATCAGTTTTTGGAGTTATATAGTAACTACTTTTTTCAATAAAAAAAATAAATAAAAGTAGTTTATTTCATTTAAATTTTGACAACTGTAAGGTGATGATGTATATAAGTTATTATTAGATTTTTTCAAATTATAGCATTTTTTTTTAACATTGGGCCACAATTGGCCGGCCCATTAGCCAAGTTCCTACATAATGTAGGCGGTAGGACTCGATCCCTGGTTGTGCAAGTGCGCTGTATTTAGTAGACTTACCGTCTGCCACTATACTAAAGGCCACTTGCAATTATTGCATTTATAGTATATATAAATATTTGTCTTTCTTTATATTACAATTCTATGTACTATGTATGGTTTTTTATATATAATATACTATATATGTTTCAAGAATTAAAATGAATCTGATGATGTATCTATCTTTCTGTTATATTAGAAAATTTTAAAACTAAGTTTTTTCTCTAGACACTACATGAAATTCTCTATTTTATTATTATTGTTGAAACACATTACCAGATTGTGCAAGTTCTAAACTACTAGATGTTATAGTTTGTTTATTTTTCCTGTGAATTAGTGAACCTGATAAGATGTTAGTTTTCTGTTACCATTTAATTAAAATAGAAAAAAGGTTTAATCTTTCAAGTAAAACAGAAAAGGTATTTTATCAACTACTTTCCCAAAAAACATAACATAAAAATATAATTAGTAAATTATACAGGTAAGAAAAATAAAAACAGAAAAAAAATCCAACAAAAAAGGACAGAAGTGTTAGAGAAATTTGTCAATAAAAAAAGACAGTTTCAACATTTGTTTAGCTTTGGCTCTCTCCTTCTTGAGAAAGTTCCATAAGTCCCACCAACACAATCCTCAAAAACCCTAATTACAACATTTGCCCTGCACGATTGTGATGTCATTGTTTATTAATTTCTTCTTTTGAATATGTCTGTAAATATTCATTTTTTATTTTGAAAAATTCAACAGAAACTACAAAAAATTATAATTTTTTTGCTTAAAGGTTATGACAGCCGGAGGCTGTTTTGGTGTGCAAAGAACAATGTTGTTCGGTCGTAAACCATCAAGCAAGTTACAGGTAAATTATGATTTTAATCGGTTTCTTAATTGATTTTATGTTTTTTTTTCTGTTTTATTGATTGATTTTGATCATTCTTACTCATGTTTACCATCATAAACTCTGCAAATCTATGTTCTTTTGATCACAAACTCTGCAAATTTGTGTTCTGTTCATCATAAACTCTGCAAATCTGTGTTCTTTCAATCATAAAATCTAGTGTCTTGTTTGTTGTGAAGGTTCTTAAGCCTTGAGTAAACTCAATGATGAAACTGAGAAGATACCAAAGAAGACAATTTGATCTCAATTTTTTTCATTTTTCTTATTGTTTTTGCAGCCTGTAAAAGGGCAAACATCTCCTAGAGTTAGCAAAACCAACAAGCAAGATGTTAAATCTTCTTCTTCTTCACCTAAAACTTCGTCTTCTACACCAATACCGATTAGATTTTCTAAGTCAATATTATCAGGGAGCCAAGTAACATCATCAAGACGTGTTCCTTCGCCTATAAGTATCATTAAGAATGCTTCTCTTAAGGAATCTAGGAGTCCTAAAACGAGTAATTCACCTAAATGGACAGGCAACTTTATTCTTATGGTTGAGCTTCGTAGGAAGATCTTTACCTTTAGAGATGTTATTGATCTTCCTGCTCTCGATGGTTCTCCATCCATTACCGATGTAAGTAAACCTTCAAAGTTAATGGTATGAAGATGTTTTCTATGTTATTTTTACTCACTTGCTTGTTGTTTTTTGTAGATGGTGATGCATACACTGAAAGATCTTCAGAAACTTTGTCCTGAAATCATCAATAGCTCACATATCTCTGAAATCAGACGTGCAAATGTCGATAAGGTATTTAAAACATGATCCCGATATAAAGTTTCCTCTGTCCTTCAGATGTTCACAGTTATTGAATCTGATCAATTGTTTCTTCCACAGGTTCTTGAGTATTTCTTCAATGATTTGAAATCCATAGGAGATTCCTGGATTGATGACTCTGAATGGATAGCTAAATCCAAGTATTGGAGTAGCAGCGTTGGGAAGAATCAGTCTGATCGACTTGGTAATAAGAAAACCATTTTATAAGAATGTATAACATGTTTTGAAATGAAAAACTCTGAAATGGTTTGCTTGCATTGCAGTGGGAAAGGTGTTAGCAGCATTAGATGGATTGATCAAGATGTCTAAGGAGAGGTTTGATATGATGGAGATAGATGAAGAAGAAGATAAAAAAGAGATCACTTGTCCACAAACAGCCAAAACATCGAGCAGTCGATCATTATCGCCATCTGAATCATTCTCAGATAGCAGAAGCTCGTTTTGTGGGTCACCAATTACCCCTAAATCAGTTCTACCAGAACCAATGATGGGTTCACCAGGAAGAGTTGGAGACTTTGCAAACTCTGCTTCTCATATTTTGTGGAATATGAGAGTGCAAGCACTTGAGAAGTTAAGTCCTATTGATGTTAAGCGACTAGCTATCCACATTATGTCACAGAAAGAAGCTCAGGTACCAAACCAAAGTAATGGAAATGAGGAGAGTAATGTTTGTGAAGAGATTAAACAGAAGAAGGATGAAAATGAGAGCATTGATGTGAAGATGGAGACAGAAGAATCTGTTGTTTTTGATGAAGAAAAGGATACTATCATGGAAATCTCTTCACTGGATTCATCATCTGAATCCAAACTCAATCCTTCTCCTCCTTCACCGTCAACTATAAAACCTGCATCATTAGCATCTCAACCACCACCACCACCTCCTCCTCCTCCTCCTCCTCCATCACCACCGCGTATTGCTAGCGTGGCAATATCAATGTCACCTTCTCCACCACCGCCACCGCCTCCACCAGCGGCTAATCCATTTAAAGCCTCTGCTCAACCACCACCACCCCCTCCTCAACTTCCAAGAACTGCAGTGGCTCTACCACCACCGCCTCCTCCACCTCCAGGAACTGCAGCGGCTCCACCACTGCCTCCTCCTCCACCGATGCAAAACAGAGCACCACCGCCACCACCAATGCCTATGGGGAAGAGTGGAATTGGTGGACCACCTCCACCACCACCACCTATGCCTCTAGCTAATGGAGCTGCACCTCCACCACCACCACCGCCTCTGCCTCCTATGGGGAACGGCGCAGCAGGACCACCACCGCCACCACCTCGAATGGGTATGACGAATGGAGCGGCTGCTCCACCACCACCACCAGGAGCAGCAAAAAGCTTGCGCCCCAAGAAAGCAGCTACAAAGCTGAAAAGATCAACCCAATTAGGGAACCTTTACAGAATCCTTAAAGGAAAAGTAGAAGGACGTGATCCTGCAGCGAGAACAGGCGGTGGAAGCGGAAGAAAAGCAGGAGGAGGAAGTGCTCCCGCTGGTGGTAAACAAGGAATGGCTGATGCTCTTGCTGAAATCACAAAGAAATCTGCATATTTCCAGCAAATTCAGGAAGATATTGCAAAATACATGAAATCAGTCAATGGGCTTAGGACTGACATCACTAAGTTCCAGACTAAAGACATGACTGAACTTCTTAGCTTCCACCGTCAAGTTGAATCAGTTCTTGAAAAACTTACTGATGAGACACAGGTCAGCACCATTTTTCAACATCTCATTAGCATCACTTCTATGTCCTCGATTCATTGTGATTCTTAATTAAGGAATAATGTTTTGAAAATCGTGTAGGTTCTTGCGCGATGCGAAGGGTTTCCACAGAAGAAACTTGAAGCAATAAGAATGGCAGCTGCATTGTACTCAAAGCTACAAGGAATGATCACTGAGTTACAGAACTTTAAGATAGAAGCTCCATTGAATCAGCTTCTTGATAAAGTTGAACGTTACTTTACAAAGGTAATTACTCTATTAAATTGCTTACCTCAGATCCTAATTTCAAACTGTTTCAACAACACTCTGATACTAAAGAAGCTACAATTTGATTGTTTAATTAATCAAACAGATCAAAGGAGACATTGACACACTGGATAGAACCAAAGATGAAGAAGCTAAGAAATTCCAGAGCCACAACATCCACTTTGACTTCAATATACTAATTCAGATCAAGGAGACAATGGTTGATATCTCATCTAGTTGTATGGAACTAGCATTGAAGGTAATTAACAGCTAAATTTATCAAAAACCCTTTCTTTGTCTAGCCATTTATGTTACTGAAATCATATTGGATCGGAAATCGAATTCACAGGAAAAGAGAGAAGAAAAGCTTTTGTCACCTGACACAAAGCCAAGCTTGAAGAAGACAGTAGGATCTGCTAAAGTGCTTTGGAGGGCATTTCAGTTTGCATTCAAAGTCTACACATTTGCTGGAGGACACGACGATCGTGCTGATTCATTAACCAAAGAGTTGGCTCATGAGATCCAAACTGATTCTGAGAATCCATGATGGTTCAATCATTCATATCATCATCAGAAGTTCCCCAATTACTCCTACTTTTTGCCCCTTTCAAAACCTTAAAATAATGATCTTATATGGAACGATTAAAGTGTCTATGTATATGTATTAAGATTTTTACTATTGTTTTGACTTTATGATTTTGAAGCCATCTAAAAAAACTAGGATTTAGAAGTTTCATTGAAGCTCGGAGATGCAAAGTCTTTTGATTGAAAGGCTTTAACAACCTTTTAAGTCAAAAGCAAGACATTTGTGTTGCCAAAATATGTAATATTGTTTTTGTTGTTATAAAACTTTTTTTTCTTTAGTTTTTACTCATAAACTGCTTATTGGCATATTATCCGAGATCTGAGATCTTATCTGTGATCCGTCCCGATCTGTCCTGAAAATTAGGATATCCAGAATGCACGAATCAAGATCCGAATAATAAAAATTACGGATCTCCAGGTAAATCCGGATCTGGGTAATAAAATTTTAGCTCCGGATATCTGGATCCGATCCGGTTTAGAATATTTCATGTATGATTTTTATAATATATATTATTTCTATTGAATAATTTTAAATGTGTTGATGTGTATATTCTTTTTAAGTTTTCAAATCGTGAACTATATAATATGTTTAGATGCTATGTTGTTATTCTAAATTATTAATGATATTTTAATATAATTTTTCAAAAAAGTTAATACATTTTATATTTTTGGTTAAAAGTTAATTATTTTTATAGTTTTTAATAATTTTTAATACTATAATTTTATTTTATTATAATTGTGGTATTATTTTTTCCAGAGAAAATTATTTATTGTGAAAATAATTCAGATTTGGATTTGAATATCTGCAGATATCGAGTTTCGGATATCCATAGTGTTCGGATCCGGATATCATAAAAATACCAGATATCTACCCGTGTTCAGGCTATCATAAATTAATTGTTAACGGAAAAATCTGATTGTCGAGTTGTTTTCAGTTTGGGTTAGAATGATCCAGTTCAATTCTTTTCTAGTATACTAGTAAGTTAAAAAGAATTTTTAAGGTATGAGATTTAGATTATGGATAGATTGAAAAAAAACCTAACGAGAAAATCCGACCGAAGAAATGAGATAAGTGAAATTTACCAAAAGAAAATTGATGGTTAATTTATTAAAAGAGAAGACGTGAAAATCGTGCAAATAGAGAAAAAAGAACAAAAAACAAAGCGTGTTACAAGTTTCCTTCTTCCTTAAGCACAGTGTCTAGCCTCGGCGTTGATATCCAGAAAGAGTGTTCAGGAAGAAGAAGAGAAAGGAAAAGATTCCAAGTTTAGAGTTTTGTTTGTGTTTGCTTCGACTTGGGCTGCTATGGCTTCTGTGTTGCTATTGCTTCTGGTGTTCGTGTTTGATCTCATAGCTTTTGGTCTTGCTGTTGCTGCTGAGCAGCGAAGAACCACCGTCAGTTTCTCTTTCTCTGCTTCAGTCATTATCTGTGATTGCTCCAACATTTCTCGTAAAAAATTGATTTTGATTATTATTGCGCCTCGGGAAATATCTCTTAGTTTCACCTCGCTGGATCTATCGTTTAGGAATTCTTTTTAGTTGAGCTCTTGGTTTTGTGAAATCCACTTTGTTGAACAAGTTACAAGCTCAAATATTTTCTAGCTTCTGTTGATAATCAGAGAGAATTGATTGACAAAGATGAAACCAACCCTTCAAATCTGTAATTTGTATGAAAGTTTATATTTTTCCTGTTTTGTGTTCATTGTTTTACTACTCCTCTTGATTTACAAAAACAAAAATGGGTTGTGTGAAAATTTGATTACTTTCTTTGAAAGCTGAATACTTTTAGGAAGTTGAGGAAATTAGAAGCATGCATGTTTGATCTTTTATAGATTGAGAGTAGTGAAATCAACTGAAATTTGATTTGTAAAGAGCTGAGATTTTTTCTGATATTGTTTTTTGGTTGCAGTGGCAAGTTTCTAGAGAATCAAGAGATGTAAGCTACTGTGTGTATGACAAAGATATCGCTACGGGTCTTGGAATTGGTTCTTTCCTTATCTTTTTGGCGAGTCAGGTCTTAATAATGGTGGCGAGCCGATGTTTGTGTTGTGGAAGAGCCTTGACTCCAAGCGGTTCTAGATCCTGGGCGATTTTTCTCTTCATCACTACATGGTAATATTATGTTCTTTCTTATTTTCAGAATCTATGTATGATGAATATGAATTAGATTACACTGGTTATCTCATTATCGTAGTTGGTATGGAAGTAGAAATGAAGCCAGCATGCTTTTAAGCATCTACTAGGTGTAGATATTTTCTATTTAAACCAACTGAGAACTTCTAAATACATAATAAAACTTGGATCAGGTCTAGTATTGTGTACCAATGTTAGAAATCAATGGAGATTAGACTCTAAAGTTTCCTTTAGTTCCAATATTCTACTTTAGAAGCCAAAACCTGAGAACAGAAAGTTGCATAGGCTTCGTGTATCGAAGGTTGATTGTTCAAGTGACTGAAAATGTTGACACTGCATCTTCCATCTGCTCTAATTGCTGCAATTTCTGGCTTGTTAGCTACATGAATTCATCAACTCCTTATTTTTGTGTTGGTTTTTGATGAACTATAAATCATAATTTCTTGTGTCATATATGAATGCCATGTTGGATGATTTTTGCAGGGTTTTCTTCTTCATAGCAGAAGTGTGTCTACTCGCAGGCTCTGTGCGAAATGCTTACCATACAAAGTACCGAGTCTACTTTGGGAACACTGCTCCTTCTTGTCGATCACTGAGGAAAGGCGTTTTCGGGGCTGGAGCTGCATTCATAGTGCTCACAGGGATTGTCTCCGAACTTTACTATGTGTGCCTTTCGAGGGCCAAAGACTTTCAGGCTCCTAGAGATCCTGGTATCCGAATGAGTAGCCTGTAGAACTTTACACCAGATTTAGAATTAGAAAACCTTTTTAAGCCATTGTTTGTGTCATCTTAGTGTCTAAATTAGTGTATTCTTGGTTTATGTGGCAGATAGATTCAATGCTAAGCTGATGGATTCATGTCTCTTTAGTATTAGTTCTTAAAGATTCTGTTCTGTGTGGTAGCGACCACTCAGCCGTTAATCACAATTAGCTAGCTAAATTACTAGTGAGAAATAACGAAAAATCCGAACTGTGTTCAGCAAAACCGCAGAGACTGCTTTTACGACTCAAGCCTTGCGTGTTTCCTAAAACGAAAATGACAATCTGCTGATATTTGCAATAAATAACGAAATTACCAGACTTCTGATGTACACAATGCACGTTGCCTATTTGTAAGGCTCTTCAGACTGACAGATAGATCAGCAAATCTGTGTGTTCATAACACAAAGACAGATTTGTGTTCTGTCTCTCTCTCCCTCCTATGGACATTTACTTTACATGATCTCGTGTTAACTAAAACGTAAAGAGGAAGAGTTACAAAAGATGCAAGACTGAGACATGAGTTGATGAATGATGCTACCTTCTTCTATCCTAAGCTTCTTACTCTCTCTGTTCCAAAGATGAACAGCGAATGTATTTTTACGTAAAAGAGTAAGCCTCTTCCTCAACCAATCAGCCTCGATTTCATTCGTTGGCGCTTTGTAGAATCCCTTGATTCTAGTCCAATCGACTGGATAAAATGCAGACGGTGGAAGAACAGAGAATCCCAAATCAGAAGAGGCAGAAGTATTGAATCTTGCAATGACTCTGGACACTAAATAGGGACCATTGTGACCCCATTTATTACCGTTGAAGCTTCTTGAGAATTCGTCAATAAATCTTATTAGCAAAGGATGGTTCTTATCGAAGATGAGCACTGCGTTGTTGAGCCTGCTCCATTTTCTTGTAACAGAATCAACTGTTTGTGCTCCAATTACGTTGTGGAGACTGTTGAGAGATTTAAGGATTATAACATCTGTGTCTAAGTAGATCCCACCAAATTTGTAAAGCAAGACTAATCTTAGAAGGTTAGAGAGGTTTTGCTCTCACTCCTGGACTGAACTTTCCTTTCTTTTATCTTTCATACCATTTCTCTGCTGATGTATCCTTGAAGATGTAAGCGAAGTCAGGTTTAATTGGAAGAACTTTAAACCCTCTCTCTGTAAAGGGCTTCAATATTAAGATTCCTTTGTCACAGTCAAGTGAGTCTGAGATCAGGATCAAACAGCTATTCGGATGAAAGTTGAAGAGACTTTCTACAGTGAAGCGCTCTCGATCACCAAAAGATTCAATGGAGGAATTCCAAGTCATGAAGAACAGTGACTCACAAGAAGATTTGGACAAAAAAGACTTGAATCTTGTCTTAAATCTCTGTCTTGATTTGCCTTGTGGCTGCTGTGCTATCGCGGTTTTTAACTCGATTCTTCTCTTTGGCCTCCTCATCTCTCTGTCTTCATTGACGAAACGTTCTACTTCTGTACAAACCCTACTAAGGTTTCTTTGACAACAAGCAACATGGTAGAGTCTGACTCAGATACTGTTGATGGTGATGAAAGATGATCAGGATGATGATAATGATCAACAATCTGAATAGGTAAAACAGTGGATTTGATTGGAGGAATGGGATCAACATGAAGAGAGAAAACAGAGAAACTGTTGTAGATTAAGAGAAGCAAGAGAAGAAGACCAAGAAGAGACATGGGAAGACAATAAACAAAGGAGACAATCAGCCTCTTCAATCTCTGCAGAAACTAGCCCTGTCCAATTCGGGTATCGGATCGGATTCAGTTCGGATTATTTTGAGTTACGGATTATTCGTTAAAATAATTTAATTACTAAATTAAACCAGAATCTATATCGGATCGGGTCGGGTTGGATTTTAGTCGATTTAGAATTTTTCGGTTTAAACCCGAACAAATTATATTAATTAAAATTTTAAATTTTTTTAAGTTGATAAATTAGATATCATAGAATTCAAGCGGTAAAATTTAATTATATCAGTCAACAATAAGATTAATTGGCTAAATGTTAGTGGCTCAAATATATAAAAAATAATTATATTATATATAATATATTAATAAATAGATATAGTCTATAACTACATATATAATCGGGTTATTCAGGTTGTTCGGATTATACGCGTAAAATCCGATATGAACCAAAATTTATCGGGTTTTTCAAAACTATATCCAATCGGGTATTTAGGATTATCCAAAGTATTATCATATTACATTATTTCGGTTCGGATTGATTCAGGTTGGTTTGGATAACCCGAATTGGACAGGTCGCTAGCAGAAACAGAACTGGCTATGTTCTTATGCTCTGTTCCATTTTTTTTGTTAATTGTTTTCTTCAAACAAATTTTGCAAAATACATACTTGTTCTCTAAGAAAATCTCTAAACCAGAGGGTGTGTTTATTCATGTGAATTGATATTTGTTAGTTTGGTAAGATATATATATATATATATATATTTTTTTTTTTTATATTTTTGATGACATATATTAATTTAAATATGGCGAAAGAAAAATATTACCAATATATATATATATATATATAATAAATGCAAATAATTAGTAAACTATCATCTAAAGAGTGTGGTTAGAGTTTTCTTACTTCTGTATAAAATTATAAATAAAAATGGTAATCAAAACCAAATCTTGAATTTGTCTTAGTTAGCGAAAACAGGAGTAGAGTTTATCCTAAAAATTTAATTCATAACTTAAGACTAACGATCATTATACAGTAAAAATTCTATAAATTAATAATATTGGGAATTTGAAAAATTATTAATTTATAGTATAAATTAATAAATATTAATTTATAGTATTTTTAATTGTTAAAATTATTTTTAAAATGATAAATTAAGAATATTTTTAGATTAATCATTTGAAAGTTATAAATTTTATAATTTATTATTTGTGATCTCAACTATTTTATTTTAACAGTCTATAATACTATTACAATGAAAATAATACATATTAAAAATTTATATATATTTGTGTAAATCTAGATGATTATTAATTTATGATATTATTGAGACTAAATTTTTATATAGGGATTTCAAAATAATTATTAATTTATTAAATTTGATCAAATTTTACACTGACCTGACTTGAGACCATAAAATTTAATTATTTTATAGAGGTAATTAATTTATTGAATATTCATTTATAGAGGTTCTGGTGTACTACTTTTTATTTATTTAAATTTTATATATAAAAGGTTATTTGATTTTTACTTCTTGCTAATGAATCATTTAAACGAGAACAATATTATAAAATCTTGTTTGACTGTTCTTTACGACACATGCAAGATAGTTATCAAATGTATACACGACTTTAGTCGGTTTCTTATGGAATTGAAACACTAATTATTGACTTAACGATATGAAAATCAATAAGTTTGGTTGTTGTTAATTTTTATAATTGAAGGCATATATTCTAGTACGTAACTCGATAATAAATTAAGAATGTTTATCGTATAAAATACAAAATTGATTTTAATATGTATTGGTACAGAATCGAATTGATGATAGGTCAACACTTCTATTTGATTAGTTTAAGTGTCATTATTTATAGTTTATTTGAATTATTAAGTCATTTTTCTTCACTCTTGAGTTCACCGAAATTTGATTCCAAAATATCGTGTTGTAAATATTGTTTATTATTTTAGTGAAAAAGTTTAAATTATACATCATATCTAATCGATCCAGGTGCTGACAAAAAATTGGTCTAGACTCTTATATCTTTTCAAATCTAAATCAGAAGAAAATATGGTTGTCTCATATTTTGGCCAAATAATTAAAATTTTATTACTGAAACTTGAGTTAGTGTCGACTGAATATTTTGTTGACAAAAAAATCACTTGACCTTTCAGGTTTTACTTACTGCATCAGTTAGTCCTGAAAAATAAACATTTTACAACTCTGGCTTGTTAGATGACCTCAAATGTGTGGATTCTATGAGAAAAAAAAAAATTCATGTAATACAAGAGAGACGGACTTAATTTCTAATGGCACCAAATAATCGTATTGTCATACACTAAGGAGGAGAGTTTCACACAAAAACGAGTACAAAACTATTTTTGGAGGAACAAACGAACAATTATGAAGGAAAGAATAACTAACAAGATGGTTTTATAGAAAGTGATGAAACACTGACACTTTTGAGACAGCATCTATGAATCACAGAAGACCTCTCCTTCTCTTGTAATCACTAACAGTTAACGTAAGTCCATGTCGCTTGTTATCATTCTCAGCAACTCTGCATCCCACTGTTGCTTCTGTCACTTGTTTCCTCGCCATGAATGCTTTCTGTACTCCTTGAGGTCCTCCATACTTCTGTAATGCCGTTAGTGATAATGGCAATTCAAAGTTATGAAGCAGATTGTGTTCTGCTCCTTGACCCATTGGAGCTCTTGTGTCTATTAGTTTCCCTGCGTCTGCAGCCGCTTCTAGAGCTGCTTCTGTGGCTTCAACACCTGCTTTTGCATCTGTGCCATTGGTCTCAACAGCTGTTGCAACTGCGGCCTCATTCTCTTCTCCATCATTCCCTTTGTTTTTCCTATTGTAGTAGTTTGATGATCGTGTCCATCTCCTTGAAAAAGGATCATACCCAGCTTCACCGGCTTTGAGACTGGCTGTAATTGATTTTACCTCGGATGCATTCTTGAAATTCTCAGCTCTGTTCTTCTTGTTCATCTCGGCAAGTCTGACTGCCTTTTGATCTACCTCTTTCCTCTTCCGTGAGGCCTCAAGCTGTTTGATTTTTGATTTTATCCTCTCTACAGCTGCTTCATCGTTTTTGCTCTCCGCATCTTCCAACTCTCTTCTAAGCCGATCTTTCTCGGCTGCAATGTTTATTGGCCTTACCGAGGCAGATTTTTTTTCCTGCAACATCTGTTTGACGGTTTCCGCTGAGTAAACAAAATTGTTTATTCTTTTGATTGACTCTTTCTTCTCCGCTATATCTTGCTTTGTGGGCATACGACCATTTGTTCGCTCAACCTCTCTGATCCATTGTCTGTACTCCTCCTCCAGCGGATGGCCATCTGAGATCATTGCCATTTGCCATCGAGCTGCTGAGCTTTCATTTCCCCATATGACATTAAGGTACTTGTGTGTAGTTTTGTTCTCTAGCTTGTAAATCCTGTCTGGATCAGTTGCATCCACATTCTTCACCATGCAGAGTCTGTATATCGGACCACTCTTTGACCTTCCGATACCTACCCTCACAAAGCACCCAACAATAAGTTCTTCAAAAAAAGGCTCCATTAGCCATTTGGCAAGCTTAGACCGTCTGATGGTAATTTCCTTAATATCCTCAAACGTAGGCACATCTGACCTGTCATCATCACTGTCAAGCATTCCTCCATTCGAACCTTCATCATCACTCTGAGACCTATCACTGTCACTTTGGCTTGAGCTACTCAAATGGGAGGAAGCTAATGGTTTCCTCTTCATTGATGAGAAATCTCGACTCGCTGAACCACCTTTTGATGTATCTCTCAGTTTCCTAAGAGCTGCTGGGTCCTGCTGCTTCATACGCTTTGCCCTCAATTCGTTCAGGGCATCATCCTTTGCAGCCGCTCTGTCTGCAGATCTAGCAGACGAACGCACACCACGAGAGGCAGGAAGAGGGGTCTCCTTTTTGGAAACAGGAGTCTTCTCATTTTCCCTCTTTGACCTTAGTTTCTCAGTGAAGTTCTTATCACCTTTCTTATCAGCACGTTCAGCGAGAATCATCTCTCTCTGAAATTCTGTCATTCCAGCAAGCTTCTGCCGGTCTTCCTCATTCTTGTAAAGGTCATCCCCGAAATCAGAATCTTCACTGCTGTCACCTTCACGATCAGAAGGACCGTCACCATAACCACTTTCAGCCCGGGCAGCTCGATCTTCTCTCTCTGCCTCCAATCTCTTCTTCAAAGGTACTTGAGAACCAGACGGTTTTCTACTTGCAAAGCCACGATCTTCATCAGAATCGTCCCTTGAATCACTACTACCATCTGAATAAGAACCATCATGTCTCCTTGATGATGGAGGATGAGAATGGCGGCCTCTCCCTGGTGCATTCGTTCTTCCAGCTGCTTCCAAAAGCAAGTTCTCTAAATCACCCATAGCTTCTGAGGAGGCTCACGAGCTAGATATCTTTATAGAGTTTTTGTAAATGGTTTTACACTATCACCTGAAATGATTAGAAGCTCACAGTTAAGAGCAGAACCACATTTGTCACTACAAACACCAGCAGATAGCTAAATACAAGAGCAGAAACGCTTGAACAGAACAAGGATAAAGTGTCTTGAGTAAGCATCTTAGAATAGCCGTAGCTATTCGAATGGATTTTAACCCCAGAAAAGCCATTGAAAAGTGGAAGACAACTTTTCTCCAAAAATTAAGCTCCTTCAGAGCTTAGATAGAGAAGCATCCCTAATTATATTCCCTTTCAATTGCCCAATAAGCTTCAGATAGGAATCATTTTTGCTTGCTCATATCTCAATCAGAGGAATAACCAATTGGAATGACGAAAACAAGATCTTGAATCAGATAACAGTGAGGTCAAACGCCAATCGCGGTTTGCAAAACCTATCCCAGTTTCTGAGCTCAAATCTGGCGAATTCAGAACCGGGGAACGATTGATCTCTCGTATGAGTATCAAATTCGATTCGAATAGCTACGGCCGGGCGAAACCGGGAACCCCGAAGCTGTCGTTCCTTTCGCGGCCGAGAGAGGTGAAGAAAAAAAACAAAGGAATTCAAAGAAAAGTAAGGAAGTTGAAGGAAACTCACTTGAGATGAGACGGATAACTCGCCGGAAACAGTTGCAGAGATCGACGATAGGCGGCGAAAGGAGAAGGAAAGTGAAATCAGATTGTCGAGGAAACAGATTAAGTCTTTAGATTGTCAAGAGACGATTCTGATGGAGATCGGAGATTTTAGATTATATTAATATTAATATTCAATTTTCTAACGAATTGACCGCATAGCGCAGTGGATTAGCGCGTCTGACTTCGGATCAGAAGGTCGTGGGTTCGACTCCCACTGTGGTCGGTTTTTTTCATTTCGCTTTGTTTTTTTTTTTTTTTCTGAAACAACTCACATTTGGGCGATTAGGTTATTTAAACTTGAGCTTGGAAAATTTGGAACTTCCAGAGTCCTTTAGGCTTTAGTGGATTTCACTTCGAGGAATCTGTGTAAAACGGAAAATGGCTTCTTCACTGAAAAGGCGAGAGCAACCAATTTCGCGTGAAGGAGATCAGCTTATCATTACCCCTCTTGGTGCCGGGAATGAAGTTGGTCGTTCTTGTGCTTACATGTCCTTTAGAGGCAAAACTGTTCTGGTTAGTTTCCGTCAAATTTCTTTTGCGAGTTTGTTGTATTACATTGGTTTGGGAGGATTTCTTAGTGTTGATTGTGTTGTGAATTCTTGTGCAGTTTGATTGTGGGATTCATCCTGCTTACTCCGGAATGGCTGCCTTGCCTTACTTCGATGAGATTGATCCTTCCACCATTGATGTCCTCTTGATTACTCAGTATGTTTACTTCTTCTTGCTCTTTTAGCTAATACACACCAATGGGTTAAAAAAAAAATTGAGCTTCCTGATATTTATTTTTATCAAAACAAAAGATTTATCTATATAGAACACCTTTCTTTGATTAGTTCAAGCTTTTAGAAGGCTTGCAAGTTTGTTCTGTGTCTGCTTGTCTACTTGAAAAAGATTGTTTTTTTTTTGTTCTTTTTGGCGAGGTTTCTTAGTTTGAGGTAACAAAGTACCGGTTGATTCTTTTCGTTGCAGCTTTCATTTGGACCATGCAGCATCCCTACCTTATTTTCTGGAGAAGGTTTGTTTCTCATTCCAAATGATTTTTGTTGTTGATGCATGTAAACTCTAGCTGGGAACTAACTCGGGTTAGTAATTTTTGATTAGACAACATTCAAAGGGCGTGTTTTCATGACTCATGCCACAAAGGCTATCTACAAGTTGCTACTAACCGATTATGTAAAAGTGAGCAAAGTGTCAGTCGAAGACATGTTGTTCGATGAACAAGACATCAACAAATCCATGGACAAAATTGAGGTTAGTACTTCAAACCGCATCTTATTATAACTCCTTTTTGTTTTCTCTTCCCATTGAGAATGATGAATCTGTCGCATAATGATTGAAGAACAGAATATTGTTTTCTACTTGAGAGAAATTGAACCTAAAGTAGTGTGCACAGCTTTTTCTACATAATCCTACAGCTCTTTTAGACAAACAACATTGTATCATATGATTATGTTTATACTTACTCCATTAGGTTAAGTTTAAAAGCTTTTTAACCAGTTTCAATACAAATGATCTTTGAGTTAAGGTTTATGCTTCATTTCTCTCCAGGTAATTGATTTCCATCAAACAGTTGAAGTGAACGGCATAAAGTTTTGGTGCTACACGGCAGGTCATGTTTTGGGTGCAGCCATGTTTATGGTGGATATAGCTGGTGTCAGAATCCTTTATACAGGTGACTATTCTCGTGAGGAAGACCGACATCTAAGAGCAGCTGAGCTTCCTCAATTCTCCCCCGACATATGCATAATTGAATCCACTTCCGGTGTCCAGCTTCATCAATCTCGTCACATCCGTGAAAAGCGCTTTACTGATGTAATTCATTCAACGGTTGCCCAGGGTGGGCGTGTGCTGATCCCAGCCTTTGCACTGGGCCGTGCGCAAGAACTTCTATTGATATTAGATGAGTACTGGGCAAACCACCCAGATCTACACAATATCCCAATCTATTATGCATCACCGCTCGCCAAAAAGTGTATGGCGGTTTACCAAACCTACATTTTATCTATGAACGATAGGATCCGCAACCAGTTTGCAAATTCTAATCCGTTTGTGTTCAAGCACATTTCTCCTTTAAACAGCATCGATGATTTCAGAGATGTCGGTCCATCTGTGGTCATGGCTACTCCTGGAGGTCTTCAAAGTGGTCTCTCGAGGCAACTGTTCGACAGCTGGTGTTCAGAGAAGAAAAACGCTTGTATTATACCGGGTTATATGGTGGAAGGTACACTGGCGAAAACGATAATCAATGAACCAAAGGAGGTGACCCTTATGAACGGTCTTACAGCTCCTCTCAACATGCAAGTGCATTATATCTCGTTCTCTGCTCACGCAGATTACGCACAGACAAGCACGTTCTTAAAAGAACTCATGCCTCCTAACATCATTCTTGTTCATGGTGAAGCTAATGAGATGATGAGGCTCAAACAGAAACTCTTCACAGAGTTTCCAGATGGAAACACAAAGATCATGACCCCGAAGAACTGTGAATCTGTTGAATTGTATTTTAATTCTGAAAAAATGGCGAAGACCATTGGGAGATTGGCAGAAAAGACACCAGATGTCGGTGATACAGTGAGTGGGATTCTGGTGAAGAAAGGTTTCACTTATCAGATAATGGCACCTGATGATCTTCATGTTTTCTCACAGCTATCAACAGCAACTATAACTCAACGAATCACAATCCCGTTCTCAGGAGCCTTTGGTGTGATAAAACATCGCCTTGAAAAGATTTTCGAGAGTGTGGATTCTTCAACAGATGAGGAATCTGAGCTTCCAGCACTGAAAGTACACGAAAGAGTAACAGTGAAACAAGAGTCAGAGAAGCATATCTCGCTTCAGTGGTCATCAGATCCAATAAGCGACATGGTTTCAGATTCCATTGTAGCTTTAGTTCTCAACATCAGCCGCGAAGTCCCCAAGATTGTTGTGGAAGAAGAAGCTGTTAAATCAGAGGAAGAGAACGGGAAGAAAGTGGAGAAAGTGATATATGCGCTTCTTGTGTCACTCTTTGGGGATGTGAAACGAGGAGAGAACGGGAAACTGGTGATTAGGGTCGATGGCAATGTAGCTCAGCTCGATAAAGAGAGTGGCGAGGTAGAGAGTGAACATGAAGGTCTTAAGGAAAGAGTAAGATTAGCTTTTGAAAGGATACAAAGCGCTGTGAAACCAATCCCTCTCTCAGCTTCTATGTAGCTTTTGTGAACTCATTATTGTGGTTTTTAATCATCATAGAGTTACTTTTATCATCGGATGATGTTTCTGTTAACAAATTTGCTAAAGAAGTAATGATGATTAAGTCTGATGGATGTTATTAAGAATGTGTTTTATAAAACTTTCCTGCTTCTGTGAGTTTAATTTGATGATGATCAAGTTTAATGGATGTTATTACGACTAATTCTATGGAGACTTTGCTGCTTTAGTTTTAAAGTGTTGAATATTATAAATTTATTTATTTGAAGGTTTCTATATATCATACCAGAAACAACAAATTACAGTTTCCATCTGCACACTGAAGCATCTCATTTGAATGTTGTGTGCTGAATCTAGGCGGGAAAATCAAAGACAAAAGTGTCAAAACATCTATCTTCTATTTTACTTGTTCCAGATTTTGGTTTCCTCTTTTCAGTTTCATCGAATCGAGACACAACAAAGACGAAACCGAAGCCCGACTGACTGATAACTATGTCGGTGTACGAGTATCCGAGGTTCTCTCGTTCCGACATTATCACGGCACTCACGGAGTGTCAAATCGCTATCGTTACGGATGCCGATCTCAAAAATCCGACAGCTGACTCCGTCTCCGAGCTTTACACCAGACTTCTTATCTACCTCGACGTTCTCAAAGAGTAAGAATTCCTTAAACCCTAGTTCCATAGTTCTAGACTACTTTCATCATCAAATTTGGAATCTTTCAAATGCGTCTGATTCAAGCTGGGTGATCTAATTTTGTCAAAAAAAATTCATCTTTCCTGTTTTGATATCTTCGTGAGCATTGGGTTTTTCGATTTTACGAGAAAGTAATGTACTTCTCAATTGTTTTGGTTCAATGAACAGCTAGGTATTTTGAAAACCCTATTTGTTTTTCAATTTGGGGAATTTTGATGGTTATGATTCTTGGTTAACTCTCGTGAGTTTGATTTTCTGACCATGCTTCATTTTTCGACATTGGGTCTTTCAATTTCAAATATATGACAGAGAAGAGAAAGGGCAAGTTGGCTTTGAGGCTCTGGATCAATTAGAGAATCCAGATCATCATATCACTTCAGTGCAGTCTATGAATCTTTATGGCAAAGTTAAAGATATGCTAGAAATGGTCGACTGTCCATTGAAGATTACTTTCAGGGATCTGTTACGGCCAGAGTCATCCCGGACTGAGTTTTTTATCAGCGCACTTTTGAATTATGGTCTACACAAGTATGTCCAACTTCAATCATTTCCGTGCTCCTAGTTTCCTCATAGAGTTAGCTGAGTTTTCTGTAGTTTCTATTTTGGATGCCCCATGAAACAAAACTAGAGAGACCTTTTAAACCCGGTTTCTACTTCATAAAAATGAGCTCTTATTTTTCCCACTTGACTTAGAGATGGAAACAAGAGTACACATATGTGAATTTCAGATAACGTTTAGAAGTTTCTAGTGCGCGCAAAGTTTAGTAAAGAACACTGAATTGAGATAACTGGTTGGCAGTCATGTTTCCACAAGATCTCCATGATTTGATGCTCTCATGTTCATTTACATCTTCTTTCCTGTGACAGACATTTAAAAATGGATCTGCATAGTTTGATGCTCTGATCATGATTGACATCTTCTTTTTGTACTAGGGAATCAAAAATGGATCTTCTAAGAGAAAAGGCAGAAGAGCTGACTCTCCTTGATGAGCAGCGGAAACAATGGGAGGCAAAGGTTGCCCAGGTAATACAAGAAAAAAACGTATCCCATTGGTAGCCATTATCTTTTTCTAAAGGCTATATATGCAGTTGAATGCAGATATTGGAGAATTTGATGAAGCCTGCGAAAGAGATTTACCTTTTGTTCAAGAGCTAGAAGCTAATATTGAAGAACTTAACCAGAAAATATTAGGACTGAATAATCAGCAGATGTCACTGCGAGCTACCTTTCAGAAAATGAGAGAGAAGAATACTCAAATGGATAACGAGGTAAAGTTCAGCAGTATATAGGATCGAAGGCTCCTTCCTGAAACTATATTGGGTTATGTGATTTCGTTTGTTTGAATTTCCCTTGATCAAGTTGGCGAAGAAACAAATCCCAATTGCCAATTAGGTGATTTGCATATGTTTCAATCTGAGAGGCGTTTTCTGCTCCTGACTTGTGTATCTCTCTATACAGATTTCCAAAGCAGAGTTTGACCTTGTGCAAACTGTCCAAGAAAATGCAAATCTTCGCTCACAAATTGTTCAATCCCCAGACAAATTGCAGGTATGCCTTGGTTCCTACATGCACCAGTTCCAAGGCAAAACTTTATGCATTAAATACTTGTCTAAATGTTTTTTGTGGAGACAGGGAGCTTTAGAAGAGAAGAAACTAGTGCTTGGGGAAACAAAAAATGCTGAACAATCAGCAATGAAAACTTTCCAGGAAAAGGCTGCCATTCTTGAGGTTTATGAAAAGGTATCTAATGAAAACTCTAGATTATTACTAAATCCTATTGGCTGGCACCTTAGCTGAATGAGATCCTTTGCAACTTGATGGTTAATTGTTGTAAACTTCCAAGTCTTTGGTCACTACAGATACTTCTTTCAAACGATTTGATTTGAGAAATAGGATTTCAACATTATAATTCTTCTAAGTTTGATGTGTATTGTTCTAACCTGCTGTCATTGTTGTTCATACTCCACAAAATTCTGTTCGGAAGCACTTCCCTTATTTTGGTGTATAGTGGATAAGATTAGATCCAAGGTGGACATTACTTAGATTGAGACCTTGTCTTAGGATGTTACTTTAGATTATGATTTTTTTTTTTGGTTTGGTTTTAGAACATTTTTATGCTTTCATTATAGGGACTTGGTAGGTGCACAATCAATGTTTTGCTTGCTCATTGTGGTAACAGATTTATTCTATCTGTGGGTGCTTTTTGCAGGCATTCAAGAAAATTACAAAGTCATCTTCACAACTGCAGTTAATTAACGAACAGGTAACTAAGAAAAGACATTCCTTTCCTCTTCACTGTTTGTAAATTGTTAACCATGCAACGCATCTCTAGCATGTGGCAAGACACAGGCCCTTGTAATTAATCAGAATGAAATCTAAACGTGTCTTTGGATTTATCTTTTGTTTTTATATGTGTTTGATCATGTTACAGGTGACCAATGCGAAAGCAGTTGAGAAAGAATTTAAAGCTCTTAAAGCTAAGCTGAGCGAGGATGGAATAGCGGACAAATCACTTGAGGCGAAAGTGGTTGAGCGGGAAAGAATAGGCAAGTCTTGGTTCATTTCTTTCCTCTACATATTTGTTTTTGTGTCGGAAGCCACGTAATTTTCTATTCTTTCAATAGTGGAACAGTTGTACGAATCCTTGAAGCAGCTTGAAAAAGAGAAAGGAGTCATGTTTGATGATTGGACCAAACAATTGAATGAATTAAAAGTGGAAGTTGACTCTAAAAGACGTGTACTTGAATCCAGACAAACGGAAGTTGAATCAGTAGTAGCTATGGTAATGCTCTTTTGCTTTCGAACATCTAACTATATGAATCTTCTAAGCACAATGATTTATAATTTCCATATGTTTTTCTTTGTTTATATATTAACAGGTTGATGCTAATACTGCCAAGGCTAACCAGGTGAAACAGTCAGGAGATGCTAAAGTGAAACAATTAGCTGCTAAATATGAAGAGATTGTGAAGCAGGTTTTTTCTTATTTCCAATTTTTGTCATCCTTCTCTCATGCCTGCATCACTATGAAATCTCTTGAATAGCAATATGAATACTCAAAGATAATGAATATTAGAATAATGACTTGTTATGTTGTTAAATAGTGAGGCTCTATTGTTTATTGACGATCACGAAAATGGAAAGTTGATATATTCATAAGCTGAAACAAAGTAGGCCTCTTCTGTGTTCTTTGTAAGACATACATATGTATTGAATGTTGTCTTTGATGTTTGCAGTTTCACCGATACACGGTCTCCTTTGATGAGTTTCTACCAGCCTTTAAAGGAGAAGACAGATCTGATTGAGCTAAGTTAAGCTAGATAGAGATTGTAATGAGCACATTTCTCTACAAATGTTAAGAATCGATTAGATTCTATTATGATGTATTTATGAAACTTGGACATTGTTATGAAATTTCTTGGTTTTGACTCTTCTATCTACAGATAGACAAGATTAAAAAGCCTTACAAACTTCTAAAAAAAAATTAAAATTTTTTGCTGATAAGGCGCATCGAACTACTGACCTCATACGTTACTGTAGCCTCTGACACTTTACCACTCGTAATCGAGACAAGTTATAAACAACGATATATATAATGGATAAATAATTGAACTTTTCATTTTCAATCTTCAACAGTCTTCAATTTCTGTGGATTTCGTATTTCTTTCAAATTCCCAGAACGAGAGGAAGTCTACGATTCTTGTTGCAGAGCAATTCGAATTCGATGTGGACGCATTTCTTAGTATGATCAGACAGTTCTAAGAGGAAGACGAAAGAAGTGTATCGGAAATCGAAATATGGATCCAGAGCAGACATTTATTAGGGTTCAGGAGAGGTTTTCGCAGATCTTAACGCCTAGGACTAGAGGTTTCTTAGAGTATGCATATCTCTCTGTTGCGATCACTTTGTTCTGCATCCTCGTTGTTATGCACGCCAATTATGTTCAGCAGGTAATTTGACTCTCTTTTCATGTAATTAATTAGTGAACTTCGGTGAACGAGAACGGTTCGAATAGAATTCTCTAGGGTTAGTCGATTATGACGAAGATAAAGATTGATTACCGGAGAAAATTGGGTCTTAAAAATTTAAGCTTTAGTATTAGATGGAGAAGGTTAAGGTGGGTTTTGAGTCCTTTATGCTGTAAATTGCCTCTGTTAATGACTTCATGGTTAAAAATTACGTCTGAGATACTATAAGTGTAAAACGATAATGTAGCATTTTCGTCGGATTTTTTATTTTGATGCCAGTTTTAGTATTCTTTCCAATATGAAATACATTGAATGCGGATGCATTTGACTATTTCTAACTTTCCAAATTATCTTAAATGTTGGAATGATATATACATGAAGATTTTCTGTTGGCTTAATTTTCTTCGACTTCGCCCAGTTTTGTGTAGCCTGCATGCCTTCCTAATATATTACATATTAGCCTCTCCTGAGCTCTGTTAACTGACCTTATTGTTCCTCTCTAACTAATTTCATTATCATTGTTTTCTTCGAAAGCCTGGTTGTTCAAGTGAGCTGACTGGACTTAAATTAGCTGAAGCAGAGCTTATGCAAATCAAGGTATGTAGCTGTTATCCCTTTTGATGCTAGCACGCATAACTCATGAAAATTCTCGATTCTCTAGGCCCTTGAGCCTGTTTCTCACTCATTGCAAGACATAAGCTACTCCTTTAAAAGTTTCTTTGTGAAATCCGTTAGCCATAAAATTTGTATTCATCCTTAGTTCTCTGACCAAGTGATTTCTGTCGTATAGATAACAAGTGCAGGGTTATGGTCACGTAATGATGAAAGTACTGCTGTAGATATTCCTCAAACTGTAACTACATCTGATACTTTAGAAGTCTCGAAGACTGATCTAGGTAATTGTTTGTGTTCATGATTAGGCTATGGTTGAGTTGGTTTGAATAAACTGTAGGAGCTCAACATCTTTTAAGTTTACAGGGACTGATGCTGTCGTTTTGCAATCATGCAGAAAGCTCCATCAGTGAAGAGAATGCCGATGAGATATTTGTTAAAATTGATAAGGAAGAGCCTCGCAGTAGTTTCTCCGTTTCTGCAAAAGAGACAGTCAGAGCAGCAATTCTTCGCTTTCTCAAAAAGTGTTATAGGCGCATATCTTTCATTTTACAGCATACAGCACGGATCCTCAGAGGTGTTAGAAAAATATGGGTGGGTTGTCTCTTAAATGACATAGAATATGTTACAATACCTCTTTCTTTCTCAAATTATGACTTAGATAGTGCTTATGGGTGTCATATATAGACGTCGTATGTACTTTGCAAGGTTTCTGTTGGATGTTTTAGGTATATCACTTATAAAGCATGATTCTTAAGTGATGGTCTTTTGATCGGAAATATTTGTTACTGAAAACTTTAACTGGCATGTGGCTCAATCGTTAGGTGCAGATTTCTCAGTAGTTACTACCGTTATTTTAAGAGGAAATTGGACTTAGGTCTAGCTACTAAATTAGCTATTAAATGATATATGTATTTTGGTGTCACAGTACATAGGTAGCCTGATGGGCACAGTCTTGATTAGTTGTATTTTCACTAAAAGAATAATTTTTCTCTCTAATGCAGAACATCATTGGTATACCGTTAAATCTTGATGTGCCCAAATTGTTGCGTTTACTGTATATGGATAAAGTCAACTACTATGCAGGTAAAGCCACCTCATTCAATCTCTGTTTTATATTTACTTTGGTTTTGTTCTTTATCAGCTGAATGAACCTATCAAACAATGATGACCACTTACACATGTAAAATTAAATCCGAATGCATACATTTCCTTATTAAAAGCATTTCTTATTTTAAGATACGCAGACTACCAAATAAAATTTCTGTCAATGTGCCCCTTCTTAATAACCCTTCTACGATTTCTCATTTGAGTGGTTTAGTTATTAGAAGAGTAAAATACTCAGGTTTGGCGTTTCACTCTGCTTTGGGTAGGAAGATGTCTGCACAAACTGCTATGAATTGATTTGTTTTTTATTTATTTTTTACAGTTCAATGGCTAGAGAGAAGGACTCAAGAGTTTGAGCCAACATATCTATATACCATGGAAAAAGTAAACATTATTCTCTCCCAAGCATCTTATTGAAAATGTCAAATTGATAAATTATTTAGTTCGAGTTTCTGGTTCGGTCTCAGAATTGCTTTGTCTTTCTCGTATAGGGTTACTTTTTGCTGCCTGATGAAGCAAAGTCACGGCATAACATTCGCACTCTGAATGTCAGCATTTCGGCACGGCATCCTTGCTTTGGCAACAGGTAATATTCTCATTATCGGCCTTCTGTTTGGAAACAGTCAATTTAGCAACTGATGATGTATCCAATGAAAAGATTTTTATAATTGAATTACTTTTGCAGGTGGCAGCAACTTCTTATAAACAGAGTTGTAGGATATGATACAATTCTAATGAATAGCTTACAGAACTCTGCTGGTCAAGGTAGGTATTAGCTGTTTGTCTTGTTGATGATGTTCATGCAAGTGTCACTATTAGTAGGGTCTCTTCATTTCGCAATTAAGCAGAGTAAAACCATATATCTGCATCCCGCAGGGCCTGTGATTCCTCAACTATGTTTTATCGTTACTTTTGTCTCTTGTGTGCAGCTTGTTTCCATCTGAAAAGTTAGGCTACCACTAAATAGTTGTTGTCTGTTTATCTTTAATTGTTATTTTAAATTGAGTATTCTCTGGGAATTAGTGTCATAAATTAGTGTGCAGCAATCAATTGGTTCATGCATAACTATGCAAAATGTTAAATAACTAATGTACATGTTGGTAGCTATTATGATTTCTCCATCTGTTGCTGTGGGCCGCTCATGTACCTTTGATTGTTTCAATCTATGTGCTATTGTGAAAGCTGCAGTTTATACTCCATATGACTGCCAACTTCATTTATTATAGGTTACCTATACAACTACCAGACACGAGAGTTTTACAATCTTAGTTACTCCCAAGAAATTCCTGAAGGTTCTTCGCAGTTTGGAGGTTAGTCATGTTCTACCTCATTAACAGCATTTTAAATCTTTCCCTTGTATCTGACAACGCTATTGAAAATAAGCATTATACTAGTTTGAAAATATCTCACCAAGGCTACTAATTTAGCTCTTGTTGCTTTACCTGTAGTTCAGAGATTGAGTAATATTATAATTCTTGGTGTATGCAGATTATTTGGTGACGAAATGTGGTGTGCTTATGATGTCACTTTTTGTGTTTTTCACCACCACAATGTCAGTGTCATTCACATTGCGAGAGACACAAACTCGCATGTTGAAGTTCACAGGTTTGTCTTTCTTCTGTTCTAATAGGTGATGGTTTCCCATCTTTGCTTCTCAACAATCATCTTTGTTTCAATATCAATTTGTTGCAGTGCAGCTTCAGCACCATGCTCAGCATCGGTTACCAACATTTCAGTTGATCTTTGTGCACGTGATTGAATCGCTTGTCTTTGTACCTGTATGCATACACATCCCTGGGATGTTTTTCTCACTCCAATATTTCAGAGGAGTCCTTGACAGACATAATATAACTATCTAAAATTGCAGATTATGATTGGGATTCTGTTCTTCCTCTTTGAGTTTTACGACGATCAGCTATTGGCTTTCATGGTTCTAGTTCTTGTCTGGTTATGCGAATTATTCACTCTGATAAGGTTTGATCTCCTCTTTTGCCTGAGTCACCTGTATATCCACTATCGTGTAGCTGTTCAATGGAATAGTAACAAAGTCCTATCTTCTAAATGTTGCAGTGTCAGGACACCAATATCGATGAAATTCTTTCCGCGTTTCTTCTTGCTATACTTCTTGGTGTTTCATATTTATTTCTTCTCATACGCATATGGTAAGAACTGAGGTTTTACCTTATTCTGTCTCACTAACTGACATCATTTTAGAAATCGCTCACTAAGTAACTCTCAACAGGTTTTTCTTACCTCGCCCTAACTACAACCGCTGCATTCATGCAACACTTGATTCTATACTTCTGGAACCGTTTTGAGGTAAACATTTGTTCCAAAAACTCGAAGGTTAGCCAAATCCAGTGGAACTACAAAGCCTACAATTAAGAGTTTTTGTCTTAAATTAGGTACCGGCACTTCAGAGATTTCTTCAGAGCCGACAAACACACTTCCAACAACACCCGGACTTCCACATCACTTCCTCAACAATCCTAGCATCAACTCTTCACATCACAAGGCTGAACAGAACAACAAGAAATCAAACTCCACCCGGTCCGAGCAACACAATCTCAAACCAAAACACAGAAACAAGATCTCCAACTCTGGATGGAGGAGGAATGGAGAATCCAGTGCAACATCAAGGGCAACAAGAAGAGAATGCAGGAAACACCATTCCTGCAGAAGCTAACAATCAACAAGCAGGCGCGATGAGCTCTTTCAGCTCAATGCTACTATGGATATTAGGTGGTGCTTCCTCAGAAGGACTGAACTCATTTCTTTCAATGTTCAGAGATGTGAGAGATGAAAATGAAGCTCAAGTGTTTGCAGATACAACAACTCATCAAAACCCTCATCATGCTCCTCCTTTGGTTGACTAAAAAGTTTATTTCTTCTTTTGCTGTATATTGTATTTTTCATTTTGGCCTCTGGTTTTTTGTTCCTTGTTTGCTTGTATAGTCAATGACACGAGAGAAACAAGCTTTTGGGAAATTAAACGAGGTGAACAGAAAAAAAAATGGTACAAAAAAAGAGAAAGAAAAATATTGATAAAGCAATGTATATGACATTGATTCTTCAAAGTTTATATTTTCCGAAAATATGGACTTCATTTTTTTTTTAATAATCTGGGTGGTTCAGAGTTGAGTAGCGTATGACCGCTGTCCCAAATCCATCTATATCCGAGGGTTAGAGGGAGCCAGGTGAATACTCCTGAAAATGTCATGCAAAGTGTGATTTTATTTCTGTGGAGGATCGAATTTGGATAGTATTTTACTGTTGTCCTTTTATTCTGTCTCTAACACTAGACCACAACAATATTGGTAATATGTCGTTCATTTTGCCTCGTCAAGGTGGTTTTTGTATTATGTTTTCTTGTTTTAATTGATTTTTTTGTCTGGGTTTTAATTGAATTTTGTAAAACTAGTCTTTGTAAATATTATTCAGAAAAATAAAATTATGATACTATTTTATCCTTTTTTTACAATTTGTCACATTTTTAGTTGTTTAGTAGTTGCCCAATCAGAGAGAGACACGAGTTTTCGACTTCTATTTATATGAATTGTCTCAAGAGTTGTACGGACATGGCGATGATGAGGATAGATTGCGTTAGCCACATCACCAATACTGCTTCTGCTACTTCTCTACTTACATGTCTCTACAACGCAACACCTCTTCGCCGCCGCTCCCTTTGTCTCCTAAATGGTGGTTCTCAACAACGAAAGAATCAGCTCCGATGCTTCTCTGCTTCTTCTGATTCATTGCAGTTCGATTTCTCGCCACCTCCGATTGATCATGATCTTCTTGTAAGCTTCAATTGATTCCTTTGCCAATTTACAATTTCTTGAGTATAAAGTGTTTCAAGTCTAGGACTATGGAACAGTACAGTTATTGAAAAGTATAATTAGAATGCTATTAGAGATAAAGTTTAGGTTTTGCTATTTTTTCTCTTGTAAGTTTTCTGTTTCTGAGTAGTGTAATCATGCTAATGTATTGTGTCTGGACTTTTTGAAGGATACAATTAGTGTTGCTGGAGGTAAAGTTTCAGAAGATGGTATTGTTGAGAGTTTTGATAACGATGATGAGGCTTTGGAAGCATTTCATAATGGAGTTGTGGTATGTAACTTAAATTTGGAGCTTTATGGCTGTTTGGATTATGATTTTTGTTTGATCAAAAACTTGATCTATAGGTTATGGACCTCTCACATTTTGGGAGAATACGAGGTATATCTCCTTGTTTATCTCTAGTCTTATCTTGCTTTTTTGACATTGTTTTGATTCTAGTTAGCTATGATATTGACTATGATACCACCTAATCTTAGTTGTTTTAATTGCATCCTTGGTGATATTGCCATCAAGTTAGTGGAGACGATCGTGTTCAGTTCCTTCACAACCAAACTACTGCAAATTTTGAATGCCTTAGTGAAGGACAGGTGATTCTTTGAGGATATTTGCATTGATTGTGGTGTTGCCTCTGTGACTGGTAACCACTTGTGAATCTAATTGGTCGTTTTTGAAGGGATGTGACACTGTATTTGTTACACCAACAGCACGGACGATAGATATTGCACTTGCCTGGATCATGGTAATACTCCTAGTTTATGGGAGTAAGATAAATTTAGGTTCACTTTTAGTGGCTCATATATTTTATATGCAAGTCCTCTGCTTAACAGACTTTTGTTTCCAGAAAAATGCAATATTGCTAACGGTTTCTCCAACGACATGCCAAAGCATAATTGAGATGCTAAACAAGTATGTTGAAACATTCCTTCCTTATCTTGTACAAAAAAATTGCTAGCTTCTATAAAATTCAGGCTTTTTCTTTGAGAACCGTGAGGTTACTTATCTCTTATCTGTCTTCTCAGGTACATTTTTTTTGCTGACAAGGTAGAGATTAAGGACATCTCCAAGCAAACTTGCTTGTTTGCTTTAGCAGGACCTAAAAGCAACGAGGTAAGATGTAAAATGGTTTTTTAAGCAGAATGAGAAATCCATTCTCTGTTTAGCCTTTGTAGTAGTTCAAATACATTGTTTTTAATTGAAACAGATTATGTCTAAGCTTAATTTGGGAGATCTTATTGGGCAGCCATATGGTCAGAATCAGCATTATAGTGTAAGTTTTTTTCTTTAAAATCTCAAAGTAGTATTGTGAAGCTAAAAATGTTATAACAAGTCCCCTTCTTTGTCAGTTTGATGGAATGCCAATAACAGTTGGGGTTGGAAGTCTTATATCAGATGAAGGCTTTACTATGTTAATGTCACCAGGGGCAGCTGTTTCAGTCTGGAAGACTCTTTTATCTGAAGGTGCCATTCCGATGGGTTCTGTTGCCTGGGAGAAACTTAGAATCACTCAAGGTTAGTAAAACTATTGTCTGAATATAGGGGCCATGTGTTGCTCAATTTGGTTCTGCATCGATGCACAACTATTACCCATTAATCCCCAATATCTAATGTCTTGAGTTTTGTGGTCACTAGTAAAGGCATGATTGTTCAATATTTACCTAAAATATACAAGAAGCTCATAAAGATGGTTCTAAGAATTGGAAGGAGTGTTGTACGAAGCTTATTTGATGTCGTTTCCTTGACATTAGCAAGATCAGAATTGTTAGACTTACAAGACCGTTGATTTAGTGAACAAGCAGAGAAAATAATGTATTTCTGAGGCCAAATGCATTGATGATTTGTAGGAAGACCAGCACCTGAGAAAGAACTTAGCAAGGAGTTCAATGTTCTGGAGACAGGTCTATGGAACTCGATCTCTCTGAACAAAGGTATTTTGAGAAGCTTTTCCTCAATGAACTAAAAGATACAAGACATGCCTTGAGTAAACAATCTTCAAACATTGCAGGATGTTACAAGGGCCAAGAGACGATAGCAAGACTAATCACATATAATGGAATCAAGCAAAGGTTATGTGGACTTAATCTCTCTGCACCAGCTGAACCCGGGAGCATCATCACAGTCGATGGGAAAAAGGTTATGAGCGTTTGTGTGCATACCTTAGCAGCTCTAAAACAAAGAAGAGCTATTCCTTGATTATTCCAATAAACATTACTTTCAGGTCGGTAAGCTAACGAGCTACACTAGAGGAAGAAACAATTCTGGCCACTTTGGGTTAGGCTACATCAAGAAACAAGTAGCTTCAATTGGAAACACAGTGACTATAGGAGAAGAAGGCATTTCTGGAATCATAGCTGAAGTCCCTTATCTAGCGCGGCAACATCCTCCATCAGCTAACTCGAGTTCTTGAACAGAAGAGAAAGGAGATGATGCAAGGACACACACACACACTCACTGGTACTAAAAACAAAACTTGTGCCCACACTTATTTTGGAGATGCAAGTATATATCATGTTTTTGTTCCAATTAGAAATCGAAACATTATTTATTGATACATAAGTGAACTGATACAGAACTAACAGTTTAAGGTTGTCTAGAGACAGATCATATTAGGACAATCACAGCGACGCTTGTTATGACGTTTAGGAGTACAATTGCAGTAAATAGGACTGAGTCGTACATATGGATACCATGTACTCAATAGGTCATTTAAACATTGTTGTGCCCCATCTTCTGAACAGGAACCTCTGAACACTTGTTTCTTTGATGGACACCATTGTCTTCTCGCAGGAGTCACAATTGGCGCTTCACCTAACTCATCAACAAAAAGAAGACTTACATAAATGAAAGCTGGTTTGGATTAACTGGAGTTCAATAAGCAAAACTGTAATCTCAGTATTGAATGATGAGACCTTGTGAAAAGTGGCCTGGGAGAAGAGAGAATAAGAGACAAAAGGCCAAGTAGATTGCAGCCAACTTCATTGTTTTTTGTAAGTTTTCTTCTCTCTCTCTTTAGATTGGTTTTATGACTTTGTGGTGGTCTGGAAACAAGCACTAATATTTAAACTATATACATATACATTTGACTGTGCATTATATATCTTTGTATCTTTAAAGTTTGCCGTTTTGGGGTAATCCTATAAAGTCAGACTAAAACCAAATGGAATCTTTGTTTATGTAATTAGTTTTGACTGTGGAGATCTCTGACTAATCTACAAAACTTTATATGTTGTGAGGTTTTTACTCCACTCAAATTGTAAATTAAGTTTGTTTGTCAAACAATGGGATCAATTAAGCTTTATTCATAACTCAATTTCACTTCATAAAACCGCAAACAATACTGTTATGAAAATTATACGACTTTTTAGAGTCAAACTCTAATAAGAAAGATAGTTGATATTATCTTAACCAATTGACAAAAACATTTCTCCAGCGTAAATTAAGTTTGTAGCAACATAAAAGTTTGTATCTCCATAACTACATATATGAAATCTAATGCGATTATAACTCAACAAATAGATTAAGTCAAATTTTGTCGACATAATTATAACCATTTCCGTGACGTTTCTTCTCATCTACTTGCTTTTGTTCAAGAAAACAAATATTATAAATTTATTCTTTACATGTATATATTGTCTTGGTTCAAAGATTTTAGTGGCTCAATTTCTTTACACATGTCAATTAACTTCATATACATCATTTTTTATTTTTTATTTGTAGGGTCAAAATGTACTCCTTTTTTCTTCAGTTTTTACCTTTGTGGACTATCTTCACGATCTAAATCACATTATATCAATCAAAAAATAATAATAATAAATCTAAAAATGGAAATGGAGTCCCACTAGACCACATAAAGCGACATGCACTCAACTATAAGTAAGTGATCTTACCAGAACCGGTACGTCACTATCACCGGCGTGATGTTTTTGTCTCGACCTAATATCAAAAGTTCTTTGGCTTACTTTTTTGTCTACAAATGTGCAGATAAAGATGTGAAGTAATCTTGGTCTAGTGGCAAGTGGTAAGTTCACCGAAAGCAGGCATTATCTTACACTCAGGGATCGAGTCTCACTGCCTACATTATGTAGGAATTTAGCTGATGAATTAACTAATTGTGCCCCAATGTTGACAAAAAAAATGAATATGCAGACAGATTCGGCCATGGCATAAACCACATAAGTCATAACTTAGATCCCTTATATATTAGGGGTTGAAGATTTTTAGAGATTATAGAATTTTGTAGTATATAGGACCCAAAAAATTTAGAATTTATAGAATTTTATAATAATTAGAGTCCAAAATATTTAGAGTTTACATAATTTTTTAATAATTATGGCCTAAAACATATAGAATTTATTGATGTTTTTAATAAGCAATGCCAAAAAAAAATTATGTTAATATTTTTCCGAGTTTTAGAAATAAGTTGTTAGTTATCGTACGTGTTTGATTATACAATCTCATCCTTTCACTTTGTAAATATTTTATTTTTAAAAGCTAATGAATAAAAATAGCTCATATTATTAGAAAATATACTTAGAAGACAAAAAAAGTTTTAATTTTGAGTAGGGTCTTTCGATAACATCGGATCGGCTCTGTATGCGGACAACGATCTTTTCATGCAATCACAATTCGAGAAAGTTGGACGATAGTGGATTGTAATACAGATTCTGATTAATATTTGGTTCCTAATATGGTTAAGGATTACGTAGGATTTTATCAGTTTTACAGTTGTGCAAAATTTGATACTAAAATACAGCTGTTCTATTTCAAATTTGATGAACAAATCATCTAAACTTATGTCATCTCCTCTAATTTTAGTTAGAACTCTAAAATATTCGGTGGATCTGTTTTCGTCATTCTATTCAAATAACACGTTTTGTAACTCTGCACCGTTACCAACTATAGCCTTAGAACAGTTTATAAATGCTTAGGCCTTGGCTTGTCAAAAAAAAAACGATTGAAATTCATAATCTGTTTTTTATAAGAATTAAGCATCTTTGTTCCTAAATGATGCCAAACAAATACTTAAAATTTCACACAATAAAACAAAACCAATTGCTTTCATTAGTTGATGGTTATTGATACGTAGGAAAATGATTTAGAGCAATATAATTTGGGATCTTAAATAGACAGTATCTAATGGCAAATCATATTAGGACAACTACAGAGATAATTGGTGTTAGATTGATTAGTACAAGTGCAGGAGACTGGACTGAGTCTTACATATGGATAAAATGTAGCTAATAAGTTATTAAGACATTGTTGAGCTCCATCTTTTGAGCATGAACCACTGAAGACTTGTTGTTTTGATGGACACCATGGCCTTATCTCTGCAACACTCTTGTTTGGGAGAAGAGAGAATAAGACACAAGTAGCCAAGAAGATTGCAGCAAACTTCATCTTTTTGTTTTTATAAGTTTCTTCTCTTCTTTTTGTAATTGTCTCAAATTATGAATTTATGTGTTAGGTGAAGATAAAGGCACATATATACTTAGAGCGCAGGTCCAATATATCAAAAGCCTAAGAAAGAAATAACTATAATGTGATCCTTTGTTTCAAAATATGTCATGATTTTGTTCTATTTTTGACAATATCTATTACTTATAAATATTTTACTTTAAACAGGCACTACTATAATACATTTGAACTTTGACCACCAGAATAATGTAAAATATAGCCAAATAACGATTTTTTGACGAAATTGGTTAAAAAATCATATATAATTTTAAATTGGTCAAAAATTTGGTCACAATTTGCCATATGTTCTTGTAGTTATAATTATCATTAGATTTTTTAAAAAAAATTTGTACTTAAATATAAGAGCCTAAATGTGAAAATTTCATTATTTGCTTAGTATTGCTGGACATTGGGAGGAATTTTGTGGTCTTTTTTTATTTAATTAATTGTATGGAAATGAAATCTGCATTGCATATATGTTACAATAATTTATTATATAATTGATTCCTGCATGTTTATATGAAAATATATCAAAATTTAAATATGAAAACTTAATAAGTATATTAGATGACAGACATTTAAATATGTTACCAAAATTTACCTTCAAAATAAAAAAAGTTAAACATAAAAGTTCTTCAAAAAATATCTTACGTAGTACATTTTGAAAACAATTTTCGATTGAAAAAAATAAAAAGTAAGAGCAAGTTATCGATGAAAGTGTAGATTCCATAGTCTTTGAAAGGAGGCATGTACTTTTTCTTAATAGTATATAAAACTTGTCAATCCAATGAATGAAATCAAATATTATTTAGGTGGAATTAATTGATTCACTAAATTTAGTGATTGTATAAATCTTTGGGATCAGTGATTTGAGTATGAGAGTATTGTTGTCTTGGTGATCCATTGTAAAAGTGAACTTCGAAGATTCTAAGATGTTTCAAAGTTCTCATTGAAAATTGAAACCATTATTATTATTGAAAAGTTCTAAGAAATGTATATCATGAGAACAATCAGCTAGCTGTAAAAGGATCTCTAGTCTCAAAGTATATCAATGGAGGATTGAACTAGCTAGGGCAAGCCAAGTGAGGACAATAACATTGATGTCTCTTACGAGGAAGAGAAGTGCATTTGCAATCGGACGGAGTTTCTTCTCCAACATCATACCATGTGCGCATTAAGTCTTCAAAGCATTGTGTAAAATGGTTTAATTTGCATGAGCCATCAAATATTTGTTTCCTTGATGGACACCAAGGCCTTATCTCTGCAATGGCTGGGCTTATGATGAAGGAAAGTAGAACACAAGAAACTAAGAAAATTGTAGCCAACTTCATTCTTTTGTTACAGTTTTTATTTATTTATATATATATATATATATATATATATATATATTTGTATAATATTCAAGATATATAATAGTTATAGCTGTAGGGTATATATATACATGAATGATTGACTCTGCATCTTACAAAAATCTTGTTTTGGGTAATTAATTAATCCAGTCAATGTTGAAACTTTGAAAAATGGAATTTTTATTATCATATCTAGAAATAATTTTATTGAGATACCAAAGAATAAAGTATTTCTCCTAGTTATATATGGTAATCCAATTTTTTGAAATAGTAAAGATATGCATTTAAAGATATTCTTGTCCAAATAAGATGTTTTACCTGTTTGAATAATTAGATGTAATATGGTTTTTAATTGTATTAATAAACGATTTACCTTTACAATAAGTGTTTCTATAAGTTGTTATTTAAAAAAATTTCAATAATTGGATCGTCAAGATTCTGGCGCTTTTGTCTTGTTTCTTCTTTCAAACTCTTCTTATTTCGAATTTTTCTAGTTAATTACTGTTTTCTTGGAGTTACAAAAACCCTAATTAATTATTTAAAAACTCTACGGTAAGATCATGGAGACTCCGGATGATTCTCAAAGAAGAAAGTGTTTTGAGTTTTGTTTTTGTTAGGTGCTCTTTTAATTATGGGTCGTTTCTGGTTTGTGCAGTTCAAGCAAGTACCTATTATCCCTACTGTGAACTTCAATGACGCTGAGTTCGTAAGAAAGTTTAATGATTTGATGAAGACATCCCCCAAGTTTTAGGCAACGCACTTCAGAATTTGGAGTATGTTTCTGATCATTCTTAATTTAGACTTTCAGAATTTTTAAGTCGTCTCTATAAATCACCTATAATCTTCTTCTTTTTTTTCTTGTAGTGAGTCTATCACAAACATGCATAGAAATTTGTTTTCTTTTCTTTGGTTGCATTTTCATATATTTACCAACTTGCTGTGTTTGTGTTTCAATGAGCATGTACGCGAATTAATGAGAAAATATGGTGAAGATGGAAGTGGTGAAGAAGAAAGTAGTGAAGAGAAGACTGAGGAAAGTAGTGAAGAGAATACCGAGAAAAGTGGTGAAAAAGAGTAAGAATTATCAGAGATCTCGTAGAACAAATTCACTACAAGTCTCTGAATATCATGCATTTTATTCTATAATAAATTAGGATTTCTCGTGTTTATTTTTATAACTTGTGTTCTAAGAATAGAGGAAAGTACCTTGTAAGAGATATTAATTATGGTGGATGATACAATTGTGATTTGTTTTTTTAATGTTTTTATGCTGCTTACGATAACATGAAAGGAGAATAACATGCTAGTCGTTACTAAGTGAGAATGTGATTTTCCCAAACCACTCTAGTGTCAAGGCTAATTTCAAATTTACGCAATGAGATCTAACATTCGGTTGGGTCACTTTTGACTGATTGGGCCTAGCCCAACGTCAAAAGCCTCTCTACAGAATGGCATACCAAATATACGCAACGATATCTTGATCCGGTTTAGCCATTTTAGTTTTGGTTTACGGAAAACCATAACTATTGACACTCTGGAGTCTTTGCTACCAATAATGTGAACTTAGAAATACCAGTTGAATGTCACGGTACACCGGACCAAATCTTACTGGAAACTCTCTTGCAAAAAATACAACACAAATCAGACTCACTTGACATAGCTGGTGTTAGAATTCCATCGCCAATAATCATGGAAGTTCCCATTAGGACTCTTTTGTCTCCAAAGCTTCTTCAAAACTTGATTCATGGGTTTAACCTTGAGATGGTGACCATGAGCACCTGCAATTTCTATGGCTTCAACATCAAGAGAATCAGCTCGTTTGGGTTTTCTCATTAATCTTCTCCCGAAAAAAAAAATTTCTTGAAATTTGAAATTAATTAATCAATAAAAGAATATTTACAAGAAAATAACTGTAAAAAATTAATTCAATAATGTTTCAAAGAATAAAGAACGCTATTCAACTCATTCTCACTTGAAACCATCTCTACATTAGACTATGGAGCTTATGAGGAGCAAAATAGTTAAACGAAGTGATGCGGTCGCGGATTGTTTGTCGATGAAACGTGTGAGAGATGGAAGAGACGTATAGGTGCGACCGTGAATCCTACCATTACACTCACACCACACATAATAAACCAGCACTTGAAACACCATCTTGAGAAGGATAGAATCCTTGATATCTCGTTGGGTGGTAGTGAGGCAAGTGATAGTTTCAGTCCAGTATGGTGTGACGTTAAAACCCAAGAAACCCGAACATAAATCATGCCAAATGGAGAAAGAGCAAAAAATAAGTAATCGTGTGTCTCATTTCGCACCCCACATAAAATATATGCTTGATCTCTCCCCCAAATCTGCATCTTATCTCCAATGGAGAGCCTATTGTTGATCACAAGCCAAGCAATAAATGAGAACCAAGGAGTACCTTGGGAAAACCATAAAAGACGGCTCCATGATACCTTGGGATGCTCTGTGACAATCTAACTCCAAGTGGCACTTGATGAAAAAGACTCACGGTAATTGTCCTGTGAATGAAGCCAAAGATAGACATCATCACCAGCGCCTTGAAGAGGAATATGTAGATCTCGTATAGCTGTGATGATATCTCCAAAACCTCTGTCATGTACTTGTGGAAACCAGGAGGAGTCTGAGATAGCTTCACGAACCTGATCATTACGAGGAACTCGAAGGTAACGAGACCCATAATCACATGTCATATCAATTATCTTCCCCCAATGGACTCCAATTATCAAACCAAAAGAAAGCCTTGTCACCTAACGAGTAGGCAAGGGGCCGAAGTTTTAAGAGTTTATGCTAGATCCAAGAGCCTTTACAACCACTTCTCACCTCCCAAAAGGATCCATTTTTCAGCAAATTCTCAGTTATCCAAGCAACCCAAATAGAGTCTTTTGAAGTGAATCTCCAGATAAGTTTTAGTGCAAAGATAGTAGAAGAATCACGAAGACTATGCATACCTAAACCACCTTCATCATGTGGCAAGCAGACAAACCATGAAACCTTGGCTTTGCACGAGTTAGTTGGTGAACTTGGCCAAAGGAAAGCCGAGCATATTCTTTCAATCTCATCCAGACAGTGATTGAGAAGCTTAAAAGATGCACACCAGAAGTTTTCAATGCTAGTAATAACAGATTTTATGAGTTGCAAGCGACATGCAAGTGATAAGCCTTTTGTTGCCCAAGAAGTCATACGACCTTTACTTTATCTATAAGAGGTGCATATTCGAGTTGTGTCATTGATTTAGTGGTTAGAGGCAGACCAAGTTACCGAATATATAAAGTATCCTGAACAATTCCCACACTATTAGCAGCAAACATAAGAGCCGAATTACCCCTACCTCCAAAGAAAATTGAGGATTTTGCCGGATTGATAAACAGTCCATACATGTCTCTAAATTCCATCATAACCGCAAGAATCCATGTCAAAGATTCAACCTTTCCATCTGAGAAAACTAGGATATCATCAGCAAAGCATAGATGGTTAATGTTGTTCTCCTTACAATAAGGATGATATCCAAACCAAGACTAAGAAGCTGCTTGATTTAATAGTTTGGAGAGAACATTGTTTAGGATGACATATAGATAGGGAGATAAGGAACAACCTTGGCGAATACCTCTTGAGCTATGAAAAAACCCTTCAAGCTCACCATCCAAAGAGACTGCAAACATGGTTGTGGATATGCAGACTTGAATCCATTTGATAAATAACTCTGGAAAGCCCCTTGCTTGTAACACTGAGACAATGAAACCTCAATCCATTGTATCGAAAGCCTTGGCAGTTAGAGGTGGGCACGAGCCGAGTACTTACTAATTTTCATATACTTATGGTTTGGTTTGGTTTGATTTGCTTGAATAATAAAATTTAATACTTATATTTGTCTTGCTTGAACAAGTATTTGTGAAAATAAGTACTTGCAAAAATAAGAAATACTTATAAGTTACTTGACCCGATTTGTTAATTGTTCAAAATTGCTAGTTTTATTTGTCAACAATTGGATTGACAAGTCCAAGTCATAGCTTAAACCTCACATCTTAAAATATCAGCTAAATCAATTTAATTTTAAGGATAAATATCAACCAATAATTATATTTTAATACAACTTTTTAAAACTTTAATAAATAATTGTTTAGGTAAAAGATTTATGTGATAGAGATTTAAAATATTAGATTTAACATCTAACTATTAAAAAAATTTATAGTTATGTTTTTTCAAAATATTAATCTATAAAATGTAACGAGTCAAGTATTAATGAGCTGAGTATTGATTTTTTTATTAATATTTGTTATTTGACTTGTACTTGTAAGTAATGAAATGAACTTACTTATTACTTGACTTGACTATATTAGTTACTTAGTTTTTTATACCAAGTCACGAATACGAACCGAGTAACGAGTAATTACTAATTTGAGCCCTATTAACGAATACGAGCCCTATTGGCAATGTCGAACTTGATTGCACAACGTGAAGGGATATTAGGCTTGTGATAGTCTATTACTAATTCTGTGGCAAGTAACACATTTTCCAACAACAGTCTCTGCTTTACAAAACGCACACTGATTAGGCTTAATGGCATTTGGTAGAATGAGTTTCAGGCGATTGGCAAGAAGCTTGGAGATAACCTTGTAGATAAGATTACAGCACGCAATGGGTCTATATTCACACATAGACAGTGGTGAAGATTTTTTGGGGACTAAGGCCAAAACCGTAGCATTGACGCTAGACGGAATGAAGCAGTATATGAAGAAAGACTGTACTATAGTGATAAAATCTGGTCCAACTATCGACCAAACAGCCTTTTAGAACTCCATTGTATAACCATCTGGACCTGGAGACTTGTTAGCCGGCATGGAGAAGACCACTTTCTGAATTTCTTCAGGAGTTATAGGTGCCACAAGACGAGCAGTTGCGGATGCAGGGCAATGGTAATCAAGTAAGTCACGAAGTAGAGGGCTACTACCCTCCAAGGAATGAGTTTGGCTGGACTGTAGAAAATTGGTAAAGTAAGATACTGCCTCTTGTTTTATAGCATGCAGATCAATAAGAACTTCACCCGCTTGAGATTGCAACTGCTTGATAGCATTACGAGCTGCTCTTGTTTGGAAAACTCTATGGACAGTTTCAAGAATATATATATACATAACAAACACATGATTTCTATAAAGATTTAAAAATTAAAGCTTGAATAACACAAGATTTTGCAATAATTTCGAAATCCATTACAATCCACTCTCCAACAACCCATTCTACATCAAAGAAAAATCAGTTGAGCAAAAGTTTTCGAACGTCTCTCATTTCTATGGTTCGGGTACTTTTTATCTTCTTCCAGTTTTCTTTAAAACGAATCATAAATCTCAAATTGATTTGAGGTTTTCTTTTATTTCATCCTATTTATATAAAATAAAGGGGCATGTAATTTTACTTTATAGTAGATCAGACTTGTCAATCTAATGAATAGAATAAATGTTATTTTAGTAGAATTAATTGATCCACTAAATTTAAGGATTCTATAAAATATTGGGATCAATGTTGAGTTTGAGAGTACTGTTGTCTTGGTGATGTATTGTAAAAGTTGAACTCTTTAACAATTCAAAGAGGTAATGAGATATGTACTTCGAAGTGGTAATGAAAATAAAACATTGTAATAATTATCATTGAAAATTTATAAGAAAAATATATTATTCTGATACTATCTTATGATCTCAGTATTGTTCTTGAGACGGACGCAAATGTGATTGCAGAAAAAGTAGGGATAACTGGCAATGATCCTAATGCCTCTTTTGTCTGAGCAGGTAGAATAAGATCATTTGCCTTCAAAATTACATCTTATTGATACAAAAAGTTACATTAATCCGACTTCTCAAGTAACACTATAACTACTGATATTGTAACATTTCTCTGTTTTGTTTTTCTTTCAGACAATAAGTCAGGCACTTGCAACTGCAAGAGAGCATTTGACAAAGTCACTTCTGAAACAATGATGTTGTTGTTTGGTTATATTGGTTGTTGTTATTGTCGTGGGATTGTGTGTTGTGTCAACTATTATTGACAAGGTCAATAATTTTGACTAATATAAGAAACTTTGAGGTTGTAGCTACTAATATAAAACAGAAACCACTTGGTAATATAAGTATGTATGATTATGAAAAGACTCAATTAAGTATTGTATGTATGTTGTTTTGAATATTAAATATGTAAAGATCCAATGAATACAAATTTGGATAACTAAAATAAATTGATAATAGAACTCAATAGTCAACATCATCTACATTATCTACTTGTAAAGATGCTGATAAGTTACAACTATTACTTGCATACTCAAATCTTTCTCTGACTCGTATTTGTGTGTGGTATTTAAAGGGTTTTATATAGTTTTTTTGGTATTGCTCGATGTAGTTGGATCTCATATAATCTATTGAGCAAAAAATGGGTTAAAAAATATTAGATAAAGACAAAGTTTTCACGACTTGGTTGAGTGTTTATTATAACCGTTAAACCGAATCAGCATCCTGAGTTATCAGAAAAAAGGTTACAACAACAATGTATTATTGGAGTTGGCCAATTGGTATAGGTTCTCATACTATTGTTTATTTAAAAGTCAACCTGAGACACTCTTTTCCTTTTTGTTTCTTTCCCACAGTCCAAAAAAATGTTTAAGGGCAACACTGTACTTCACACAATTCAGAAACAAAATAATCAACAAAAATAATAATTAAAAAAAAAGGAATTACGTCAAAATGTCGACATAACTTGGCGTGTGGCTACAAAATTGAGGGAATTGGATTCGAAAGTCTTCGCTTTTTAATAACCAACACACCAAAATTCTAAACCCTTCGTCCAACTGCAAACGCCCTCACGATGTCGACATTACTTGTATTTTTCTCCAACTTGGTTTCGTCTGGATCGGGTTTTCGGATTCTCGTATATAATTATTGCTACTTATGTTTTGGGTTTACGAGAATGTGACGCAAGTTCTTCACTTTTTTTATGATCCCGAGGATTTCTTAGACTCCAATGTCCTTCTTCAATGTTCGTCAATCAATCCTTTCGTCGTTTTCAATGCTTTTGACTTTGGAATTGCCGGACAAAAAAACTGATTTTGTGATTTGAATTCTGGATTTTCTTTAGGTTCTTGGGAAATTGGTTCCTCAATTCATGTTTGAATCAGATAAAGACTCTCTCTCAGGTAGGTTTTTCATCGAACACCACATCAACTATTTAGTACTAGGAGTTTAAAGATTCATACTTTCCTTTTCTCAATTTCAAGTTTTTCCTTTTTATTTGACTTGGGTAGAGATTGCCAAAGTTCTGAATATATATAAATTTGGTAATTCAATTGACTATGAATCTGCTCTGATGTGATTGATTTGTTACAATGGTCCTCTGTTCAAAGCAACAGAGTCCATTTTGCAGATAGTTCCTGAGACAATCGTTGCTACTTCTTCTAGTCTTTGCAATGCTAGCGAGTCAGACCTTTGTCGTGATGATTCCGCTGCGTTTCTCCTTAAATTTGTAGCCATTGCTTCCATTCTTTTAGCTGGAGCTGCAGGTGTAGCTATACCACTCATTGGCAAGAATCGTCGGTTCCTTCGAACCGATAGTAATCTCTTTGTGACTGCTAAAGCTTTTGCAGCTGGTGTGATCTTAGCCACGGGTTTTGTTCACATGTTGGCCGGTGGTACGGAAGCGTTGACCAATCCATGTTTACCTGATTCACCTTGGTCTAAGTTTCCTTTCCCAGGATTCTTTGCGATGGTTGCTGCTTTAGTCACTCTGTTTGTGGATTTCATGGGGACTCAGTACTATGAAAGGAAGCAAGAGATGGAAGGTAGTGAGTCTGTTGAACCTTCTGGCCGTGAACAATCACCTGGTATTATTGTTCCCTTGGTTGCAGAAGAAACAAACGATGAGAAAGTGTTTGGAGAAGAAGATAGTGGTGGAATTCACATTGTTGGCATTCATGCTCATGCTGCTCACCATACACATGCTCATACTTCATGTGATGGTCATAGTAAAATTGACATTGGTCATGCTCATGGACATGGCCACGGGCATGGACATGGGGGTTTAGATGGCGGAAATGGAGCTAGGCATATCGTTGTTTCTCAGGTACAAATGGCTGTTCCTTTTTACTGATTCTTACAGAGACTCTCTTTGTATGTTCAAGGACATTATTCACCAGACATCTTATGCTACCTATGACTGCACTTGTTCACACACAAATGTCATTGGTTTATCCATCTTATTTGAGTTCTTATAATCTTTCAAAAAGATCAAATTTTGGCGTTTATTAATCTTAGATTACTAATATTGTTGTTAGGTTCTGGAGCTTGGAATTGTTTCACACTCGATCATCATCGGTTTATCCCTTGGAGTATCCCAGTCTCCTTGCACAATCAGGCCTCTAATCGCAGCACTATCATTCCACCAATTCTTTGAAGGATTTGCTCTTGGTGGATGCATCTCTCAAGCACAATTCAGGAACAAATCAGCAACCATAATGGCTTGCTTTTTCGCCCTCACAACCCCGATAGGGATAGGTATTGGAACTGCAGTTGCCTCATCTTTTAATCCTCACAGCGTTGGAGCATTGGTGACTGAAGGTATCTTAGACTCACTCTCTGCCGGTATTCTTGTGTACATGGCTTTAGTGGATCTCATAGCTGCTGATTTCTTAAGTACAAAAATGAGCTGTAACTTTAGACTTCAAATTGTATCTTATGTAATGTTGTTCTTAGGAGCTGGACTCATGTCTTCTCTTGCCATTTGGGCTTAGTTAGATTGTAAGATTCTATAGTTTCTGCTATAGTTACAAATAAAGTGTATAGTTCTTTCTATAGAGTTAAATAAATCAGATCTTCTTACGAATCTGTTTTCTCTTTGTTCCTCCAACTCATGACTGCTTGGCAGATACGTTTATTGATGTTGAGGTTAAGAGAAGAACCACAAACTCATAGCTAACTAAACTTCAAAGATAATGTGGTCCAATATTCACAATTGCACTAAACAAGTCTTGATTGTTCAAAGATAATGTTAGATCTGAGCAAAAGACAAGAAAGAAACATAACAGCGTTGCATAATTTGTGGTTCCACAGTTTAAAATGTCATCCATTGATCCTTTCAAAAGGTGGGCTAAACCAGGAACAATCACAAAAGATAACAATACAGTTTAGTAACAACAAACTGAACCAAGAATGTAAAAGTTTTATAATAAAGACATGATTTTTAAACCACTCAAAAGCTAAAGCTTAAACAATATCTTCTTCTTTGTGGGTTTCAATGGTAACATCAGAAGTAGGATAAGCCACACAAGTGAGAACAAATCCACCCGCAATCTGTTCATCATCAAGGAAACTCTGGTCAGATTGATCAACAGATCCACCTACAACTTTACCAGCACAGCTAGAGCAAGAACCAGCACGGCATGAGTAAGGCAAATCAATTCCAGCTTCCTCTGCAGCATCAAGAACGTAAACGTCATCTTCACACGCAATCTCTTGTTCACCTTCTGGTGTGATGAACTTGACCTTGTAAGTAGCCATGGCTGTAACACGTCCACCACGAGCAGAGCCTGATTTGAGACCAAAGAGAGTTTGAGTGTTGGCTGAAGGAAGGGAACGGAGAGTGATGGGAGCTGGGCTACGGCGGATGAAGGAAGTTCCAACGATAGCGCTTGAGAGAGCAGTAGAAGCCATTTTTGAAGATAAAGTTGAAGTTTTTCTTTGCTTACTTTCTTTTTGGCTTGTGGAAATGGCGTGGAGGGTGAAGAGGAAATTTAAAAGGATGTGAGATTGCTGTAAGAAATCCTATCTGCCACGTGGCGTTAATTGTGTGGGTCAATGGATTATCTTCTTTGTGGGTGATTTTAGTTTATTTTTTGTGATGTGTGATTGTGTTTGACACACTTTACAAAAAAACACTATCTTCTATAGGTGAGTTTTGCGTGGACTCATTTGAAACACCTCACACATTATTCGACCTTGTTTGTATCGAAAATAATGTTCTTTATTTCGGAGATTTTCATCCATATAAGCTGTGGACTGAACTTCTTTCTCTTTCCCCAAATCTCTGTCTTCTCCCTAACTCTCAATTTCATCGCTTAGGATTCTCCTCCGATTCTTCAGTTTGTTATCTTCTTCTTCACTTCACTCTCTTTTTACTGAAATCAATCTTCGATTATCATCTGCTTCATCGTATATTAAGCTCTTTTTTGGTGGATCGATTTCGTAATCAAATGAACATGTATCTCTAGCTACTTCCTTTTTTAGATCTGTGAAGTTTGTAGTTTTGATTTTGTCTTATTATAGATCGATAGGAAAATCTTCAATCTTCCGGGGACTGTTCTTATCGATGAAGATCACGAATGGACGATTCCGTGTCGTCTCCCTTTTTCTTCTTCTCTTATCTGCATCTCGTTTAATCTCAGCTGCTAATTACTCTCCAACTGAGAAAATTCTGTTGAATTGTGGTGGTTCTTCTGATTCCGTTGATTCAGATAACAGAACATGGATTCCCGATGTCAAATCCAAGTTTTTGTCATCATCAGGAGACTCCAAGACATCGGCGGTTTTGACACAAGATCCTTCTGTTCCCGAAGTTCCTTACATGTCGGCTAGAGTTTTCCGATCTCCTTTCACTTATACGTTTCCTGTAGCAGCTGGTCGTAAGTTTGTGCGTCTTTACTTCTACCCGAACTCATATGATGGTCTCAACGCGACAAACTCTCTCTTCTCTGTCTTCTTTGGACCTTACACTCTCCTCAAAAACTTCAGTGCTGCTCAAACTGCGGAGGCGTTAACTTGCGCTGTCATCGTCAAGGAGTACATTGTGAATGTGGAAGGTGGAACATTAAACATGACTTTCACACCGGAGTCAGCTCCTTCTAAAGCGTATGCTTTTGTGAACGGGATTGAGGTGACTTCAATGCCTGATATTTACAGCAGCACTGATGGGACTTTGACGTTAGTGGGATCCTCTATTTCTATAACCATAGATAACAGTACTGCTCTCGAGAATGTTTATAGGCTCAATGTCGGAGGGAATGATATCTCACCTTCTGCTGATACTGGTTTATATAGATCGTGGTACGATGATCAGCCTTATATATATGGTGGAGGCCTTGGATTCCTTGAGACTGCGGATCCTTATATGACGATCCAGTATCCTACTGGCACTCCTACGTATATTGCGCCTGTCGATGTCTATTCAACGGCTAGGTCGATGGGTCCAACTGCCAGTATCAATCTCAACTATAATCTCACTTGGATTTTCAACATTGACTCTGGATTCATTTACCTCGTCAGGCTTCACTTCTGTGAGGTTTCTTTGAACATCACTAAGTTCAACCAACGGGTGTTCACAGTCTACCTCAACAATCAAACAGCTGAGCCCTCAGCTGATGTGGCTGGCTCGACACATGGAAATGGGATTTCGTTGCATAAAGATTATGTGGTGAATCCTCCAGATGGGAATGGACAGCAAGATCTGTGGCTTGCCCTTCACCCAGACCCAACTAACAAGCCTCAATATTACGATGCTATTCTTAATGGAGTAGAAATATTCAAGATGAATGCCACGGATGGTAATTTGGCAGGTCCCAATCCCATACCTGTGCCAAAGGTGACTGCAGATCCCCCCAGAGTCCTAAGCCCGACTACTGGTCAATCACAAAGCCATAAGGCTGTTGTTGCAGGCGTAGCCAGTGGTGCGGCAGTTCTGGCACTTGTCATTGGTTTCTGCGTATTTGCGGCTTACCGCATACGTAAAAGCGGTGATTACCAGCCTGCAAATGATGCAACATCAGGGTGGCTTCCACTGTCTTTGTATGGAAACACACATTGTGCTGGCTCGGCAAAGACTAACACAACAGGAAGTTATCTCTCCCTTCCGTCAAGTCTATGCCGTCACTTTTCATTTGCTGAGATCAAAGCAGCTACAAAAAACTTTGATGAATCCCGAGTGCTCGGTGTTGGAGGTTTCGGCAAGGTTTACAGAGGAGAGATTGATGGAGGAACTACAAAGGTAGCCATCAAGCGAGGCAACCCAATGTCTGAGCAAGGTGTCCACGAGTTCCATACTGAGATTGAAATGCTATCAAAGCTTAGACACCGTCACCTTGTGTCATTGATTGGATATTGTAAAGAGAACTGTGAAATGATCCTAGTGTACGATTACATGGCTCATGGGACAATGCGAGAGCATCTCTACAAAACCCAGAATTCTCCTCTGCCGTGGAAGCAACGTCTTGAGATATGCATCGGGGCAGCTCGAGGCTTACACTATCTACACGCTGGTGTAAACCACACGATCATCCACAGAGATGTCAAGACAACAAACATTCTATTAGACGAGAAATACGTGGCCAAGGTCTCTGATTTTGGGCTCTCAAAGACTGGTCCTACACTAGACCACACACACGTAAGTACCGTCGTGAAAGGCAGTTTTGGCTATCTTGATCCAGAGTATTTCAGACGGCAGCAACTAACTGAAAAATCAGATGTCTACTCCTTTGGGGTCGTTCTATTCGAAGCCTTATGTGCACGACCAGCTTTGCACCCAACACTGGCAAAGGAACAAGTAAGCTTAGCTGTGTGGGCACCATACTGCTACCAAAAAGGCATGCTTGATCAGATAGTCGATCCTTATCTCAAGGGCAAGATCACATCAGAATGCTTCAAAAAGTTTGCTGAAACCGCGGCGAAGTGTGTACTAGACCAGGGCATTGAGAGACCGTCTATGGGAGATGTTCTTTGGAACTTAGAATTTGCATTACAGCTTCAGGAAAGCGCAGAGGAGAGTGGGAAAGGAGTTTGCGGTGACATGGACTTGGATGAGAATAAGTACGATGATAGCAACTGTAAAGGGAAGAATTGTAACAGCCTAACTCCAAGCCCATTTAAGGTCCAAACTTCCAACTCTAGGGCACCTCTACTTGTTAGAGTGTATAAAAAGAGAGGCAAGAGTTCCCTCTCTTCACACACCCTCTCTACGGCGAAACCCTGCCCATTTGTAGACCTTTCGCCGCCGCCATCTCCGCCGCCGTCATCTCAGACGCCGCCGGTCACCGAAGTTGTTGAAGTAAGTTTTTCCGATTTATTATTTCGGCCATAACTTTCTCATCCGAACTCTAATTTGAGCTATCTACATATCAATCTGTAGATATTTCCGAGGCGAATCCAACGCCACCAAACGCTTCATATTCCGTTGCCGGACGCGCCGTCACGTGCTTCCCGGAGTCTTTTTGGAAAATCCAAATCGCTCGGATCTGTCTGATTTTTTGGTATGTTATAGTTCTTGCCATGGGTTGTTCAGATCTAGTTTTGGTTTTGTCACATTCGTTTTGGTTTACGAGTTGAGGTTGTTATAAGTTTGAAGGGTAAAATGGTCATTTTGGTCAATGGTTGACCCAAATTAGAATCTAGTCTTAAGTAGTCTCTGATATCATTTTGAGCAATCCGATATTAGTAATTCTCATTCCATATCTGAACTTTCCGTTTTTGGCATGTTTCCATTTTTAGAAAGTTTCTATTTTTAGCAGTTCAGAAAAGAAGATTGTATTTTTTGTTGCTAAGGTGAGAAACTAGAATTGTGTTTCCATTTAGCGCTCTTATTACAATAAATCTCTAATTTAGTTTATGAATTAAAACATGCATGTGACAGTATCTAAATAATAATAGATGCGTCATTGTTTGTGTTTGTACTATTATATAATATGTAAGCAAATATATATATGTATCACATAGAATTCATAGGATTAAAGGATTAAAACTATTGTGTGATTAATTGTTGTTTGAGCATGATAAGGTGTATTGATGTGTTGTGTTAGACGTGAGTGTTGAGAGCTCATGATATGGCTAGTTCGAGAGTGTGTTGTGGCCTGTAGACCCAGACTCTCGGACTATTACTCTGTTTCAGAGTAATGAATATGCTGTCTAGGAAGGCCGCTTCGGTGTGTCCGGTTATAGCGTGTCTGGCCGTCTTTGTCCCTTCGGTGTGTCTGGTGAGATGTGCCTCCTTTATAGTTGTGTGAACCGTTTCGGTGTGTCCGGTGATTGCGGTCGAGCTGTCCTTGTCCTTCGGTGTGTCCGGTGGGACGTGTCCCGTTGAGTGTGTTTATTGGGAAATGGTCGCTTCGGTGTGTGCGGTTATAGCGTACCTGGCTGTCTTTGTCTCTTCGGTGTGTCTGGTGAGACGTGCTTCCCTTGTGTGTATGTGTGACACTGAGTAGTCATATTCTTGGGTGTGGTAGACACCGTGCTTGTTCTGTGTATTTTAGCCATAGATTTGCTTTAGATTGTTGCTATAAGTCGTTATGGTGGATTCATGAGTCTTTAGACGCGTTTCTCGCTGAGTAATCCAAATTACTTCATTCTCCTTTTTCCAATTTTTCAAGTGAGCCTGATATCGTGCCTGATAAGCAATAAAATCGATGCAGTTGTTCGATTTTAATAAACTATTTTTTTTGGATTTATTTAATGTATTTTGGATACGGTTTGATCAGTTATTTTGGGAGTTAAACCAATTTGGAGTTATTGATTTTATAAGACTCTTTTGGAATTTTTATTTAATTAAGTAAGATTTCTATTTTTATGAAGAAAATTTTAGACTATTATTTTGGAGGAATTGAGTTGTTTCAAGAACGACAAGAGTTCTGATGTGTATGAAGGGAATGTGACGGACTCTGAGGAGCAGTGGAATAGACATGAGCATCGGTGGTCGGAGTTTGGCCAGGGAAGATTCAGATGGACTCACTCCAAGTGCTGTGTTTTCTCAGATCATGAATCCTAAAGGACGTTAGAAAGTCTTAAAACACGGTAAACTACTACCTTTCTAAACCGGCTCCATCTAAACCAGGCGGGTTCGTTTCTCCTTTCTTTTATGTCCTTAACTATTTATTATTTACTTTGGTGTTATTTATATTTAGAATTTTGGAATTGTGTATTTGATACTACCACGTAAAAAAAAGGCTGTGGACTGGTTGCAACCCTTTAAATTATCAACATAGCTTAAAATTCTAAGTGAAATTAATAGAAATTTTCGGATTTGTTAAGGTTTTCTTTTGGATTTGGAGCAAAATTAAGTAAAACGTAGCATTTTATTTAGCACAACGGCAATAATCGATTCAGACTAACGACAATTTATCAAAGTTAAATGAGGATTAATGTTCTGTTAATTTCGATTAATAACGGTTCTAAATTTACCAAAACTTGCATTTTTAAAAAAGAAAGAAAAAATCGTATTTAATTTGACAAAAATTATATTAAAATGATTCTGTTTCCGAAAATAAATATTTTATATGTTTTATTAAATAGTTAGAGATTTTATTAAAATGGCTCTTCTTTGGTGCTTTAACCAATGACATGTCTTATCTCTTTATACACTTATACACAGATGTGGAGTTCGTCCTTGATTACCGAAGCTCACAAATAACTAAGGAATCATTGGATTGGCCTAACTTTCCAACTATAATTTGGAGATTTTTCTAGCCTGACAAGTTTATTCAAAGGTTTCATTATAGTTTTAATTATTCGTGTTCTAAATTACAAAGTTTATTAACTGGTTCGTAATGTTAAATACTGTTTAGAATTCGTGTTTTTGTGGATAAGTATTTCAAATTTAGATTCAATTTTTTAATTGAGTAAGGTTCGACAAAACAAACAAAAAAATATTTGGAGATTTTCATCAATAAAAGCTGTGCACTGGTTGAAAACTTGAAATATCATACCTAGGATGAGTTTAAATTCGTTCGCTTAAGCCCATCAATTGGGTTTCAAATATCCAAAAGCCCACTTCCATATTTCACTCGTAAAGGTTTCTTATTTCCTATACATCAAAGAGCGGACAATTTATCAACGTTACCAAAATCATTGCTTTTTTCAGTAGTTTACATCTCTCATTAATATAAACAAAAGTTTTTTATTTAAAAATTTGTATTTTAACAATAAAGCAATAAATAAAAGGTGTTATACATTCGAAAACAGTGTGTCTTAAAAGTTAAAACCAACCAGTCTACCAATAAAACTAAAAGTCAGTGTTGAACAACTTTTTTCATTTTACTTCAGAAGTTGTCCAAAATGGAAGCTTTCCTATAAATGTGAAAACAAATCTGAGTATAATTAAGGGATGTGATAATGGGTAATCCGACATAATCTAAATCTACATGGATAATAGATATTATTGAATATGTTTGATCTGTTTATTTATTTTATGAATTAAAATTTAAATACTTAAACTCGAATATATCATCTAATGAGTTATATTGGATATTTATATATAAAAATTATACAATATATAAATAATAATAAAAAATTTAAGAGAACTATGGTTTTGATTGGGAACCGTTTTTATACTAGTTTCTAGTTTTTGTTTTTGGAAAAATTACTTTTTAGCCAATTACGATTTTGTAAAAACAGTTTTTACGTGATATCTTATCATTCGAGTTTTTGGTTTTTGTTCCCCTAAAAACTAGAAAAAACTAGTTTTTGAGAAATCAATGTTAATTTCTCTAAAATCCAAACATCAACTTTTCTAGTTTTGAAAAAAAAACTAATTTAAAATCTAAAAACTAAAATCTAAAAACTAGTGCATCCATTTATAGCATATATATATATATGCTAATTTTTTTATATTTTTATACATATTGATGAAAGAAATTATTTTTTTATAGATATTTTATATATTTTTCTGTAATTTTTATATTTATACATATTTATAAATATAAAAAATTGGTTTTCTACAAATATTTAACATATTTAAATTCTTATATTTTTTAATGATCAATTCATGGGTAATCTATAATTTTAATGGATTGACCATTAGAATTATAAACCCATAAATAATAATCTATTATTGCCCATTTATTTATATGGGCAACAAAATTTAACGTCATACTCATAAACCCATTATGATATTCCAAGTATTATTTATTACAAACGTCATACTCAGATTAGAGTATACCTACTTCATGTAATAACGTGACTGTTGGGTAGAATTACGATTTGTCTTAACACAACTTTAGATGTCTAATAACGTGAGAATTATTTTTTGATTAAATAACATACGAATATCTATTTTTTTATATTAAGAATGGTTTTAGCAAAAAAAAAACTTTAAATTCCTATTTTTCACTAGTTTATTTTAAAACCCAGAATACCAAGTTAATCATGAAATTATGAAGAATATGCTATGTACTTTTTTTTACTACTATTAAAACTTTAAACTTATCATAAGTAACAATAAAACCAAAAGTTTTGAGAAAAAAAAGTTTAAATCAATTTTTAAGATTTAAAAATCTGATGTAAACCTTTTTTTCAACTTAACTCATCTTAAATCATATAGAAAGGATAGCCAAAACTATTATTAATTTTTACTAGTTTTTTAATTAATTTTTTGTCTAGGTTTTTAATTAATTTATTTAATCTAACAATTAAATTTACAAGCCTCAATCCCTATTTAATTATTCCAAACCTTTAAACCTACAATTTCTAGATGTTGAACGCCGGAAGAAAAATAGATAAAAAATTATTGTTACTACTATTAAAATTTATACAATATAATTTATTGTTACTACTATCAAAATATTTGCAAGCACAAAATCAAACTAATTTTGAAAATTTAATATAAGTAATTCTTAAAAAAGATATCAAAAATATTGATAATAACTTTATTAAATATTATTTATGAGTTCACATAATAATTAATTTACTTGAGATATAAAATAAAAGTTATAAAAAGTAGGATAAAAAGGAATTTCTATGACATAACTAAAATGCTTTTCTCGTAACAGCGACGGCTCAGTCAGCAAAGGAAACATTGAGAAGTTGATTGAAATGTAATTTTTGGGTCCCACATTTCTAATATTTATCTCTTTTTAATTAATTAAAAAAACAAAAATAATAAAAGCATTGTGACTTCGTGAGAAGAAGCCAGCAAAGAGCTTGACGCAGAGTTCTTCATCATCATTGTAATCATAATCATATCTTCTTTCTCTTTTTCTTTTTCCTTTTTATATAAGAATTTCTTCACGGATAAGTATAGAGACGATTCTTTCTGTCGCTTTGTTTTCAAATCTCTTTCAATTTCATTCTCACTTTTTCCCTTTATCAGTTGCGAAAACACGCTGATTCGCATCCTTGAATTTTGTCGGTTTTTGTTTTGTTTGAATTTCGCACGTGAAAATCGATTTGTGTTATGAGTTGGTAGAAACGAACTGAAGTTTAATTTATTTTTGGAGGAATTTTTTGCTTTGGGTTTGTGTTGTGGGAAATTAGGGTTGTTGTTTGATTTCGGTGCGAGAATTATGGAGAAGTACGAGCTGGTTAAAGATATCGGTGCTGGGAATTTTGGAGTTGCTAGACTCATGAAGGTCAAAAACTCAAAGGAACTTGTTGCTATGAAGTATATCGAGCGTGGATCAAAGGTTTTATCTAAATTACTTTCTTATAAATGTATCTGTGTGTAATTGCAAGTTAAACAGTGTCTTTTTGGGAGTTATTGTTGTTGTTATGAGCTCATGAGCTGTGATTTTAGATTCCCAGATGATAAAGTAGCCGAATTTTGTTTTGAAACTCTCTGATTTTCTTATCTTTCGTTTTTGTTTAGTGTTGATTGTTCAGAGTATGTAATTTTCAATTTTTGTTTTGCTTGTATATAGATCGATGAGAACGTGGCAAGAGAGATTATTAACCATAGATCACTTCGTCATCCAAATATAATCCGGTTTAAGGAGGTAAAGAGCATTTTTTTACAGCTTCATGGTATTGGTGGCATTCTTTAGTAATTTATTGGGTGAAAGTCTCAGGGGATGTTGATAATCTTCACAGGTCGTTTTGACACCAACGCATATCGCCATTGCTATGGAATATGCTGCAGGTGGGGAGCTATTTGAGCGTATATGTAGTGCCGGAAGATTCAGTGAGGATGAGGTGAGCTCTTGGCATTCTAAAGATTTATATTTAGAGTGCACTATGTGATTAATTATAAAGTTCTATATGGTCTATTAGCATGGGAAATAAAAAGGAATATGTTTTGGACATCATTTAAAAGCAGCTTCTTTAATTAGGATATTCAAAGTTTTTTGTGCACATCTTTCTGTTTTCAGGCAAGATACTTTTTCCAGCAGCTTATTTCAGGAGTCAGTTATTGCCATGCTATGGTAAGGGAAACAAATGACTTAGGAAGTTTTGTTATTAACTTCAAAGATATATGAAATCTTTGCTTTCTCTGTCCTGTACCCACGTTGTTTCCTTATTGTCACAGCAAATATGCCACAGAGATCTGAAGCTCGAAAATACTCTCTTGGATGGAAGTCCTGCTCCACGCCTGAAAATCTGTGATTTTGGTTATTCCAAGGTCTGCCATATATCGCCAGCATGCACTTGAATGTGCTAGTGATTTCTTAATTTCTTTTCTCGTAACAAGCTCCTTTTTTGGTTTTTGCCCCTCCCCACCCCTCCATTGACGAGGGCCTTTGACCTTTGTCACTTTCACATGACCTGTTTTTCTTCTTTCGTAGTCCTCCCTGTTGCACTCTAGGCCAAAATCAACTGTTGGGACCCCGGCATATATTGCACCTGAGGTTCTTTCTCGCAGAGAATATGATGGAAAGGTAATTATTAGTATATCAAGAGTGCTTATGCCGTGATAGATACAGAGTTGATCATGCATGACAATTTGATACATTGAGAATTATGTGTGTTACGGCAAAAATAAGCCAATTTGCAAAACCTGCTGTGGCCTTCATAAATTTGGGCAGAGTTTTATCAGAGGATAACATTGATTTGCTTATATACATATCCAAGATCAAATATGCTATTTTCCGATGTTTATCATCTGATTTGTTTGCTATGGCTTGCTTGAATTTTCTGACTCTTTTGTGTGTTTGGTCAATGATGATTGTAAGCTTTATAATCTTGAGCCATGCATAAAGGAGTAGTCAGCTTTTCAGAAACTCAGTAGATACCAAATGTTTGCCTTGACAAAGCTCTATGAAATTTTTGTGATTGTATTTGTTTGGATTTGGAAATATCATCTTCACAGAAACCACCAACGTTTTGTACTTATATTTCTTTTCTCTCATTCAGATGGCTGATGTATGGTCTTGTGGTGTGACGCTTTACGTCATGCTGGTTGGAGCATACCCATTTGAAGACCAAGAGGATCCCAAAAACTTCAGAAAAACAATACAGGTAGGTTTCTTTGTCTTTGCATTCTATTTTTTTCAAGGCATGACGCAGCCCACTAACCCTTTTGGTATATTGTTACAGAAAATTATGGCTGTCCAGTACAAGATCCCGGACTATGTCCGTATCTCACAAGATTGCAAACATCTCTTCTCCCGTATATTTGTCGCAAACTCAGTGAAGGTATCACTCTCAAGAAAAGCTTAATCCAACATTTGTGAGATAAGGGACTCATATAACTTTTCTTTTACGCAGAGGATTACCATTGCTGAAATTAAGAAACATCCATGGTTTCTAAAGAACCTGCCAAGGGAACTTACAGAAACAGCTCAAGCTGCATACTTTAGGAAAGAGAACCCAACGTTCTCTCTCCAAAGCGTAGAAGAGATCATGAAGATTGTGGAAGAGGCAAAAACTCCTGCTCCTGTGTCTCGATCCATTGGAGCATTTGGGTGGGGAGGAGAAGAAGATGATGAGGCCAAAGAGCTAGAAGCAGTGGAAAATGTTGAGGAAGTAGAAGAAGAAGAGGAAGACGAGTATGATAAGACGGTGAAGCAAGTACATGCTAGTGGAGAAGTCCGAGTCATTTGAAACAAAAGTTGGTCTTTTTTGTTGTCTAAAAGAAAAAAAAGCTTTCGTTGGTCTGTCGAATTTGTCTCTCAGTGTCGAGTTTTTTTATTTTTATTTTTTTGTCAGTAACTGTCAAGATTCGTCTTATGCTTTGCTTTGCTTGTCGAAGTCTTGTAAAATCTGCCGTGGAAGAAAGGACAGACAAGTTGATGATGAGCACTTTTGGTCATCGCCACCTTGAAATAAAATATTTTGTACATAATGGTTTGGTTTTAGTGTGTTTGAGATTTTAACATTTTATGTTTTTTTGTCAATCAGATTTCACTTTATTGTACTTTTATCTTCGGTCTCATCTTTAGGCCACTGAACCTCTTGTAAGTAATTTGTCTCTCGTCTTTTTAGATCGAGAAGCACAGACATGACACTTTGCACCTTCATGGAGCTCGTAAGTATATATTACAGTTAATATGATTCGAATTTTATATTACAATTAATATGTTTCTTAATTAGATCACGAATTATAAACTAGATAGTAAACAATAAATTTGAAATTATGGGATATTAATTTCAATGATATATTTAACATACAAGTTTATCACAATATTAAATATTATTTGTTGTGGCCCAATGTTGACCAAAAAAAAGAAAATATTATTCGTGGATTAATTTTGACGAAATTAGTTTTAATAATTTTATAGATAAAAAACTAATATCTAATAACATATAATGTTATATAATACATCATTGTAAGATTAGTTATGAACATTTTAATATATATGGTAATATAGTTATCCATAGTAAGGCTACAAACCAACTATAATAATAGTATAGAAATAAATTTCTACCGATTCAAAAATTTAATTTAATTTGATTTGTGAAACTCGAAATTTTAGAGAAATTTAATTTAATTTAATTTAATTTGATTTGTGAGATAATAACTACTATAAACAATACAAAAATTTAATTTGATCGGTGAAACTCGAAATTCTAGAGAGATTTTAAAAAGAAATGGAGTAAATCTCCAAAATTGAGGAAAATTTTACTTCTGTTTAGTTACTGTTAAAAAAAAAAAGTAAAGAATATCCAATTTATTTTTGGCACTGATTGTATCCAATTTACACTATATGTTTTTTTAAAACGTGTATGGAAACCATTTTCTCACTAAAAATATAGAGACAGAATTTTCTCAATAAGAGAAAAATCCTTTTCTCGTACGGCGATGGCTCAGTGAGCTAAGGAAACGTTGACAAACATATTGAATGGACTTGTTGCTATGAAGTTCCACGAGCGTGGCCCAAAGGTTCTAATCTCAGTTACTTTCTATAAGATTTAAATCATATCCAAAACGACCAAATCCATTGGCAATCTGTATGAACAAAATGTTCTTGATGGATTCCTTACCAAAAATAATTGTCCGGACTATATAACTAAATCTGTCGCAAAACCTTTTGTATTCTATGATGATTTCCAACCATATTTCTCCGTCGGAACTATGTTGTCGGCAATTGTTTTCGTTTCGTTGTTTTGAAAAACTAAATTTTTTGTATGAGATTTAAATTAAATCAATCATATTCTAATTAGTTTTTTGTTTTTTTGTAAAAACTTTCTAGTTTGTTTTTGACTTTTAAGTATGATTAGTTTTAATTTAAATCTTATACAAAGATTTTTACTTTTCAGAACAACAAAACTAAAAGCAGTTGTTCTCCATATCAAATCAACATATTCTCCACATCTCTAATATTGTTTCCTGTATTTTCGGATTTGTTGGACTTTTACATAAAATAGTTTGTTTAAATTGTACATATATAGAATATTTTCTTCTTTCTTTTGTTGGTTTAAACCAGTTTTCTTCGTCTCCTTAGTCTCTTCTTTCTCCAGGTTTTTTTTACAGTTAGCTTTGCAATTTTTTTCAACCGGAATTTCAACTCCAAATTATGTTATCTTGCATAGTAGGGTTTGTGTTTTAGGGTTTTGGCTATGGAGAGTTTTTAGAAAACTGAAACTTTATGAATTTATTTAACCTAAAATTCAACATTTGATGGTTTACTGCAATACTAGCCGTCAAAGAGACCATGATTTGTAATTTAATCTTTTGAATAAAACATTTGTAAGTCAATACTATAAAATCTATAGTCAATGCCATATAACCTTTTACTAAAATTTTGGAAAATATTACAATCACATGTTAGATTCTTTGAAAAAAATTAAGAGTAGATTTTGAATTCCTTATCATAAATGTTACGATTTGATATGTTAATTATCATAATTTACTTTATACTTCATTGCATTTACTTCCATATCTTTCATTTGAAGGGTTAAATCGCAAATCGTTGTCCCTTTTGAATTTTTTTTTTGCATAATACCCAAATTCGAATCCCATATGAGAAAGAAGACCGAATTCTGTTAATAAAACTCTCCTATTTTCCTATCTTTTGTTTTTGCATTATGTTAGATAGTCACATAACCTAAATTAAAAGTTGTGGTTATTTTAAGAGCTAATTTATTCATTGTCAATTGGTTTTGAATTGGAAACTCATAATTTATCATGTTATTGGAGCCTATGTTTAATCTGGCCCAACAGACACATTACCAGAGTTTGTTTTGGTGTTTCAAGATGTTAGATTATACCACCTATAACCTCAAGGGTGTGTGTTAGATATTTAACAAATCTCAAACCGGAAGTTGTAGTCATGCACTACAACTTAATATATATGATATTATGATCTAAGGGTTAATCCATTTATGGCTAATTAATTTTGAGTTGCAAGCCTATGATTTTTTTGTCAAATTAACTCATTCATGAGCAATAACGTGACCACAAGTCAGAAACATTGTTCACAAAAACTTGACTCCTAGAAAACCCTCTAACATTGTGGGCAAGGAAATCGACCTTGTGATTTATTGCATGTGGAATCTGAGCTAGGGAAAAGCTGGTGAAACAATTGTATAGTCCGGAGAAATCATCTAGATAAGGCAAGAAGGCAGGCCACGTGGAGGGGTCCTCAACCATTTTTACCAGCTCGGAACAATCCACTAAGAATTTTACCTTTGTCATATGTAGGGAGCTGAGGCATGTCATAGCCCACAGGAGTGCCTCGAGCTCCGCATCGAGAGGAGAAAGACTTCGTCTGATACATTGTGCTCCCAGAATTCTTGCACCTGTCTCGAAAGGGAAACCATACCATCCTATCCCGATAAAAAGATCTTCCTCCTTCCAGGAAGCATCTATCATACATCTATATTCTGTGAAAGTCGGGTTCATCATCAAGGGTCTGAAGATCTTCTCCTTCTGGGAATGTCGTATCTCGCCATGACAACCTGGTTTACTGTTTGATCCCTCCTAAGATAGCGTCCACGCCTCCGCTTCATATTTTGCAGCTAGAGTCAAATCCCTAGAATCGGTATTCTTAGCGTTGAAAGCTTTTTCATTTCTTGCATTCCATAAGAACCATAACAGCCAAGGGAAACTTTTATATTCTTCCTTTTTGAGGAATCGCCAAATTCTATGGTTTAACATATTATATTATAATCCTTTATTTCTAATTTATCCTATAATTAATTTTTAACTTTGGTTTTGATGGTTTATAGTTAGATGAAAACGTAGCAAGAGAGATTATAAACCATAGATCACTTCTCCATCCAAATATAATCCGGTTTAAGGAGGTAAAGTGCATTTTCTACAGCTTTATGGTACTGGTATGTTTTAATAATCAATTGGTTGTTAAATCTTAAGGGATGTTGGTAATTAATCTTCACATGTCGTTTTGACACCAACGCATATCGCCATTGCTATGGAATATGCTGCAGGTGGTCACCTACTTGATCGTATATGTAGAAATATAAGATTCAGTGAGGATGAGGTGAGCTCTTTGGCATTAATCTAAAGATTTATATTATTTGGGAGAATTTGATAATTGCCCTAAATTTTATATGAAATTTGAAAAATATACTCAATTTTTTTAAACATTTGATAAATATACTTTTTCTTAATAAAATGACCAAATTACCCTTATTTATCTTTTATATTATTATTCTATATATATTATATTTAAATTATAAATAAAAATATATTAAAATACAATGCTATGAAAATTTTAAAATTAATATAAATGAGTTTTCAAAAAGCTGATATGTTGTATATATAAAAAAAGATGTAACTACGTCATAAACTTAAAATTCTACTTATTATATATAGTTTAAATTATAATATAAATTGTATATATACGTCAAATTTCAAAATGCATCATATATGTCTCAAAATTTATCAATTATTATTTACGATTTAAATTTTAAGATCCATCATATATATACATTATAAACAAGATTTTTTTCCAAAATTAGTAAAGTTGCTTTGTTTGAACTGTCGACTTATTTCTTGGACTCGTTGATTTTTTTTATTCGTTGACTTATTTTATACAGTTGACTTATGGTTTGTGTGGTTGACTTATTCTACTGCTGACTTATTTGAACTGCTGATTTGTTTTTTTATTTGTCGTTGATTTATTATTTTTTTTGTTGACTTGTTTTATTTCGTAGACTTTTTCTACTCTTAGTTGACTTATTAGTAAAATTGATTTGATTGAACTGTCGACTTATTTTTTGGACTCGTTGACTTAATTTTTTATTCGTCGATTTATTTTATACTATTGACTTATGGCTTGTTTGGTTGACTTATTATACTGTTGACTTATTTGATCTATTGATTTGTTTTTTTGTTTTATTAATTTTTTTTGTTGACTTGTTTTTTTCGTACACTTTTTCTACTCTTTGTTGACTTATTACTGTCGATTTATTTTTTGGATTCATAGACTTCATTTTTGTCATATACGGATATTACGAATATTGGGTCCGGATATTCAGGTATCTGTATAATTTTTTGTTTATGTTTTTAATACAAAAAACATAATTTTATATACGAATACATATACTACTTTGGCGGATACTACATATAAGGATATGGATAAGAATATCTTTAAAAATCATAGATATCCGCTCCGTTACAAGATTAATTGTGACATGAAAATTATTAAATCTGTTATAATATAAATATTTTACTAAATTTTGTCTTAATTTTTTTATACGAGTTAGAACTTTGTTTTATTTGAAATTAAAATTTTAGCTCTTAAAGTATAATAAAATAATTAATATTAAAATACATAAATTTTTTAAAATTAAGTAATACCTAAACTATAAAGAGACGTTCTAATCACAAAAAATCTCAACAAATTCAAGTTGTTATCTTAATCATTCGGTTTGTTGAGACTTTCTTTTTAAACCTAATTATTCTGTTGTTTTAGATCCAATTAACCCTTATTAATGAAGAATGTTAAAAATGTCATTTTTGAAAAAATTAAGTATTTTTCAAATTTTTAATGTATACGATCAAATAATTCCTTATATTTATAGTTTACAATATAGGATTAATTTGTAAAGTTCTATATGTTTTGGACAACATTTGAGTTTTTTGTGCACATCTTTCTGTGTCCAGACAAGATACTTTTTCCAGCAGCTTATATCAGGAGTTAGCTATTGCCGTGATATGGTATATTTACGAAATTTTGTTTTTAATTTCTGTGTGTAATATTTTTGCTTTAATTATCTAATAAATTATTTCCTTATCGTCGCAGGATATATGCCACAGAGACCTGACGCACGAAAATACCTTCTTAGATGGAAGTCCTTCTCCACGCCTGCAAATATATGACTTTGGTTATTCTAAGGTCTGGCATTATGTCTAGCACACTTGAATGTCCTAGAGGAGAGTTTTCGTCACTTTTGTTAGAATGTGATTGATATTTCACATAGAAAGTTATGATATTATTAATACATTAGTCACTCCAGCCATCATTGCCAAATGGTTTTTTGAGTTGGGAATTCGTTATTTATCATTTTCAAACTTTCAAGTAACTTATTTTTTTCTTTTGCAGTCGTTATTGCACTCTAAGGCCAAATCAACTGTTGGAACCCTAGCATATATTGCACATGAGGTTATTAGTTGCCGTGAATACGATGGCAAGGTAATTATTCACGATCTAAGGGTGAATCCATTCATTGCCAATTGGTTTTGAGTTGAAAAGTTCGTAATTTAACATTTCAATAACCAAATGTTTGCCTTGACTAATGCAAATGCTCTATGAAAGTGACAAAATCTATATTTTCACTCAGTTGGCTGATGGTGATGCTTTTCGTCATGCTGGTTGGAACGTACCCATTTGAAGACGTAGAGGATCGGGTACACTACAGAAAAACAGTACATGTAGGTTTCCTTGTCTTTGCATTCTATTTTTTTCAAGAAATGACGCAGCCCACTAATCGTTTTGCTACATTGTTACAGAGAATAATGAGTGTGGAGTATAAGGGCCCAGACAATATCCGTATCTCCAGAGATTGCGATAATCTCATCTTACGTATCTTTCGCAGTAACCCAATGAAGGTATCACTCCCTTCAAGAGCTCAATTCATCTTTTGTGAGAGAAATGACTCATGTAACTTATCTTTTCTTTGATGAGGATTACCATTTCTGAAATTAAGAAACATCCATGGTTTCTAAGGAACCTACCGGAGGAACTTACAGAGACAGCTCAAACTGCATACTTTAGGAAAGAGAATCCACCGTTCTCTCTCCAAAGCGTAGATGAAGTCATGAAGATTGTGGAAGAGGCAAAAAGTCTTGCTCCTGTTTCTCGATCCTTTGGGTGTGGAGGAGAAGAAGATGATGAGGCCAAAGAGCTAGAAGCAGAGGAAGATGTTAAAAAAAGTAGAAGATAATCAGACGGTAAAGCAAGGTTGTGACGAAGGAAGTTCTTCTCATCGAGTTAATTAAAGTATGTGATCTGTATCGTCGTTTCTAACTCTGGTGGATGTCAAAAACAGAGATCTTTGTAATATATATGGTAATTGCTGGAGACTTGTTTCTGGAAATGTATTGCTTAAAATGACCTTTATTCACTGGTTAATTATGCTTAAAGAATGGATTATCTGTCATTTTATATAGGTGAATAGATCAAATAATGTCTCAGTCGTCTCTGCAGGCAAGACTATATCTGTTCATCATTCCGTCATAGCTAATCAACAAACAGAAGAGGAAAAAAGGAGATAAGATGTTTCTTGAGGCGCAAAAAAGCTTTTTATGTAAGGGTTTAGAATTTAAACATCCTACATAGCAATTGATGAATTTCATGGATGCACTTATAACGGAGATTTTAGATCTTATGCTGCAGAGAATTATGTTTCAAGCGAAACCGAGCCCTTGAACAACTCAGTCAAAGATAAATAGCTACTGGTTTTAATCAAATTACACTTGAACAAAACAGAAACAAGATGTAGAATCAAACTAAGAAATAGAAGCATGTAAGGTTGAAACATTGCTCATAACACGGACATGATCATTTATCATGTTCAAGGAAGCCAGAGCCTTTGAATTTCTCTTGCATCAATCCATCAATTCGAGCTGCCATCTCTAGAGTCAGGTAGTTGTTCCAATCTCCAACCTTTCCCTTCCTGAAATACGCACTATCCGACCAATGAACCAAAGGAACGTCCTCTCTAGTTTTCTCTCCTCCATTGACTTCAAGGTTCTTCAATGTCTCGAAACTGCAAAGATTCACAATTTTCTCAACAACCCCTTTTTTTCTCTTCTTCAACTGTGAATCCATAACCCATAAACTCAGCCAATCTCTTCACATAAGGTGAAGGATCAGCTCTCATTGTCTCGTACTTGAGGAACAATATCTTATCTGGATTCTCTTGATAAGCTTTCCAATACCCGAACACATGATCTAGATAAGGACCGTACACAGAAAAACCTCGACAGAACATATCAAAAGACTCCTCAAGAGTAAGGAGAGGGCCAAAGTCTGACCTTTGCTTTTGGAGAAAAGTCCACAAGGAGATGAAAGTATCCTTTGGGTCTCTCCAGATGTAAACTATCTTAGAACCCAATTCGCAATGGATTCAGGTAATAACCCGTGTGGGATATGAGTGAAAAACAGAATGTTTCCTTTGTTTTTTATTACATCAACTTGAGGGAAGAAAGCGAATTCATTCTCAATGAAAGGAACAAGCTCATGAGGGTTACGTTTAAAGAGAGAGTTTGAGGAATCTTCAAAGCAAGATCGATAGAAAATGGTAAAAGTTAAGAGCTTTGAGTCAAGTGGTACCTGTCTTTGCATAGCTACAAACGAAGAAGTCAATGGGTCTCGCTTGGAAGAACTCTTGTGAATGAAGGCAACCTTCTATGAGAGGATGTACGAACCAGCAACCACCGTACTCAATCAAGGGAGCTTTAGTTCTCCAACCTTGGACGTGAGGAAAAGTGGCAATCAGATCTTGGTACCGTTTCTGAATCTTCTCGAACTCTGTTGACTCTGTCGTTTCTGATTCGACTTCAGAAAGAGAAAGAAGATTTGAGGAACTCATGTTGTGTTGTGTAAGGATAAGATCAGTTTGCGTTTAATCAAGTTTTATCCACAGATTAGTGTTCTTTTATGGTAATTAAACCATCCTAATTGCCACTTATCCTTAATCTCAGCCATTAGATCTCAGGAATCTACAATTACAAAACATAGATTAGATACCTTATCTTCACAAATCTGTTTTGGCTAAAGCCACACCATGTCCAGCGATGTCTTGCGTAGCAAGTTTTCGTTGCTGGATTACAATCGTCATATAAAAATAATAGAGCTCAGTAACGGTGCCATGTATCATCTCAGAGATCAGATGAGTGCGTAGGACCCAACCAACGCTAAGCCTAAATCTTCATAGCTCTTCTGCACCAGCCGGGAATCGAACCCGGGTCTGTACCGTGGCAGGGTACTATTCTACCACTAGACCACTGGTGCTACTTGCTTAATCTGTTCTTTTCTTTTTATTGTCATATAGCTCAAACTAATAAAGCTGATACATCTACGAACTGAGAGCTTAACCAACACAAACCATTACTAACAATTTGTTAATCAATTATCTTGGTTTAATCTTTTCTTATTTAGTACAAAGCGATTTAGTCCCTTTGTTTTGTTGGGAACAATAGTCCCCACTTTTCCATTCTTGTTTGTAGGAGTTATAGCTTCAATATTGCTTCTGTAATTTGCTATTTAATCAATGAGAAAACAAAAGAAATAGTAGTCTCAACTACCCAGAATTATCCTGTGCTCTCGTGTTATAATCTCTTGCTTTGAAGAATGATCTATTAGGGAATATTATCTCACATTGGAAGTTGGAAGGGATCCTCTCTATTATATAAGATATCTCTATTATATAAGATATGAGCCTCTCCAATAATTGTCAATCAGTTTTGTTGGAAGCGTATAATCTAATATGGTATCAGAGCCCACGATCCATATTGTCTAACCCGATCTGACCCAAAATTGGTGTCGTCGATCCATTCCCAAACATATCGAGATCAATAGTCAAAGAACCATCATCTCGAAGGGACGTATTAGATAATATTATCCCACATCGGAAGTTGGAAGAGATTTTCTCTATATATATAAGATATGAGCCTCTCTACTCATTGTCAATTGGTTTTGAATTGGAAGCCCATAATCTAATATGACCAAATTAGAATCCCAAATGATAGCTACTAAAGTTATAATTTGGTCACTCTTCAAAGCAAGAGACTGAAACACTAGAACACAAGATAATTTTTGGTAGTTCACAAACCTGCCTAGACAAGTACTAAACTCAGTCATATATGTATTCTATTGCTTTCATTTTCTACACTAAAACATGGAAACAACATTATACCAAAAAGATCCAAGCTTGTTGTTAAGAGATCATAGATAGTAAAGTACTTCCTCGATGAAGTAAGTGATGTGGTGAAGTTGCTTCAAGGAGTGGGAAATACATCGAGCCCAAAGCCTAGGTACCTTTCTCAATTTAGAGTCTCCTTTGAAAGAGTTGTATAAGTCAGAGATCAATAGAGTTTACCACATATAAGAGGAAAATGTGAAACTGAATCATGATAAAAACACACTTGCTAAGGGTGGCTCTCTCTGGTCCATTTATCGATAAACCTTCACCAACACTGTTCTCCGACGCCGGCGATATCGGTTTCATCAGATCTCGCCGGCGTTGGTCCTCTCCTTCATATTTAACTCTTTCTGACTCTGTTTCTCTCCCCTTCGGTATCGTTTTTCTCTTCCCCACTGTTATTCATCTCTATTCCCCTCATCCGCCAGAATCCATGACTGGTTTTGTTGAAGTTCAAAATTCTGGTTTTAGAGGACGGAACTACCTTCAGCATCTTCACCGCCGTCTCTTCACGTCAGAGTCGAGATTTGTGTTTCTCGCTATGTTCCGTTTTCCTCTGCTGCTATCACTTGTGTTGTTGATTTTGTTTCGATATTTTCTGGGGGTTCACGCCTACCAAGATCGTCCCTTTCATCTTCCACTGCTCTATGCAACCTCGAATATCTCAGAGACTTTACCTCTCGCCATAGGCGGCGCTCCGGCCAGATTTATCGTTTCACCTTCCACCAATCTTACAGTTGCTTCCTCCTCCTTTTCAACAAGTCGGGTTTCACGGCAAGTTGGCCTAAAGGATGGTCTTTAAGATGGCCGAATATGTCTCCTTCTACGACAATCCTGTACAGGTGTTCATAATGTCGAAGGTTGACCGGCGATGACATCAACGCAAATGGCGCCGTTAAACCCTCTTTCCATAGAGGCATATTGATTAGGCTTTCAGCTTGGTTTTATGGGGCTGGTAATGGACCGTATGTATGGGCTTTATATTTAATTAAACCTTCAATTATTTCAAATCTCTTAAGCTCAATAGGATTTGTTTATGAGGACAAGTGGATCATTTTAGGCCTAAGACAAAATGTGATTGAAGGTTACATGATTCTTAGATCTGTTAGTATATCTTTCCCTACACAGAATTTAGACTGTATTGGTTCTTTCGTATGGAATAGAATATTATCTAGAATCTCCGATATGGAGATGTGTTTCAAAAGCTTGATGGCAATAAGAGCTTATTTGGTAGTTCAACTACCCTTTGTGGCGACATAACTAGGATTAGTTTTCGTCTCTTAGACTCGAGACTTTTTATCCATCTTCTATCCAAGACTTCCAGAGCGTCAGAGTCTCTCCCGCTTGGTTCTATCTATTATATGTTTTAGCTTATTATCGACTATGTTGTATTTCATTATCGACTATGTTGTATTTCATGATTGCGCTATGGGATTGTAATTTCGAATTTTAATTAATAGAAGAAAATTTCTTGATAAAAAAAAAAGAATCATGATAAAAACATGATTTGTACATAGAAAAAGAGCACGACTTAATGTTTGGGTTTGTACATGTTCGTAATTTCTGACGAAAAGAGCAAGAAGAAGATAAAAAGAGAGCTCAATAGGAAGGCGATATGACATCGTCAAGATCAGATGATTGCGAAGGACCCAACCAACGCCTAGCCTTTTTATCCTCACAGCTCTTAATGCACCAGTCGGGAACCGAATCCAGGGTACTATTCTACCACTAGACTACTGTGCTTTTGTGTAAATATTCCAACTTATATATATATATATATATATATATCAGTAGCTCATAAAGCCACACGTAAAAGGGACCCTGATAGGTTAATATTATGCAAGTCTGCCTATTTCTCCTTTTTTAAGATAATGCATCGTATTTTTATATTATTGAATGTTGTTGGTTGTGTTTTAGCTTGTAAATGGAGAATAATGTAACTCAGAAGAGTGTTTTAATAAAACCAAAAAACTAAAACTGATTGGTGCCTATATCAGTACTGAGAATCATAATACTGCAGTCAGATTCTAGACAAACAAATCTCTCATCTTAATATGATAAAAATAATGAACAAAAGAGATCCAAACTAAAACTCAAGTATTAGATGATACATAGATCAGTCTTCATAGTCGCCTTGAGCATACTTGTTTTCCGAGTAATACACAGCCACCACTTGGTTTCCTCCAAATTTTCTTCCATTCATCCCCGATCTGGCCTTTGATGCACCATCCACATCCGCATACTCTAAGAAAACCTGCATTTATATTTCAAAACATCATTAGCGTACGCATTTATATGTGAATTCGGTAGATGTTTCAGACTTAAAACTTGAAACCACACCTTTCCAACTCCGGGTGTTGGATCATGATCTGGATTGGGTCTTGGTATAACAACATTCACCAAGTTACCTGCACACAACAATGAATCATTGATGCTTGGACCATGTAGAAGCCTGCGTGTGTGCTAATGGCAAAATGTCAGAAATATATACTAACAAGTGAATCGCTTACCGAATTTTCCACCTTCTTGTCTCATGTCCACCATTATGTCTTCGTACTCTTCATCGTCTCGAAGATCATCAGCTGTAACCACTTGAGTCAAACAGACAATCTTGGAGGGAGTGCCTCCTGGTTGTAGCATAAGCCTCTGATACAGAAATTTAAAACACTTAATTAGTGATCTTTAGAAAGTTTAGATAGTGTGAAAGCCAACACAACATATAGAAACTTGAGTATTAATCAAGTGAATCTGAATTCTTCACCTGCAAAGCAATCTGCTGTTGGGCATGAAGTAATACTTCTTCTTGCTCAGGTTTAGGTTGAATTGCACCCTGAATTGCACGCCTAACTGTAAGTGTCTTATCGCCCATCTTAATCCCATTTAGAGCAGCACATGCAATATCTGTTACTGAAGGATCCTGGTAAACACAGAACGCATATCCCTTCGAGTTTCCAGTTTCCCTGTCTTTGACCAGGTTGAAACCTCTAAGTGGCCCAAAGGACTCCAAAAGCTCCCTGATCTGTGCCTCTGTGAAATAATAGGGAAGCCCGCCCACAAAAATGCGGTCGGGACCCTCAAGCCCACCAGTAGACCCCGAAGACAATCCAACAGCCCCCAAGTTGAGATTGGGATTAGGCTGACTCGGACCAAGAGTTGCAGCAAGGGACGGAATATAGTCAGTTGGCCTCCTCACCTTTACAGGAACTCCCTAGAGATGATCAAAGCTACGATTTAAATACTCACAATACACATTGTAACTAATAACAACTGAACATCTCTTGAAGAGATAATGATTCACCTCTAATATAATGCCGTCTAATGCCATTGCATTACTAGCCTCCTCAACAGATCTCATCTCTACAAACGCGAACTTCTTTTCGTGGTTTATATAAACATTGACCACTGCATCACCTGTGAATGAAAATTTCAGAAAAATATGATGAGTTTTCATCTACAAAAGTCGCTAATTTTGGACGAACAACAATGAACATTTCAGTACCTGGCCCAGCAGCGTTTCCCCCAATGGCCGCCATCACTTGATTAAAGAACGTAGACACCGACTAGAACATGGAAACCCGTTCTCAGTAGTTATATAATTGATATTGCCAAAAATGTGGTTCAGATAGACCATAGTAACAAAAAGTCACAAACCCATAAATACAATAGTAACAAACCTGTTCATTAGCAGATGGTGGAAGGCCACCGACATAGACTCGCCGAGCATGCCTAGTTGCCTGCGATTGTAAAACATTTTTAGGAAGGGAGTCTTGACAAAAGGTGAAGAACCTAAGAATAAGATAAATTGATAAATCTTACCTGCTGTGTCATCGTCTGAATTGGCATTACGGGAACTGCGGCCTGTTGCTAGGTGAGATGAAACAATGAGAAGTTGCATACTCACATAAAACAAAAGAAAATGGGAATATAGAGATAACTAGGAGATGTAGAAAGTACAGTTGTATACCTGACCAGGGATCACCTGAAACATATTAGGGAACATCCCTGGAATAGTAGCAGTAGTTGGAACACTAGGAACCTGGCCTGCTAGAAAAAAAAATAGTATGGGAAATAGAACATTTCTTAGATGCATAATTATGTTTCCGGGAGAAGAAGACCTACCTATAAGTACAAAGCTAGATATAACACCTTGCTAGCAACAAAACCCAACTAAAAAACTATCGCAACAGCTTATGAGTTATGAAAATAACGATGAAAAGTATATATAATAAGATTCATTTCCAGTAGTCAAAATTAGAAGGCTAGAAAACAGGCATATCGTTGCCAGTCAAAGATGAAGAATACCCATGAAAACTGTTGCATTGATTCCTCCTTGTACAATTAAAGCTAGAGAGGTCGGCTCATTGTCAGCATAGTGGGGCAACTAACCCAACATAGCCTTCTTACTACAAAAGATAGGACACAGAAACAAACAAACACCACCAAAAAAAGAAAAAACAAAAAAATCTCAGTTCCAGAACCACTTTACCATGCAATAAACGCAATAAAAATAATAAGACATCCTATGAAATGAGCAAGACTCTAAAGTCCTCTGTTCACGAGTAATTCAATAAAAATGCAGCTTACCAAAGTCACACCGTGTAATTGATTATGATCTTTCCAAACTACGTAAAACCAAAAACAACAAGCAGTTAAGAAAATTAATAACGTTCAGTAGATGAGAAAGCATATACCTGCCGCAGCAACAGCAGTAGCAGCTAACATTGCAGAAGCAGGGGGCGCCATATCAAATCCACTTACCCTTTTGCTGACAGAGCAAAAGATAAGTGGTCAAATATTAGTAGAAGCGACTACAAAAACATAATGCCTTAACTAAACCTAAGAAACACATATACGTATATCCTCCAAATATGTGGTACACCATCTTCTATAAAGCTCAAGAACAAATACATTCAACGTACAGGTTATAATGGAGGGAATTATGCTTTCCAGCAGAAGACATCAAAGATATTATATTAAAAATAAAACGAAATCAAAGACTAAAACAAAATGGATTTATATGATTTGAAATCAAAACACTTTGCAATATCACCACGAAAGAACTTGTTAACAAAGAAAAAAAGAGAACTGAAGTACCTCTTTGACCGTGACCGTGATCGAGAGCGTGAACGTGATCTATGTTCAGACCTATGCCTACGTTCTGACCTTGACCTGCGTTCAGAGCGGCTCCTTGACCGAGATCGAGACCGTCGCCTGTGCCTCTCCTCTCTGTCTCGATCACGAGACCTCCTTCTGTTGATAAATGATGAAACCATCAACTTCGCAATAATACAATCTGAAACCTAACAATGATTGGAACACACTATCAGTACCTGTCACGGTCTCGACTTCTGTGATGATCATCATCATCCAAATCATCTCTCTCACGTTCTCTGCTACGGTTCCTACGACGATCTCTACGATGACGGTCTCTCTCCATATCCTTACTTTTCTCCCCATCTCTGCTTCTCTCCCTATCTCTGTCTCTGCTCTTCTCCCTTTCACGGTCTTTCTCACGATGCCTATCACGATCCTTGTCTCTGTCTTTATCGCGTCCCTTATCCTTGTCTTTTTCCTCGCTATTTAAAGAATCCTTTTCAAGATCATGAGAATCCTGCTTGAATACAAATGTCGAATGCTTTTCCATAAGAACAATGAGCAGATTAAATTTAAATAAAATCTCCATACTTCTAAAAAGCACATATGAACTTGACATAAAAAGATAAAGCAGAAGCTCCCCACTCATGCAAATCCCAATCCTTTCATGGTTTAAATTATAGTCTAAATTCAGAGAACCCCTTAGATCAAAATATCAAAGAACAGAATTCAACAATACAGAAGCTACTCGAACATGAAAATTAGTACCAAATTACAGCAGAAAAAAGAGAAGTAAGCCAAAAGAAAGCCACAACTGAAGCTTAACAGTAAATATGTAAGGATCAAGTGTCCATACTCGAGACTTGGAGTCTTCATGACCATCCTCGACATCAAGTGAGTGCAAAGGCGAGCTATTTAGAGGTATGTAGTTATCATTGTTGTTGAAGTTTTCCGTTGAAACAGCGACGCCATCTCCATTACCTTCGTAACTCATCAGCGACTCAAATTCTCTCCTCCGATTGGTAACTTCCGTGGAGTCTGATTGTATGAAGAAAACCCTAAGGATTCTCGGATTAATCAAATTATGAAGATTCTAGGAGGAGAAAGAGAGTCGAGGGTCTTCTAGTAAATTACATAGGTAGTGTTTTGGGTGTTTCAGCCGAAAAACGGGCCGACACCAAGTAATTCAAATTTATATACAATAGGCCCATTATCATTAATGGGCTTTTTAGGTCTAGTTGGACCTTTTGTATTTAATTTCTGGTTACCCATATATTATGTCTTCTGTAATTTGAGAATTGTCAGCATAAAGTTTAAATTTGAGAATTCGAGAAATCCATCTTTTAACTTTGTTAGTATTGAGGCTATTGACTAAGTATTCTATTCACGTATCACTCCACTGTTGATAATTGTAAATTCAAAGTCAACTAATCCATATAATCTTCTTTTGTTGGTTATTCTACATGGTTTAGTTTTAAAGCTAAGATAGTTAGAAACACAAAATGATTCCAATATGAAATTAACTTAACAATAAGCCTCTTGACAATATGAGATACTCTAATAGTCTAATATCAATTGGATTGCTAATCCATTTTCAAAAGTCTTACGAGCCTATTGTGCCACAACCAATCAGGAATGCTCGACTACTTTCACAAGTGTTTTGCCCTAGAGTTTGGCGGCTTTTTCTAAAGATGAGTAGATTTTCTACTTTAAATAATTAGTGTTTGGGCCAAAGTACAACTAATATGTGAAAAACCAGTATCAATGAGTAGACTAATTTTGAGGTTTTTACTAAGATCTAAGACATGGTTCTATCTTTATTAGTAGTTTGTTATTGGCAGAAATCGAATTCAAGACTTACGAGTTTATGCTTTGTTCGAAACCAATTCTTACCACTAGCACGATTAGCTGTAAATTTTTTAATGAAACATAATACATAATCTCATTTTTGTCAGGTTTAACAATAACAACTAACTTGGTTCTGAAATTTTTAGTGAGACTTAAGACATGGTTATATTTTTGTCTAAGCAAACAATAGCAATTTGTAATTGGCTTAATCGAATTTAGGACTCAAGAGTGTACACTTTGTCTGAAACTAACGCTAGCATTACTCCAAATTTTTTAATGAGGTATAACACATAATCTCATTTTCGTCTAACTAAACAATAATGATTAGTCTTTTTTCCAAACCAACCCTAACTAGGGCTGTGAATTACGATCCGTGATCCGCCGGATATCCGTATTCGTATCCAAATTTTGATCTGTAACACGGATATCCGGACTAAACGGATACGGATACGGATCGGATTTCTAATTATCCGCCGGATACAGATACGGATCAGATGAAATAATGAGCCGGATATCCGGCCCATTATTAAAATCTAAATGTCCGTTGAAACCATGGCCAATAAAGCCCATTATACCATAAAGCCTAAATGTCCGTTGAGAGTCTTGAGATCCATTAGCTAATAAAGCCCATTAGTGAAGTATTCTCTTTCACTTACCCAAACTCAAACGTCAAACAAAACCTAAATCCTCTTTCTCAGTTTCTCGTGATATCACTTTCTCCATTCTCAGTCAAATTTGTCACGTGATTCTTCGTTTCTTTGACACTATCAAGTCGATTTTGATCTAGAATGTGATTTTGAGCTTCGATTCTTCATTTGGCTCTTCGATTTTGACCTAATTTTCAACGAAAAAGAAGCTCGGTGAGACGGTGAGTTATGTTTTAACAAAAGCGATTTCGACATATGTTTCCATCTTTTTCCAACAAAATTGAAGCTCTTTTCTTCTTTGTTTTTGATTTCAATATGTGATTCTATTATATTTTATTGCTTTTGAGTTTATTGTTTCGATTTTGATTTTTAATTTTTCAATTTTTCCTGTGTTGGTGGTTTTGTTCTGTAAACTTATGTGTTGGGATTTTGTATCTTCTTATTGATTTAGGGGCATATCGATCAAGACTTCAAGGGAAAACACTCAAACAGGTGAATAACTTTAGTTATATAATTTTTTTAGTTTTATCTACTATCTAGGGTTTCGATTGTTAGCTGGTGATTGGAAAAGTTGTTAGTTTGTGTGTGTTTTTTGCCACTTGACTGTTTAATGATTTGATTGTTGCGTAATATTTGGAAATGGGTTTTGAAAATTGGATGGAAAGTTGTAACCTTATTTTCTGATTTTATTTCATTTATGTGGAGAAAATGTTGAATGGAAGTGAGATTAGCTATGTGAGTTTGGTATGATATTGATTTGTCTTTAACTCATCGCCAGTGTTGCCTCTGCCATCATCGAGACCTAAATCACATGTAAGTCTTATTTGTTTCCTTTGATATTTTCTCTGTTTTAGATATGGTCTTCTTTTCCTTGAAAAATTTTCGAGTCTGATACGTTCTCTGTAGTGTATTTTTATTCTTTATATTGTTTGTTTTCCTTTGTCAATGCTAATGCAAACTAAAAAATGATATAACTCCACGACCAATGTTTAGAATATTTGCATTAGAATATTAATTAGGTACATCCAATGTTTGGTTTTATATGATTTTATGAATACTATATTATCAACTATCTTCTAATTATATTTAAAAAGACATTATATGTTTAATTATCCATTAGTTTGTACTTTGTGGTAAATGTCGTGAGAGCTACAGATATGTAAACGTAAAAGTCAAGTTTCTATTTTGACAAAGGTAATATTGTATCTAATTAAAAAAATTTGGAATGGTGAAATATTTTACGATATTGAGTTCCACAATTTGATTTTATCTTTTAGTATTTTCTGAGCAATGTTTCTGATCAAAGCTAAGGGAATAAGTATCAATTGTGTGATTTAGTAAATTAATAACACACTATATAAATAATGTAAAATCTCACCTTGAAGGAATAATTTTCTTTGAACGAGAGGCTAAGGGTCGTAGAAAAAGAACGATAATAAGTCCAATCTTTTAATAAAGAGACTTACAACTTTCTCTGTTTACGTTTATATATAGCCTTTGTCAACCTCATAACTTTCTCTGTTTACGTTTTGCTTCCTTATTCTTAATGTTTACTTACTCTGTTTACTTACTTAATTCCATATTATATTCTTAATGTTATATGAATTTCTTGATTCTCTATTTCTTTGCTTGCATTTTAGTATCTTTGCCTTATGTGCTGAATATTTTTAATATTTTTCCTCACAAGTTTCTCTGTTTACGTTTTTTTCTTCTTAACTTACTTGCTTCTCTACTTTCTAATATGTGGTTTATTTTGATGTTTCTTTTATTCCTCGTTTACTTATTCATGCTTTCATTACTTACTTCATTATTAGCTTCATTGGTTGGTTTATGTTTCTTGTGTACTTATATGTTGCTTTCATTCTCTTGGTTCTTTGTAGATGGCTTCAATGGAAGACACTGCAAAATCAACTCAAAATTGTGGTACTAATGCTGGCAGCTCCAAGCAAGAGTCATGTGAACAACATCTAGAGACAGAATCTTTGGAATATATTGGGGATTCAAAGAAAAGATCTAAGGTTTGGCTTTATTTTGTGAAGACTGATAAGTTAGATAAAGCGAAGTGCATTCATTGTGGAGTATTGATCTCTTGTAGAACTAGGCATGGTCCCACAACTAGTGCAATGTTAAACCACATATGTAGATGCAAACTGATGCCTAGAGAAGAAGCCGATTGTGAAATTGATGGTAAAAAGTTGAAGCAATCAACTTTATTTCATCGTAAACAATTATATGACTTTGTAGGAAGTAGAGTACCATCGCATACAACATTTAGTCAATCAGCATCTCGTAAGGCTTTAGTAGAAATGGTCATCATGGATGAACTACCTTTTAGGTTTGTTGAACATAGGGGATTTAGAAGATTTATGAGTATTCTTCAGCCGCGGTTTGAAATCCCTTGTCGGCAAACAATAGCTAGAGATTGTTTAAGGTTTTATGAAGATGAAAGGGGAAAGCTTAGGAAGTTTTTTAGAAACTACACAGGTAGCATTTCTCTGACAACAGATTGTTGGACCTCCATTCAAAATCTCAGTTACATGTGTCTAACTGCGCACTATATAGATGAGAAATGGAGGCTGCACAAAAGAATCATCAATTTCTGCGTAGTTGATAATCATTCTGGTGAAACGATAGGTAAAATGGTTGAGAAGTGTTGCAGTTTCTGGGGAATTAGGAGAGTGTTTACAATAACCGTAGATAATGCAAGTTCGAATGACCTTGCATTAAATTACCTAAAGAAGAAGTTGACTTCGTGGGGAACAACGGTCTTGGGTGGAGAGTTTTTGCATATGCGGTGTGGAGCACACATTTTAAGTCTGATTGTGAAAGATGGTCTTCAAGAAGCACATGGTTCAATCTTTAGGATCAGATCAGCTGTTAGGTATGTTCGATCTTCACCTGGAAGGTTGAAAAGGTTTAAGGAGTGTTTGGAGATTCAAAAGGTTGAATCAAAGGCTGGTCTTTGTTTAGATGTTGAAACGAGATGGAATTCAACATTTTTGATGTTACAAGCTGCTGTAAGTTTGAAGAAAGGGTTTGATATGCTTGAGTTAGAAGATGACAAGTACATTGCAGAACTTAGTAGAATCTGTAATGCTCCACCGAGTGAAAGTGATTGGTCATATGCTAGTGCATTGACAGAGATTTTACAATATTTCTATGATGCAACTGTGAACATTTCAGGGTCTAAATATGTTACTGGCAATACATATATGAAAGAGATATTTGGAGTGGGCTGGATGATAGTGAAGATGGACACAACAGAGGATAAACACAAGCAGGCTATGGCTGAAAAAATGAGGCTGAAGTTTTATAAGTATTGGGGGAATTTCGATAACACAAACATGCTGATCTATGTTGCTGCAGTTCTTGATCCGCGATACAAAATGCGATGGGTAAAGTGGATGATTGAAGGTACGTATCCACCTTATGAGGCTAATTGTTTGGTTGCAAAGATCATCCATGCTTTGAATAGATTATTTGCATACTACTTGTCTTCGATATCACAAGATACAATAATATCTTCACAAAAAGAATCAGATTCAACATCTAAGGAGAAAAAGAGGAGACGTGCTCTAATGGATGAAATGTTTGATGATGATGAAGAGAGTGAAGGGTCTGAGGTTGTAAAATCAGAGTTAGATTCTTATTTAGATGATATTAGAGAGGATAGAAAGAATCCAGAATTTAGAATATTGAGTTGGTAGCAGACAACAGGTTCTAAGTACAAGGTTTTGAGTCTAATGGCAAGAGACTTGTTGGCTATTCCAGTTTCAAGTGTTGCATCAGGAGGTAGAGTGCTTGACCGTTTCCGCAGTTCACTTACACCAAAAATTGTGGAAGCTCTTATATGCACTCAAGATTGGTATCGTGATGATGATGAAGATTTAAATGTAGAAGAATTGCTTAATGAGCTTGAGAACATTGAATCAGGTACATCTTTTGTTGTTTTACACTTTTATTATCTTTTAAACGTCTTTCTATTCTAATATCTTCTTATTCTCTTATGCAGAGATCAATACTACAACTGTGACTTGTGTAAGAATCCCTTTTATTTTCTGTTTATACATTAATTTGATTCTATTTGATGCTTGCTATATAGATTAATGTTATTTGATGCTTGTTATATGTATTTGTCTGTGATTGTTTTCATGTTAAGGGATGAACTGAAAGCTGATAGCTTGATTGAAGTCTGCCCAAGACACTCATGCACAACAACTAAAGAAACAGAGAAAATCAAAGATTGCAGATTGACGGCAGATGAATCATTGTTTCATTTTTCCAGTTGATCATATTTGAATATTTGTATTTGGATTAGAACTCATGTTAAACAATGATTGAACAGTCTGTACTCATGTATAATCACTTTTTAAAGGTTGTCTTTGTATTATAATTGATTTTTGAACAGGTAAATGTGTATAAAAAACGGATATCCGTTCGGATATCCGGTTTTGAACGGATATCCGGAATGCGGATATCCGTTTTTTCGGATACGGATACGGATCGGATTTCTAATTATCCGCCGGATACGGATACTGATATGGATACGGATCAGTCAAATTAGGCCGGATATCCGCTCCGTAATAGGTCTAACCCTAACCACCAAAGCACCATTTTTTTTGTTTTAAAAGTTTATTATTTATAATAAGCTTTTTTTTAGCTTTAGTGGGCTGCCTAAATGGTTTTAAGGTTTATAGTTTCTCACACAAATATTTAGTTAAAGGCGGGACCGGTCGTTAGAGTCGTGGTGGTTAGGATTGATTCTTCGTGTGATGAGTGGGGAACGAATTAGATCCCACAAAGAGGATTAATTAATTAAAAATTATGAAATTAAATTAGATTAATAATAGTTTAAGAAAAATGATTAAAGAAGGTAATGAGATCTTTGATACTTAGCAACAAGGAGTACGGCAAAGAGATACACACCACTTTTTGTTTTGTCTCGATGCGTTACGTGACTACCACATCATCTCTTCTTTTTATTTCTTTATTTTAATTATATATTTCTCTCAATCACATGCAATTTTTTTTCTATGTTTTTTATTCATTGTTTCGTCCTTTTCTTTCAACAACTATTATAGATCTCATTTAAACTGTTTTGGAGTTTTGAAGACAATTTTTGAAGTTGATAGAAATTGTTTATTATTTTCACAAAATGAATATTTATTTTACTGTTTACCTCTGACTTTGTAAGTTTTGTCTTGTTATTAGGTATGTCGACGCATCAAACAAAATGTGAAGAATTTTAAAGAAAAACAAAACACATTGATTTTATGGATTAATTAACGTAAAAGAAGTAAATATACATTAATTATGTTTTTTTGTTGTTGTGTTCATATTTTATACATCTCATCAAAGATTTACAAAAGAATAGAAGAAGGAATAGATAGCTTCTGGTCTAATAATTTTTTCTAATAAAGAGGTGATTATGAATTCAAGTTTACTTAGAAGGAATCTACTTTCCAAATGAAAGTTATATTAAATGGCATAGGTCTCGCTCTCAGGGAATATACGGACTTCGGCTCAAAACTTCTTAACCATAAAAAAAAGAATAAAAGAAAGAACATATGTAATTTCTTTTAAAAGACTGTAAAATAATCAAGTTATGTTTTTTTAACTGATAAATTATTCATATTGATTATCTTTTTGAAGGGTTTGATTCTATGAATTGTGAAACACTTTTGATCATGTGTAGACGTTTTAGGTAGCAAGAAAATTTTAAATTGGAAAACTTTGGCTACAGATCGGTTTTTATCGATTTAATGATTATTTCTTGACAAAAAAATAGTAGGAAAATTCAAAATTTTATCAAAAAAAAGTAGCAAAAGAATCTAGAATTTAAAGCTTTCAGAAATTAGTTTAGGTTAAGTAAGTATGAAATTTCCTTAGGTTAATTATCAAAAATAATTGTATAATAGATTTTTGTTTTTGTTTTGTAATACCCTAAATTCAAGATATTTTAGAAGTAACACAAATTATTTTTGAAAAGTCTTCGTAGCTACAAATGATTTAGGATTTATTCTAAAGAAAATTTGAAATTTTCCTCTTAATATTTCTGACAAGTCAAACTCTTTTTTTTCTGCAAACCTTCACATTTTCTTTGTTATAAAAGCGTGTAACCTTAAACCAAATAATTATTTCCTCATAATATTTCTTTGGCGATATTTATAAGTACAAAACCAGATTCAAGTAAAGACAGTTTTGAGATAAATTAGTACAATGATACTATTAGCTTGTCGTATTTCATGTATTTTTGTAATGACAACTACATCATGTAATTTATAACATTTATAAAATTAAATATGATTTTTCGATGTCAATTTTAAGCGTGGTTTTTAGCTATTTTCTCATATAACAATTGACCACAATATTGGATTTTGCTTTTGTACTACTGTAGTTACATATGATGATGAGCTACGCTTATAGTTTAATTATCACAATTTCATTGGATGCTTCGAACATCGAACAAAACAAATCACTTTTTTTTTTTGTTAAGGCAAAACAAATCACATTAAAGAACTCAATATTCGTGATTGTCAATTTTTGTTTTGGTCATGTTCGGTTGAGTCTAGATATTTAATTTCTATTCATTTTCTTTTCTTTTTTAAGATTTAATTTCTATTGATGCCATCAATGTCTTTTCTCTCTTTTTTTCCTAACTTTATTCTTATAATTAAATCAACAAAATCTGATCTATATCCAAACTCTATATCTTAAATTTTTTTTTTCTTTTCCTTTGCATTAGGAAAAAATCAAACTTTGGTGTCTGATAATTTATAAAGTGACCACTATCACTAGATCACATGTCATCGGCATGCTATCAATGTTTATATTTTAGGCATGCCATCAATGTTTATATTTTATATATTCCTAACAAAATATGAATTCACATTCTTTTTTTTTTTGAACACATTTAGGTCACATTCATATATTAAGTATTTAGGTCAAAACAATCACATTCATTTGAAACCAAATTTGTCGTAACACGTATGTAGTAGTTTCACAGTATTTTAGTCTTAATAAGTAATTGCCAAAACAAGTTTGGATCTACTCAATGAAAGTTCAGCTAATCTAGACTCTACTTAGCAATAACTTAGATAGATCTTAGACTTTAATAACTACTTCAAGTTTGGACCTATTATATTCAATTCTGACAAACTCATTACGACATCATCCAATAACAAACAAATTACGTACGTAATTGTAGTTCACACTAATTTTAAACCTATTTAGTAGACTATCCAAACGTTGCTAGAAGTAGACAAAATTAATATAATCATTAGGATCCCATATATATATCGATATGAGGGAAAAGAAATATTCTCATTTATCATCCTTCAAATATTTTATTGTGCAAGAGGCAGAATAAATAAGTTCAAACTTTTAAATGATAAAATAAAAAAGTATATAATTTGCAACATGTATAAAAATATATAAGTCTGGTGTTTATAGGTTTAGGATAAGCATGACATGGTTCATAAATGTGGCTAATATGATATTAATGAACTATTAGTGACATCTGATATCAGATTTTTTCTTGATACCAAATTTACTATGTAAAACTTATGTTTTTTATTAACAATTGAATTGATAAACCCCGATCTATAAAGACCGATCTATAGCTTAAAGTTCACTTCTAATTTTTTTTTTAAACTACTATAATATAACGGAAATGAATTGATTTCTGATACAAAGTCATTAGCTGAATTATCGTAATCACCAAATTGAAAGCAATTCAGTAAGTAAAACCTATTTTTGTGACATTATTAGAGGTTCATGTATTTCTCTAGCTATAATTTGTTGTAGCACCGATCATATGATAATGAATTTTTATCCGTGGCTACAGTCATACCTATATATGATTGTGTTTAGAAAAAATCATAGTTAAGACATAACTTTCTAATTACTTTTTGATTATTGTTTGATGATTTTTTGTGACTGTTATTGTAGCTAAGATTTATCCATGAATTTTGTAGTGCGTAATAGAAAATAACACGAATATATTAGGTCAGCTATTTAAGTCCTGGTAAATTTATAAGACTACACATCCAAATCAAAAATTTCACTTTAACGGTTAACTTGTTTTCTTGTGGTCGACCTTGATATGTTCTATATATATGATTTTCTACGACATATAATTAGATGCAAAAGAAAAATATGTTTATCAAATAAATTACAGATAATATAATCTAAAACGATCTTGATAAATACCTAACGTTTATAAATGCATGCAACATACTATATATAGTGGACCTTAGACAATAGACAATATCATATATTATTAATATTCAAATCTTAAAATCGTATTAAATTCTTCTTTTTAATAGTAGGTCGATTCTATAAATAAAATCATAGGACAACTAATATATCTTTACAATATTCAACTGAATTAGTTAACAACAAGAATATACAACTGAATTATTGTTTTCTGCGTAGATATAAACAATAGTAGGAGGAAGAGGAAGATTAGGCAGTTCTAAACTAATCTCAATGGCCTAATAAAGTAGATTATAGTTTTCCTTTTCATCAATTAAATCGAAAAAATCTAGCATGTAATTTATTTTCTAACTTCCTAACAATAGTACACGATTTTATAGAATAGAATTTTAACAGAAAATATAACATTTAACCATTTGAATCAAATTATTTTTCAAAGCTTTAATCATTTTTATATTTCATTTTCAAAGGTTTATATTAAAAGTTCTTGTATTTATTTTTCTAATCTGAAATTTTCTTCAGAAACTTAGAGTTATTCTTTCTTTTTTTTCAACCTTACTATAACTAGATCGATAAAAGTCGATCCATAGTCAAAACATATATTCTAAAATTCTTTTTTTTTCTTCCTATTTTATCTGGGACATCGAACCCTGATGCTTGAAGATTTGTAAAGTGACTATTACCATTGGATTACATGTCTTCGACAAACCTAGACTTATTCTAAGACTTGTAAAACAAACTATATATATTTAATTATTAAAAACGTTTATAACCGTAGCTAAATAATAATAAGAAAACTTAACTAAAATTATAATTTCCTAGTAATACAAACTTTAAACGTGTTTCAAAATTTAAACATAGAAACTAAGTTCAAATTACTTAAAGCTAAGAAACAAGAGTTGACAAAAAAACTAATCATTAATTAAATATAAAGATATGTTTTTTAAAAATTATCATACACCTTGTACCAGCTAATCAACTATATATTACTTACGAATAATATCCATGACGTTGATTATTGAGAAGAATATATCATCTGTAGAAAATTTAACAAAAAAAATAATAACCTGTATAAGTCTACAAAATATTATTGAAACAAACAAAAAAATTTATTAGAGATTCATTACTGTATTAAACTTTACTATCTTGAAATATAACTATGATTATGAATAATCAGTATGCATTTCTTAATTAATTGTGACTAGTCTTGTTTGGGTTCCAAAACTGCTTTAAATTTCTGTAGTAAAATAAAATTTGACTAAAAACATTTATTTAGAAAAGTTTATCTATGTGAAACAAAATACAGAAAATATTCACTTGATAAATATATTTTTATTCAAAACATGAAAGAGTGATTTTTTCTGTCAACTTAACTTTATATCATATCACTTTAAAAGGAAAAACACTGTATTAACTTTATATATATATATATATATATATATATATTGTGGACTGGATCAATCTATAGCACAAACACATTTATTTCGGATGTCTGATATGTAACTAAATTTTTTTTTTGTATTTTTTTGTATTTTTTTTAGTGTAATTTTTAATCAAATTCAAAATCCGCCTCTGCATTTAACTACTACACCACGAGAAAGAATTATGTATATATTATAGTTTTGTTGAAGGAAAAAAGAAAATAATAATATAATAATTTTTTTTTAAAGAACATAAATGAGATTTTAGAGATGATTATGATCCAGCTAATAATTCAGGAGTTTGATTTTTTCTATTATACTAATAAATTAAAAGAAATTTTAGAATGTGAACTTTATGAATAAAGTTTTCTCGGATCTAATTGAGATTTCTGGCCTTTCCATTTTGATGTTTGAAACCGTACATTTCCAGAAAATGAAAACTAGAGCCTGTAGGGACCAAAATAGACAAAAATTAATTATTACAATACTTTTAAATTTTTTACAAAATATTTTTAAAAAGAAAAAAAAAGATCGGAAAATTAACCGAAAAAGAAGACTATGAGAAGACCTGCGTGCATGGCAACATTTATACCAGAAGACATTCGGAATTGAAGTCTGAAGAGGTTCTCAATCAACAACGAAGATTAATCATCCTCTGCTTGATCGAGTTTTCTTCTTCTTTCTTTTGCTTCTTCTTCTTCTTCTCCAGCTTTCAGGGAGATTCCAAGCTTCATTCATCTGGGTGAGTATTTTGCGAACCGACGCGATTATCGTATTACTTTTCCTTTTGAATTTGGTTATTTCGCCAAATCTGTCGTGTTATAGCTCGCGAAGTCATTTTCTGCGACTTGAATTCGAGAGTTCTTAGTTTCTTGCGGAGTATTACTTTACTTAAATGATTTCTTCTCTTTGTCTAATTACTTGTATAATTAATTGGATTAAGTCTGTACATGAGCTTTTGATTAGTTTGATTATTCAATTCAAACGTTGGTATTGACTGCTGGCTGATTTGCAATGTGCTCATAATTTTGGGGTTTCTCTAAGTGGTCAATTTCCTTTTAACGAATTTGGAATTTATTTAGCTTAAGTACTTGGAAAATTTATGGATTTCTATATTTGAAGCGACAGATCAAATTTATTGTTTGGTCCTAATTTTGGTCAAATCTGAATTTTGAGCTCTCTTTTGTTTTCAGTTAAAAGGATGCATCTTTGGTGAACTTTGAGATTCAGAACAATCTGTCATTTTCAGCACATTCTGTAAAACTTTACTGATCGAGCATCTGCAGATGTCTGCTAATTAGAAGAAATTAGGGTCTACGAAGATCTGCGTTGAAGCATGGACTTTTATTTCAGCTTGTGGTTTGGTGTATCTTTAATGTGATTTGCATCTGATTTATACTCACGAATTCTGAGTGATCCAAGCTTTTTAAGTATATCATGTGCCCAGATAATGGGTTGGACCTGAAAAAGCATCAAATGTAACTCTGGATACAATGTTCTAAATCCCCCAGATCCTTGTCAAAATGGAAACGAGGTCTGTTTTTCCTTGTCAATAGATCTTCCTGCATTTCAACACTTAAATTTCTATTTTTCTTTGTTTTAATTCTTATCCCTGGAGTGTGATTTTTTTCATTCTTCAGGGCTGGTGAGAGAGATTTCTCAAATGGTGATGTATATTCTGGTCAACTGAAAGGAACACTCCCTCATGGAAAGGGAAAGTACACGTGGTCTGATGGAATCATTTATGAGGGTGATTGGGAAGAAGGGAAAATATCTGGGAGAGGAAAGCTTATGTGGTCCTCTGGAGCTAAATACGAGGGGGATTTTTCTGGGGGATACCTTCATGGCTTTGGTACCATGACTTCGCCTGATGGATCTATCTACGCTGGAGCCTGGAGAATGAATGTACGGCATGGTCTAGGAAGGAAAGAGTATTGTAACTCCGATGTATATGATGGCTCATGGAAAGAAGGATTACAAGATGGCAGTGGTAGTTATACTTGGTACAATGGTAACAGGTTCATTGGCAACTGGAAAAAGGGTCAAATGTCTGGGAGAGGGGTTATGAGCTGGGCAAATGGTGATCTCTTTAATGGGTTTTGGTTGAATGGTCTTAGACATGGCTCTGGAGTTTATAAGTATGCTGATGGTGGTTTTTACTTTGGAACCTGGTCACGTGGTCTAAAAGATGGGAGTGGAGTCTTTTATCCTGCTGGAAGTAAACACCCATCTCTAAAGAAGTGGCATCGGTCTTTTGGTTATGATGATACTGGTAATTTTGTCCTCTCTGATAATTCATCAATAAATATTGAGGATTTACGGACTTCAAAAGCTGTATCACGTAGTCTTTCTGAGATAACCATAACAAGTGGACGGACAAGAACTTCAGAAAGATTTCTTGATGAAAATTGGAGTACCAGTGATCCTCCAAGAGACTTTATGCACCAGGGGCCGTCATCCAAGTCTGCACGGTCTGTTGACTCTGGTCAAAGCGACGGACGGGATAAGAACCCTATTGTTTTTGAAAGGGAGTATATGCAAGGAGTTTTGATTAAAGAACGAATTATGAGTTCTATTGACATGTCACACAGGGCTAGACCTTTGGACCGTACTAAAGAAGTCACAGTTAGCGCTTGTGTGAGCTTTCTAGGGGGGAAATGGAACTATTATCTAATGCTTAATCTCCAACTCGGTATCAGGTAAACAAGATCACAAGTCATATATCTTTGTGGAAGCTTATGAACATCAAATTTTGACAGATCTTACTTATCAATATGATGAGAGAGCTTCATTAAAACCACTTCCGAACATGTTCCTCAACTCTCATATGACCTTGATACCACTAGTTGTAGCCTAAAACACAGTTATTTCTGAACACTATGGCTTGGATAATGAGTCAGACCAGAACACAAACAGTCAGACCATGCTTGTACTAGTTAATCCACTTACACAACAATTTTTTTGAAGTTTACAGGTATACTGTTGGGAAAATCACACCGGTTCCTCCGCGAGAAGTCCGTGCTTCTGACTTTGGTGAAAGAGCCAGAATCATGATGTTCTTCCCTCGAAACGGTTCCCAGTATACACCCCCGCACAAGTCCATTGATTTTGATTGGAAAGACTATTGTCCTATGGTTTTCAGGTAAACCTGTTTTTGTCTGTCATCTTCCAGAAAATACTTAAAATTTGCAAAACCAATAGCAGGTTTCTATTAATACATCTATAAAAAATTTGAAACTGGTTTCAATGTGATACTTTTGTTAGAGATTTGAACTTTGCAGTGTATGTCAGGCCTTTGAATTACTGATATTTATTGGATAACATCTTTTTCTTAAAGATCTTACTATGGTCAGCGATTTTGATATCTGTTAATCAAAACGATGCCTTTTTCAACACCTTAAGCTCCTTCCCTTTTGCAGTTTTTGACGGACCAAGTGGATTCGTTTATATTTATTAACACCTTTCATAGTATATTCAAGATTACTTGTTCTTCAAATGTATTTACTTTCCATGTTTTTCACTGGCATTTCATAGGAATTTAAGGGAGATGTTCAAGTTAGATGCTGCAGAGTACATGATGTCTATCTGTGGCGATGATGGTCTGAGGGAAATTTCATCCCCTGGGAAAAGTGGTAGTATCTTCTACCTTTCTCATGACGACAGATTTGTGATAAAGACATTAAAAAGATCTGAATTGAAGGTCTGATATAACTAAACCAAGCTGTTATCTTTTCTTGCTTGTCATGCATAATAGTGCTTGTCATGCATATCTTTGGTTATGTGAGCTGATTCTTGCTCCTTATGGCTTTTTCTTGTTGCATTTTTAGGATGCATGTGACCTACAGATAGTCTAGCCTGTCTTTCCTTGTATGTAATGTTCTTAGTATATCAGATAATCTTTACTCTATAAGGTAGACACATCTCAGTGGTTTTTATATGTATGACTGAGCATTTCTTTTTCTGATAGGTTCTACTCAGGATGTTGCCTAGGTACTATGAACATGTAGGAGACTATGAAAATACACTCATAACGAAATTTTTTGGAGTTCACAGAATAAAACTCAAGTGGGGTAAAAAAGTAAGAATTAATCTGACCCCTTCTATGTATCAATTCCATTTTATTTCGTTTCGTTTAGCATGAGCAGTGTGCTTCTCTGACAGGTACGCTTTGTGGTCATGGGGAATATGTTTTGCACAGAACTGAAGATTCATCGCCGCTATGACCTAAAGGGCTCTTCTCAAGGGAGATTTACAGAAAAGAGTAAACTGGGAGAAAAGACTACCATGAAAGATCTTGATCTAGCTTATGAATTTCATATGGACAAGCTGCTGCGAGAGGCTCTCTTCAAGTGAGTTCTATAATCATTCTTGAAGTAATCTTTTTGTCAGTTATGCATGTCATCTGAATGATATCTTAGTCGTATTTGCTATTGAACCTCTAACTTTTATTTAATAATTAAGATGATAGAAGAAATACTGCAGAGGAGAGGTTATACCATGTCTTACGGCACTGCTGTATCTACAGATACCTTAAGAACTGAGATGTTTGCTCTTTTTCCCTGGTTTTAAGTTTAGTTCTGCTAAGTTCTGATTTTGATGCTTCTTCTGTGTTTCATCAGCCAAATATTCCTAGCTTTGCATTTGTGTTTGTCTAATTGTTTGTGGAACCTTACCCACATGGCAGGCAAATTATTTTAGACTGCGAGTTCTTGGAGTCTCTGCAAATCATTGATTACAGTCTTCTGTTGGGATTACATTTTAGAGCACCCGATCAACTTAATGATATCCTTGAGCCTCCCAATGAATTGTCAGATCAAGAAAGTGATAGTGGTGCTTCTGTTGACGGTAGGCTTCAATTCTTTTAAGTGACTACATATCTTTGCAGCATATATAGAATAGTCATTACATTTGCTTAGGTAAATCAGGTGATCAGTTTTTCTCTGCACCGTATATGGTATAGTTCTAGTGCGTACACATGGAGTCCTCTGTATGCTTTTGTGTCTCTTATGTTTTTTTATTGTGTTTCATCAGTCAGTTTGCCTCGTGAACCCTCCATTCCTCCAAAAGGGCTAATTATGGTTACTCATGAACCCAATTCTGTTAACACCGCCCCTGGTCCTCACATCAGAGGTAGCACACTACGAGCATTTTCTGTCGGCGAGAAAGAAGTCGATCTTATTCTACCTGGAACTGCAAGGTCAGTCACTTCCCATCAAAATCTAACTTGACTCCATAGGATCACAGTCCAATGACCTTATTCCCTGCTTACTTGCTTTCGGGGCCATATTCAGGCTCCGAGTACAGTTAGGAGTAAACATGCCAGCTCAAGCCCACCACAAACTCCGTCAAGACAAGGAGGAATCAGGAACAGTCGAGCTCTTTGAAGTATATGATGTGGTTGTGTACATGGGCATCATCGACATCCTCCAAGAGTACAACATGAAGAAGAAAGTGGAACATGCTTGCAAATCTATGCAACATGATCCAATGACAATTTCAGCCATAGAACCTAAGCTTTACTCTAAACGGTTTGTCGATTTCCTCCTTAAGGTATTCCCAGAAAAAGCATAGAGACTTCACGGCTTCATCTAATCGTAGCTTCACTTTGTTCAACATCGTCGAAACCACATCAACAGCTTCTCTCAACTCATCAACGTCCTCAGATTTGTCAAAGCTTTGATCTTCCCACCAAAACCCTAACCCTGAATTAGTGTTCTCAAACTGGTTTTTGGGTAGAATTGAAGGAGAGTGATTTTGAAGCAAAGAGTAAACAACTTCATCAGCAGAAGGATGACCAAACGAGTAGAAAGAAGCGTGAGAGTTGGTAGAGATTGGAGTCGCTAAGATGGCAATTTGAGTCGATGTAGATAAATCACAAAGCTTTGAAGCTTTACGAAAGAGACCGTTTTAGTGAAAGCAACAGATTTTACTGTCTTCTCTTCGATTTTCTCAATCTGTATCTTACGTTTCTTTCCTCCCATCTTGTAACAAAGATTTGAAGAAAGTCACAGACAGACAACAATGTATGCATCTTCATGTCTTTATACTGTTTTTTCTTCACTTGTTGACGTCATCAAGCCCAATGGGCTTCTCTGTTACTTCTATTTTATTTCCTTTTTTCACATTATTCATTTTATTCCCACTCGGAAAATTTCCATATTTTAGTAACGAAAGTCCTCTTCTCTCTATTTTTCCTTTTTTTTGTTTCTTCGTTTTTAATTGACTGATTTATTAATTTAACCACGGAAACAAAAAGCTTTTGGATCAAATATAAATTTGAAAATGGCAATTCGAAATGGAAATAATCTAGAAATGGAAAAGATTAGTTTTTTAAAAAAATGCATGAAAAATAAGTAAATATAATTATTTTATTGACTTCGGGAATTTAAAACAGTCAAATTTAATAGAATGTTAACATCCATTAATCATGGTTAGTGACATTTAACCATCATTGGTTTGGCTTCAAATTAACAAAATACTGCTGTTTTATTTAATCTGAAAACCCTAAAATTGAAGGAACAAAGTCGGTATCTCTCTTTCGCTCTTCTCTAAGTTCTGTTTGATTTCAAACACAAAATAGAGTTTCAAATCTGCTTGTCTTGCTAGTTTCAAACCTTAAATCAAACATGTCTCGAGTGAAGAAGATTTACGTAAAAAATAAATATTTGTAAAAATCTAATAATTATAATTTAAAATGTTCTCTATTCATTCATAATTCTGTAATACGGAACAATGCTTTGATAATCATCGTCATGTCGTCATCATCACCATCATCATCATCATACATATATAGAGATTTTTTTTGGGGGTTTTATCTTCAACAGTAGGCTCGAATTCGATATCAAGAAGGATGAACTTTATTCCCAGCTGCAGTTTTCCAAGCAGATCTCATCGACGCCGCTGCTGATCCCATCGCCGCCGCAATATGTCGTTTCGCCGCAATTGTTGCTGCTTTCTCCATTAAATTCCCCGTTCTCCGAGCTCTCTCTGCTTTCTCCTCTAGCTCTTTCAGCTCCGCCGCTTCCATTCTCTCCATCTCATCCAACGTCTTCCTGTATTCCTCCATTCCCCACTCCATATCCCTAAAATTTCAACAAAATTCCATAAAAATCATACTCAGATTTCTTCAGATCTATGAAATTCAGGTTGAATTATTACCGATCGAGTTCGAGTTCAGCTTCAAGGAGAGATTCTTCAGCAGCTTCGAGCTCTTGTTGCTGTTCGGATTCAAGTGCTGCCCAAGCTTTGTAGGAATCGACTTCAAAGAGACGCATGAGGTCTTCGATTCTGGAAGGGTCGAATGTTTTGTCGACAAGAGCTTGATCGGAGAGGAGAGTGAAGTGGTGAATTAGAGCTTCCATGATTGGTGATTGAATTTGAATAGGAAGATGAGAGATTGAGAGTAGAGAATCGAATGATTCTTTCTTTTTCCTATCTATGAAACTCAACAAGTGGATGATAATAATTTAAGGTAGATAAAGAAAGAAAGTAAAGTTTACCGTTGTGACAAATTGTCAAAAGCTCAAATGATTGATGAGTGAAATTAGTAATACACATACTATATTTTCACTAATGAAAACTATACTAATTGTTTAAGTTATCTAAAATTTTCCTACCAAAAAATGTTATCTAAAACTTAGATTTTTTAATCTCGACAAAAAAATAACTTAAGATTTTTTAATTTAAAAAGTTTCAAAATTATCAAATTTTGCAGAAAAATAAATATTGAGGAGATCTATTCAATCAATTATATAGTTTCATTGTGTTAAAATGTTATTTCATGGATTTTAAGTGTTATCAAATAAATAATTTTATAGAATATTATCCAATTTTACTAATGTTAAATTTATTTAAATTTATAATTTTATAGAATATTATCAAATTAATAATTTTAGACATTTAATTTTATTAAAATTTTAAAATATTTTAATTATTCGAAATATTTTTTAAAATGTAAGTTGTAAATATTTCAAAATACATAGTTTAATGCAATCCAATAAGTTAGTTTTAAAAAATGGATAATATAATTACAATAAGGCCCAATAGGCCATAAAGCCCGCATTAGAGAATGAATATTGCAGAAAGCCTTTTATCGGTACAAAATCAAGTCCCGATAGGCTCAGTATAAAGCCCACATTAGAAAGTAGAACTACAAGTCACTAGTTCTCGTTTTGTCATCTGATATAAATCAAGGGGTGTGAATTGTAAAGAAAAGAATTTTCCGATTTTTATGCGAAATGAGGATGGTTTTGTAATATTATTTAATATTCTTCCCGTTTCAGTAATTAATTACAAAATGAGGGGTGTCTTTGTAAGAAAATTAATTTTCAGATTTTTCTGTCTATTCCCAAAGCAAATCAAAACATCATCAAACAGCTGAAAATCGCCTCTGAATCTCGTGAGATCCATTTCAAATCGAAGAGGAAAGCGAAAGACAGTTATCGAGATTTACTAGTCTTGTCTTTTCGACACCATTCATACACTTTTGGTCTCAAACTCTTTAATTTCTTCTTCTTCTTTTTTTTTTTTTTTTTTTGGGTATAACAATGGCTGCCTTTATCAACCTTGAGGATTCCCCAATGTTTCAAAAACAGGTAACTCTTAACGTTTCTCATTTAAGGATGCATTTAGGTTTATTCCATAAAGTGAAGAATTTGATCTTCTTTTGGTATTCCTGGTGGTTGATTTAATTAATTGGATCAGATTTGTTCCTTGGAAGGCACAACTGATGAGCTTAAAGATCGTTGTCAGAAGCTATACAAAGGTGTTAAGAAGTTCATGTAAGTGTAAAAATTACCAACCCTTTTTGGGTCATTACCATCTTTCTCAGCTGTATGTATAAGCTTTCTTTTCTTTATAACTTAGTTTCATCAACTGTTTGATCATTTAAAAGCTGAAATCTTTCAAGTGCTGTTACCGTTTTCCGCAAAATGTAAGATTTATCTATGAGAGAAGAAAAATAAGTAAGTGTCCAATGATTGAGACTTTTGTTCCCATATTTTATTATCTGTTTCTTTGTTTTCTCCTTTTCAGTTGTGTTTTTTTTCCGTTCACACAATGATTTACTCTGCGATAAAGTTTGATATGGTACTTTACTATGTTAGGAACTTAGGATTCCACTTTTCTCTGATGAATCTATCTGTATAAAAAGAGTATCACACCTAATAGGAATTGCATTCTTTTTTTGGTTATAGGGGAACTTTGGGAGAGGCATCTAATGGAGTCAGTGCCTTTGCAGATTCTCTAGAAGAGTTTGGTGCTGGACATGATGATCCTGTTAGTGTTTCAATTGGAGGTTGTGGGTTCATCTTCAATTGATTTGGCTATTCTAATTAGTTGATTACTCAGTTAAGGTGCCATATACATTCTCCAATGAGGAGATTGTAGGTTATTTGGTTGGTAATAAGAATTAAAATAAAACTTTGATGCATTCCTTTAGCTCACCAGTTATAAGGACTGCTCTGTGCAAATAGTGGTGGTTTTGCGGTTTGTCCTTTTGGACTATTCATTTACTAATTTGCTGAAGCTTTGAAGGAATTCATTGTAACCATGCATATGTTTTAGTTAAGTTGACTTTGTTGGAGGTCTGGTTTGCACTTGAAATACACAGTGGTGCTAGAAAGAAATAAGGAAAAAACCTACTTGGGTATGTTAGAATCTTGGATGAAAAATTAGGAAGCATAGCTTTTATGAGGTTTTATATGCTCAAAATTGATGATGAAAGTTAGTTGTAACACAATTAGGAATTAGATGGATTTCTTGGATAATAAGATCACATGGTTATTGGAGTGACTTTCTATTGGATAATAAGATCACTGTTCTTGGCTTGGAGCATTATTTCATCCTATTGTTTCATTATGTCCTGTAGTTTCATATAGCTTTCTGGACAATCACGAATTCCTGTTTCCTACTTTTTACTTATGAGATGATTGGCTATTCATGGAGAAATTCTTGCTTCTGATCCAATTTTGTTGTTATGCTTTTTGGTGGCACCAGGTCCAGTTATATCTAAATTTATAAATACACTTCGAGAGGTCTCCTCTTATAAAGAATTTCTCCGTTCACAGGTAACTCTCATCATATCATGTGAATTTCACATATATTAATATATCAGACAATGCCGAACTATTTCTCTTTATTGGAAGAATATATTTGTTTCGCTAAATTTTATAGGGATATATAACATTCTTGTTCATTTGTACTTTCCTTGATACAACATGTATTGTGGAGGCTTATCTTAAAGTACGTAATAAACTATACATGTCTGGAGGAGAGATGCTATATCATAAAACCATTGCCCTTCACTGCATCATTTGTAGAACTGTTTTTTTTTTTTTCTAGGTGGAGCACGTATTACTGGAGAGGCTGACAACCTTTATGAATGTTGATATACAAGAAGCAAAGGTAACCTTTTTGGTGCTGCAGATTTTACAGTGTCCAGTGCGATCATCAAGTTTTATACAGTTGAGATTGATCAATAAACAGTAGATTAGATTGTTGGTCTTTTGTATCCACCTGTTAACAAGTTCTATTAAACCCCTTTCATTTGGTTGGACTTCAAAACGTTTTCAAAATTTTAATTTTCTTACTTCTCTATATTGTTTTACTTGACGTGAACCATTTCAGAAGAAGAGCATTTTTCCTTTCTGGGTTGATGAAAACTTAAGCTATCGTTTTATAGTAATCCACTTTCTCTGTTTTCTACCTGATCAGGAGTCTCGGCGTCGTTTCGATAAAGCTGTACATTCTTATGATCAGGTAATTTGAATTCACTCTATTGCTTTACTTATTGTGCCTTAAGAGGTACGCCTTATTTGTCTCTAAATAAATTGTGTTATTGGCGTCACTACAGTAATACTTAATTTTTATGCTAGTCATATTATAAATTTAATTTGTTTCTAAGCAACAAGTTTTCCGAGAGAAGTTGGTGAAGTAAGGAAATTAGTACCTTCTAGCATCACTTAAAGATATAGGAAACTGACAATTTCGCAAAACAATGGTGAAGTTTTCATTTCATCTTCTGCATGGTACCAATAGTGTTGTTTATAAACATGGGAGACTGAATGGCACTGTAGTTGATGCTTGATATGTTGTTCATGATATTCTTGATCTGAAGCTATTCAATGAATTTTCTTATTCATTTGAAGGCACGCGAAAAGTTTGTATCGCTAAAAAAGAATACCAGAGAAGAAATCGTTGCTGAGTTGGAAGAGGTATTAGCACTGTATATGTTATATAGTATTTTCTTTTATCTACGGCTTGGCTTGTAAGTTTTTAAATTAATTCAAATCTATACGCTTTGATGTGTGTATATGTCCTTATCTGCTTTAACGCTTGCATAAACTATATATGTGCAGTAATCCATAATATGTATAGATACAGACGTTCATGTTTCTTATTAAATATATGCGTAAGTGTTTTGCATATTTATCTCGTATTAAACATGTTATTTAGCATTCAATCTCGAGTTATTCTGGATGAGAAACGATGGTTTATGTTGTGTGGTTGCTCTTGTTTTCAAGTTCTGAAAGTAATGAAATCTTCAAAATAAAAGCAAAATTGATTTAGTTGTCCATGTTCCTGAGAAGCAAGAGATGCTTTCTCTCTGATCATCTCAATTCTGCTCTAGGCAATTTTCCAATCAAGTTAAGGGAGTTTAAGTAAAACAACTATGTTGGTTGGCACTCCAAAATTATATGCTGCTCCACATATATTCTTTATTTGTAATCGGCCATCTTATTTTCTGTCTCTCTGGGATTCTAACGCATTTGTGGTTTTGTATTTCCAGGATCTGGAGAACTCAAAGTCAGCTTTTGAGAAAAGTCGTTTCAATCTAGTATGTCAAGTCTACAAACAGAAGCCTCTAGTACTATTGTCTTTTGACCCTTCTACGTCTAAACGGTTTTCTCTTTGGTTTAAGGAATGCAGGTAAATTCATTGATGAGTATTGAAGCAAAAAAGAAGTACGAGTTCTTGGAATGTATAAGTGCAATTATGGATTCCCATTTGAGATATTTTAAGCTTGTAGGTTTCTTCCTATTTTGCATTCTGAGACATCATCAATTGTGGCCAACTAAGGGCAACATCTGTGCCACGTTGCATTCCTTAATGTGGTCTATTTGTTCTCCAGGGTCATGATCTATTGAGTCAATTGGAGCCTTACATCCATCAGGTACAAGTTTAGTGTAAACTCATTTTTGATAGTGAAAATAAGCAGAAAAAGTTTGGGAGCTTGTAATGCCATCTTGTTTACCAATGCATATGAAAGTTACCTCTGTTTAAATCATGTATCTCTCCCCTTTTGCTCAGTGCTTCTGCGAAAAGAAAAACTAAAAAAATTATGTTGAGGATTTCCAAAGGCTAACTTTTTCTAAAGATAAAAATGGCTCCAGTAATTTGATGTATAGATATCTATGTTGAACAAGCTTAAAAGTTCAAGAACTGTAAGTTGTACCCGTTAACATGTGACATTATAAAATTTATAATCTTGAGCTAAGCGAGAGATTGTGATGGGCTGCCTTAGAGAGTTGACAGTATAAATACTTTAATAAATCCTCTGTTTTAATAAAATTCCTTAACACTGCTACTTGCGACTTTTCCTCTTACAGGTATTGACATATGCAGAACAATCAAAAAAGCAGTCTAAGATTGAACAAGATCGATTTGCTAGACGCATTCAAGAGTTCAGGACTCAATCTGAACTAGACAGCCAACAGGCCAATGCTAAAGCAGAACCCTCCGGTGTTGATGGAAACCATATCTACAAAAATCTCCCGCCTAAAAATGTAGAAGCAAGTTCAATTTCAACAGCGGACAAGGAAGTAAGGGTCTTTGACTCTCATGTAGTTACCAAGTGAAAATGTAGTTCTCACCAATCATTGCAAGGGTTCACTGGTAAAGAAATTGGTTAAGCTTTGTCTTGCCCCTGGAAAATGTGTAAAAGTGGCATAGTCTGTCCAAAGATTAAACGATTGCTATATGGGAATATGGCTATATTTGTTGACAGGATCTTGCTTGCCCTACCGTTGTTTTCTAAATGACACCATTAATCAGTAGTGTCAATTTCCGAGTTGCCCCTGCAAAGAATATTTTTGGCTTAAAGACTTGGGCCTTCTGTTATAAGATATAATAATGACATTTATGATGACTCAATTGGTGGAGAGTCACTTACTCACATGCTTGCTTCTGTTCTTATGCATGCTAATATCTTACATTATATTTTTTCTGTACTAATGCAGGTAATTAAGCAGGGGTATCTACTGAAGCGATCAGCTAGTCTGAGAACTGATTGGAAAAGGAGGTTCTTTGTACTTGACAATCTTGGATCCCTATACTATTACAGAAACACCGGTAATAGATCAGCGGTACGTGTGCCAAGCTCTTATGTTTTGCCTAATTTTCATTTGAGAGATCAGATTAAGCGAACAAAGCTGTGCTTTCACAATTACTCCCTTTTTGATATAAAATTGCTCCATCTATATCAGCGCTAACTCTACTCCTCCAGTGGTAAAAGGTCTTCTAAATTTAAACTAAGAACAATATCATTAGACTTTCTGCTGCTATCGATTTGTAGAAAGCCTTGCACTTTATCATCTTTGGAAATCCCGCGTAAATCTAATATATTCCTAGTTTAACATTGCTAGAAACATTAGATAGATATGTTATTGTATATATACCTTGCAGTCCCTCATGTTGTATTTGTGACTTTTCCACCTGTGTTTTCTTAAGTTTCAGTTTCTGTCATTCTAATCTCCTTTTCTCTTCACAGGGATCTCAACCTTATTATAGTGGTTTAGGTGAACATAACAGCGGCGTTTTTGGGAGATTTCGTTCCAGGCACAATCGATCAGCTTCACAGGGAAGCCTAGATTGCAATATGATCGATCTCCGTACTTCACTGATAAAATTGGACGCAGAGGACTCAGATCTTCGACTCTGTTTTAGAATTATTTCTCCTCAAAAGACTTACACATTACAGGTACTAAATTTATTAGATATAGAAACATGGAGGAGCAAATGTAGCTCCTGGAGGCCGACACAATTTATGTATGCCGCAGGCTGAAAGTGGAGCTGATAGGATGGATTGGGTCAATAAGATCACAGCAGCTATAGCGACATGTCTGAATTCTCATTTTCTGCAGCAGGTTTACGCAATATGAGTCCCAGGATTCACTCCTAACTTCAAATTAAATTGAGATTTTAAGATTCTTATTATCTTCTGCAGTCACCAGTAAGATACCTGGATAAAAACAAGACAAATTCTGCTCCTGCTAATGATGACCTCACCATTGATCAAAATCAACACTATAATCAAAGACTAAACATGGGGGATGACGTCCTTACCTTACTCAAAGGAATTCCTGGAAATAACAAATGTGCAGAATGCAATGCACCTGACCCCGAGTGGGCATCATTGAATCTTGGTGTCTTGATGTGTATTGAATGCTCTGGTGTTCATAGGAATCTTGGCGTTCACATATCTAAGGTACTTTGCTTCTTTTGATAAGATATCATTTTGCTTGATTCCATTCAGTTTGAGGTTGTATGAGCTAGTTTTGTGAAGTGGCTTTTTTCAGTTATTTATTAGGTCCAAAGAACAAGGTACTCTAAGTTGTGTATGAAAAAATGTTTTGTTTTTCATTTATTCTGTAAACTGTTAGGACTATTCTATGCTCTCACTTGATTATAATATTTTTGAGACATTTGATGAAATTTTGAGGCATCTAAGAACTCGTGTATGAGTTGTAGCTTTTTCTCCTGGGTGTTAGATATTGAAGCTAATGTGATGAATTCCTCTAGGTGAGATCGCTCACATTGGATGTGAAAGTATGGGAGCCTACTATCTTGGACTTATTTCGGAACTTGGGCAATGCATACTGTAATTCGGTCTGGGAGGAGCTAATTCACCGTGATAATGACGGGTATGATTTCTCAAGGAAATTTAGATGTTTGGTTTTTTAAGTAAAGACCTTCTCTATAACACAATCAAGATATAACATCCCTTAATCAAAATCACTTGTCTCTTGTTTAAAAGCTTCTATTTTCCCAAATATGTTGAAACATGGGATTTGCTGAACTTGTTTGCGTCCCTATCTTCTGTTTGATATTTGCAGTGAAAAGGGATCACCTGATGTGCTTGCATCAATTCCGAAACCATCTCCAGAAGATTCCTTTTCTCTGAAGGAGAAATATATTCATGGAAAGGTATGAGATTTAGCTCTTGAAGGTTCCCAATACATAGGCTTTGTGATTTATGTCACTTGGTGTATAGTCGAATAGAAAAGGCTTATTATACTAAACCTGAATTTTTTTATGCCTAGCTAGTATCTGGAGAAAGCGCTAGTTGTCAAAGATGAAAGGGAAGCAAACTCTACTGCCCCAAGGAGAGTATGGGAAGCGGTTCAAAGCAGGAACATAAGAGAAATCTACCGACTGATTGTAACAGCGGATGTGAACATCGTCAATACCAAATTTGATGATGTTACTGGCGTTGATGGATATCACCACCATGTTGATGCACCAGACGTAGTGAAGAAACAAAGGCATGATCCAAATGCATGTCAGAGAATCAAGGATTCAAATGAACCTAGAAACTGTCTGCAAGGCTGTTCGTTGTTGCATGTGGCGTGTCAGATTGGTGATCCGATCTTACTTGAACTGCTGTTGCAATTTGGGGCTGACATAAACATGAGAGATTACCACGGAAGAACTCCGTTACACCATTGCATTGCATCAGGGAACAACGCATTTGCAAAGGTTTTACTGAGAAGGTAACACACTAACCAATAGTAACCCCCAAAAACTGCTTTTTAATTTTTTTTCACGAACATCTTTGTTTAATAATACCGGTCTCTCTTCTTTGAAATTTGCAGAGGTGCACGTCCATCGATAGAGGATGGTGGAGGATTAAGTGTATTGGAAAGAGCAATGGAGATAGGAGCCATAACAGATGAAGAGCTCTTCCTTCTATTAGCAGAGTGTCAGTAATATACCAAGAAAGTTGATTGATTGCTAAACAAAACATTCAGACAGCTCCTCTTTGGTTATGTTACTGTAACTGTTTGTAGTATTTGGTAATGAGTGGCACTAATGCTTCTGGATATGTTTAGATCATAATTGGATCTGGTTTTCACATATACTACAATTACTACTATATGCAGAGGACTGAAGGTTTTTTTTTTTTTTTTAAATCTACAATGAGTATTATAGACAAAGAACAAGAGAAAGCTGGAAAAGGAAGATAAGAACAATTTTGTGCATTGTTTCATCAAAATTTATGGTTTTGCCATAGAATTTGTTCTGTTTTCATTGTTATGTAATGCTAATTCTACAGTAATTTATTTGGTCCGTGGCACAATATCAATTATATTTAAGCAAATAATATCACATGTGAATAAGAAAAGTGGTAAGTTATCTTCAAGATGGTAAACCTATTTTGGATCATATTTGGAGAACTTAAAAAGACCTGATTTCGACATTTTTTGGTTGTATCTAATCCCTCGTGTTTTAAATTTTAGAGCGGATTATTTGGTCCGTAAGAATTTAGCTCGAAATTACTCTTTTGTAACTAGTTTGCCTGCTCCTTAACTTAACTTGATTACGGCTTTCTAATGAAAATTAATTGTGTAGACAAAAAAAGAAAAAATTTCGAAGACAGTAAAGCAAAATGTCCTAAATTTCCTTTTTGCAAAAATAAACATGAACAAGTATGTTATTCATTTAATCGAAATAATAGGAACAAAAATAATTTATTTGTTCTATATTTTGTGTGTTAAGAAAATTAATTAAAAAACCTTTTCAAATAAAGATTAGAAATCCTCGTGACATCGTCCAAATGGTAGAAACAGAAGCAAAAACGTGGAAAGCAGCTTAGCAAGGAAAACCTAGTTTTCGTAGAGGCATTACAATGACTTCACGACATTCTTTTGAGCCTATATTCAAACCTCTAACAGTAAACCCAGCGTTTACTGGATACCGATGCATGGTTGATGCTTCTTGGAAGGATTCATACCTATTCACAGGCCTAGGTTGAAACTGTTTTCCGGATGGTAGTGAAGGTGTCAACTAGGGGGCTGAGAGTATTCACCGCAGATTATCTCCCCTTCACCTAGAATTTGAAGCGCTTCTTTGGGGTATGACTTGCCTTATTTCCCTTCAAATCCTGAAAGTTGTTTTCCTTTTGGACTGCTCCGAGTTGGTAAAGATGACCGAGGAGCCCCACGCCTGGCCAGCTTTTCTTCCTTACCTGGATGATTTCTCACGATTACGGAGCTCTTTCACATATTCCTCTTTAGTTTTAATTCCACGCACGCTTAATCACAAAGCTGATCACCTAGCCCGTTTTGTTAGAGGGTTGTCTAGAAATCAAACTTTTGTGAACAATATACCTTTTACTTAGATACGATGGTTATGAATGAGATATTACTGAAGACATGTGACCTAGTGATAATGGTCAATTTACAAATTCTCAGGCACTTGGATTCAATTCTTTCCCAATATAAAGGAAATGAAAAAAAAAATTTAGGGTGTGAGTTTAGATTAGATTAGTTTTGTCGATCCAATTATGAGTAAGATTAAAAAAAATTAATAAATATTCTGAATTAAAAAATAATATTGTCTGGTCAATGAGATTTTAGCACAGAAAATTGGGTGTAGCACCCCATTTAGTTTCTAAATTGTGGAAAATACCACAAATCCGGGTTCTTTGCACTTATGCCACTTCTCAGAAAACGAAATAACCATTTCGGTTGTCGGGTAACCGTTCGGTTAACCCGACCAAACCGACCCGAAATGATAATCGAAATTTCACTTAAACCATTATCGATTGATCCGAATTAGATATAGCTAACCGAACCGATTTGTCCAAAACTCGGTTCGGTTCGATTTGGACAAATCAGTTCGGTTTTTAATCCCATGGTTAGTATTAGTCATCTATTCACTAGAATGGACATTTTCATGTCTAGCTTGGACAAATGTTTATATCCAGTATGGACAATTGTCAATGTTCAGCCTCGTGCATATTTTTCGTCATGTGTCAATTATCTATTCGTCATACTTTATTCAACTCCAATTCCCAACGAAAAACCCTTTTTTCCTCATTTCTTTTGAGTAAAAATTAACGTATTTGAAAGACAACAAGTGAATGACAAGAGGTGAATGACAACAAGTTAAAGAAAGAGGTTTGTCCAGACAAGAAGATTGATGCGAAAGTTATAGAAATCTCGGACAATATTTGCAAATAAAACGGATAATTGGTTCTTCATAAGTCACTTACAGATTATTCAAGTGAAGGGATTGCGAAGAAGACTCCGATTTTGAGAATTCAAAACCAGAACGAAGAAAGAGAGTTAAAGACATGAGGAAACTAAAAAGACATTGAGTGTGAGTTGCAATAAAATGATAATATCGAAGTTTTGAGAGAGAAAGAATTGGAATCATGATTTGTAGGGGAGAGTATAATCATCTTTTTATTTGGGAAAAAGGGCTAATAAAGAAGAGGATAAATTGGTGGCAATAGAGAGAATTTTGACAAAAAAAAGTGGCATTCCACGTAAATAATTCTATAATTATTAAGCGAAGATAAAGCTAAAAACATTTTTTCTAGTTTCATTTTGTTTCATCTTCTCTGTTCTCGGTTTTGTGTCTCTTGAGTTTAATCTTTATAAGGCTATAAAGCCACAGTTTGAAATAACAACTTCTAGTAGCTACGGCGTTGGTAAAGCATCTGAACATCACTACAATGGTTGCAGGTCCAAGGAAGCAGATAAGGATCTAAACAGTATGAGTGGATACGCCTAAAATTGCAGAGGTGACATCTAATTAGAAGATCCTCTGGCTCACTCATGTAGCATCTGCTGCAACCTGAAGCTCGAGCCTGCAGAGATTGAAAAAAACACAAGAAGAATGTTGCTGCAATCAAAAAGAGCTCATACCTACGAATTAAGATTCTCAGGGGGATGACTGTACCAGTGGATTGAAATTGTGTCTTTCTTCTTCAGGGAGCACTACAAGAGTGTTATTTGTTGAAGATAAGTCAGGGACTGTTTGTGAATATATCTTTTGATCGGATGATCCAGCATCTTCTATCTTTGTGATGGTGGCGAAACTGGACTTGCACAATGGACATGTTGTCTTCTTTCTTTCAGAAACCTGCAGATATTAAATGGTAGTTGTGCATCATTACAACAATTATCGGACTTTAGGAGTTTTGTTTCAAGTTTGAAGATAAACTTACCAAACGGTCTGCCCATGTCTGAATGCACGAATAACAAAACCTGTGGCCACAAGGAAGAATGCCTCTACTGGAACTGAACTCGGTCCAGCATATTATACAAGAAACCTGAGCAGGAGCCTTCTCAGTTGCTTCTGTCTCTGCTCTTATTGAATGCGGTTTGTTGTAGTTTGACCTATCATCTTGCAGTTTTGTCTCTGCAATATTTGATCTTGCAGTTTCAAAAACAGCAGAATTACTCCAATTCTCGGAGTCCTCTATTTCATCAAGATCCCAGTTTTGTGTTGACGAGTATTCAGGATGTCGAAGAGCTGATGTTCCCCCTGGTTCGAAAACACTGTCCCTCACGTTTTCATCAATAGACTCTCTAGGATCCTGAGTCTCATTTCGGTTCTCATGAGTATTTCCATGAAGGTTATTATCAGATTCCTCATCAGATTCAAGGTCGACAAGATTTCTCCAAGACGGTTGCTTTACTAACTGCCTCTTTCGTTTCCCTGAAAATTCCTCAACGCCATCATTTTCCTTGTCTTCAAAAATATCATTCGGCCTCTTTGTTCTTGATCTCACTGAGTGTCTGTTTGCTTCTATATTTCCCTGATGAGCAATAAAGGGGCTCAGAGACAGAAAAAGAGCAAAACTTGTCGTAAACTATTGAACAGAGAACAGTGATGCAGTTAAGCATAAATATCAATATTGATTCAAATGCTTCTTTTCATAGTGACCACCTATATAGCTAATCTTAATAGCAATGTAACAATATAAAAAACAAGCCTGGTGAGGATAAGCTATTACCTCTTCATTCATTCAAATTAATCAGTCAGTATACAGAATGATAAAAAGAATCCGATCTTTTGGCAATATAACTAAATAGCTCAAAAACATGTGCTCTAACTTAATTCAATAAAACCGACACTAATAGGTGGAAGATAAAGAATTAAAAGCTGTAGAACCCTAGTTTCGGCTTGGATAAAAACAACTGGATAATAAGAGAACGAGGATTACCTTTTTCGACAATACAGAATCCAACCAAGTGGCAAGCTCAGAAGTGGAGCCACTCCTGTTTTCTTCACGATTATCAAAGTATTTATCAAAAGTTTGGGCAGCCTTATTCACCTTCTTTGTAACTTTTGCTTCGCCAGAAACTGTGGGAACTTCAGCGATCAAAGGTCCGACCTCTTCCCCACTGAAAGATTACTCTCAGTTTTATCAATCACCTTTTCGGAACCAATAACGAGAAGTTATGCTACACATGTCAAAGAAGAAGGCTAAACAACAATAAGCAAACCTTTCAAACATATAAGGTTCCTCGGGTACTCGTCTCCCTTCCCTTATGCATTCTTCTACCCATTGATGATTTACGACTTTCGTATCGAACTGTCTTGCAAGATCATACTTTTTTCCCTCGAATTTCCAACACACCTACACACACAACAAACAAAACAAAAGGGTATGACTTTGAAAATCCATAGTCGTTAATCTCAGTAAAAATAAAAATAAACAGAAAATTTAACACGAACCAAATGCGTGATAGATCTTGACATTTTCCCAACATAACTTGCTCCAGAATGAGAGATAAGCTTTATGAGATTGAACCTTTCAGATCCATGATAACCACTCACAGTCGCAACCACATTTTCCATACCTACAATAGCTGTAGAATTGGGTTTGACTCCACACACAAAGTATTTGGACCTCATGGGCCAGACGTATTACGATAAATGCACAAGCAAAATTACTAAACTCCCACGAGAGCAAGAGTCTCCCAAGAGACATACCAGTTAGAGGCCAGGAGTTAGTTAAATGCTTGTGTCATTAGTTTCCTAAGCCATTACTAAACTCACAAAGTGAACCTTAAGCAACAAGAAAGTCAAACAAGATCCTCATAAATGGTATCAGAACTGAGGTGTTATGTTGCTGTCTCTAGGAGTGACGGAAAAGTTCAATGGAGAAGGAAATTATAGGGCTTGGAGAGAAGAGCTTCTTACCTGCTTGGAGAAGTGGGGTCTCTCGGATGTGGTAAAGGCTGAAGGAACTGCAGCTGAGAATGAGGTGAAGGCTGAGTCTTCAAGCTCTCAAAACCTGAAAAGAGAGGAAGACCAAAAAATGTCATCAGAAGAAAAGGAAGGTAAGCTAGCTCCATTACCATATTGAGTGTAGCTGACAATGTCCTACGGAAAATCAAGAATATAGAGACAGCTATAGACATGATAAGTGTGTTAGATAATCTTTACTTGCTTAAACAACCTTGCTCATGGAGAACCATGCCTACCTAAGCAGTTTGAGAACAGAATAAGTCTCAAGAACCATGACTTAGAATTTTGTGAATCAAATGGTGATTGAATGCAAGTGGTTTTACAACCAAGACTCAGGCATACTCAGTTTTAAGCTGCTCAGAATCAAGGTTCATCTGATGTAAAGGTTCATCTGACAGAAAAAGAAGTCAAAGATGTTGAATGGTTCAGTCACAAGGTTGAAATAATACCAGCAGAAGCTCAGTTAGATGACTACATTCATATGGCTGTCAGGAAAACGAATTCAACAAAGCAACCAGTGTGCCTTTTGAGAGGAGTTTCGTATGGTTGGAAAAGGAACAAGTGTCTTGGAATCAAAGGGATGTGACTCGAGATGTCTGCAAGAGACAAGAAGAAGGCACACAGAACACATCTGAGAAATCTATGTAAGTTTGTCATTATGTTGCTAAGTTCTCTGTCTGACCTAATCATGTCGACAGGAAATGAACTAAGGAGTCAAACTTATAAGGAGAGTCTCAGGGGACACTCAGGAAATGAAAATAGAAGCGTGTGTGTTATGATCATGTTAATAAAGATTGACCTAGCTGGTTCTATGAAAGGTAATGTGTTGAAGACCGATGAGGAAAAGCCATAGAAATCAAAGAAGAGACTGACAGAATACAGCAGGGATTCATGGGAATCAAAGTTAGTTTTTCAGAAAAGGAAAGAAGTCTGGGTTAAAGAGACAATGTAACTCAGAAAAGCATGCAGTTTCAGAGTGGTTTTAAAAGGCTGAAGAGAGAGAGTTTGAGGTTAAGCAAGGAAGGTTTAGAGTGGATGGTATTTCACAGAGGATGTTAAAACTAATAAAAAATACAGTGCAGCAAAAAAAGGACTATACACATTGACAAGACGATGCAGTCTATTCAGGGCAACGTCAGTCAAAGAAATGTAGAAGCACAGAAAGGTCATACAGAAATGAATCCTAAAAGGTGTCTAATGGAGAATTCACCTGGATTGAAGTATCAGCTCTGCTGGGAACTTCTCCATATAGATTTACGAATATTGTCTTCAGGAAATCCCATGTATCTCGTTGAGCGATTGCTTCACGCCACGAAAAGAACCACAAAAAAAGGGAAATTTCAGTCTTCACTTATCACAGGAAAAGGGAGATGAAATAAAGATTGTAATTACCTAGAAGAAAGCTATATAACGGTGAACAGTTGATTGCAGTTTTTTTTTCATCAGAAAGAACAAAAGACAATCAGGAAAGTAGAATTTTTTCAAGGAGAGATTCAAAATGGGTTTAGTCTAAACTCTTCATAATAAATAGGTGAGATGAGATTAAAATTACTTAAGATATTAACTAGCATGGAAAATCACAGACAAGGAGAAGAAGGCAAGTTCAAATCCATAGCTGCAGGTCTCGGCAGAGAAATTAAAAAAATTATTGGGGAAACCCTAAGTAAAAATGGCGAATCTCTGGCATAGACAAGAAGAATCGAAAGAAATTAAAATGAAGTCACAGACTTTTTCTTCATCTTAGTTCATGAAAGCACAAAAACTTCAAAGGATCGTAAGATTAGATGTACCTGGAATTTCACGAGGTTGAACTATTGAACAGAAACTGGTTCGCCGGAGGAATTGACTCCTTAAGAGAGACTTATCTTCACACTGGAATAAGAATCGATTTCGTTTTTCAGGAAGGAGAAGAAATCGCGAATATTAACTTATCGTCGTTAGGGTGTGTGATAGTCAAAAGTGGAGTTTGTAGAATTAGGTTTGACTCTCTAATTGAAATGGAAGGGCTTAACTCTTAAGCTCCAAAGAGAAAATTTTGTTGGTATGGCGGGAATTTGAAATATCAAATTTTTTTTAAATATTTTTTTTTTATCAGGATTTTTTGAAAAATAATATTGGATGGACAACAAATGATGCCAAATAGGATATTTTAGATTAAGATTACATCTATCCATGGTGAAATTGTTCATAAAATGGTTTATAATAACTAATACACATTACACAATATGTAATGTAAAACATATACACAGAAAATGATAACGAATTTTCGTTTTCTTTTGTTTCCAGATTTTACTATGCTCCAAAATTTGTTAAAAACTGTGTCATTACAAATCTAATCCAAGCTCCCATAAAATCAGATAAAATATTCAAAGTTTTTCACCACTGTACCAGCTTCTCTGCATCCATATAAACTATTTAAAGCGGCAACAATTCCACAGTTGAAGGAATGTAGCTGGCGAATTATAATTATGTACTCTGGTTTGGTGGTCTCATCTGCGACCAGGCTTTCCACGTGGACCGGCTGTTGCAGCTGACCCATAAGGCGTATTGTTGGATAGTCCAGGTGGAAATGGACCGCAGTGTGGTCCTGGGGCTAACCTTGTTGTTGGGTCATATGCACCAGGAGGACCTCTTGGGAAGTTGTAACCGGGTCTTGGAGGGAAGTATCCTGGCTGAGTTACTCCTGGATAAGGGTATTGAGCTGTGGCAACAACTGGTCCAGTTACATTACCAGCAACAGGTTGAGGAATATATCCCTGCAAAAGTAACAAAACATAGATCTTAGTCTCTATGCAAGTCGAAAGTGAGAAAAAATTATAACAAATCTAGAACTCATGCTTCCACTTAATGGTAAAAATTTTGAGCCCTAGGTTTATTGATGTAACCTTTCATAATGATCAATAAATGTGGGAAACTACAAAAAGACGAGCTAGGAAAAGGCTTGCAAGGAGAAACTCACGAACCTGGTGACCATGAGCATCATCATAGTAAACATTTCCACTCTGATGCCCAGAAACATCAATTTCAGCATTTACGTTGCTACCATAAGGGCCACCTTCATTTGATTGACAGATACAATTCTTAAAATACCGAAAAGGTTAGGATTGCTGGAGAATGAAGCTAAATAGAATAGAAACTAGACGACGAATTTAGTACCGGCTCTTCTGTCTGGATTACTGTTTGCCAACTGTGCTTGAAGTTTTTCTACTTCTCTAGCCATAGTCATGTAGTTTGCCTCCATTGCTTGTAGTGACTCAAGATGGTCATTATAAAATTTCTTTTCGTACTCATATGTAGCCCTGCAGAATCAGATTAAATATTGATTATGACCATAAGAGGAAGATACAAAGGTTGACAATTCAATAGCTGAAAAACTTCAGAAAATTCCATTCCTATAGTTTTAAAACATCAATTCTCATATCCTCCTTCTAACTATAGTGACTCAGCAATAACAACAAAGAAGAAAGACAGGAGAGAATTAGAGCAAATACCTGCACTGCTGGTACTCCTGTCTTAGATTTTCAAGTTCGGACATTAGAGAAGGTATTTGCTGAACATCTGAACGAGATTTCTGAAGTTCCTGAGTCAACTGATGCACTTTGGACATAAGTTCCTCTCTTGCCACAACCAGGCTACGTGCCTCTGCACGTGCTTGTTGTATCTCCACCTTTGTAGCCTCAGACTTCTGAACCTCAGTCTCCATTTTGGCAACTTTATCAGCAAGACCCCTCATCCGTTGCTCTCTTTCGGACTTCATTGACCCTATCTGCGAATGCAACATCTGCAACTCGTGCTGCGCTGCAGCTAACTCTTGTCTTAAGCTACCATGCGTCCCAGCAAGTCTCTGATTCTCAATTGCAAGTCTTTGCATTTCCCCATGTTGTGCCACGATTTTTTGCTCCATAACTTCAGGTGGAGGCAACATATTGAAAGAAGGATATGGACCCTGAGCACCAGAATGCGGTAAACCAGGACCACCAAAAGTCTCCGGATGTGCAATACCACCAGGACCTGGAAGAGGACGCCTCATATGATGAGGTGGAGGGATTCTTCCTTTGCTTCCCATCCCAACAAAAGCTTCAGTTACCAACTAAGAAAAAAAAAAAAAAGATCAGAGATTGATTACGCAGATTAACACATTCAAGTCTTTTCTTTTCTCAATTGAAATTAAACTCACTCAGAGGCAAAGTTACAGAACAACTGATCAGATTACAATGATTCAGAATACCAAACTTCGGGCAGTAAAATCAATTATTTGAAAATTTATGATCAAAATTAGGGTTTTGCATCACCGCAATCAACTTCAAAGCAACGATTTAGATCCTAACTAATTCCGATTGATTCCTGAAAAGTCTAGGTTTACAAAGTCTATAATAGATTAAATCCACACGAACCTTAGAAGCAGTGATGGAATAAGAGGAGAATCGATTAAACTGGGATTGTTTGATCGAGTTTGAGATTGAGCGATGAAGAGTAGAAAACGGCGGCGAATATTTTTTTTTTGCGACATCTAATTATCTATTTTCCCTGTGCATTGCAAGAAGGAAAAAGTAATATAATAAAAATTACATTAATATTTTAATAGTTGGAAAAAAAATTACTAAGACTTTTTAGTTAAAAACATACAGATTTAGGGGTGTTATTGGATTAAAAAAATTAATGACTTTTAAAGGTATAGAAAATATTGAATATTTTGAAAATTCTACATATTCTTGCAGATTTTTAAAAATTGTTTAATGATTTGCATAGAGTTTTACCTAAATCTAAAGATTTTGAATAGAGTTTTGCAGATTTTTTATTATTTTAGATTTTTTTCCATTCTTATATCTACAAAAAATTACATACAACATACCTTTAAAATATTATATAATATTTTATAAGGATAATTGGTCCAATAACCACTTTTTAACTATAATTAAGAATATAAATATGATCCAATTAGTAATTATTTTCATTATTTTGAAAAATAAAATTAAACTAATCATAGTTTAGAGTAAAAATAAATTAGGATATAACTGGTTTAATTTCCATCTTACAAAGATTTTTGTTTTTCAAAACAAAGAAATCAATTGTCAATCGGGACTTATGATAATCGACTAATTAAATAAATAGTTAAAAACCCTAAAATTTTATTACACTACTCTTGCTAATTGTCTTAATAGTTAAAATAAAATAAAAGAAGCTTAGAAAATTGACGGGAAAAAAAAGACCTAGGTGGAGGAGAGAAAAGAGAAGGAAAAAAAATTAAATTAATTATAATTCAATATTTTATATATATTGAATGTCTATATTTTAAGAATTCTTCACATCATATTCCTGCAACATTAAACCTATATTGTTATATAAGATATAAAATTGTTATGTGATATAATTATTATTAATATAAAATATAGACGATGTTTTGTCTAACGTTAACTATAGATGATGTTTTGTCTAATTTTTTATAGATGATGATTCTTTTTTGGAGTCAATTTAGCTACAAGTTGATAAAGATGCCAAATATCTTATCTCAAAAAAACAAGACTAATTGAAAGTAAGTTTTTTCTATATAAATTGCATATAACAAAACTTTTATTTCTTTTTTGGTCAAATAACAAAACTTTTGTGTTGTGCTAACATACATTACTACAAAATAAACATGTGAAAATATAGTCTCGAACAGTATAGCTATATACTATATTTTCAAATGTGGTGGCATTGAATTTAAATTTCGAATGATAAAAGGTAAAAAAATTCAACTGATTATTAAAAAAATTCATTGAATTTAAATTTTGAATGACAAAAGGTTAATCTTTTTAACAAATTATAATAAAGAATTCTGCTTGTTAGCAATATATGTAAGTATTTTGGAACAATTGGTTAGAATAATATAAATTGAATTAAATTAATTGAATATAAATTAAACTAATAGCTTAATAAATATATATATATATATATATATTTTATATATAATATAGTTTTTGTATTATTGTTTTATAAATAATTTATTGAGATACAAGTATAAAACAAAAAGAAATGAAAAAGAGTTATCAAAGAAGAAATGAAAAAGTTTGTGGACCTCTCAAAATAAGGAAAATAAAATAGATTATAAATTTAATGAAATGACTGAGAGTACAACTTAGACAAAATGCATTTAAAAGACCAAACTTACAATTTTTTTCACTTGATATGTCTTCAAAATAAAAGAAATTAAGTACAAAATTTTTTATTACACTACCAAAAATTAAAGCAGATCAAACATCAAGAACACGTATATTTTTGAATATGATGATAGAAGTGAGAAATTTAAAGTGTCAGAGTATAACAAATTCTGAAACACTATAAGATATTGTTTTGTTAAAGCTTAGGTAATATTTTATCACATACTTTGATATAGTAACTTTTTCTTGTCTAAGCATTTGTTTTGGATGAATATATCTTAAAAGTATACACATCTCATATTGTATTTGTTTGGAAAACTTGATTCGAAAAACTTTTAGTGAAAATAAAAATGTATGATTGTGAAAATGGAAGCAAGATAAGTGAAGATATGAACAAAATGTGCACGTTATTCTTTGACCAATATTTAGCTAAAAGTTAATGAAGACACCACATCTCTTTTCTCAGAAAAAATCAATTGATATAGTGAATGTTTTTTTACTTAAAAGTTTTTCATAATAATGTTGATGTTTTTTACTTGGAACCTTTTTTTTACGAACATTACTGCAAAATAAACCTGTGAAAATATATTATCTAACAATATAGCTATTTACTATATTTTCATATGCGGTGTCAATTATATAGTCAATCTTTTCAACAAAATGATAATAAGGAATTCTGTTTGTTAGCAATATGTAAGTATTTTTTGGAACAATTGGTTAGAAAGTTTGTCTTTTAATTTGGTTAGGAGCTGATTTGCTCTAAAAATGATTTGATTCTAAATGATACAGAAAATGTAGAGCTCAAATGTTTTTGATAAAGAATAATTTTTAAGATTTATTTCTTAAATATCATCTCAATGGTGTTATATTTTTTATTTTTGATTTTTACGATTATAATTCTGACCCAACTTAGGATAGATGAATGAATTTATTTTGATATGTAATAGTTTTATAAGGACATCCCCTATTTTTAAACTATTTTAATGTTCAAATTTTATTATATTTGGGGTAGTTTTACGAGAATTTTTTTTATTCCCAAATTTGTTGAGTTTAAGTATTTTTATTCCCCAACTAGTTAAATTTCTTAATAATGTGAGAATTGACCTCCAAGTTGACCTAGTCGATAAATTAATAATTAAACAAGAAAAAATATTGTGTTGACATATTGACCTAATACCTGAAAAAGTAGAAGCAAGAAGTGTGGAGGTAGTTAAAGTAGTTCTGTGATGTCTTAAGTATAAACTAAAGAAGAAGATGACAAGTTAACCAACTCATTAACTAAAGTTTATTCCTTTATTCGTATGAATACATAACCATACAAAACCATGACTCCAATTTTATATTTGATCTCTTTGAAATCAACAAAACCCATTAATTAAACCACCTAGCTCACAACCAAACTTCACAATCCTAAAGTTAAGACATAAAAGAAACAACAGCTAAACCGTCATAACTTAATTCTGACCAAACCACTTCTAACAAACCAAAGCTCCAAAAACCAACCAAAAGCTACAAGATAAATCTGAAATTCATAAGGAAGTGAGGTAGATCAGTATTATAATCAAATCGCTCTTAAATTATTAAAAAATTTATATGAGGTAAACATGACTTTTAAAAATTAAATTCGAATAAAAAAGATAATATAAGTAATATTCAACTACTTAACCAAAGCTATTTTTCTTTCGGACGTGTGATTTTTTTTTCTTTCCAAAAGATATATGTTAATGTGTTAATTTTATATCTACCAAATTTCATTGGAGAGGTAATCACTAGTAATATTTTATATTTCGTTAACCCTAGTAATTATTTTCCCAACTATCTTTCATTATTTCTTTTTGTTAATGATAAATCATTATAAAATAGGTATGATATAACATTTTATATATCGTTATCATTAGCAATAAGAGTACGCAAATGTCAAGAAACATCTATATTAATTTTTAATGCTTGGTTTCAAACCTTAACTTTAAAAATTCGGTGTCTTCTATAGTTTTTAAATTTCCTCAGTTGACTAATTTATGTAACAATAATTGGAAATAATTAGTAATGAAATAATATCTCGGATTCTACTGTTGTAGTATCAGTTTTCTTATTGATTCTATCAATTTGAAACAAAATTACATAATTAAAAACCAAAAGAGAATCATGAAATATGATCTAAAAAAGAGTTTTTCTTACAATTCCTCATCTAAAAAAGAATTTTTTTTTTCAAGTGGTTAAGTGTTTATAACTTTCTCACAATATTTTAATTCCAAGAAATTAAGTTGTCTTATTTGATATTATTTGAGGTATAAAAAATTGGATTATAGATTGTAACTTTTGGATCTAATTGTGTTAACAAAAAAAATCTCTAACAAAATATCATGAGTATGTCATAATTTAGATGAAAATCTATAAACATTATTTTTTATCATTAATTGGATCAATAAAATCTGATAAATAGTTTAACCTTTAAATCTATTATGTCAGCTTACATGATTATTGGAAGTTAAATTTTGATGAAGAGAGAAAAAACTAGAAAAATAATTATTTAACCATATTTTCCCAAATATAGTTTTTTAACAGAAGAAAAAATAAACAAAAAGAATTGAAAAAGGGGTAACAATTTGAAAACAATCTAAACAGAAAATTAGAAGAGTGCCTTACATTTTGCATAGTATCCTATGAAGAGGAGTGCCTTGAAAGTACAAAGAAATAAAACAGTTTCTTTTATAAATATAAGAAATATATAGTTTATAATTGTGACGACTAATAATGTTGACTAGTACATTTCTATAATTTATCAGAGAATTTTAGGAAAGTTTATATTATAGTCCCAATCATGTTTTGGATCACAACACGAAGAAGAAACCGATGTTTGGTGTGCCGTCCACGATCCGCATGACCCTCCTTGACGTTAAACTCGTATATATAATATTTTTGTGACATATATTATAAAGTTTATTAACAGAAAAACCGAAGATGAATTCAATTGGTTGACGAAACTTAAGAGATGAATTAGTTAGTTGCTTTGTAAAGAAATATACACTTTTTTTTTTCTAACATCTAGTTATATTAAATTTTAAAAGTGTTATAATTATAGAGAAATTTGGGTCAAGTTTAGCCAATAATGTTTTTCAGTATATTCTCGTAATGAACTCATAGCTAGTAGAAGAGAGATAATATTAATTTTAATATATTTTTGCCTCATGTTTAATCGTGCTATTTAAGGTATAATATTGCTAGACTTAGACCACAAACTTGTCTGATTTAGAAATGAATCCAATTTTAACAAACACTTGTCTTTATTACCAATATTTTGTCTGTTTTTGAGTGGATATTAATGTCTCCTACGTATACCAAATCTTTATCCTTGTGTTGTGTAATAATAAATCACTTTTGGTCCTCTCTTATCTCAAAAAACATAATAAGCATTCATTCATTATCTTCACATTTATTATCCTCTAGAAAATATCTCATTCTGCTTTAAAAGCATAAACTAATCTTCTCATATTTTTCTAATTATATAATTTGAATGTGGACGTCCTAACAATCATTCCACAATATATCAACAAAGCCTACATATTTAACTAAAACATTATAAGATTTAAACTCGCCACGTAGTATCAAGTTAGATCATATACAAATTAACTAGACCAGTAACTTCTTAGCCAATTATTCCAGTTGTTAGATATTAATCTTATTACTATTAATATTATTAAATTTTGTGAACAATTATATCAACAAAGTTTTATCCATAATCTAAATTTCTTAAAACCCCAAACAAAAGTTACATGACTCTTTAAAATCAAACTCTCATAGAAATTGATGAAAATAATTCCTCTAGATATTATTTCTTACAGCTTCTAATTATATATTTAGAATTCCAATTTCTTTAATATTTTTGATGATGACAACATTACTAATTTTTTTTTTTAAAAAGCATATAAGTTCTAAAATTTGACACTATAACAAGTAGCCTTGTAATATAGTAGATATCTATATATGTATGCGTATTCGTTCGATCCGTCAAATTAATATCCGTATATGTATTCAAAAATTACGGATATTCGGATTCTAGATAACGGTGAAAAAACGGATATCTGTGGATATCCGTATCCGTCTTCAATATTAAAAAAAAATTGAATTTTTTCTTACAAACTTAAATAACCAATTTTTTCTTTAAAAAGATAAAAAATAAATAATGTTTAAGAAAATAAATAACGAAAACAATAAATAAAATATAAATAAAAATAGTGAAAACTAGTATTAGAAACGAAAAAGAAAAAAAGAAAAATATAGATACCCAGATATTCGGACCCAAAATCCATATTATCTGTGTCCATCGGATCTTCAATTTTACTATCCGTATCCGTTTTGGCCGGATATCCGTTTTTCGGATAAATTTTGGATACCGATTTCCGACAGATACATATATTACATAGCTAACAACAAGTCACAAATGATTGGTGATTATTATATTAATTTAAATAATTCCACAAATACAATTTGCTTTTAAGAAATCGATGACATATGAGTCAACGGTCTATTTCCATCCCAAGTTTTGATATAACAACATATCAACCTGTATTTAGGTTCTCTATTTAATTTCATCTAAAGTATACACGCAAGGTCTAATTGCACCAAAAAATAGATAATGACTATCGAATTCCACACCTAGTATACAAAATCAGTCTAATTGCACAAATTATTAGATAACTATGGTTTTGTTGTAAACCAACAACAATTAAATATGATTTTAAGCCATTAATTAATTGAACTTAAACCAATTTTAGATCCGTCCAAATCTCAAATAGATAATGTTTATCCTAACCCACTTAAATTCAATTATTTATTTGATATTTGGTCGGATTTAGATTCGGTTAATTAAAATTTTGGGGTGGAATTATAGCCATCATATATTAGAGAAAGTTTTTATTCGTTTATGTTTTTCGTTTGCAAAAATATAGCATATCACCTTAAAATAAATCAACATTGTAAAATCTACTCAATTCAACTCTAATGCTTAATATTTTATCTATTAGAACCTCAAATTTTCTATCATGAATTTGTAATCCTAATTCTTTTTGTGATACGATGAGCATCACGCAGCATACAATAATAAGTCACAAATTATTTTATTATTATTGTATCTGATTGTGAATTGTTCCACTAACACAAACAATTGTTTAAAATTGGATAAAATATCCAAGAAATTCTCTTCTTATCGTTTATATCGAACTTGTATTATTTAAAAGTCAATAAACAAAAGATAAGAACATCACACTAAATATTACTCCAGAAACTTACAAAAAATAGTTTATTTTATTTAATGATTACATCCACAAATCCCAATTTATAACTCTGAATTTTAAATTATATCTTGCAGAACTACTTGGAGTGAGTAAATATCAAACATTGTTTTATATATCTCCCAAATTAAAATTTCCGTGTATAAAAATTAAGAAAAATATAGTTTTAGATAAAATAATATAACTAATATACCAAATGAGGTGTTATCATCTAAGAATGTTATGAAATCTGGAAAATATTGATTTACCAACGAACTTATCAAAAAAAAATTCTGATTATTATTGATTAAATAATATATTTATAGTTGCCTTTTAATTAAACTATAATTTTAAGTTGATTAAGCCAATTGAACCCGACGAAAATTCCAAATCGATATTGTCTTTGAAATCAAAAGTCAAATCAATTTTGGAAGTTCGATTAAGTTCTTATCTTCGTTTTGAAGAATCCATAAGCTTGATTTTATATTTTCTTTCAAGAATGAGCTCAAATTCGTCGGTTTGAAGTATCGAAAATAACATTTCAAACAGAAGAATTTGGCCTCATTTTTGAAAGTAAAAAGAAAATTAAGTTTAGAGGTTTCTCTAAAAAGAAGATAAAAACTAAAACGAACTTCTAAAATCGATTTGGCTTTCGATTTCATAAACAATTTTGATTTGAGATTTTCATCGGGTTCAATTGACTTAATCAACTTAAAATTGAAGATTTAATTAAAAGTCAACTAAAAATATATTTTTTAGTTAATTATAACCGGAATTCTGTTTTCAATTTGATTTTTTTAAGTAAGTTCGTCGTTAAATTGATATTTTACCTTTAGAAATCTATTACACAAAATATTGACCGTTGGATTAGAAACAAATGTGAAACCACGTAAGAATGAAAGAAAAAGAATCAAGTGGGATTTATTTATTATTTATTTTTTGGTTCAAATTTTTTTTTTCTTTTTTCTTTTTGATGTATAAATGTAGAACGACTGTTGTGTGTAAACGGAATGAGAAAAGAGAGGAAGAAAGAGAGAGGAAGAAAGAGAGTTAATTCAATTTTCTCATCTTCTGAGAAAAAAATTTCAAATTTTTCTTTGAATCATGTAATAAATTTTGATTCCCATTAATCAGAATCATCTTGTTTCTCGTGCCCGGAGCTCAATTTCATCAAATTGATCTTAAAGATCAAACCTTTCGTTTTCCTTCTTAAGTCTATCCGATGATCTCTTTTATGGCTTCTTGTCTTCTTATGAACAGAAAGTTTTAAATTTCCGGGAAAAACAAAAAAAATTTAAAACAGCCTCTTTGCTTCAACAAATTCTCCATTGATGGGTATTTCAAAAGATAGGATTAAATTCAACGTTGGTGGACGAGTTTTCGAAACGACGGCGACGACGATCGCAAACGCAGGTCGCGATTCTTTCTTCGGAGCATTGTTTGACGACGAATGGAATCTCTCACCACCATCGTTTGGAGATTCCATTCGTTTCGTCGATAGAAACTCAGATTGCTTCGCTGTTCTTCTTGATCTCCTTCGTACCGGAGACCTTAATATTCCAGCTAACATTCCAGAGCGTCTTCTTCTCAGAGAGGCTTCTTTCTATGGTTTATTAGACCATGTACGAGCCGCTAAATGGGGAGCTTTTGATGGTAATCGACTTCATCTCTCTGATTCTGTCAAAGGAATAGCTCCTGGAGATGGAACAGCCATTAGAGCTGGTCCTGATGGTGGTTGTTGCGTTGCTCATGGAAGCGTTGTTCATGTGTTTGATTGGATGTTGGAAGAACATCCTCCAATTAACCTTGATTACCAGAGAGTTAACGATGTTGGATGGATTGATTCAGATGGTATTGTACTCTCTGCTTGTGAGAGATTGGGGAGAGGAGATGGAGGAATGGGATTGTTTAGTTCATCTTCTGGTGAGCTTCGGTACAAGTTTCAGGTTTGTCATGAGAATCAAGTGAAGAGTTATACAGCTGGTGCTTTGAGTTTTTCACCGGATTATAAGATTTTCTCGAGTTGCAAAGGTCGGAGTAATGAGTATGGAATTGGAGTTTGGGATCAGATAACTGGAAAGCAAACAGATTTCTTTTATGAAAGTCCTGGTTGGTCACTTGGTGATGCAGACAAACTTCAATGGTTAAATGGTAAGAATTGTCTTCTTGTAGCTACGTTGTTTCCAAGGAAAGACAACTGTTACATTAGTTTGTTGGATTTTCGGGACAAGAACATGGTTTGGTCTTGGTCGGATATCGGGTCTCCTATGGCTACAGATGAGAAGAGAGTGAGAGATGCTATAGCTATGGAAGATAGTAATTCGATTTGTGTGGTGAATGAGTTTGAAGATTTGGGGTTTATTGATCTAAGAATGTATGGAGGAAGTGTGAGATGGAGTTCTAGAAGTAAATTGATGAAGAGTAAGATGCCTGATGAGCCATGTTATCCAAAACTGGCTTTACATGAAGGACAGCTTTTCTCATCAATGAATGATTCCATCTCTGTGTTTTGTGGACCAGACTGGGTTTTAACTTCTAGGCTAAGAAGAAGCTATGGAGGCTCAATCTGTGATTTCTCCATTGGTGGTGATCGACTTTTCGCATTGCATAGTGAAGAGAATGTCTTTGATGTGTGGGAGACTCCACCTTCTCCAATCATCTGATTCACTTCTTCAATAGTCTTGGTGTGATTGTGTGTTTAGAGTCCTTAGAAAAGATAGTGATATACAAAGACAAACTATATACAGCAATAGAGACTGATTCTTAGTATTGCTTCTATACAAAAGAAACAAAGTATTGCTTCTTGTAACCTGTAACTAAAGAATGATATTTGATTAACCGGTTATCGATACCCAAATCTGTACTCGATTTACAGTTATATATTCAGTTTCGTTTGTTTAATCCTCTTTTGGCCAAGTAAAGCCCTTTTAGCTGTTTCAATGGTGGTCCAGAATCTCAATCTCAGTTTCTTTAAGGTATATTGAGGATTCGTTCCCTTGGAGAAGGAGAAGACATGTGAGTTGTTGCAACTGCTACTTTCTTTTTTGAGGGCAGTTAAAGTTTTTGTCTTTATTTCACTTTTCCTTCAAGATATCTCTAAGAATTTTACCTTTAGCTCTTTGGAAGGAATTTTTTTTTCTCATTTACACTTTTCCGGAAAGTTTGTGGCATAACCATATGAACTATCACTGTTGATAAGCTCTAATTGTTCAAAGAATCTAAAATTCACTTCTTTTCATAGACTTAGCAAAAATCAAATTTCTACACTCTCCCTTTTTCAAAGCTATATTCTCATTCAAGAATATTGGAAAGAAGATCTGAGAAAAGCTTACCTAACCATTAGATAGACTCCTTCAAGGCCAATATACTTGACTCGTCAGACATTGCTTTATCGAGTTATAGACAGAGTCTTCTGGAGCTAAATGGTCAAAAGCAATAAAATTTGTCTCTACTTCATGGACATGGCATTTAGTCAAGCTTGTCGACATCAAGTGCCAGGTCCATCCATGTAGTAGAATTGTATACTGGACAATAAAGGATCAGTGACCATTGACCAAAACGACAGTTTTTTGTACTGTGGCTCAATGTCTTAGTTTTGAACAGTGTCAAATTGTTAGAAAAAGCTTCTCAAGTTTCAGGATAGTAAAGATATCACCTTTATCCAATTCTCTTCTATACCCTTGTGAGCTGCACACTGCCAGAAAATGGGTCACAGCGAAAGGATCATGATCATGAAATAAAGTTTGAGTAACTCAAAAGTGAGATTTGAATTCAACCTTTAGGAGTGAACAGAAGTAAAAGAACCAGCATGGTCTGCTGAAGAGTCTGCTTCTCTTTCACTGTGGCAGAAACAAAAGAACCAAGCTTTTATTAGCTAGCTAGTTTGCTAAACTCTCAACACTTTCCATGTTCCTACAATAATTGAACTTTATCCACTCACTCTTATGAGGAAGAGACTGCTTTCTATTTCCTGATTCTTCTTCCATTTCTTTCACTCTTGAATGAAAGCTCCTCTGAATCACATAAAAAGGACAAATTTGCTACATGACATTTCCTGTATGTACTACATATCTATAGGAGAAAAGTTACATCGCCTAGCAGATTAGTAACGAAATCGAGTTCTCATTCAAACGACAATCATGAGGAAGGTTCTTAGCTGAGCAAGAGACATTTCATCATTTGTCCAATAAACAATACACAGTCTCCCAAATCGCCTGACCCCAAACCATTGACCATCCTTTTCATCTAGCCTACTCACTCTACATGTTAATTGACTAACAACAGTTGGAAATATTACCTCAACCAGGAAAAGTTCATCACTGCTAGATGGAACCAGATAGTTTACAAGAATCTCCATTAAGAGTACTTGAGAATCACAACTCTCCTCCTCCTCCCTCTCTCTGGACTGACAATCCAAAAAGAGGATGTTCATCAAGATTGGATCAGATCCTGGAATCTCTACTTTCACTGGGCACTGAAAAGGAGATGAAACCTCCAAATGATCCTCTGACTCATTTTGGCCTATTCTGTTAAGTCCACACTTAACAAGCTTAGAGTAGAGATGAGAATAGAAAGTTTAGAGATGAGAAAAGAAAGAGACGAGAGAAAAGAGGCAAGATTTGTATAGTTTAATCTGATACCTTCCCATAACTTAGGGTTTCAAACTAAATACATGGTCTTACTTGTCAAACGACTGTGCATAATAGAATTGTAAAACAGCAGAGTTTCATTTATTTAACTATTGCTCTAAGAGCTGAGCCAACACTCTGTCTTCTTCATAAACTATCTCTTTGCTTCCTTAGCCACTTACTTCTTTCTTCTCACCTCTCTTACTCCTTAGTTTCTTTGTCACAAATGCAAGAGGCACTGCTAGCTTATCAATACCATTTCGTAACGAAGACACCTTGTCCTCAAGGTGAGAATTTGGATACCTCACAATCAGCTTATGCAAAGGCTCCCATGTATCCTCGCAGTCCGGAAGCCCCTTCCACTGTACCAACACCTCTGTTTCGTTGTTCTGCCCTTTGCGTATTGCCAAGATGTTGTCTGGTTCCGTAACCCATTCCAATTCTTCACTCAAAACAGCCGGTATCTCTTGAACAAACCTGTCCGAAGGCACTGCTTGCTTCAGCTGAGAAACATGGAATACAGGGTGAATTGCACTGTGGGATGGCAGCTGTAACTTGTAAGCTACGTTTCCCACTCGTTGAAGTATCTCATAAGGACCAAAAAATCTGGGTGAGAGTTTCTCATTGCGTCGTAATGCTATTGATTTTTGCCTATAAGGCCTGAGCTTCAAGTACACTCTTTCTCCCACTTGATACTCCACGTCTCTCCTGTGTTTATTAGCAGAGTTTACCATATGTTTCTGTGCTGCAGCCATATTCTCCCTTATCTCCTCTAGCACCCCATCACGCTGTCTCAAAACTGCATCTACCTGAGAATTGGCGGAAGGGTAATCACCATAGTGCAGCAATTTCGGAGGATCTCTTCCATACACAGCTCGGAATGGTGTGGTTTTGATGGCTGAGTGGTAAGAAGTGTTATACGAGTACTCAGCCCAAGCTAACCACTCCATCCACGACTTCGGTTTGTTACCTACAAAACAACGCAAATAGGTCTCAAGGCATCTGTTAAGTACTTCAGTTTGCCCGTCTGTTTGGGGGTGATAAGCTGTACTCTTGTGTAGAGCTGTGCCTTGAGCTTTGAAAAGCTCGTCCCAAAAACTGCTAACAAATACTTTATCCCGATCTGAGACCATAGTCTCCGGAAACCCGTGCAATCTGACAATTTCTCGAAGGAAGAGTTCAGCCACTGTCTTTGCTGTGAATGGGTGTCTTAAGGGTAGAAAGTGAGCATACTTACTCAATCTGTCCACTACCACCAATATCGCATCCTTACCGTGAGAAATTGGTAAGCCTTCCACGAAGTCGAGACTTATATTTGCCCAAATCTGCAACGGAATGGGTAATGGCGATAGCAAACCTGCAGGTGACATAGTGGAGTACTTGTTAGTTTGGCACACCCTGCACTTCTCAATGAACTTTCTTACATCCCTCTTCATTCCTTTCCAATAGAACTCAGCATGTAGCCTTTTATGAGTTTTAAGTACCCCTGCATGTCCCCCCATTGCGCTTTCATGAAACCAAGATAGTAAATTCGGTATCAGCTTGGATCCTTGTGGAATCACTATGCTAGTCCCTTTCATCAGCATTCCATCCTTTATCACAAATCCAGAACCCATTAATCCTCCATCGTTCAGCTGTGATAGTATTTTTTTACAGTCATCATCAACCTCAACCTGTCTTTTTACTTCTGCCACATCCAAGTTGATCGGTTTAGTCATTTGAATGTGGTTTAGGGCCGCAAAATCCTGCCTCGATAAGGCATCTGCTGCCATATTGTCTTTTCCTGGCCTATACTCAATAACATAGTCAAGATCTGTTAGCTTGGCCGCCCATTTCAATTGATCGCCACTCAAGTGTTTTTGTCCCAAAAGATATTTCAAACTTTTCTGGTCAGTTTGAATAATGAATTTCCTTCCTGTTACATAGTGCCTCCACTTGGTTACTGCAAACACTATTGCCAGTAGCTCCTTTTCGTAAACTGATTTAGCCTTTCCCTTTTCTGAAAACGCTTGGCTGATGAATGCAATGGGTCTTTTTTCTTGCGAGAGTACTGCACCTATTCCATTACCTGAGGCATCTGTCTCAATGACGAATGTCTTTTTGTAATCAGGTAAGGCAAGCGCTGGCAGATTCGCTACTGCCTCCTTTAGTTCTCGGAAAACCTTGCTGGCTTGATCGTCCCACTTGAAACAATTTTTCTTTAATTGCTGTGTCAAGGGTCTCGCTATCATGCCATAGCTCTTGACAAATTTCCGGTAGTAGCCTGTCAATCCCAGGAATCCTCTCAACTCTGTCACGTTTTTTGGTTCTGGCCAACGTATCATTGCTTCTACTTTCTCGCTATCTGCTGCGACACTATCTGCAGAAATAATGTGCCCCAAGTAGGAGATTTCACTTTGTCCAAAGGAGCATTTCTTCTCATTTGCATAAAACTGGTGATCCCTTAGTGTTCTCAAAACCAGGGCCAGATGTTCCTTATGTTCTTCTGCGCCCTTACTGTATACAAGGATATCATCAAAGAAAACCAGCACAAATTTCCTGAGATATGGTCTGAATACGTCATTCATGACACTCTGAAACGTGGCTGGGGCATTTGTGAGCCCGAAGGGCATCACTAAGAACTCATAGTGACCTTCATGTGTGCGAAAAGCTGTCTTGTGAATATCTTCTTCTCGGATTCTAATCTGGTGGTACCCAGATTTCAGATCTAGCTTGGAAAATATACAAGCTCCCTGCAGCTCATCAAATAATTCCTCCACTCTAGGAATAGGGAACTTGTCCAGCACGGTAGCCTTATTAACACCACGGTAATCAACGCAGAATCTCCACCCACCGTCCTTCTTTTTGACTAGCAAAACCGGACTTGAAAAAGGGCTTACACTTGGCTGTATAATCCCTGCGGTTAGCATGTCCTGTACCAACTTCTCAATTTCATTCTTTTGTTGAAAAGAGTACCTATAAGGCCTGCAACTGACTGGGGAGGTACCCTCTAGCAGGGTAATGGCATGCTCCCTCGTTCTGGACGGAGGTAATCCCTGTGGCAGGTTGAATACATCGCTGAATTTGTTTAAAAGTTTCTGTATTTCCTGAGTAATCACTTGCTTTTTTTCCTGGCCTGCTCTTTCAAATAGGCTGGTAAGCTCCAACAGATACATTACTTCCTCTTCCTTCCTGCAGCGACTTATTGCTTTAATCGATACCTCTCTTTTTTGTAACGTTGGATCACCTCTTAGTGTCACACACTGGTTATCTTGAATGTATGTCAATCGATATAGTCCCCAATTCGTCTTGGTTTCACCCAAAGAGGCCAGCCATGAGTAACCCAGAATCAGATCCGTGTTTCCCAATTCAAAAAGCCAAAAATCTTCTACAATCCTGGCTCCCTGAACACGTATCTCGAGCTTTTTGCATTTTCCCTTACTGTTTTCTATCCTCCCTGTGGCCACTGAAACCCGGCAATTGCTTACCTCTTCCACTGGGTAATCTAATTTCTTTTGCAACTCAAGGGAGATAAAGTTACTAGTGGCTCCTGAGTCAATTAATATGATTACCTCCACTCCATTAACTGTTCCTCTAAGCCGCATAGATCTCTCAAGTTCAAACCCACAAACTGAATGAAGCCTAACGTGCTCATGCACTTCCTCTTCTTGCTCCGTTTGATTCTGTTCTAAAGGATGTTCTTCTGTAAGTTCCTCTTCGCCTTCGAACTCTGTAGCTTCTAATAGCCTCAGTCTCTGGTGTGTTTTACATTTGTGACCTGAGAAAAAGCGTTCTCCACAGTAACGACAAGGGTTGGGTACAGTTTTTCTTTCTGTTGTGGCTGATTTCAAGTCTCTGTTCTGCCCATTTTCTCCCACTCCTCGAGTGTTAGTATTAAAGAACCTATTTACTGGGTTGTGTTGATTATTATCCCAGCTCCTTGACGATCTTGACAGGTATTGATTTCTTTCCAAGATAATGCTTTCTGCTAGTTTCGCCACATCAATGAGATCATCCATACTTTCTGGCCTGCACATCATCACCCTTTCCCTCAAATTTTGTTTCATTCCTGCCAAGAACAAGGCTACCAGTAAATCCTCGGGTATGTGGGGAGCTTCACCAGACAACTCCTCAAATTTTTCCAGATACTCTGTCAAAGATCCTGTTTGTCTCAACTGTACCAGCTGAAAAAGCACATTACAGCCGCGGCTCACTCGAAATCTTTTCTTAAAACGCTCCTTGAAATCAAGCCAATCCTTCCAATCATTTTTGTCTTGAGAGGTTCGGGACCACGTCGAAGCGCTTCCAGTGAGGCACGGTAAGGCCTCGGCCAGCTTGTCTTCTTCCAACGTGTGATTATGCACAAAGCACCTCTCCACTCTATAAATCCAATCTTCGGGGTTTTGGCCTTCATAGAGAGGAATCTCTCTCTTCTTCGCCACTGTTTCGTTACGCGTCGGAGGGTGATGGTGGCTAGGATTCATCACCGCTGGTTCCAATCTCATCATCGGTGGCGTAAGAGGTAACGGTAAGAGTCCGTCACCCGTATTTCGGAAAGCTCCCACCGGTGTCGTCGGACTCGCTGCGGTCGTCTCGTTCGCCGGACGAAACGGCGTTGAGCTGGAAGACGGCGTGTCGTAATCATGAACACCCTTATCGGCTAATTTCTCCTTCAATAGCTGAGCGAACATCGCCTCAAGCTTATCAAACCTCGCCGCGTTCGCATTTTCCACAACCACCAACCTGTCGCCGATCTCCTTCACTCCGGTAATAGTGGCCTGAATCGCCTTCTGCTGCTCATTAGATCGTTGCTCGAGTTTAGTGAGGTGAAGATTCCATTGTTGGGTTGGGTCTGGAAACTCAGCTTCTTCCACAGCAAGTTTTGGGCCCATTACTGTAGCTCTGATACCACTGTTGTTAAGTCCACACTTAACAAGCTTAGAGTAGAGATGAGAATAGAAAGTTTAGAGATGAGAAAAGAAAGAGACGAGAGAAAAGAGGCAAGATTTGTATAGTTTAATCTGATACCTTCCCATAACTTAGGGTTTCAAACTAAATACATGGTCTTACTTGTCAAACGACTGTGCATAATAGAATTGTAAAACAGCAGAGTTTCATTTATTTAACTATTGCTCTAAGAGCTGAGCCAACACTCTGTCTTCTTCATAAACTATCTCTTTGCTTCCTTAGCCACTTACTTCTTTCTTCTCACCTCTCTTACTCCTTAGTTTCTTTGTCACAAATGCAAGAGGCACTGCTAGCTTATCATATTCCTCCCACAAAATACTCAGTACCAGCAACAGCACCAAGAGTAAGAGCTCAGACTCTAAAGAGGAATAAAGGGACCTACTTGAAGGGTACACAAGTCTTTGCTTTCCAAAGGGAAATCGGCGAAAGTGGGGATCTTCATAGCAAAGATCGTAACTTGGGCTTAATAAGAAAGAAGGAAAGAGAAATGTGGATCGCTTCGAGCTGCAAACAGATCGAGCATGATCGAAATAGTTCTTTAGTAGCTCGAGAACATGTTTGCTGATGAAGACCGAAACAGCTGTCGTTTTTTTATGTAAGATACAAACACAAATATATAAGAAAGAAACAGTAGTCTTCATTAGTAAATTTCAGTTTTTTTATTGAATTCAAATTGAACCAAAAGCAAGCATAGGATCTTCGTAGCATTTCGCCGGCGAATTGACTGACGGTGGGCTTTATCTTCTTCCTCCTTACTCCATCTCTTCGTCATCACGTAAAAGTCAGTGCAAATCGACGGTGATTGCTTCTTATCGTTCCTCTTTGACCGTCATCTGTGGCGAAGAGCAATTAATTAGGTGATTTTACTTTGTTTCTAGAGATCGTGAGTTGACTTTTGGCTAATAGATTTGTGTGAGCGGACTTCTGGTTCAGTGTTTTGAATCCATTGCTAATTTTTTCTGAATTTCAGGGATTAAGGGAATTAGATATGGATGATGAAATCTCTCTCAGAGCGACACAAAGGAACTTCGACAAGATAAGTGACTTACCTGATTCATTGTTGTGTCAGATACTCTCGAACCTCTCTACCAAGGAATCAGTTCGTACTAGCATTTTCTCAAAACGATGGAGAAATCTCTGGTTTCATGTTCCAGCATTGGACTTGGATTCCAATGACTTCCCAAATGATGATGACTTTGTGAGTTTCTTAGATAGGTTTCTTGGTTCTGAAAATGATCAACACTTGAAGAGATTCAAGTTGATCTATGAGGTTTATGAGCATGCTGCTTCTCGTTTCAACTCTTGGATCAATGCTGTAGTTAGGCGTAGAGTTTGTAGTCTAAATATTCATAGTGAAGTGGATGATGATGAGTTAGTTAAGATGCCTTTATTCCTCTACTCTTGTGAGAGATTAGTGAACTTAGAGCTCTATCGTGTAGTCTTATACCATCCTGAGTCGGTTTTGTTGCCTTGTGTTAAGATTATGCATCTTGAGATGGTCAATTATGATTCTGATTCGACTCTAGAAACTCTGATATCAAGCTGTCCTGTTCTTGAAGAGTTGACCATAATCTGTGAACCCAATGACTCTCTACAAGTTGTATGTGTTCGTTCCCAGTCACTAAAAAGTTTCAAGATAGAGTGTGACCATTACGAAAGTGAAGATAATGTTGTTGCAATTGATGCTCCAAGACTTAAGTATATGAGCCTCCTTGATCACCGATCAGACAGCTTCATAATACATAATATTGCTCCCTCTGCAGAGGTAGACATTAATGTTCTATTTAATGTGGAATATAATGGATCATTGGAACCAGATGATTCTTCCAAGATAACGATGATTGGTAAATTTCTCACCGGGTTATCAACAGTTGGGGACATGACCATCTCTGCTGAGACTCTAAACGTAATATTCACATACATGGTTGACTCTTTATATAATTTCCTTATCACATTGTCTCAGTGAACCTATGTTTTCTTCTCTTTCTCGCTGCACAGGTTCTTCATGATTACATCGAGATGCAACAGCAGCTACCTCAATTCTCTAACTTGTCTCGCTTGCATGCTTACTTCCAAGAAACTTCGTGGGAAATGTTGCCAACTTTACTTGAGAGTTGTCCAAATCTACACTCTGTCGTGTTGGTGAGTTTTATTTGTTCGTGCTTTCATGTAAATCTCACTGGAAGTGGAACTCACACTTTCCTCGGTTATGTATTATCAGGAATTTAATCTCCTTCCAAAGACAGAGGATATTGATCTTTCATCTTCCCCACAATGTTTTTTATCGTCTCTTGAGTTTGTTCACCTGAAGACACGATATGTTGTTTCCATGCATAAGGAAGGGCATCCACTCGTAGGAACTAACAGTAAGATGAAATTAGCAAAGTACTTTATAGAGAATGGTGCAGCTCTCAAGAAATTGACAGTGAGTGCCAGTTTCTGTAACATCATCAACGAAATCAAATTAATTCCAAGAAGCTCTAAGGGGTGTGAAGTTGTAATGGATTAAGAGGAGCCACCTTACAAGATCTTCCTCTAGCCACATCACGTTGATCAAAGTGATATTTGATTAACCTATTATCGATACCCAAATCCTTACTCAATTCAGAGTTCTATATTCAGCTTGGTTTGTTTAATCCTCGTTTGACCAAATAAAGTATCTTTAACTGTTTCAATGGTGGTCCAGAATCTCACTCTCAATTTCTGTAAGGTATATTGAGGATTTGTTCCCTTAGAGAAGGAGGAGGACATGTGAGTTGTTGCAACTGCTACTTTCTTTTTGAGGTCAGTTAAAGTTTTTATCTTTATTTCTTTTTTCCTTAAAGATGTCCCCAAGAGTTTACTTTTCCGGAAAGTTTGTGGCATAACTATATGAACTATCACTGTTGATAAGCTATGAGTTTTCAAAGAATCTAATTCTTTTCATAGAATTTTTGCAAAAATCAATCTCTGCTCTCTCCCTTTTTCAAAGCTATATTCTCCATCAAGAATATTGGAAAGAAGATATGTTAGTGAAATAACTAAACCGGAATTGAGTTTGGGTTTACAATAGCACTCTTCAAAGCCTATCTGCTTAAATAGTCATGCATCACTTAATCGAGGAAGTTTATAGGCAGTGAGTCTTACGGATATGGTCAAAAGCAATAAAAAATTTCTCTACTACATGGACATGGCATTAAGTCAAGCTTGTCGTCATCAAGTGCCAGGTCCATCCATGTAGTAGAATTGTATACTGGACAATAAAAGATCAGTGACCATTGACCAAGACAAAACTTTCTGTATTGTGACTCAATGTCTCAGTTTTGGACTGTCAAAATTGTTCCAAAAAAGCTCTCAAGTTTCAGGATGATAAGATGTCACCTTTTTCCAATTCTCTTGTATAGCCATGTGGGCTGGACACTGCCACAAACATGGGTCACAATGAACAGTTCCATTAAGCTGCGTTCCATTCCTCTGCAATAAGATTGTTGATTCAAATGAATATGATCATGAAGTGAGAACTCAAAAGTGAGATTTGACTTCAACCTTAGGAGTGAGATTTAACCAGTGCATGGTCCATCCATGTAGACATGACATTATACCGTCAACAAGTGCAGGGTCCATCCATGTAGTAGACTTGTATACGGCACAATAAAAAATCACTGACCAAGACTTTCTGTATTGTGACCCAATGTCTCAGTTTTGGACTGTGTCAAAGTGTTACGAAAAGGCTTTCAAGTTTCAGGATAGTAAAGAAGATGTCACCTTTTTTCCAATTCTCTTGTATAGCCTTTTGAGCTGAAAACAGCCACAAACATGGGTCACAATGAACAATTCCATTAAGCTGCGTTCCACTCCTCTGCAATAAGATTGACTCGAAAGGATCATGATCATGAACTAAAGTTCGAAGAACTCAAAAGTGAGATCTGATTTCAACTTTATGAGTGAATTGAAGTAAAAGAACCAGCATGATCTGCTGAAGACTTTTTTTTTTATTCACTGCGTCACATACAACCATACAACAAACCTTTAATAGCTAGTTAGTTTGCTAAATTCTTAACACTTCCCATGTTCCTACAATAACCAGTTTTGTTTATTGTGACAGAACTGAAATTTATCCAAGTCCTGATCACCACTCTTATAAGGAAAACTGCTTTCTATTTATTGGTTCTTCTTTCAGTTCTTTCACTCCTGAATGAAAGCTTCCCTGAATCATATAAAGAGTTCAAATTTGCTGCATTACTATTTTTGCTACATGGAATTTTACTCCATAACTATTAGGAGAAAGCTTACATTGATTGGAGTTCTCATTAAAACCACAATCATGAGGACGCTCCTTAGCTGCAGGGTACGTTTCATCACTTGTCCAATAAACAATACACAGTCTCCCAAATTGACTGACCTCAAACCATTAACCAGCTTCCTCATCTAGCCTACTCAGTCTACATGTTCATTGACTAATATCTAATCCAACCACAGCTGGGAAGCTTACCTCAGCCAGGAAAAGTACATCATTGCCAGATGAAACCAGATGGTTTAGTAGAGTCTATGAACGATGGAAAATTGGCAACAAGAGAGTCATATCTGTACTTGTAAACTCCAGCAAACTAGTAAGTACTTGAGAATCACAACGAATTCTAATCCAGAAAGAGGATTTGATAGTCGAGATGTTCATCAACGTTGGATCAGATCCTGTAATCTTCACTTTCACTGTGAACTGAAAAGGAGATAAAACCTCCATATGATCCTCTGACTCATTTTGGCCTATTTCTCCCAGAAAGTACTCAGTACCAGCAACATCAGCAAGAATACTATTACGTTGAAGGAGAAAGACTCTTTACCAGACAGAGGCATTAGTTTTATACTATACGTTGTCGTTTTGGGTCTGTATTTAATAAAACGTATACGTTGTCCTCTCCATTCTCCGATTTTCTCACTCTCTTACAATCTTTTCTCTATGTTCTCACCATTCTTCTCGTCTATCTTCTTCTTCCTCATTTCTTTCTCTCATTTCTCTTCTTAATCTTTTCCTCTTCTTCTCATATGTTTCAGATAAATCACAGATTTTTCTCTTTTTCTTCTTCCTCTATACTCCATCTCTTTGTGATTGCTTCTTATAGTTCCTCTTCACCGTAAGAACAATTTATTAGAAGGTGATTTACTATGTTTCTCGAGATCTTTAAGCTTGTTTTGGGTAACAGATTTTTGTGAGGCTAATTCTTTTTTTTCTTCTAAATTTTAGGGTTTAAGGGAATTGTATATGGATGATGAAATCTCTCTCAAAAAGAAACAAAGGAACCTCGACAAGATAAGTGATTTACATGATTCATAGTTGTGTCAGATACTCTCAGACCTCTCTACCAAGGAATTGGTTTGCACTAGTCTTTTGTCAAAACGATGGAGAAATCTCTGGTTACATGTTCCAGCATTGGACTTGGATTCCAATGACTTCCCAAATGATGATGATTTTGTGAGTTTCTTAGATAGGTTTCTGGGTTCTGAAAATGATCAACACTTGAAGTGGTTTAGGTTTATCTATGAGGTTTATGAGCATGATGCTTTTTGTTTCAACTCTTGGATCATTGCTGTTGTTAGACGTCTACAGTTTGTAGTCTAAATATTCATAGTCAGGTGGATGATGATAAGTTAGTTAAGATGCCTTTATCTCTCTACTCTTGTGAGAGACTAGTGAACTTACTGTGAGATTTTAAGAGAAATAGAGTAGAGATTGGAGATTAAAGAGATTGAGAACCAAGAATGAAGAAGAGAGTGGAGAAGCCGTAGGTGGCTGAGAGAGAGTATGAAGAAGTGTTTTTCATTCACTTAAACTTTACATTTGTTGCTTACACTCTATTTATAGACACAACACACGTAACCTAAGCTATACAATCGGATATACATATACAAAACATTTACATACACATACAAACAAATATTACTCAAAGTAGATTCTTCTCCTTTTGAAGTCCACACAAGGAGGGAGAGAGACATTTCCCTATTTGATCCAACGGTCACATGAAGCTTAAACACACATGTGATTGTTTCTTGTTCCTTTCTAACTTCTTGGTCATACCTTAACCAAGTGCAACTACTCTTTACTCCTTAGTTCCACTTGGTTTCCTTGCTCCTCAATTAAACACTTCCTCTATATTTTAGATCATGAGTTTAATACTTACAGCTCTACCGCTTATTCTTGTACCATCCTGAGTCTGTTTCGTTGCCTTGCGTCAAGAATATGTATCTTAAGATGGTCAATTTTGACGCTGATTCGACTCTGGAAACTCTGATATCAAGCTGTCCTGTTCTTGAAGAGTTTACCATAATCTGTGAACCCATTGATTCTCTACAAGTTGTATGTGTTCGTTCCCAGTCACTAAAAAGCTTCAAAATAGTGTGTGACCGTTACGAAAGTCAAGATAATGTTGTTGCAATTGATGCTCCAAGACTTAAGTATATGAGCCTCGTTGATCACTGATCTGACAGCTTCATAATACATAATATTGCTCTCTCTGCAGACGTAGACATTGATGTTCTGTTTAATGTGGAATATAATGAATCATTGGAACCAGATGATTCTTCCAAGATAACGATGATTGGTAAATTTCTCACCGGGTTATCAACAGTTGGGGACATGACCATCTCTGCTGATACTCTAAACGTAATATACACATACATGCATAGTTGATTCTTTATGTAATTTCCTTATCACATTGTCTCAATGAACCTATGTTTTCTTCTCTTTCTCGCTGCATAGGTTATTCATGATTACATGGAAATGGCACAGCTACCTCAATTCTCTAACTTATCTCGCTTACATGCTTACTTCCAACACGCTTCGTGGGAGATGTTGCCAACTTTCCTGGAAAGTTGTCCAAATCTACGCTCTGTCTTTCTGGTGAGTTTCAATTGTTCATGCTTTCATGTAAATCTCACTGAAACTCATACTTGCCTCGGTTATGTATTATCAGGAATTCGCTTACCTTCTAGTGACAAAGCAGGCTGATCTTTTTTCTTCATCCGTCCCACAATGTTTCCTATCATCTCTTGAGTTTGTTCACCTAAAGACAGCATACATTATTAATGTGCATAAGGTAGAGCAACCACTCATAGGAACTAACAGTAAGCTGAAATTAGCAAAGTACTTTCTAGAGAATGGTGCAGCTCTTACGAAATTGACAGTGAGTGCCAGTTTCTGTAACATCATTAACGAAATCAAATCGATTCCAAGAACCTCTAAGGGGTGTGAAGTTGTAATGGATGATTAATAGGAGCTAGCTTACAAGGTCTTCCTCTGATAAATTCAGTGTTTATATCCAATGATCTAAGGAGGATATTGTTTCTTGTGACATGATACTAAAGAATGATATTTGATTAACCGACGATACCCAAATCTTTACTCATTTCAGAGTTCTATATTTAGTTTGGTTTGTTTAATCATCTCTTGATCAAATAAAGCTTCTTTAATTGTTTCAATGGTGGTCCAGAATCTCACTCTAAATTTCTTTAAGGTTTATTGAGGATCCGTTACCTTGGAGAAGGAGAAGACATGTGAGTTGGTGCAACTCTCAAGAAACTGAGATTAAGTGCGAGTTTCTGCGACATCATCAACGAAATCAAATTGATTCCAGGAAGCTCTAAGGAATGTGAATTTGTAATGGATAACAGGAGGTCTTATGATGAATCCATTTTATATTTTTAACGATATCTAAGGAGAATTGCAGCTTACAATCATTTGAGCCTTTACTATTTTTTTGTGTGTTATGTAATATTAAATCGCTGCTTAGGGACATGATTGGTAAATCATAGACATGTATTAAGGAATATTCATATTATGCTAAGGAACATAAGCATAAATGAGGTTGTAAGCTATAGTTCATGATATGTGATTGGAATAGAGATGAGCATTGAGTTATAGAGCATTTAGAACATATTATGCTCTCTTTAATGCTTAGTTAATAAAACATGATTAGCTTTTAGAAGATATTAAGCTCAACAAAAAACTTTAAGGATTGATTGGTAAAATTTTTTGTTTGAGCTTAATGATTTATCGAGGACAAACACACAAAACGTGATTTTAGTTGTAATTAAGGACAAACACACAAAATTTAAAATGCTATGTAGTTTTAGATTGAAATTTAAAACCTTATGTGTGGTTTTGGATTTAAGATATAAATTTTGTGTGGTTCCAAATTTACGGTACAAACTGTGTGTGTTTGATTAAAAAGGTCTAATTTTTGTGCGATTTAAGCTATTAGAAAAAAAAAATCCGTAGGGTTACAGATTGATAATTTTTTTATATGATAATTGATCTTAAAAATACTTTCTGTAGTATTTTAAGACTATACTCACGGGAAAGTTGAGTATACATATAAGAGGTAGTTCTTGTAATGTTTCAAAGAAAACAAAAAAAAATCGTGTTTATTAGTAAACACGAATTTGCTCGGTGGAACATGTTTAAATGCTAGGTGATGTTCATATATTAATTCAAAATTGAGAAGAAGGTTAATTTGTAGAGATTTTGAATCTTAATTAAAGATGTGTGTGTTTCAAGATAAAATTTGTTTTAGTGTCAAATAGTTCCAACTAGATAAATTTTGTTGTAAATTTTATAAATTAGTAGTAAATGTATGAGGATTAAACATATTGTTGAACAAGATTTTTTTTTTCTTATAACTCAAGAGTTCACAAACTTTATGGGAGGGGTTTGGAGTATTCTCCTAAGGGAGGTGCATCTCACAAATAGACTCTCTCTCCAGGTATTCATATGGGCAGTTAGATAGGCTCATATCCGTGTAAGGGGTGTCTGAAAGAATTGTGACTTAGTTTCACAACGTTGGAGAATTGAACATGCGACCTGGTTAAGGCTTGCACCTGTCTTTACTGTTGGACCACAAGAATTTGGACTTCTTTTCCTTTTATATATTTTTTTTATTTTTCTTTCTTAAACTAGTAGTGTGATTGGCAACGACTTTCGTTGCTCTAGAAAGAAAATTTCTTTTCAGAGTACTTAAATTTAATCAATCGTGCTCTAAGTTTTTTTTTGCTTTCATTGCTCAAGAAAACCAATTTTTTATTTATAGAAATGTTTTTGTTTGTAGAAATCTAAAAACTTAGAGACAAAATTTATGAGTTTTACAAAACTAAATTCCTGCAACAAAAACAATCTACAGCAAAAAACTCAAAAGTATACCTCTTACCAATAGTCCCGTAGATATCCTAGAATTTCTTATGAGATTAGATCACAATGGCACATCAAATTCATTGGCTTTAACATTTTGAGATTATAGAGACCACATTATCTTCATCTCATACTTTAATATAATGTACTCACTGCAATATATAGTTAAAAGTTTGGTGAAATTATCGTAAGAAATACATTCCATAGGAAATTTTTGACCGGCAAAAATGATCCATCGAGATATTATGATAGATTCACGTCAGAAATATAACGATAATCATATATATAAATAATTTATTGAACAGTTTCCGTAATAATAAATCCGTCAAGAAAATAAATCTTTTACCGGCATATATAAAATTCATTGATAATTTCATACGAATTTACCAGAGATATTTTAGTCACAAAAATTTGTATCCAATAGAGTAAATATGTATGAAATCTGTTGGAGATGGATTTCATACGAAGGCTTTTGTTGGAAATTGATTGATTTATATTTTTGCAATATATATATATATATATATATTTTCCTAGCCAATGGTATTCTAATAAAAGAAAAGAACTTTATTCATAATATAGAAACATCACAAACATATTTTGAAAAGAAAAAAAGAAAATGTTCCTTTTGAGTGGTTTTATAGTAGTAGTAGTTAAAAGAACAAAAACTCTACGAAAAAATACGGCTAACATTTAGAAAAAAAACCGATCATTCTTCATAGACTTTGACTTTATCTCCCCACTTTCTGCCTAACCCCAAAAGTAAACGGACGTTATCACTCCTTTGAAACAGACACAACCTCTTTAACACTGTTACCTTCACCGTTAGTGTTCGTTGACTGAATAGTCATACCGGAAAGATCAGGAGAAGAAGGTCGACCTCCAGAGATCAAAGGGTTACGAAAGGGACACGTGGCGGATTCAGTTAAAGGGTTACGAGAATGACACGTAGCAGTTGAGATAGCAGTTGCTAAAGAGATTGGCATAAGACAAAGACCTTTGCCTTGAAGATATTGCATAGCTGAACCCATGTCTTCTTCCATCAGTTTAGCTACGTGATGTTCTGTCATTGTTAGAGTGTTGTCGGTGGTGGTGGTTCCGGTGGTTTGGTTACCGCCCGTGACGGTGGAGGATGTGTTTCCGTTGGACCCATTAGCCTGAGAAAAAGTTTAAAATAAATAAAGATAATGAAAGTGAAACCCTAAAGTGGTTATAGTAGGCACGCGTGCTTACTTTTTTTTATAATATTTGTCTTATTTATTTTCTTTCTGTTTCTAAAAACCTTTTACATATATTTTCTTATTTTTTCTAAACACTTTTTTATAATATTCTTATTTTTATTTGTTAAATATATTTTCGCACTTATGTTAAACACTTTCTAAATTTAGAGTAAAAATACTTTCTACTATCTAAAAACCATAAATTTTAGAAGAGAAATCACAAATTTAAATTGTACAGAATAATAATATAATCCCAAGTGAGACATATTTTTGAGAACTAAAAAATCAAAATCCCCAAAATTTAAACCGAATAGAATATAAAGAGTTATTTTGAATCATTAATGTTTGATTGTTTGTAACTCTTGTAAAAAAACTGCTAATATAACAGCTTGTAAAAGTTTAGAAATAATAAGACCGATAATATATGAGTTTTCAGAGTATACATTTTGTTTTGGACTTTTTACACAATTTATTAACCTATTTTTTCGACACGAAGAAAAAAAACCAAGAGTTTTGAAATCTTATAAACTTTTTTTTTGTCAACTATATCCAATAAAATTTAAAATGAAATTTTATGATTTCGTAATATTATCAATTAACTTTAATGTTAATTTGATTTTCATTAAAAAGAAAAAGATATATAGTTAAATGGGATTAACAATTAATTACCTCAGAGATTTGAGAAGAAACAGAAGAAGCTCCTCCTAATCTGCTCATGCTCAGTACCTAAACACACATAATTAATTAAATTAAAAACAAAATTATTAAGCACACTGGTCCACTACTTTTTAACTATAAATATAAATTATTATGTAATAATGTATGTATATGTCATAAGAATCAATAAAAATATATGTCCATAATTAAATTAAATATATAAAAGTTGGGGAGGGAGCATAAGGAATTTTATTTGCAGAGGCCCATATTTGATTAATTGATATGTCAAGATTTTACTAATATGTCAGCTTTTCTTTTTGTTTGATATGTCAAACAAAAAGGCCAAAAAGAATCTTCTATTAATACTTAAATAAATTATTAGAAAAATCCTTTTGTATTAAAATATATTTTTGAAGCTAAATAATTTAACGAGAGAGAGATAATTTACCTTGACTTGGAGTTGTAAAAACTTGACATAATCTATAATCTCATCGAGCATCGATGCTTTGTCTGTCTGTCAATTATTATTAAAATAAATTATACAAAAAAAAATCTGTCAGAACTGAGATCCTAACACATTAATTACTGCATTAGTTAACTTTATCATTGTAGCATAATTAATTTGCTAATCAGTGTTTAATCATTTTAATCATTTGATTGATCATATAGTATATAACTCCTATAATATATAGACTAATAAATAACCACCAATTATATGCGTAAAACAAAACAAATAAAATTTACTTACTTACAACTCCCAAAAATAATAAACATTTCTAGTTGACATGCAAAAATAATCTACTAAACTGAATTGAGAATGAAAATAAATCATTTTGGCACTTATTTTCATTATTTAATTTTGATAGGTCTTAAACTACAAAGTGATTATGGAGTGATAACATAATATTATAATTTTATGCTAAAAAAATATCATAAAATTTTCAACTATAATTTAATTTTCCAGAATTATGATAACTAAAATGATAGAAAGTGACATTTTCTGTTCTTTCTTGATTGATTAGTTTAATAAAATTTAATCTTAATTTCGGATAATTAAGTGAAAATAATGTAATTAAAAAAAATACCTTATTGCCGTTAGGAACGAGTTCTTGCAGAGCTTTCATTCTTTCCGCAATTCTTTCTCTTCGTAACTGTCCATGACAAACATTTCTTCAAAACAAAATTCTCAAAAACGTTTTGAACTTTTTATTAATTTTTTTAGAAAAGAGTAATATTTACAGATTTATGAACTTTAAAATTTATAAAACAATGTCTAGATTCGTTTTTTTCCTTCATAACAAAAATGATAAAATACGTAAATTTGTAAATATTATTCATAAATGTTTTTTTCAAAATTAAAAAAAAAACACTAATAAAAACCCCAAAAAAAAAAACAAAACTTTTAATTTCCACACTTTTTCTAACTGTTACGAATTGATGCATCGAATAAAAACAAATGATAATAAAAACTATTTAAGAAAAGAAAAACTAACCCTTTCGGCGATACTGTGAGGATCGGTTGCTTGACCTCTCCTAGCTCGAACTTTAGTCCTATTCTGCGGAGGAGCCGCAGTTGTACCGCCAGCAGCTGTAGACACACTCGCCTGCGGTTGCGTTTGCGTTTGTCCTTGTTGGTTCATCAATTCACCTCCTGATCCCTAATAACAACACATCTTAGAGTTTTGTATTCACACAATTAAAGAGAGACCAGAGAACGGTTAAATGTCTCAGCTAATAGTTGACATCTAGAATTAGATTTTACCTCACTATATATGATGGATTTGGACATGAATCGGATTTTGTCGATTAAATTCTTTTAAAAAAAGAGAGAGATTAAACCTGAGGAACATGAAAAGTAGGAAGAGATCCGGCGGCGGAGAAGCCATTAAAAAGAGAATGAACGGCGGAGGAATCAGGAAACATCATCATTTGTTGATGATTCAAGACATCAGAAGGAGGAGGATGAATATCGTCAACGACGGAAGGCCATGGAGTTGAGGAAAAGATTTGATCGAGGAAGTCTTGATGATCAAAAGTTGTTGTAGTTGGAGTTTGAATATGAGAAGAAGATGAAGATGAAGGAGTTAGAAGAGAAGAGTTCATCATGATGATAATGGCTTCTTCTGCTTCTAACACTTTTTTTTTGAGGAAGAGGTTGAAATGGTTGAGGTTTGGCTTATAAAGAAGAATTGTTGTATATATATATTAATTTTTCTCTAAATAACATTTTTTCTGATATTTTGAAATGAAAAAGAAAAGAGTTTTAATATTCATGGTGATGAATTGATGATGAATCGATGATTATATTTGTTACTAATTTCGATTCTGTCTTAAACTTTGGTTTTCCTTTACTCCAAATCTTAATCATATTCCTTTTAAAAACTTTAATTAGTTAATTATAACTTTTTGATGCATTTATAGTATTTTAGTTTATGAAACAAAACAAAATTTGTTGAAAGAACTTTTCACTAGCTCATAAAGGGAAAAACCCTCATAATATTTTTTCATATCATCATCGAGGGAATTCGACTAATTCCGAGGAAGAAAATATATTGAACATTTACATATCATAGATTTGAAATGATTGAAATATTTGATACCATACTAATAAGAACTTCTTATTATCCAAATAAATTTAGATATGACTAATATGTAAGCAGTGTTTTATATTCTAAGCAAAAATTAAATTTGAACTTCATTGTCATCTATCTATCCAATCACTAATCACTCACTAGAAAAATATTTTATAATCTCTATCTTAAATTAAATAATTTTTTCAGGTAAAAAATGATATCAAATTATTTGATGTTTTCTATTTCGAGTAGAAATTAATGATATTTTTATTTTTTGACTATTGGTATTATGTAAAGTAATTTTTAATTGGTTGAATAACTAGTAAATAAATTTTAAGATAAAATTTAAAATTTAGAAAATCAAAAATGAAATGAGTTTTAATATGTGTGCATAAATTTTAAATATCATTATTGTCAATCCAATGATTATTTTTTTTTAAAAAGAAAAACTTTAATATCATCTCATTGATATATAGAGGGAGTATATTTTACTTTCCAAAAATCGAAAGACTTTCAAATTGCAAACTGTAGTAATTTTACAGTTTTTCTCTCCAACCCAACACTAAAGTTCATATTATAATAGCGTAATTTTTTTTTTGTTACAGTATTACATTATATTTGGTGTTGCTATTGTACCAAACTGTAAATATATAATAATATTATATTTACATCAAATATGCATTATGTTAGTTTTATATTGTTTGATATTCAATTAGTCTAGCAATACGTCAAACGAAACGAACGTAACTACGCTAACACTTTGATTACGTTTATACTGTTTAGTAGAATCAGTTGTTTTAAACAACTCCGATTTATTTGTATTGTTATTTAATATTGTATTTAATTGTTTTAAATAAATTATATACTTTAAATAAACACTAAACTTACAAAATTAAAACCAAACAGAATTACAAATCATAGATCAATTCTCAATATATTTTAGTCAACCTATAAATTGTATATTAATTAATTAATTATAAAATTTAAAAGGTTTTAGAAAAAATTATTACATAACAAAAATATTTAATAATAAAATATTAGTTTTAGTGTGAATTTTAGTGTTGTGGTTAAAGAAAAAAAAATTTAGTGCTAAAACTACACCAAATATAGTGTAATTTCAACACTATTTTAGTGTTATGGTTATAGATGCCCATTAAATCTCTTATAAATAAAATATTATTATTTATGATATTTTTTATTTTGAGATATTCTTATCTTCATTTTTGAGATACTCTTCTAAAGTTTCTTATTAAAATTATATTAATATTTGTAGTTCATTATTTAAAATTTTATTTTTTCATTACTTTAAAATCCATTTTAAATTATATAATCTTTCATTAATAATTTAAACATATAAATTACTTTCTAATATATATATATATATATATATATATATATATGAGTTCATTATATATATATAGTAATTATATTTATTTTAAATAGATGATGATTAGAAATTATAAAATAATATCAGTATATACTTTCAACTTATGTATACTTGATCTTGATTTGTAGATAATTTAATTTTATAATATTTAAATATATCAAAATTATAAAATAATAACATATAAAGCATTTAATCAACTTTTTAAACTATTTATGCTTGATTAACAAATAAAAAACATATCTAAACCAATTAAATGTAGATATGTGTTTTATAAGAGAGTTTCTCAAGAGTATCTCAACAAATCTATATTTTTTATAAATATTTTAATTATAAAATATCCGTGAAAATATTTCCATTGGAGATGGCTTTACAACCATTCCCAATACTTTTTTCGTTTTAATATCGAGGATAATATAGGCAAGCCCGACAAATCTCATGGATAAAAGTTCGTCATATATATTTATATCAGGTTAATATCTATATTTAAACTGACCAAAATCTACAACACCATATTAGTAGAGATCTCAGATCAACCAAACAAGTATAGAGTTGGATAACTTAGAAGTAGCTAGTGCTACAAGTTTCGAGTGTAAACCGAATTCGAACTTTTGCTAATATGTGAGAATATCCCATAATTTACATGGTATCAGAGCACAGTGTGCAACCTTAAACCTGAATTGAAATGCAATCTGATCTCAGTTTCACATTTAATAGCAGAGTGTGGTTTTGTGATGCAATTTGCTGACTTAGGATGTGTGATTCAGGACTATAACGAGGAATCTGACTGGAGTAGGTGAGCTCAGAGATGGTCTCTATTTCTTTCGTTGAATGATGAGTTTTACTGCTTTGAAGTTGAATAAAGAAGGTGTCGATGATGTATGGCATCAACGGCTAAGACACCCTTCCAATAAATTTTTTGATTTGTTACGTACCTGCTGTTGGTAGTAGGAGTAATGATTTTTCTAAGTTTGATATCTGTTTGAAATCCAAACAATGTCGTAAACCTTTCTCTTTAAGTGATAATAAAACTATAGAAGTTTTTGAGATGATTCACTGTGATATTTGGAGGCCTTACCGAAAACCAAGTCTTTGCAATTCTTTTTACTTCTTAACGGTTGTAGACGACTACTCGCGTGCAATTTGGATTTTCTTGCTACACGATAAGGCTCAGGTTAAGAAAACCTTAAAGAACTTCATTGCTGTGGTGTCAGCAATGGAAAATCAACACACATGGGACATGACAAAATTGCATCCAGGAAAGGTCGCAATTGGGTCCAAATGGGTTTATCAAATTAAATATAGAGCTGATGGTACAGTTGAAAGGTACAAATCTCGTTTAGTTGCTCTCGGTAATAAACAAGTCAAAGAGGTTGACTACACAGAAACTTTCGCTTTCGTTGTAAAGATGACTACTATTTGTAGGTTCTTGAGTGTTGCTTTTGCAAAGAATTGGGAACTTCACCAGATGGACGTGCACAATATTTTCTTACATGGCTACCTCGAGGAATAGCTCTATATGAAGCCACCGCCAAGTTTTCGACCTGACAATCCCAATCTTATTTGTAATCCAGGACAAGGTGTTCTTCTTATAGCTGATTATGATCTCAAGTTTCACCGATGGTGTGATTCCGATTAGGCTTGTTGTCCACTAACGAGGCGTTCAGTTAGAGGCTGGTTATTACTCTCGGACAATCTCCTATCTCGTGGCGCACGACAAAGCAAGATGTTGTTGCTCGATCTTCTGCTAAAGCAGGGTATAGGTGTATGGTGTTGACTCTATGTGAACTTAAGTAGCTGAAGCCTTTGCTAGCAGACTTTGGAGTATCACACGACGAACTGATCACATTAGCGTGTGATAGCCAAGCTGCGTTACACATTGCGGCTAATCCCGTGTTTTATAAGCGTAGTAAGCATGTCAAAAGGGATTGTCATGATGTTTATAATTCTGTTCAAGATAAGCTCATCACCACGATCAAAGTCCCAATGACTATGCAAGTGGTTGATCTATTACAAAGGGATTGGGTTGACGGGAATTTGAACATCTCGTTTCCAAGTTGGGCATCTACAACCCGTATGTTCAAAGATATGTTAGTTAGGATACTAGCCATATTTGGAAGATACGATATCTTCTCTATTTTGGAAAGTGTACATTTCGAAGTTTAGGGTTCGTGTCTTTCTTCTCTTGTATATATATTGTATCTACATCATCTCAATAAAGCATACAAACTTTTATAAATCCTACCAAGCTTTACAAAATCTATGTCTCGAAACTTAAATTATCATCATTTATCCACCATAGCTAGGTTAGGAAAGCCTCTCCCAATATTTCTTCTCTTATAAACTTATATAATATACGATTTATATATTGCACTCACTTTTTTATAATCTTTCCACGATTACAATTTCTAAGATTCTAACAACTCGATTAGACGTACATTCATCATACTTCTCTTTCGAAATTCTGCTGTTTTGGCCTTGTCTCCAAGATCACAAACATCCTATCTCAAAAGCGATACTCGTATTTGAGATTATATATTAAACACAAAATATGATGAAATAAATAAATTAATGAAACGCCGATCAAGATGTTAACTTATTTTGTGAGATATAGCTAACTTTATAAAGTTAATTATCACGACTTGGAACATCATTTTTCTTTGTTAAACTAGATTTGCATTTTTTTTGTTATTTTGTTTAACAGTTTGTTGAAATGACTAAATCTCTTTATATTGCGTTCCAATCACTATTCTTTTTCTTTCAATAAATCATAATAGACGTATTTACATAATCTGAACGAATTCGACTAAACTCACGTATATAAAAGTTTATGAAATACATTCATATTTTATAAAACATCTAGATCTTAACTGATTGGAATCTATGAAACCACAATAGAGAGGACTTTGTATCATCAAAAAAGATATTGAATTTAGATGCAATGTCTCAAATTTTGAGTGAAATTTTTATTTTTTTTGTTAATATTAGTTCACAACTGGCTGACCAATTAATTTATTTCGAGATGAAAAATTTTTACATATTGTTTTTTCAAGAGGACTTTTAGGGTTTCGAAGTTTATATTTTGTAGTCAGAATTGTTTTTTCTTATTCTATATATTGCTACCACATCAATAACAAGTTTAAATGAAATAAAATTAAAGATAACAAAATTCTTTATTCTTGAAAGCATGTACACTTATATAAGTATATTTGTGTGACTGTGTGCATGCATGTATCTTCTCATGTTATGCACACTTATGTCAGCCACTCAAATAAATATATATGTTTTGTGTGTGTGCGTATACATGTATTGGTTCACACATCTTGGAACCAAGTTCATTGAATAACATTCCCAAGTCACGATTGTCTCAAGGTTTTTATAACAACTAAACAAAAGTATATATATACATACAATATATATATATATGGTAGATTTAGATAGTATTTCCAAGTAAAGAAAGAAACTAGATAAAATCCTGTATATTCTGACTATTTTATGCCAAAAAAAAAAAAATATTTTCCAAATTTTTAATCTTATCACGCGAGATTATATGGTTATCTAAAGTTGAAATTTAGTAGAAAACTTTTGCCGGAAATTTAACTATTTGGTCAAAACAATAAATTTTGGAAAATGAAGAAAATAATGGAAAATAATTGATAATTTTCAAACAACTTTTATAGTTTTCCAATTAGGTTTTACTGAAAGCTTAAGCTAGTTTTTAGGGTCTGATTGGTAAATTTTGTAAATTTTATAGCTTTAAGTTTTTTTTTGTTGTAAAAGTGTTTTGACTATAAATTTTTTTTGTTACAAGATTTTAAATTTGTAATGTTCATTAATTTTGGTCTTTGATTGTTAGAAAACTAAAAACCTTCTACATATAAAATAAATTGGTTTCTAGAACAATAAAAGTTAATAATAAATCTAAAATATTGTTGGATCATATTTTAGTGTTCTAAATATTGTTGTTTCCCAATTAGAGCTTGCTTTGCTTATCGATGGTTTAGTGGATAAGTGGGTCTTCTCTTGACATCAATAATTTATCCATAAGAAACCAATGAGATTTCGATTACTATAATTGCGAACCACATTGTTTGACTCATTATTCACATATTTATGGCTGTTTTACAAATAAATGACATATGGAAATGAATTTGGAAAGTTTTTTTTGTCAACAATAATTTTATTAACAAAAATCAATCCATAATTAAATTGTTTTATCTGAAATGGATGTAATTCAAATTCACCATCTAATACCAAATTAGGCGAGGGATAAGCTAACTGGATCACCAGATTCTTAGCATAAACAAATCTATTTAAAAATAGTTTTTCAAATATCCATAAATAAATTGAAATAATTATTTTAAATGTTGTTTCTGAACTTCTGTTAAACTGCTAATTTTAACAAAATGTTGGTTGATAATAAAATAAGCAAATAGTTATTTACATGCTACCCATCGAACCCTTTTGACTCCAAATAAGTTTTATCTTTGTCAATTTACAATATGGTTTGATGGTTCTCTTCTTATGATTTTTTTTTGTCAAAAACTCTTCTTATGATTATATACACATTTTACGACTTTAGTTAGAGCTTAGGAGTTTATTTGCAGGTGTCCTTTAGTTTAGTAGTAAGTGGTATGTCCATTAAAAACTGACGTACTTACATATTTAGAGATCAAATTTTACTGCTTATATTATATAGGAATTTTTCTAAACTAATTGTGTCCTAATATTGACAAAAAAAATTAAATATAGTTTTTGGTAGTAAATGATGTCAAGAGAAGTACGAATAAAGCTTATCTAGGTACGAAAACATCTTTAAATTCAATTTTAATGTTTTCTTCACTATATAGTTTATATATTTGTTTATGTAATATATCTTTTTCCAAAATATTATTAAAATAATATTTTAATTTCGATTTTAGATTAATATAATTACTTGTCGTAAGATAAAAATAGTGGGATTGATTTTAATAAAATATTATGTATGATAAAGCACATGGGACATTCTGCGTTTGCACAAATTGTGAGGAAAGAAATGGGCTTTAATTACAGTCACTTATTAATTGCAAATGTTGGTCAAATAATTAATGTACTACGCAACAAAAACTAGACAGAGAGATCGATGAACTCTATGAACAAAAATATAATTTGTTTTTTTGTTCTTTATAAAGCAAATCGAAGTCATAAACTATTATTTTTTACATTCTTCTAAACAAAAATAACACTTAATTAGAGATAAAGATGGATTGGTATGTCTTTGTCATTTCTTACTTTACACCTCAATATGCATATACCACATAAAACAACAAACATACGAATTATTTTTTGCATTTAAAGTTTTTTTTTAGTTTGATATTTTGTATTTTATACTAATGGCTTTTGATCCCAATACATGTTGTGCTGAATTATGATTTTGATAAGGTGACTTTCTCTAATATTATAAATATTAACCAATGCAATTACTCTACCTTTCAATTTTGTATTGTATTCTTGAAAAATATAATTAATTATTTAAGAAAAGCAAACATAGTGATTAAAAAGAAAAGAGAATACGTGAGAGAATTATAGCCAAGAATTTAACATTACAAATACTAGATTTTGAAGTTCCCGTTCCGTGTGGATGTCTCTAATGTATAGCTCTATTTTTGTTTTCCTTTTTTGGGTATAATTTTCGGGTTTGATCAAAAATTATTTTCTAACGATGGGTTCGGGCCTTCATCTTTAATCTTTCTAGGTTCAGATTCAGTTTTAGATTATACTATTTCTCGTCCCGGTCATTCTTTCCAACACAAATTCAAATTAACGTCTTTCAGATCAAATCTATTTCAAAAAACTAATAGTGATATAAGTATAAAGAATAATCCACATTAGATAACATATATAATTTTACCCAAGAAAAAACATATCTTTCCATTTATTACCAATTAACTTTAAGTTGGAAATACATATTCTACTATTGTATCATAGCTAAGATTATAGTTGCATCGCAGTTTGTTAGTTTAGACTAACACCCACTTATATTTTGAAGAAGCCATAAAAATATTTCACATTGAAAACAAAATATATTATACTCTTAACATATATAAAATATAAGTCTTTCTACACAATTTCAATTGATTTTAGTTAGAAACATATATATATTAACAATAAGCAAGGATATATTATCTTTATAAGAACTCTAACATCTTTCTGTTTACTACTAATTTTTCTTGCAGCTACTAATTAAGCCACACAAAAAAATTAGTAAATAAGTTCTAATTATAAAAAAAAGTTTGGCAAAATTTTCAAATAGCCACAAAAAAAGCTATAGACAGCAACATATTTAAAGGTCGTGACTATAACCACACACAAAAATTTAGTAGTCATACAAATCGAAAATTGAAATTTTTGATTTATTTATTTCATATAAATCATTAGTTTTAGACAAATTTATGTATATATAATATTGTATCATTTATTTCACAAACGAGTATTTATCCTTTTAGTTGTTTGTTATATTATCTTATCCTAGTGCAAATAATCATCAATTGATCAAATTTAATTACTTACAACACATTTCATCATAATGCGACAGGTTTTTCAGTAATACCGATTTTTACCTGTTGGTTAAACTGATAAAATTGCCGCAGAGTTTATGTCGAAAAAGTTACATATATAAACCCAAAAAAAAAAATTTAACAAAGATTTACATATATAAAATTATCATTATACTTGGACTAGTATTGTTATCAATATCAGAATATGTCAATTTGAGTTGTTATTGATATTTCTAGACAATGACTATGATTTAATTAAATACTTGACGAAACATTAGACTATGATTTAAATGTAGCTATATTATTTAAAGAGAAAATTGTACAGAATATTTTTTTTATGTTTTAAATTGTATAAAATATCTTTTTTTATTCTTATATGAAATATCTCTTTTTGAGAAAATACAATATTTCGTGTAAGAACATAATATAATATAGCGAATTGTTCATGGTAGACAATAATATTATATATCACAAACAAATATAGTAATTTTATGGTGGACATATATTTGCTGTCTACGGTGGACATCTATATGGTATACCATAAATATAACATACAATGTTGTATACAATAGATATTTACACGATCCACTGTAGACAACAATATTACAATTTAATGCTCTGAAAAAAAATCTCCCAAAAATTAAAACACAACATATAGCATTTTGTATAAAATTAAAAAATAACATTTTAGATAATTAAAAAAGTGACATTTCATACAAATTTCTCTTTTTTAAATTAAAAAGAGAGCATTACACTTCCACAACTTATTAGAATATTCTTCCATCTAATAATTTGATGATAAATTCTAAAATAAAATATATTGTCTTAATGACTAATGCAAGTAAGGATGAGAATTAAGACTTGAGAGTAGACTTTCTTTCTTCCATCATTTAAATGGAAACTGAAATATTCATATATCAGTTTATATACATATATCATATTGAACTTCGATGGTCTGGATATAATATCCAAAATTTGAAACCTGATTCGAATCCGATCCGAAATAAAAGAAACCGAACTAAACCGAATCCGACATAATATCTGAATAGATTTTATATTATGCAAGTTTAGATATCCGAACCCGATTGGATAAAAACTAGAACCCAAATGAGTATCCGAAATACTCAAAATATATTATAAATCTAAATATATTAATCAATTTGAATTAAACGAATAAAAAAAACTAAAATATTTAATTTTTAATATTAAATTCTAATTTTTCTAAGAAATTTTTCAGTTTTTTAAAGATTTAAATTAAAAAATCTGAATCCGAACTGAACTTGATCCGAAATAGAGGCAATTTATAAGAATAGAACCCGATTCGAACTCGAAACATACTAAATTGAACCCAAACCAAATTCTAAAATACTCGAACGGATTTTATATGTCTAAACCCAAAAACCTGAAACACGAAAAGATCCGATCCAAATCCGAATGAGTATCCAAATACCCAAGCCTAAAAAATCCTATAATTGTTTGGAAACAAATAAAAACCTTTATTTTATTCGATTGCTAACTTTATATATATATATATATATATATATATATATATATATATATATATATACGATAATGAATCAATTAGGTCATATTCCATCAATTAGATCAATTGCCCAAACAGACATAAATTAATGATAATAATCCTAATACTTTTTTGAGGTTTTTTGTAATATTTGGAAAGTCTTAAATGGATGTGAAACAAACTCAAAGGTGATTCTGGATAAAGATGTATCATGTATTTTCCACGTAGATACTAAAAGGTGTCAATATAAGCTATTAGTTCATGAGATGGTTCAGATCAATTCGATTTTATGTAAGTGTGATCATATAAGCTATTAGCTCATGAACTATGTTTTTATGCTGATTTAATAAATGAGTTAAATGATTTGAGCTTAATTTAGCTCGCGAGTTATGTGAGCAAACTTTAATGAGTCTAGATTATATATTTTTCAACTTAAATGGAAATTATTTTTTCAGAAAATATAAATTATCAATAAAATTCTATATAATATAGAAAATATCCTATTTAAAAGCTTGTCAAAAAAATATAAATACACGAAACATTAAGTCGTGTCTTTCTCACATAACTCACAAATTATTAATCACAACTTAGATTTTATCGTTCTTTCTCTTTGAACTTTGTTTTTATTAGATAGTTAGAGATATTTTCATTTTAATATATTTTAAATTTTAAAATTTAGAAATATGTTACTGGATTCTTTTTCATATTTTAAAATTTTATAATACTATTATCATTATTGTTATATAATATTTTTTAGATACTAGCTCGCGAACTTGATTATTTAACTCAAAGCATAAATGATATTAACATGAACTTACATTTGAAATTTATTTAATAAATAAATTAAGCTGAATTAGCTCACTAAATATATGAGATAAGATCAAACTGAGTTGAATTGAGCGAGCTAGCTTATCATGACAAAGCTAAGGTACATGAATACCTCATATTCACAATGTTCAGCAAATTTAGAGTGCAGTCAAATTCCAAATATATAAACCACTAGTTGAGGTATTTAACAACTAGAATGAATAAAATAAGCGATAATGGACATTCTAGAATTACAAATATATTTAAAATATTAAATTCTAAAAATAAAATATTAATTTGTAATAGTTGTCCAATAATTGTTTTTTCTAGTAAATTGTTAGATTAGACTAAGTCTAATCTTTTCTCCAACCATTGGTGTTGGTTTTTGTTAAAAGATGGGTCAGATCAAGACTCAGAGAGACCTTTAACCTTTTATTACCACAGACATATTCATCTGACCAGTTCGTACTTCCGATATCATCTCAAAGAATAATTTATTGCAGTACCTTTTGGAAAATTCCTCCGGAGAATTCGATGAGATTATATTTCTGTCAAAATTATGTGCTAATAGAAAACCAAAAAATAAAGTTATGTGCTAATACAGAAGGAAAATACAACATAATTTAATTCCGAAACCCGGTTTAGATTTTGGGTTTTGGGTTTAGGTTTCAGTTTTGGTTTCAGAAATATTTATGTATCCGAAAAATCAAATCTAAATTGGAACCGAATCAAGAACCAAATGAGTACTAGATATATTTCTATTATATTTTTTTATTAAATCTTTATTAATATATATTGGATACACAAAACCCTACCATATATACCATGAATTACATAATAATCTTTTTTTTATTCTCCTATAATTTATATTCGAATCGAATCCGACTCCAAAAATAAAAGTACTCGAATGACTCTTAAGTCAATAGATCTAAAACCTAAAACCCAATAAGACCCAACGAAACCCAAACAAGTTCCTGACTGCCCACGATTACTCTTTACTTTAACTTCTTTTATTTTTTGGTTCATGAAAAGAATCAATTCATAATCTAATCTTCAAATCTCTAATGATATAACTTGGGTCAACATAACTATTGGCACTGAATACACAGATATTTATTCATTTGACCAAAACTGTTTTCCGGTTATTTTTATTTTTCAATTCAAATTAGATAAAGTTGAAATAATTGCAATTTTAATCATTAAACAAAAAGAAAATTATCTTTTAAGTTATAGAATTTAAATATTCATCAAATGGATCTTTGTATGCTCGAATCATCACAGTCGTGAGATGCTACCGGCCCCTGTTATAACACAATCACAAATCTCTTACCCATCTTTCATAAAATGTTCTTATTGGTTACATAAGAGATTACACAAACCATAATAGTTACACTAATCACTCCCTTTTATTCATTTAAATTCGATCCAATACAAACATGACCGATTGATTTAAGTTTAAGATGAAGAACATAACAAAGGAGAAACTAACCCATGGAGTAAGAAGGTGTAGGCAAGTTAATGACAGTAGTCTTCACTTTAGTCATCAAATTGATGCTATTTGTCACACCTTGTGATCCTATACCACTGTCTTTAAGTCCCTGCTTATTCAAAAATCGAAAACCGATTTAGCTAGCCGGTCATAACCAAGGCACAAATGGCTTAGAAATCAATGATTTACTTGGAAAGGGAAGTGGTCCGGTCCACGAGCCGGTGCAGAGTTGATCTGAACAGTTCCTGTCTCCATTGCATCACTAATCAACATTGCCTTGTTGATGTCCTTTGTGAATACACATCCCTTCAAATGAAATTATTCGGTTATCTCCGGTTTAAGTGAAAAGTATATAAATTGGACTAAATTTAAACCTCAAATAGCCAAACCTGAAGGCCAAAGTTACTAGCATTGCAATGATTGATCCCTTCTTCAATGGAATTGATCCTTAAGACAGGCAAGACTGGACCAAATGGTTCCTCCCACGCGATCCTCATGTCCGGTCTAACATTGTCCAAAAGCAATGGCCAAATCAAGTTACCTTCTCTTTTATACTCTTGACAAAAGGTTGCTCCTTTCTCCTTAGCATCCATCACCAATCCTTCAATGAAGTTAGCTGAAGATTCTGAAACCACGGCCGTGATATCGCTGTTCTCTTCGGGCGGTCCAACTGTGAGTTTGGCCACTTTAGCTTTCACTTTCTCAACAAGTTCATTTGCTACTGTCTCCATCACCAAAACTACCTTAACCGCAGTGCATCTCTGTCCACTGATCATAGTAGATAAAACCGGTAAACACAGAATCCAAGTATATATAAATTGGTTCATTACAGTCATTATAGATAGCTAGATTACCTGTAAGAGAATCCTCCTTTGATGATATTGGAAGCAACTAAATCAAGATCAGCATCCTCCAGGACAATGCATGCATCTTTTCCTCCAAGTTCCATTTGAAGAGGGATCATACCAGCTTTCTTAGAGATTGAGATTCCGGTATCACCACCTGTGAAACTGAAGCCGAATCATCTGAAGTATTAGCAGTAGTTAACAAGAATAGAACCGGTTTCCTGAATTTAGTACATACCTAATGCAGTTAACAGCAGGGTGCATAGTGAGGAAATCGCCAATCTCAGATCCTTTTCCGGTGATGCAGCTGATCAAACCTTTTGGGAAACCGGCTAAGTGAAAGCAATGCACCATATGAAGACATGAAACAGCTCCCTAATGAAACAAACCGTTAAAAGATTCTCAAAACATAATGTAATGTTTTGTTGAATGGTTTAAGTGAGTAATTTTAGTTACTTGAGTTGGAGGTTTGAGGACAAGAGAGTTTCCGGCAATCAAAGCAGGAGCGATCTTCGATACAGCGAGATTAACCGGATAATTGAATGGAGGAATAGCCAAAACCACACCAAGTGGAATCTGCAACTCAGAAAACATAACACATAATTTGATAACTTCAACCATTGATGCAAACATAAAGAACCAAAGAGATTATTACTCTACCTTGGAAGTGAGACAGTACTTAGTACGTTCATTTCCTGGGAAGCTATCAGAGAGCAGAAACTTCCCTTCACCTAAGATCCTAACACCTTCTTCAGCACAATATGAGATCAAATCACCAGATCTCACAACCTAACACCAAAATCAAACATCAGAAATCTTCAAGCCAAAACAAAAACCGGTTTTCAAACAAACATCGATTCATCAAAAAATAGACAAAGAGATAGAGAGAGTGAGACCTCAGTAACAGAGTCTTTTGCAGGTTTAGCGATTTCCTTGACAAGAGATTCAGCCATAGGAGCTTTGTTTTCCTTAAGAATTGCAGCAGCTTTGTGCAGAAGCTCAGCTCTTTTCCAAAGAGGAGTCTTTGCCCATGATTTCTGAGCCGATTTCGCTAATTCCATCACTTTGTTCACTTCTTCTTGTGTGCATGCTGTGTTTCAATAAAAACAGAACATTATCTTATCTTAATATCCTCTGTTTAACAATCTCCTCTGTTTCTCTTGTGTTGTAATCTTAAGTTAATTCTCCATTTAGACTTTTAAATTTCCCATTTTTCAACTGTTATATCTAGAATCAACCAATATTCACCAAATTTTCACTATACACCTGCAAATTTGCAATTCAAGTTTTGGTTTTGAAGAACAGAATCGATGAGTTTTCAAAGAAGACATTGTCGAGAGATATGTACCTTGAACCTTATACTGTGTCTTCCTCGTAGATGGGTTGATAATGGAGACACTTTTACCAGAGGAAGAAGTTTTCCACTCTCCATCAGCATAGTATTTGTAAACTTCTCCATCAAGAATCTCTGAGAATAATCCAGTACCCGCCATTGAAGTCTGTAACAAAACTTGAAGACAAACACAAAAGTTGTGTGTTTGTGTCTGAGATTACAACAATGTCTGAATATATATATATATATATATAGCTAGAAGATCAAAACAAAGGAGAAGGATTCTTTCTCTCTTCTCTGTGTGTTGCTTCTTTGAGTGATCAAAGAGTGAAAGAGAGAGAAATTTGATGTTAGAATTTATGGTGAAAAGCATGAAAGATAGATAGAAAGATAAGTGGATTTAAGGGTAAAAGAAAATCTAGAAAAGGATAAAGAAGAAGAGAAGATGAAAAAATTGTATGGTTAGAAATGAGGTTTGAGTAAGAGAGTGAAGAGTTTTTTTGGTGTGTGTTAGTTTTATTGGTTATTGAATAGTTTTTGGTCCGTACTTCATTGTTTATTAACGAATGGATTTATAATAGCCACAACACAACAAGCACGACTTAGAAATTCATACACAAATATATCAACATACACACATATATACATATAAGGTTTTCTTTCATAAACAAATTTTTTTTTATAAAAAAGAACAGTTAGTAATATACTAAAATTATGAAATATAGAATTTATTGTTTGTAATAAAAAAATTTAGTTGTTTATCAAATCATTCTAAACATAAACATTTAAATATAAAGTAATATATTTGATCCGAAACAAAAATATCCTCCAGAAAATGCTAAACTCAAATAAGAAAAATAAAAATTATGGAAAAAAAAACTTAAAGGGGATCTAAAAGAGCTAACATAATTAAAAACAAATCAGTTTCTAAGAACTAAACTGAAATCGGAAACAAAATAATTCTAAAACTAATCCACATGAATGGGTTGACGGCAAGACTGCACGAAAACCACAAAGAAAATCTCAATGAAACTGACTGGAAACATTGACGATCAAACTTAAAAACAGAATGAACAAGAAAAAAATATATTGAAAGATGAACAAAACTAAAAAAAACCAAGGGTCGTAACTTGGTGGTAGGCATTATTTTGTGGTAAGACGTAAACTTGTCGGTCATGAGTTTGATTCCCACCGAAAATTAAGTTGCTACTACTTAGCCAGACGAAAATAATACTATGCATTAGGCTTCATTAGAAAACTGGTAGTCAAACTAGTCGTTGATACTGATTCATTGGAAATTAGTTGGGTCTTGGTCCATACCCCTTATATTACCAACAAAACATAACTAAGGAAACTATACTCTAAAATTTTTGCTCGATAAGGATCTTTGAATTTCGATACGAGAAATCGCTAAAAAAATCAGTATAACTTTCATCAGAATTCAAAAAAAACTATCACGGTTTGGGTAAGACTATAAAATGTAAATAAATTCTCATACCTATTGTTTGTCTCTCTAATTTAAATCTGAGTGACATAAAAAAAAGTTTCATCACTCTTGTAACGTAAACTAAATTTCCAATTACTAATAATAATTTTTTAATAAAATAATTTAACATGTAAATATAAAAATAAATGCAAGTAATAAAAATCGAACATTATATGATTTAAGACCCACCCAAAAAATATATATTATTAAATATTCGATACTGAATCATTTTTCTTCTTTTTCCCCTTACCTAAGGTTTTATATCAAACGACGGTTTTGAGTGGAAAGCTTTTGTTCAGAGTTGGTTACTTTGGAGATAACGAAAGACGATAAGATTTTGTTTTGTTTTCAAAAGACAAAATAGATTGATACATGTTTTGACATTTACACAAAAAAAAGTGATTTAGACATTAACATGGCTTCGAATGTTTCATTTTTACTTCTTTAAAAATCTATTTTGCAGAACCAAAAACCAAAAAAAAAAAAATGTTATTGGTAATCATCGCCTATATATAATTTATTTTCGTATTTTTAACAATATAAGATTATAAGATCTGTTGTAATAATTTGGTTGTCATAGACAATACATTTCAAGCTGAAAGTGATATAGTATTTATTTTTGTCGGAAAGTGATATAGTATAAATCATATTATTTGTTATAGAATATAATACCATTGTGATGAAATTTTTTTCTGTTAAACATCATGTAGGTACTTGATAGACTTAGTACCTACCACTAGAGTAAAAGCCACCTCCCATTATGATGAAATTTAAAACATGTAAATTTTTTTTATATTAAAAATATTTTATATAATTCAAATTAAAAGGTTTTTCAAGAGTGAAGATCTATACTTACAAATAAAAAATTTCTAATAACATTCTCAAATTTGGGAGCTAATTATATATTTTAACATTAGCCATACGAGATGGATCAAAAATGAGCTAAGAAATATCTGATCCTTGAAAATTCGTCTCTAAATTTGTTGAAAAAACTTGTCGTTCCTCTAGAATTGACACCATCTTCACTGATTCCGAATTATTTGTTTCAAACACTATTTCCATCTTTTGTTGTGACGATAAATATACCATAACTCAAAGCAGTGCCTCATGTAAGGATTATATACTCTTTTAAACTTTTTATTAAACACAAGTTAGAGAAAACTCACCCATGGTAATTTATTAACTGATTACATTAAATCCACTAATTACTATTCCCTCAGTTTCATTAAAAATAATGTTTTAGCAAAAAAAAATTGTTTCAATTGAATTGATGTTTTAAGATTTCTATGCAAAATTTATTGTGTTTATAGTGTTTTTGACTCTTTGAATTTTGCGGATTAATATGTAATTGGTTAGATTATTTTGGTATTTGTGATGTTTTATTTACATCAAATACAAAATTTAATAATTTCTTAATATGTGTGAAAAACCTTAAAACATCAAATAAAATGAAACGAATGGAGTAACTAATTACATTCAATGCAAGCAGATAACACTACAAAAAAATTGAGTTATTGTGACAATTGTATTGCGACTATGAATATTAGTAATAATTTGTGACGTTTTATATATAATTTTATTTCAAATTCTATTTGTTACGAATCATTATGACTCTATTCTGTAACGATTTGTGACAAAATTGTTACTAAATTTTTTTGTCACAAGTATATTTTGAGTTTTTATTACCAAAATACATTTGTAATACTTGTATTGTAATCATTTACAAATCATCACAACTTTGTAATAATATCTTCATATTATGACAAAATATGTGTTATTGTTACGAAATATTATACATTTTTTACCCACATCCTATCTGAACCGCTGAGGAAAATTTTGCAAAAAAAATCACTAATCTTGTCAAAATAATCGTGATGTAATATGTCATTAATTATCTTTTTATATTGGATCATTTGTAGTTTGCAATTTGTTAAATCATGGTTGAACTTTTTTTTTTTTTTGTCAACATCAGGCCACAAATGACCGGCCCATTAACCAAGTTCCTACATAATGTAAGCGGTGGGACTCGATCCCTGGTTGTATAAGTGCGCTGTCTTTAGTGGACTTACCGCCTGCCACTAGATTAAAGGTCACTTGCTGGTTGAATTTTGTAAAGTAGACAATATTTTACTCGTAATTTTTATAATGATTTCTTAATTAGTATACACAAGCCTAAAATATCAAGGAAACATACAAGAATAGTTAATGTTTTACATCTCAAGAATCATGAATATATTTTTCTTCCACATTTTTAAAACTTTCATTAGAATATTTGAATATTCGTTTTCAAGCTACCCACATTTCAAAGGAAAAATTAATAATTTATCTACCTCCCATAAAAGAAATAAATAAATTTCTATTATGTTAAAAAAATTCTATTATAAAAAATTATTCCCTCAAAACTATATTTAATTACTATTACTTACCTCTCTCTTTTAATGTCAATATTGAACCACAACTAGCCGGCTCATTAGCCAAGATCCTACATAATGTATACAGTAAGACTTGATCACTGGATGTGCAAGTGCGCATGTCTTTACTAGATTTACCACATGCCAATAGATTAAAAACCACTTGCTACTTACCTCTCTCTTAATCTCTTAATATATGCTACATATTTGAATTGTTTTTTATTAAGTATTTAGTCTTGGAAACTATATAAATTATTTAAACCATGTTTTAGTCACTGATCAGAAAAGAGGTCCCAAAACTCTTAGTTCTATATACAAACATTTTTTACAAAGTTTAAAAGCATCCATAAGTTTTTGATACCAAAGATAACACATGTATAACTGTAATGAGATCTAAAAACAAGTGTATATTAGTGTATATATATACACATATGTCCATTGAGCTTAACCTAGAATTCTACAAGAAAAGCAAAACAGTTGAGTAGGTAAAAAGATTGGGAAGAATGTTAGATCCAAATTCTCCTCACAAAATTCGTGGTAGGTAAGAAGATCGAGCAACCACAAGATCATTCAGATAAAGAAAAAAAAAAGAGCAAAGTGATTAATTCATAGGACCACAAAAAAAAACCATACCTTATAACATCAAGATCCCCACCAAATGGGTATCAATCAATCACTCTTTCAATTATACTTGCGAACGAACCATAGCCTCGGAATATTAATTAATTTATTTTGTGGGTGACTATGGTTAAAAAGATTTTTTGGAAGTTAGTTTCGCAAGATGGTTAATTTCCATCTTTGCTGTATTTTCCACCATAATTGGATTTTAGGCATACAAGTAATTTAATGTTATAGAGTTTAAAGTGTGGATTATATATATGAGACATTATTGATCCAATCATTAACAAATAAAAGCTATTGTAAGGTGAATTAGTTTTGACTCATTACAATAAAGTTAACTCTTATAGCTTGTTAAATATGAACTATATTTAGTCAAATGATTAAATATCTTACATCTATAAACTTTTTATATCAAAATTCGATTTTAGATAATTACGTAACTTTTACTTAATATTATTCAAGGTGTAGATTGCCTATTATATATTTAATTAATAATAAACTTAAAAAACTCACTCTTTAAGTTTTTAAAAGTGATTGATTTATCAATAAGTTATAAATTAAATAGTTCATTTTTTTTGTATTAAGGGATGAATCTTCATCCTCATATTTGGCAGGTGAAGTTTTTATCTCAAGTTGTGAATTATGAAACAAGTCCTTACAATTCATTCACTGTCACTCATCTTCTTTGATTTTTCCCTTTTATTTTTCTTAAAAAACAAAATTTGTTTTTTCTTTTTTTTTTTGCCGAGATGAGTCATTGACATGTCATACTCATTATCATGTTATATCTACAAGAATGAAGTAATAGTAGTCATGGGCTTGCCCTATCTTTATCCACTCGTCTCGATCGTTTTGTTACGTGCTATAGTAAGCAAGGACTTGCATTAGGCCAGAGAAAAATATCTAAACCCGAAGAACCGAACTGAATATGTCTGTGTTTATAGAAGATTTGATTCAAGCTAAACTAATATTAATATTTTGTTAAAGTGTCTAAAGTAGCACATTGGAAAAATTGGAAAAATTAAAGATTATAGGGCAATACATAAGTATGTGACAATCTTTTTTTTTTGAGCTAGCTTTTGGAAATGAGTTAAACTTATATTAATATAGTATTAGAGTTTACCCCAATTCCAATATGGACCACCCGTGGTTGTCCAGTCTCAAAAACTTCACGTTTTAGATGTCTAGTCCTGAACATGAGAAGTTGTATTAAAGTGTCAAAAGTTCCATATTGGAAAAATTAAAGATCTTGAGCAATATAAAAGTACGTGGCAATATTCCTCTCTTGAATACCTTTTGGGAGTGAGTTAGACCCATACTAATATATTTGAATGAATCCTAGATCTTTATATCCAAAAATCTGAATCCAAACTTAATTGAATCAAAAATTGAGTGGGTACTCAAATAAATGAAAAATAATTTTATATTTTAGAAAAAATTTATAGAATTGGTGAATCTTTTCTTCTCCTACTATCTTATTCTCTTATGACTCAAAACTAGCTTGAAGTTCTTGACATAATGCTATCAAATCTCTCCTAAAAGAGAATAGAGAAGAAGTAGAAATTTAACATAATATTTACTCACATTCTCGTTAAAGACCAGAGTTTTATGCAAAAACAAAAAATCTTTAAATTATTAATTTTTTAATCATTTAGACCAGAAAATTTTATTATTTTCTAATATTTATTAATTTATAGAAATAATGTTGTACTATCAAAATTCAATTATCTAAAATATACGTGACCATAAAATTTATTTTTAAGATACATATAAAAGTTATATATATTTTCTTATACTTTTGATATGTAGGATTGATTTTTAAATTCGGGTTCATGTATCCAATTTCAAAATCAAAGTAAACTCATTTAAGCACACGTAAACCATCGTTCTCCTTAGGATAATACGACAAACATGCAAGTGATTCAACAAACCTGCAAAATTGCAAAACAGAATGTGAAAATCGTATAAAATATGATTGTAAGGCAAAACAGGTCATATCTCATCTCTTTCATGCATATTAGTGTTTCTCAAAGAAGATAATTGTGCAAAGAGTTTTTCCGTGGAGATCTTCAGAGATTCATTGGCTGTAGTCTATGGAAGCTTAAGTCTAAGGCAAATTGTAAAACATGGAAAATATATTAATCGTAAAAATGAATTGCTTACCATAAAATAAATATTTTTGATATGTGTATTTTTATATCAAAAAACAGAGAAAATATATTAATCGTACAGATGTGATACTTATTACAAAAGGAATTTATTGGATTAGTTAACCTAATCAAATCAAAGAGCTTAGAGTGAATTCAAGAAAGTAGATACATAACTCCAATATATATAGAAACCATCAACCTTCAAAAACTGAAGTATATGATTTGATAAGAAGATAATGTCATTAAACACTTTATATCATCTAAAAAAAATGTTGTAAACTTTTTATGTTACCATGTACTAAGTAGTACAAACTAGAAGCAAAAGAGACCCCAAGATACGGACAACAATGAAATTGTAATGGTACTAAATTAGATAGTGAGAGACAAAAATCATTACAAAGCGGTAAACCGGTTTAACCCGGTTTAACTTGTTCGGTCTTGGTCACGGACTCACGGGTAAAGTCCTCTGCTTTTCCTCTCCTTTTACAAAACCTTAATTTCTGTGCTCTGTGTTTTCAGATTCTGAGTATCGGCTTTGTTCTCTCGTTAGTTTAAGTATGAGGCTTTGCTCCCGGAAGTGCTTACGGTTTGGCTTTGCTCCCGGAAGTGCTTACGGTTTGGCTTTGTCACCTTGCCGGTGGAAGCAGGGCCTATGATCTTAACAATTTGATCAATCAAGCCAAATTACGCGCAATGATGAGTCTCTTGAGCGGCTATTTGTAGACTCGTTTTCATCAATTTCGTCTTTTTTTTTGGGCTATGATGAAGATAAGTTCATTTGATTAGTTCCTGAAAACTTTTGTTCAAATGCATAATTGATATAATCGAAGTCTGAGTAATGAATTAGATAGATCTCAAAGCAGCACCAGAAGCACATTCAGAATCTTAAAAGAAAGGTCCAGGCTTTGAATATGCTGAGAAATTTTTCTAAATACATTGTAGTTGATTATTACTTGAATATAGGATACATAGGTGATTTGTTCAAGAAAGCAATTTGTGGGCCAACACCATTAAAAGAATTGAAAGCTCTTAGCTTTGGAGAAAAAGTTTGTGCCTTTGTGGTGCTTAGTTTCAGCTTTTTGTTTTGTTTTGTGACAACAATTCACACTGATGCTACTTGTTTCTTGTTCTTGATTGAGATTGTGACTTTTGTGGTTGAATAATTCCAAATTAATCAGTGTATTAGTTTTGTCATGTGGCTCTGGTTAGTTATCCATTTCTAAGATCTTATTGGTGCTGAAATCTCAATTAGTTCTAAGAATTCATTATCAGAATTATTCATGATAAGAAAGTGGATTCTTTTTTCATATCATTGCCTTATTGGTATTCCCAGTTTTTGGCAGTATTATTGTTCATAACTAAATTCTGTAAAAGCAAATTTGTTTTCTTGGAGATGGAGCTTAGCTTTGTTTGAAGCATTCAGCCACTTGTATAAGAGTTCAGTTGATTCCTACTCTCTTTTTGTCTCATCATCATGCTTAAGAGTTGGGAGAGAGGAAGAGGCAGAATCTTCACAAGTTCTGAAAAAGGACAAAACTTGTTCTGATGCAACTCACGTTTTCACTCACAAGCTCCAAAAGAGTTTACTTGGGAAACCAAAAGTTTGACGAATGCAAAACCAATTTTGTAACCATAAGACCAACCCCACTTCGTCTACTTAAGCAACCTTGCGTGTATTTGAGTTGCTATTCTTTGGACAGAGTGAAACAGAGAGAAAATGTCTGCTTGTTTGTGTCTTGTGTTTCTATTCTTTTCTATCGTTGCAGAAGCAACGTATACTCCAGGAAGTTTCCACCATCTGTCTTCTCTAAGACAAAACAAGAAGGCCTCCAAGTCAAAACAAGGGTTACCTTTTGAGACTCGTTACTTCCCTCAGAATCTTGACCACTTTAGTTTTAAACCAGAGAGCTACAAAGTCTTCCACCAGAAGTATCTCATCAACAGCCATTTCTGGAGAAAAGGTGGCCCCATCTTCGTCTACACTGGAAATGAAGGAAACATCGACTGGTTTGCTACCAATACCGGTTTCTTGTCCGATGTTGCTCCCAAGTTTCGTGCTCTTCTTGTTTTCATTGAAGTAGAGTTTTTGAAAACTCACAGAATCTCATCCCTAGTTTGAAGAATTAGACTCAACATGTTTATAATGGTGTTTTGTCTGTTTGTTGCATAACGTTTCAGCACCGGTTCTATGGAGAATCATTGCCATTTGGGAAGAAGTCGCATAAGTCAGCTGAGACATTGGGTTACCTGAATTCTCAGCAAGCGTTGGCTGATTACGCGGTCCTGATAAGAAGCTTGAAGCAAAATCTGTCGTCTGAGGCATCGCCTGTGGTTGTCTTTGGTGGCTCTTATGGTGGAAGTAAGTTCACACCCATTAGTTTCAATGAAATAATGAATTGACTAAAGCTTATTATTGCTCATCATTTCTCATAAACTGTTTTGTGTTGTATTGCCATGTCTTGAGACAGTGCTTGCAGCGTGGTTCAGGCTCAAGTATCCCCACATAACAATAGGTGCATTGGCATCCTCTGCTCCAATTCTTCATTTCGATAACATCGTGCCGTTGACCAGCTTCTATGATGCCATCTCTCAGGATTTCAAGGTGTTTTATGCTCTGTATTCAGAAAAATTCATACCAAAGTGACATTAAAATGAAATGAACTATTGTTATGAGCAGGACGCAAGTGTCAACTGTTTCAAAGTCATCAAAAAAAGCTGGGAAGAGCTGGATGCAGTTTCGAATAAGAAGAATGGCTTGCCAGAACTCAGCAAGACGTTCAGAACGTGCAAGTAAATTATACCTTATTCTCTAATCTTACAGTGAAATCCATTTTCTGTTGTTTAAGCTCTAGAAAAAAGCTTAACCGGATCTGTTTCGCTTGAACTACAGAGGCCTTACTTCTCAATATTCGGCCAGAGATTGGTTAAATACAGCATTTGTTTACACAGCCATGGTTAATTATCCAACTGCAGCTAATTTCATGGCGCCACTACCTGCTTATCCTGTGGAGCAGGTGAGCTAATCATTACGTTATCTAGGTATTTTCTTTTTCCCAACTAAAATTTTGACTGGTTTTCTCTTGCATCAGATGTGCAAAATCATCGATAAGTTCCCTCAAGGATCCAGTAATCTTGACCGTGCCTTTGCTGCTGCAAGCTTATACTACAACTTTTCGGGTTCAGAAAAATGCTTCGAGCTTGAACATCAAACTGATGATCATGGACTCGACGGTTGGCAGTGGCAGGTAATTTCATAAATACGAGTATACGACCTTCCACTATTTATGTTGTGAAACTATAAATGACACAATGTGAATTACTGAATGGAACAGGCGTGCACGGAGATGGTGATGCCAATGAGCTGCTCAAACCAGAGCATGTTTCCTCCCTTCGACCATGACTATGAGGCATTCCAAGAACAATGCAAGGCTACATACGGAGTTAAGCCTCGACCTCTTTGGATCACCACAGAATTTGGTGGAAAGGTCAGTTTTCTTCTTCTTCTCCAATAGATCAGTTTCTTTAGCTGTGAGATCCAATATATGCTCTTTGGTCATGTTTTGCAGAGAATAGAGACAGTGTTGAAGAGATTTGGAAGCAACATCATATTTTCCAATGGAATGCAGGACCCTTGGAGCCGTGGAGGGTAACTAGTAGTAGTTGTCAATGTTTGTTGAACATAAAATTTTATGGGTTTTTGGATATCAACAGATCGATAGTCATCTGATTTCAGGGTTCTGAAGAACATATCAAGCAGCATTGTCGCGCTTGTAACCAAGAAAGGTAAACACTTCTGTTACGTTTATGATTGTTGAAGGAAGTTAGACATATACATAGATTGAGCTAAAGATCAAAACTCGACATTTTAAATAGGAGCTCACCATGCGGACCTCAGGGCCGCTACAAAAGACGACCCGATGTGGCTGAAAGAGCAGAGGAGGCAAGAGATTGCCATCATAGAGAAATGGATCAGTGAGTATTACAGAGATTTGAAAGAAGACAAGTAGAGCAATAGAAATTGAAAAAGGTTTATAGCAATAAATCAACAGATAAAGACACTGTGTACTGTTCCCACCTAATATCTGATGTGTTTCTCTATGGGTAATTTCTGTAACAAAATGAAAATATAGTGCTAATTGAGAGTGATTTACTAGACTAAATCAAACAAATAAAGCCATTTTGTGTACTGTGTTTTGTAATCTGTTTTTGATTCACTTTGTGTGTGTAAGTTCCATTTGGAGACTTGTTTCCCCATACATCTGATGTTTGTTTACCACACATCTGCTGTTTGTTTAATCTATGGGTAATTCCTGAATAAAGATGAAACTATAGTGCCGATCTTGAAATTATGAGACTTCTCCAGGTACTGTTAACCCATTTCTCTCTAGTTTTGATTGGATCTAGCAATCTGGGTGGACGAGTTTGATTCTGAAATTAAGAGAACTTTTTTCATATGGATCTTTCTATTTTGCTGAAATACTTTGGATAGTCTCTGGATCATCTGTTGGTTACATTTGATGAATCTTTCTAACAAGCTACTGCTTTAACATTTGATCTTTCATTCTCCAAGCCATAAGAATCTCGATTTCTATAAAAGTTTTATTCTTTTGCAGGGGTTGCAAACCTCTCTATTACAGGTTAGATCTTGTTCTCGAGGCATGAAACTTTTTCTCTAGTTTCTTCAGTTCTTCTGGTATCTCTACTGAATTAATATTGAATGTGAATGTCTCTCTGACGATTTTTCTGTCAGGACTGTTATGAATAGGTGAATCAGTGACCAACTCTTAATACCAATGGATGGGTTGATGAGCGAAACTATAAGGTTACTCTACTTGGGGTACTTGATCAGATATGGAGGCATGATTTTTTCTCATCTGTTGTTTTTACATCGGGAACATATTCGACAAATTAGTTGTTGTAGTTATCTCTTTCTAAATTGTTCCCCTATTGGTCCATGGAAACCATACTCTGAAATATTGACTTGGGTGTTGCGTGTCAGATTGTGGCAGTGATGATCTAGATCTCAAACAAGAGATGGAGAAGTAGCAATTCGGACAGATCATAGTCTCACAAGAATGTGTTCATTTTCTGAAGCAAAAAGGGCTGCTTCACAGAACCAAAAGCGGAGGCTGAGAAGTGCAAAGCCACCACAGAAATATATGAATCAGCTAAAGAGAGAGAGAGAGAGCTCAAGCATTGTTGAGATTAGTGACTTCTCAAAGTGAGTAAGTCTTTCATTGTTTAGTGACTTCTTTCTCAGTCTACTCTGAAGAGCTTCTCTTCTGGATACAGCTCATGAGACACATGGGATTCGGTTATTTCTCAAGGCAATGTCTATGATCTCCCATGTTCTCTAATATCTATATATGTAGCTCTTTGTTTTTTGTTTTGCTCAATGTTCTAAATATAGATAAAGAAAGAGTCTGGCTCAATTGCATTGACTTTTCTCCAGATATATATTTTTTGTTCAGTCACATCAGACGAGAAGTCACCGACCTCTGTGTATGTTATAGTTACACAAAACATCAAAATACTCATCAGTCAAAACCAAAACTAAAGTATTGAATTTTATATTTGTTGAGATTTTGCATATGATTAGGACAGTTAGACTGATTTGTCTGAGGATTTGTATTGCAGTCTAATGGACGAGGTATTGATAAATGTCCTCATCACTATGGACAAGCAGGGAAACTCATGGCCTATCTAACCGATGTGGGATACTTATCAGTTTGGCTAAGATAAATGGGTCAAGAGAAACTTGGACTGTGTTTGCTTCTTTGTAAAGAAAGACTTGACAGATTTTAGAAAACATGAGACTCTGTGAAGAGGGGACAAGAACAGAGGAAGAGACAAAACTAATGAAGTCAAAAAAAACTCACTTGGGTTGACATAATGCAGCATATGATCGCTCCAGGTATCACGCGGCAACAACTTTCAATATTCATTCATGCACAAAAACAGCTGCTTTTCTCTGTTTATTTTGATTTGTTTATTTTTAGTGTCAGCCATTAAAATACTCTTCTCTTTCTTTTTTCATTATTCTAATACTCACATAGTCACATGGACAGATTTCATAAAGTTTTTGATTAACGTTTTAGATCTACCATTAAAGAACAGATCTCGGTTCAGTGACTTCTGCAAACCGTTTAGACCCATGTGGGTTGTCTAAACTTTATAGCTTGAGGCTATTTGTTATATATTTTCAACTTATTATGTGGTTATGTTTCTTTTGTGTTCTTCTCTGAAGCTTCCTTCGTGGACTTCTGCTGTTTTTTTCTAACTTTGGAATAAATTTTTGTATATCTCTGAACACAGAGATTGCAATTTCTTTTTTTTTTCTTTAATGGAAGGTTCCATGAACAAGCGAGGATACGAATGCAGTCAAGACGATACAGACAACTTAACTGAATCTAAGAGACAAAAACTGCCTGCCTTGGCAAGGTAACTTCCTTTTAAGGATTTTTCTGTCGTTTTCCAATTCAAAGTAGCTCAATGGTTCAACCTCTCAACTATTGAAGAACTCTGCTTAGGCTTTGTTGTTAGATCATGGAGGAGAATGTAAACTCTGTTCAAGTTGAAACTAAGAGTCTTGTACTCTTTCAGTCTGAGATTTTTCTCAACTTTTTACAGTGTTATTGTGGAAGCTGTCAAGGTCGATAGTCTGCAGAGGCTTTGCTCATCTTTGGAGCCATTGTTTCGCAGAATTGTGAGTTTCTTTGTTCTACTCTTGATTTAGACATGTAATGTTTATCAAGTGAATTGTGAGATGCTTGTGGAGTTGTAAACTTATGTATGGTGTTGGACAAACAAACAGGTTAGTGAAGAGGTGGAACGAGCCTTATCAAGGTTGGGAAATACAAAGTTAACATCGAGGTAATTTATAATGGTTCTGTGATTGATCTTTGTAGTGTTTGAGTTTCTGGTTAAACCAACATAATATCTTCAGGTCACCTGAAGCAAAGAGAATCCAAGGCCGTGATGGAAGAAACCTGCAACTTCACTTTAGGACACGAATGCCTCCTCATTTATTCACAGGTGGGAAAGTTGAGGGAGAGCGAGGTTCGGCGATTCATGTGGTTCTTATAGATGCAATCACAGGAAATGTAGTCCATACAGGAGAAGAGTCAGCTTTAAAGCTGAATGTTGTAGTGTTAGAAGGAGACTTCAATGATGAAGATGATGAAAATTGGACAAGAGAGCACTTTGAAAGCTTTGAAGTGAAAGAGCGACAAGGGAAACGCCCAATCTTGACTGGTGACACACAGGTGACTCTTAAGGAAGGTGTTGGAACTTTAGGAGAACTTACTTTTACAGACAACTCGAGTTGGATAAGGAGCCGTAAGTTTAGACTTGGTGTTAAACCAGCTCCAGGGTATGGTGATAGTTTTCCAGTTCGTGAAGCAAAAACAGAACCTTTTGCTGTCAAAGATCATAGAGGAGAATGTGAGTTTTTAATCAATTTGGATTGTATTGACAAGTAAAGTGTTCATCACTTTATAACTTTTTTTAATGTTTTGCAGTGTACAAGAAACATTATCCACCAGCTGTACATGATGAAGTCTGGAGACTGGACAGAATAGCAAAAGACGGAGTTCTACATAAGAAGTTATTGAAAGCTAATATCGTGACAGTCGAAGACTTCCTTCGCCTCCTTGTTAAGGATCCACTGAAGCTGAGAAACGTAAGCATATGTTTTTCTGTTAATGTGAAGAAAACACAAACTTTTCCGAAGGTGTATACTTGCTGAATGTTCTGGTCTCCGTGATATTTTAGTTGCTTGGGAGTGGAATGTCGAATCGAATGTGGGAAAACACAGTGGAGCATGCAAAGACATGTGTGTTAGGTGGAAAGCTCTATGTATTTTACACAGACCAGACTCATTCTACAGGTGTTGTCTTCAATCATATCTATGAATTCAGAGGCCTTATTGCAAACGGACAGTTTTTATCTCTGGAGTCTCTTAACCATGACCAAAAGGTAAAAGACTTATGACATGTATCTGTCAAGATTTGAAAACTGTTGGTTTGGTTATTATGCTGATAATTGGTTAGCTCACAGATTTCTGCAGACATTTTGGTGAAGATGGCTTACGAAAATTGGCATAAAGCTATTGAATATGATGGTAAGCTGTTAAATTGCTTACCAGTCGCTGAGAAGGAAATAAAAGCCTTACCAGAACCAAAAATGGCGACGACACAAACAGCTCAGAATCATCAACAGCTGCATAATCAAGACAACAGACAAACTATGCAATGTCGTCAGAATGTTAATACTTATTCACCAATCCCTCAACCAATAGAGTATCCTCAGTTTGTGCAGCAACATAGCAGTCAATTATTACCATCATTACCTTGCAATGTACAGGACTACAATAGGTCGATGGAAAGTTCCAATGATTCAAGCTCATACAATGGAGAAGATTGGTGTCGACCAAGAGCTGCAGGACAAGGTCTTGAAGACATTTTCAGTGAAGAAATCAGACTAAGGAGCTCTGAGATGCTTGAAACTGACGATATGCAGAGACTGTTGAAAACGTTTGGGATTGGTCTGAACACTGTGGGAACACAAGGTGGGTTTGGTCAGACCGATGAGTCTTGTTACGGTTATAGCATACCGTACCAAGCTCAGATCGATAACACATACAAGAGAGAACGTAATAAAACCTCAGGGAAAGCTGTTGTGGGATGGCTTAAGCTTAAAGCTGCATTGAGATGGGGTATCTTTATTCGCAAGAAAGCTGCAGAGAGGAGGCCTCAAATTGTGGAGATCGATTGAAAATATAAAAGAAAAAGACAGAGAGTCACTTGAGACAGTTTCTATGAACACAAGTGTTCATCTTTTGGATGAACAATCTATAAAATTAGAGAGAAGTGAACTTTGCTTTGTATTATTACTTGTAATGCTTTATTATATTTCCTCTCATATATTGCATGTTATCTTTTTATATTTTTGTCATGGCTTTCATGTTATATAGTAAAACTTCTATAAATTAATAATATTAAGATTATAAATTTTTTTAATTAGTTTCTTAAATTATTAATTTATCAATACATTGACTAAACCGAAAAATAATATTTTGGTTTGATTTATCAAAATATTAGTTAATAGAAGTTATATTGTATTAGCGATTTCTACCATTGTATAAGCCTTTTATATTGAAATAAGTGAACATTGTATAACTATGACATTGATTTGTAGCGTTTTGCTTGAAACTATCTCAACCTAATCAATTTCACAAACCAAGAAAGACCGGTAGTAAACCGGACAAGGATTAGAATTGACTAAACCGGAATTGGTACTACACTGAGCTCTACTCTACAGTCCTATAAATAGTTTACAGTTGTGGAAGTCAGATTCGAACAGATAATCACTCTAGAATCTCTTGTGAGACCGAAGAGTGCTGATAATCAACGTAGGAGATAACTTGGGAAGAAGAAATGTTATCTCGAAAGTATGAACATACATCAATGGTGAAATGGTGGATGTAGATGATAGATGATGATGGTGAAGATGAACAGAGGAAAAAGAGATCAAAGAGATTTTGTTTAATTGTGCAATTGATTCTCCAAAATGGCCAAAAGGCGTAATACATAAGAGTTTACTAAACCAAACCAATAAACCAAAATGCAAAAGTAAAATTATTAAACCAACGTTGAACTATATATATAATATAAAGGTAGGTGCGATGCAGAGTATTTTCTGTGTCAAGAGACAGTGGAAGAGTCATCACATCAAAAATGGCGGAAATTGTTGGAGACGACAAGAGCGATTTCGAAAGTGTAACTTCATCTCAAAAATCTTTCCTCAAAAGCTGCCCCTTCGCCGATCCTGGAGTTATTCCGACGAAATCGACGGATTCTGACAACACTGAGGTTATCGGAAACCAGATTTCTCCGGCGGTTGTTCGAACTCCGATTCTCTCGCTCTCTTCTCCGACTAGTCTCGATTCTATCAACGATGATGTCTTCCGTACTCCTCCTGAGAACGCTTCTCTCTCTTCCGCTGTTGATTCGGAACCAAGAGTTAGGGTTTCGGAGATTAAATCTCGAGAAGGAGCTTCGAAATTGAAATCTCCGTCTTCTACGCCTAATATGACGCCTGTCTCGGAAAATGTTAGGACTTTGGAGTTTAATCCTCGAGGAGAAGCTTGGAAATCGAAATCTCCGTCTTTAACCCCTAAGACGACGCCTGTTTCGGAAAATGTTAGGGTTTTGGAAACGAAAAGTCCTTCTGAATCCAGAGTTTTGATGCTTCCTCTGTCTTCTCTGCCGTCTGCTAGGGTTCAGGGAAAGCATCCTGATTCCGGTTCTTCTTCTCCGACTTCAATCGAGAGAGCTTTGGTTTTGGAAAAGAAACCAATTTCTGATTCTGTTCCTAATACCGACGTTAAGAAATCTCCTGATAAAGTGATCAAGATCACGAAAGTGGATTCTGATGGAGCTGTTTTACCTTTCAAAGAAGTTAACAAAGCCCTTCTTCGTAACAGTGGAAAGAATCTCAATGAAAAAGATGAAAAAGTCAGCTACGTTGAAATTCTCAAAAAATGTGGTCTGAAATTCTCATCGAAACCAAATTAGTAAGCTTTTTGGCTCTTTCTTGCTTGTTGCCTCTTGATACGTATTCAAAAGTTTATATGATGAATGCGTCGGTAAAAAAGTTGGAAGCTTTTGATTTCTGTTCTGTTGCTTCAACTACAAGTAATGAATGAAGTATTCTATTTACAATGATCCTACTTAAGATGATATCTGGTTTTGATTGTCTTGTCCTCATGTCCTTGATTGCATTTATTAGCATTGGCTAATAAAATGGTCTCTTTTGTTTGTTGCAACTTGCATATGCAAGAATCATCTGATTGTGTTCTTCTACATTCAAAATCATCTGATTGTGTTCCGATTATCTTGTCCTCATGTCCATGATTGCATCACTGTTCTCTGTTCAATAGTTTATTACAAGTTTTGCTCTTTTTCTGTCTCTGAGCCCCTTTATTACTCATCAGGGAAATATAGAAGCAAACAGACACTCAGTGAGATCAAGAACAAAGAGGCCGAATAATATTTTTGAAGACAAGGAAAGTGATGGCGTTGAGGAATTTTTAGGGAAACGAAAGAGGCAGTTAGTAAAGCAACCGTCTTGGAGAAATCTTGTCGACCTTGAATCTGATGAGGAATCTGATAATAACCTTCATGGAAATACTCATGAGAACCGAAATGAGACTCAGGATCCTAGAGTCTATTGATGAAAACGTGAGGGACAGTGTTTTCGAACCAGGGGGAACATCAGCTCTTCGACATCCTGAAGACTCAGTCAACACAAAACTGGGATCTTGATGAAATAGAGGACTCCGAGAATTGAAGTCATTCTGCTGTTTTTAAAACTCCAAGATCAAATATTGCAGAGACTAAACCGCAAGATGATAGGTCAAACTACAACAAACCGCATTCAATAAGAGCAGAGACAGAAGCATTCAGACATGGGCAGACCGTTTGGTAAGTTTATCTTCAAACTTGAAACAAAACTCCTAAAGTCCGATAATTGTTGTAATGATATCTGCAGGTTTCAGAAAGAAAGAAGACAACATGTCCATTGTGCAAGTCCAGTTTCGTCACCATCACAAAGATAGAAGAAGCTGGATCATCCGATCAAAAGATATATTCACAAACAGTCCCTGACTTATCTTCAACAAATAACACTCTTGTAGTGCTCCCTGAAGAAGAAAGACACAATTTCAATCCATTGGTACAGTCATCCCCCTGAGAATCTTAATTCGTAGGTATGAGCTCTTTTTGATTGCAGCAACATTCTTCTTGTGTTTTTTCCAATCTCTGCAGGCTCGAGCTTCAGGTTGCAGCAGATGCTACATGAGTGAGCCAGAGGATCTTCTAATTAGATGTCACCTCTGCAATTTTAGGCGTATCCACTCATACTGTTTAGATCCTTATCTGTTTCGTTGGACCTGCAACCATTGTAGTGATGTTCAGATGCTTTACCAACGCCGTAGCTACTAGAAGTTGTTATTTCAAACTGTGGCTTTATAGCCTTATAAAGATTAAACTCAAGAGACACAAAATCGAGAACAGAGAAGATGAAACAAAATGAAACTAGAAAAAATGTTTTTAGCTTTATCTTCGCTTAATAATTATAGAATTATTTACGTGTAATGCCACTTTTTTTGGTCAAAATTCTCTACTGCCACCAATTTATCCTCTTCTTTATTAGCCCCTTTTCCCAAATAAAAAGATATACTCTCCCTACAAATTATGGTTTCAATTCTTTCTCTCTCAGAACTTCGATATTATCATTTTATTGCAATTCAATGTCTTTTTAGTTTCTTATGTCTTTAATTCTCTTTCTTCGTTCTGATTTCGAACTCTCAAAATCAGTCTTCCTCGCAAAATCCTTTCACTTTAATAATCTGTAAGCGACTTATGAAGAACCAATTATTTGTTTTCTTTACAAATATTGTCCGAAATTTCTATAATTTTCGCTTCAATCTTCGTGATTTTCTGGAGTTCTTTCTCGCATTTTCCTTAGCTTTGCAGAATTATTTGTCGTGGCCTTGTCCTTGCATATTTTCGGATCGTACTTGATTTTCCTTTTCATTTTTGCCGCCTAATTCGTTTTGATTTTTCAACTTTGCTATCCGAAATTCGTGGTCCTGATTCGTCATCCCTCCTGTACCTTTGTCTTCTTTTCTCTAAAATTGGATGTCTAAAGTACATGTAGTTCTTATTTTTTTAAGTCTTTCAAGACTCAATTGTAAAACCCAAATTAAAAAGATCAAAAAAAAATTGGATGCTCTTCGCATTTCCATCACTTTTACTTGGCGTCTATCCGTGTTACAACTTTTGTCTTTCATTATTGCTCATTTTAGATGTCTTCTATGTTGATTTTTACTCAAAAGAAATAAGGAAAAGGAGTTTTTTCGTTGGGAATTGGAGTTGAATAAAGTATGACGAAAAATAATTGACATGTGGCGAAAAGTATGTATGAGGACATTGACAATTGTCTATATTAGACATAAACATTTGTCCAAACTAGACATGAAAATGTCCATTCTAGTGAATAGATGACTGACATGAACCGATTTTTCTAAATTGAACCGAACCAAGTTTTGGACAAATTAATTCGATTTGCTATATCTAATTCGGATCAATCAGTAATGGTTTAGGTGAAATTTCGGTTATCATTTCGGGTTGGTTCTGTCGGATTAACCGAATGGTTACCCGATAACTGAAATTTATGTAAACCTAAAATTCCCTAAACTCTAATCGCCGCCTCTTCATCTCTTCTTCTTCTCCATCGATCTTCTTCAACCAGAGAAAGTTGAGATCTTCAACTGGAGTAAATAAGGAAGACGAGATCTTAAACCGGAGAAAATTGAGATCTTCAACCAGAGCACAACTACCAAAGTCTCGGGAATCGTGTTTGTCTATGTCTTTATGCGGACATCTCTATTTTAGGTCTCAGGAATCGTGTTTGTCCATGGCCTTATACGGACGTTCTTGTTTTAGGTGTTTGTGCATGTTCTTATGCGTACGTCGTTGGTTTTACGTCTTTGGAACCGTGTTTGTCTATGTCTTTACGCAAACGTCTTTGTTTTAGGTGTTTGTGTATGTTATTATACGGATGTTCTTGTTTTATGTATATGTCCTATAAAAACATAACTATGTTTTTATATGGACGTTCTTATTTTATGTATATGTCTATATGTTTTTTATGTTCATGTCCATGTTGTTTAACTTTCATATTTTAATATAAAATGGTACTCTTGTGACACTAATTACCACCACAAATTAACTTATTCTGATACATTTTTTATTTTATTTTGATATTTAAATAATTAATTGTCATGACCTCCTCACCATGCCACAACATATTTCCTTGTTAGAGATATTTTCGTTTCGATGGCATTTTTGCTAATTAAAAAATTGTTAGATAACATTTTTCCCTTTTTAGTATGGGTTTAGTATTCGTTTGGTCCGAACCGAATAAGGGATTTAATAAAAACGGCGGCTTTATTCAAACCCTTCGCCGTTTGTTGTTAAATCCTCCTCGCCGCCGCCTACTCTCGCGCTCTCTCTCAATTCCTCAGCCACAGGTACGCTTCTTCGACTTTTCTCTTTTAGCCATCTCATTCCCTTTTGTTATCTTTGTAAAACCCTTTGATTCTCTGTCTCAATTGATAAACCCTAGTTAGTTGTTTCCTTTCTGTTTTAGACTTTAGACAAGGATGGTGACCGAAGATGACAAGATTTTCGCCAAGAATTTCAACATAAACGATCTCCCCGACGTTCCTACTGGACTTCCTCAGCATCTGAAAGTCCAGCAAACTCGCGTCGCCCGTAAAGATGATGCTCCTATTCATGTAAGAACTTTTTCCTTATGCTCCGAATTGTTGTTCTTAGCTTTTCTCAGTTTTTCCCATGTGGGTTCGTTGCAGTGTTCATTAGACAGAGTAAAGTTCAATTTTTTTTAATGTGAAAAGCCTTGAATTTGTGAGCTTAGTCGTTTTTGTCACAATCCAGATGATTGTTTGAAATTTGAAGTCTTTCGTTTTGTGTTTGTTTTCTGTAGACTGCAAATACCATATACTCGGGTGGCTATGTTATGGGAGTGGACGACAGTGTGAAACAAGAAAATTTCTATGAAAATTTCAAAGTTGATGTGATTAGTCTCACTGAGGCAGATATGCAATTTGATATGGTTGGTATCGATGCAGCATTTGCCAATGCGTTCCGAAGGATCCTTATAGCTGAGGTCTGTCACTGCTTCACAACCTCTGATGAATCCTTGATTATCATAATCTTTGGCTTAAAATGTTTCTTTTGTTATTGTAGCTTCCTACAATGGCTATTGAAAAAGTATTAATAGCAAACAACACATCAGCTATTATAGATGAAGTTCTTGCTCATAGGTTGGGTCTTATTCCAATTGCCGCAGATCCAAGGCTCTTTGAATATTTATCCGGTAAGAAAATATTCATTGGTATGTGATCCATCTTCATAAGCAATTATATCTCTCCTGTCAGCTTAATTTTTTATCTCTGTGTCATAGAAAATGATCAGCCAAATGAAAAGAACACCATTGTTTTCAAACTCCATGTGAAATGTCCCAAAGGCAGACCACGACATAAAGGTAATATCTGTTCTATAGTTAGCAATTAACATCAGAAGATTTCTTGTTTTATAATCAGCTCTATTTCTCATGGAAATATGTCGTTTGCTTTTCTTGTAGTTTTAACAAGCGATTTAAAATGGTTACCAAATGGAAGCGAGTTTCTCAAAGAATCAGGAGGTTCAACCTCAAAACCAAAAACTTACACTTCATTCAGTTGCAGCCAAGATACCTTCCCCGAGTTTGCTAATAATCCAATCACACCGAGCTACCTTGAAATCTTGATAGCAAAACTCGCTCCTGGTCAGGTACTCTTTCATATATTCTCTTTCTTGATTGTGAGACCTAAGTGGACTATACTTGCAAAGTGGGATGAAACACTTGCATATGTCATTTCTTTTGCAGGAAATTGAACTCGAAGCTCATGCAATTAAGGGCATGGGTAAAACTCATGCAAAGTGGTCCCCTGTAGCTACAGCTTGGTATCGAATGCATCCTAAGGTGAGAAGTTTATAACTAATCTGTCATATGCTATGTGGAAAACAGCTCTTTACTTTTTCCTTGCATTATAATCTTGTTTGTAATGCTTGTGTTTATACTATCCTTAGGTGGTTCTAAGAGGGGAAGTTGAGGATGAGCTTGCTGAACGACTTGTAAAGGTCTGCCCACAGAATGTTTTTGACATTGAAGACATGGGCAAAGGTGAAATATAAAAAAACCTTCTTAAGTTCCCTTCAAATGTTCTCACTTGTTAACACCAAAACCTGATGAAGCCTATAGAATTTAGACATTCTAGATTTGATTTCATACTGACTTGTGGAAAACAGGTAGGAAAAGGGCAACGGTAGCAGAGCCTCGTAAGTGCACGTTGTGTAAGGAATGCGTAAGAGACGATGATTTTGTAGAACGAGTGAATCTTGGCAGTATCAAGGACCATTTTATATGTAAGAAGAGAAAAAAAAAAGCCAGTTACTTTGCTCTGCGTTTAATTATCTAAAAGAAACCATTTATGAGTTTTCTTATTGTCTCTTTCTCAGTTAACATTGAGTCCACCGGATCATTGCCTCCGGAAGTTCTCTTCACTGAAGCTGTGAAGGTAATGGAAGCTAAATGTGAAGCTGTAATCGGTGACTTATCCTGAAACAGATGCATGGTTCCGGTTTAGTTCAATTTTTGTGTTGTCTATCAGAAAATTTCTCCTTATTATTAATACAAAACAACATGAATTTTTAATATAAATGTGGTTCAATTTGGATTTCAATCATTTCGATTAGTAACAGCTGAAACAAATTTCCTAGGTGTACCAATTCAAAAGTAATTGGGTTTGTACCGGTTATTACCAAGTAAATTTATGGAGATCCGGTTTGGTTTATTCTGAAAAAATTAAACCGTCTTCCTCCGTCAAAAATTCTGTTTACACGTGACTAAGGGTGGGCATTCGGGTACCCGTTCGGGTTCAGATTGGATCTTTTTAGGTTTCGGGTTTTCGGGTTTATACATATAAGACCCGTTCGGGTATTTTAGAATTTCAGGTCGGGTTCGATTTAGTATATTTTAAGTTCAAGTCGGGTTCGGTTCTTATAAACTATCCTATTGCGGGTCGAATTCGGTTCAGATTCGGATATTTTTATTAATTCTTTTTAAAAAACTGAAAAAATTATTGAAAAATCTTAAGTTAATTTTAAAATTAAAAATTTTAGTATTGTTTTCATTTCTAATATATTTAGATTTATAATTATAATTTTGAATATTTAAGTAACTAAAAGTTTATATATATATATAATTACTTTTAAACTATATAATATATTTCAGATATTTTGGACACTCATTTGGGTTTCGGGTTTTACCCGTTCGGATTCGGGTACCCAATTTTCCATAATATAAACTCCATTCGGGTATTTTGTCGGATTCGGTTCGGTTCAAGTTTCGGATATTATACCCAGCCCTAGACTAGTTAACCTAAGACTCAAAAGTCAAATCCTTCTGAACCACCTAGAGTTTCTCAAACAGCTTCTTCGTTGGATTCTGTTTGATGTAGTAAGATGCAGTTTGTGGTTTACTTTTGAGCAGAGAACTTTAAATATCTTCATGACATCATGTAGAGTTACTAGAGAAATGAGATCTTTAACATCTGGGCACATCTCTCGTCTTTCAACCAAAACCCTAAGCGGTTCCTTGCGTCCGAAACAAAGAACAGATTCTCCGTCCTCTCTGATTCGTTGAGTCATCGCCTGAGACACTTTATGGGTCAGTTTGTTTCAAAATATATAACTTTTTGCTTAAAAATATGCATATTTTGGAAACTTAAATTTTTATTAATAGAATTCCACCTGTCAGTATTATTAGTTACAAGTTTACAGCAACTCAAATGTATTTAATTTTGCATAACTATATAAAACACCTTCTAATATAAAATAATTTTTTTCCTAAAACCCCTAATAAAATAAAATAGAGATAGTAATAAAACAATCAATTATCCGACCAAAAATAAAAGAAAATAAAATAATCAATTAAAAAGACTATATTGAAAGAAATTTATATTTTATTAAAAAGAATATGTAAGAATTTTGAATTACAATAATAAAATATTAAATAATATTATAATAATAAAAAACTGATGATAACAATTAAGAACTTTTATATAAATAAATTTCTTTTTGTCAACAATTGGATCGATAAAATCCTGATCCATAGTCTAAAATCCACACTCTAAAATCTATTTTTAATCGACTGGTGTAATGAGGAGGATCATCGAACCCTGGTATCTGAATCATTAGCTGAATTATTCTAACCACCAACCACTCAATAATAATATTTTTTATTTAATATATAAAATATTTTAGAAATAAAAAAAAAGCTTTAAGGATAAACGCCAAAATCAAATAGATTTCTATAGATTCGTAAAATCAGAAAAGAAGAGAGTTGAACAAAGTAATAATCCTTAAAGTTACATTCTTGTTCTTTGAAAATACATATTTATATTAATTTAAACTTGTTAAAAAAACCCTAGATTATATAGGTTTATGCTTTTTTTATTGGATCATAAGATTGATTTTGCTTGGCTCTTAATTTGTGTGTGAGCTTCAATAAGTAGGCTTGAAATTCCACTTTGATAATAAATAATATAAAATGTTAGTTTGTGTTGCGATAAATGATAAACCTAAGATCTACAATTTCAATTACCAAAAAAAAATCAAAAATTTCTTTGATGTAAAAAACAAATCTAAAATTTCTTCGACATGTATATGCAACTGATTTAATTCTCGGCAATTAATTGGCTCGTCCTTCCAACTAGCACTTTGTCTACAAGACTATACACTGACCAGCCACATCTTGTCACATGTACTACAAAACTATTCATTACTTAGATTGAAATTGCACGTGGTTCTGGGAAAATTTGAGTAATACCAAGCAGATCCATATAGTTAGGTAAACAGATCCATATAATTAAAATTTAAAATAACATATAGTAGCCAAAATAAATTTAAAAATTTGGTAAAAAATTAATCAGATTTACTCTACAACTTTCTTTTTGTTGATAATTCTTTTAGACCTTTTAACAAAAAAAAACTATTAATCAAAATAACCTTACGGTATCTCCAATAGTGCTCTAAATCGTATTTCAAATTCTATATTTAGAGAGAAAATGTCTCTAATGATATTGTATTTTTTGCTCTAATAATAGAGATCTTTATATTTTACTCTAAATTTGGAAGATTTTATTTATTTCTCTATTTTTTAGAGTATGACTTTTTCTTTACAATATGATTTTTTAATTTTTAGTGTATTATTATTTTATAGCTAAACAAAATTATGATCAAAATATACATATTACAAAATTTTAATTATCAAAATTACTAAATTAACTAAATTATTAAAATTTATAAAATATTATTAATATACATATATAGTTTTGCATAAGATCATGATAATTGAAGATGAATATGATCTTGATGCACCAATAGAACTCGAAAGAGAAACTTCACCTTTGGACGTCCAAACAAATAAAGATGAAAATACTCGATTTCAAGAATTTTTCATTCGATATAAAAATATCAAAATACTAGTTAATCATTTGTGGAAAAATTACAATAATAATAATATTTAAATAAAAATGTATTCATCATTTGTCTCTCGTTTTGTGATATAATAAAATTTTATAAATAAATTATGATTTTACTAATTTTGTTATTAACATGAATAAAATATATAATTTTGAAAAGTAAAAATGTATCTTAGAAATTAATAATAAAATGATAAAATAATATTATTAAAATATTTATTTAAAATAAACTATTAGAATAAATTTTTCTGTACTTTTAAATAATTCTACTTTTTTTCATTAGAAATGGTCTTAGTATTAAAGTTGATGGTGACAGTTACTATCTTCACTTGTATAACATTCATTAATAAAAGAAGAATAGTCATTTGTTTTTTGGTCAACTTATATATGTTGAAAAGGAAACTATTCAAGTGGTAGATTGTTTACAAAATTTAAACCACAAAGTGATTCTCTCATAAAACGAACAAAAGGAATTAAAGATAAGCATTATCGACACAATGTATAACATAAATTATATTCCCACAAAAGACAATACGATAAATATAAATATATATGGTCCGGTTACTTTTATTTCTGATTTAATTTAAGTAGGCATAAAATGGTAAATTCAAATCTCATCTTGTTTTATTTGAAGAATTTAGACTATGAATTAGGGATTATTATCAATCTAATAATTACTTGTTGACAATATATATAGTTAAATGTCCATTTTTATAATTTGTTTTATTTGAATTCGATTCCATGTAATTGCGTGCGTAAATTTGCATAATAAAATTTTAGGTTTAGGAAAATTTAACTTATAGATTAGGTTCTATCAGTTCAATTGAAAAAAAAATTATATATAGATATGTTAATATATTTTTTTTGTCAACATGTAAATATAGGATCGACAATAAAACCAAATCTATAATTTAAATTCTCTAAATAGAGTAAAGTGAGATTTAAATTTACTATTTCGTAGTTAATTAAATCACAAATAAGACATTTTTTTCTTTACACATTGATTAGTAAAATATCATATTGGTTTTGCTATCTGTACAAGTTGATTAATTTCGTGTTTATATTAGAAATTATATTCGGACGAAAAATAACACAAATACATGTGGCAGTTAGCCAGTTAGCCGAAGTGATAAGTATGTATTAATGTTTGGTCTGAAGACCATGTTAAGATCTAACTTCTAGCTAGATAGCATGAAAAGGATATGTGGCACGTGAGGGTGATCTTTTAGTTGTCCTCTTATTAGATATAAAAGTAAGAGAAAAATCTTTTACAAAGACAATATGTAACAAAAGAGGATTCCACCAAAAAAAATATGTAACAAAAGAGGAAGACTAAACAATGCAGATGAAATCGAGTTTTTCTTAGTTTAGTTTGATGGTTATATATCTTAACTAATAATTTGGCTATTTAGAGTTGGAAGCTACCTTATTATATTGTGACTAAATTATTTTAGCAATTGGATTTTATAGATTCAATTAAAAAGAAAGAAAAGAAATAAATGTGGTTAAAAAAATAGTTTAAAGTTATTTTAGATATTGTTTGAGTTTTAAAAAGTTTTGAGCCATATTTCAATTTAAGTGTTTATAAAATACCCACGAGGTTTTCATTTTGTAATTGATGATAAAGACAAATAAGACTTTATATTGTAATCAATGACGAAACCAAACAAGACATGAAGGAGAATAGTTTTAGTTATTACATTTTAACACGTAACTAAAACCTATGTACATAGCTTCATTGCTAAACTCAAAACGATCTTATCACAGACCATAATCATTCATATCTCACAAAACACAAAATGAGTTCCTCAAATTCTCTTCCTCTTTCTCAAATGGACTCAGAAACTAAGGTACAGTGCCACAACCATGAGAGCGAGAAGGAACCAACAGAGTTCGAGAAGAATCAGAAACGTTACCAAGATCTAATCGCTACCTTTCCTCACGCCAAAGGCTGGTTTCCGAAATCTCCACTGATAGAGTATGAAGGTCACCACTTCATAGAGCCTCTCCTAGAAGGTTCCCTTCACGCGCAAGAATTCTTTCAAGCTCGACCTATTGACTTCTTCGTTTGTACCTATCCAAAGTCAGGTACCACTTGGCTCAAAGCTTTGACTTTCACCATCGCCAATCGATCTCGCTTCGACGAATTATCTATCCCTCTCCTGAAACATAACCCTCACGAGCTTGTTCCTTTCATTGAGATCGAATTCGCTTACTTCCCTCAAATCAGTGCTTTCAAAGACAAACAGAACACTCTGTTTTCAACTCATATGCCATATCAATCATTACCAGAATCGATTTCCAAATCAGGTTCTAAGATGGTTTACATCTGGAGAGATCCAAAGGATACTTTCATCTCCATGTGGACTTTCTTCCACAAACAAAACTCAGGTCAAGGAGCTGTCCATAGTCTTGAAGAATGTTTTGATATGTTCTGTCGAGGTTACTCTGGGTACGGCCCTCATCTAGACCATGTATTGGGGTATTGGAAAGCTTCCCAAGAGAATCCAGATCAAGTATTGTTCCTCAAGTACGAGACGATGAGAGCTGATCCTTTACCTTATGTGAAGAGATTGGCTGAGTTTATGGGTTGTGGATTCACAGTTGAAGAAGAGAAGAAAGGAATTGTTCAGAAAGTTGTGAATCTCTGCAGTTTCGAGACATTGAAGAACCTTGAAGTCAATGAAGGTGAGAGAACTAGAGAAGATATTCCTGGAAGTTATTACGCAAATAGTGCGTATTTCAGGAAGGGTAAGGTCGGAGATTGGCAGAACTACCTTACTCCAGAGATGGGAGCTCGAATCGATGGCTTGATGCAAGAGAAATTCAAGGGCACTGGTTTGCTTGAACATGGTATAATGTCCGGTTAACCATGTTCTGAGCAGTGACTGGTTCTTATATGATTATAATTCACAACAGAAGTTGTGAGAAGTTACATATATAATGAATAAATCTTGTTTCTGTTTCAACATGTTGTACTGTTTCTATTAAAAAGGAATTGGCTTTATATTAATTTTGTTCCTCTGCAACTTCGGTTTCGATTTCGTTTACATTCAAAGTAACCCTTCTTGTTATTTTAGAAATATCTATTAGTTATACAGAACAAAAGAGAACATCTTCTGTTTCAGGTTTTGCAGAAACAGAACCAACTCTTACAGAAACAGAATCAACTCTTTGAAGTTTACATGTTCAAAGAGAATTGGAGTTGTTTTGTTGCAAAAGGGGTTGAATTTTTCGAAACTAAGAAGGCAAACGAAGAAAACAAAGCTCCAACTACTCCTTAAAGACATCCTAGGAGGAAGATAAATATTTTTCTGAAAAAACGAATATGACAATTAGTAAATAATATCTTGTTGTAATTAAAGAAGGTATTATTGTCAAATACTCTCTTTTTTTCTCAATTCATTATCATCCACTCATATGATGATCCTATATACAATTCAACTTTTCTTGTAAGTAGACATCTTTGTTATCTTTGTTAGGTGTGTGGTTGTGCAAATTACTTTGAGAATCTCTAGTTTTAAATATTTTGGAAAGAAAAGCATATATAAAAAAATATTTTTAGCTCGGTGGTGTGATGATTAGGGACTTGGATCGGTTATAAACTTGTAATTAGGTTAAGTAGCTTTATATTTGTTTGTATTTGAGATCTCAACTAGTATAGTTATTAGAGATATCAATTATTTTAAATATGGATGTTTAACAAGATATGTAAATGTTCAACGAATTTTTATATTTATGGGATTTGTCGGATTTGCTCAGCTTATCCTCGACACTAACAAAAACAATGTGCGTTGTTATCTTGCCTTTGTACTATCAATGGCAAATTTGGTCAATAAAAGTATTGTTTTCGTTCCGTTTTTATTCATATCGACAGATGCCCATAATAGAATCGTCAAAAGGACAATTTTTTTAAAAAAATATCTAGAAAATATTAGACATATGTATTCCACAATCTGGTAAAAAATTTTAGATAGTGACTGTAACACCCCCGAACCTATCCTAGGAACGGGAGCGTTATTAGTATGTGTCCAAGTCCCAATCTAAGGTTACCGAGCCAAGGTCGGACCTTAATTAGAACAAGGAAACACACTCCGTCTTAACATACCTAAGCCTTGCGGTTCAAGTATATCAATCCGTTAGTTTTGCCCCGAACTAAGGCCAAGCACACACAATACCATTTTTCATTTTAAATAACACTTAGATCTTTTATAAATACTTGAAAACTTTAACAATACGTTCGGCCGAATTTTAAAACTTGTTTACTTTACAAACCATTTCTTACATTTGCAAAAGGTAAAATCTACACCGGCTTATCGTTGCTTTCCTTCCGTTCCCTAGGTGTCTTACTACGGTTTTCTGCAAGGAGGAGAGTGAAACATAAGCACAATGGCTTAGCGAGTCCGTGAAGCATAACAATGTAACATGCAAAGTACAAACTCCATAATCACTTAGAATATGGAACCATTCACGTTTCGGACCACAATGTCGTCCTTCCGCATTGCCGGAACGTACCAACCAACACAGCGCGGTCCATCCGCGTCTCACAACCCACACCTTCACATAACAACTAACCTTCTCAAACCTTACTTCCTTTACACTTTCCAACTTACCTCACAACCACTCTTCACACTCTTTCTTACTAACCTTCACACACACACCACCACCACCTTTCCCCTCACCACTCACATATTACTCACAACCTTTCCACACACGGTTCTCACAACCGTTCCACACACGGTTCTCACAACCGTTCCACACACGGTTCTCACAACCGTCCCACACATGTTACCACGACCTTCCACACACGCTCTTAACCTCCACAATCACTTAACATACACACACACATACATCAACAAACATTCATTCAATAATTACTTATACACTCATGACCATCGTTCGGTCTTATTTAAACAAACAATACTATGAACACTAAGTCTTTTCGGTTATCATCACTCAATCACAATTCACTTACTATCACAACTCCATGTTTCATTTACGGTTCATCAATTATTCTTCAAACATCTCACAATTAAATAATATACTTAGTTCAATCCTTCTTTAACCTCCTTAATCTCTTTAGTTTGAATCCGCAACTTATACTATCATTTTATCATCACTTAACGATTATTTCTTAACCTTTATAACCATACTTAGTAACAATCCAATTGTAATCACTCCTTCTTAAACACACAACTCACGGAAACATACTAACAAGCACACGGAATCAACAATCATCAATCCAATTCAATATTAAGCTTTCACAATCAATCATTCATAATCACAATCTCCTTGCAAACCCACACAATCACCAACTCACCTCAAACACTTCCTTGTTTGGCTAAAGCGGATTGATTCCTCCTCTTTCCCAAAACTTTCTTAGACTTTTAAGTGATATTTAAGCAAGATTCAAGGTAAGTATTTTTACTTGAACACAAGGTATTCTCCTTTTTTCTCTCGGTTTCCTCTTCTATTTATAGAAGAGGTTAAGCTCACAACTTCATTAGGCAAGCACACACCTTAATCACCCTAGCTAAGCTTATAGATTTTTCCTAAAATCATGCCAAGTGTCATAAACTAAAATGACTCATCTAAACCTTTCTTCATGGAGAGGTTTTGTCTTAAGCTTTGGGTTAGTCTTTAATCCACAATTTCCCGAGCACGTCAAAACTCCGAGCACCTCAAATTCCAACATTTGATCTAAAAAGCTTTTTCAACTCATTCTAGGCTTACCTGCCTCTTTCGTGACCAGCTTAGTCTCTCTTCATTCTTAGTTATTTCACTTCCGACAATTATCCGAAACCACATTTTTGACTCAACATCATTTCCTCATGACTTGTCACTCGGATCGTGATCGGGGTATTACAGTGACAATATCCTATATTGGAAATTAGGGTTACTCTAACATAATATATATAATCTAAATGTATCTTCACTCATTGCCAATTGGTTTTGAGTTGAAAGTCAATAATTTATCATGGTATCGGAGTTCACTATTCTTGCCTATCAAGCATGCATGATGATATGCGTCTGTTATGGGTCCTTCGAGATGTTAGGTTATACCACCTACCACCGCAACAAACTTTAATAGTGTGTTTGTTTGGCCAGAATCTAGCTTTGACACAATGATAAATTATGGACCAATTGTCAATGAGTAGATTGACTCCTAATTTATATATATTAGGTTAGAATGATCTCAACTTTTGATGTAAGATATCAATCATATTGTAACTTGGCACCCATATTTAAGCCGGGACAAAAAAATACTTATATTTATATCTTGACTCATGGTCCTATTGACACGGACGTCCATGCAATTATCGAGCTGGTTTTGAAGAAGAAGATTTGTTACTATAAATGTGTAAGTACCCAATATTATCTCTGAGGATAAGAATGTATCCATGTCTTGGGATTGAAGATTCCCTATGATCTAATGGCTAATAGTATGACAGTAAGAAAGATAGGTGGCGTTCGAGGATCATTTAGTTCCTACATATTAACACGTGGGTTCAAAGATCTTCATGGCTACTTAAAACCAAACTGATCTCTGTCAAGAGACAGAACACAACACGAGTTCTTCTATATCTACAATGCAATCAGAAAGGAACCTACCGAGCCACCATGAAAAGACCGCGAAGGAGGCAACAGAGTTCGAGAAGAATCAGAAACGGTACCAAGACCTATAATATCCACCTTTCCTCATGCCAAAGGCTGGAGACCAAAAGCTCCACTGATCGAATATGATGGTCAGTGGTTCATTCAGCCTCTACTAGAAGGTACTCTTCACGCACTAGAGTTCTTTCAAGCACGACCTTTTGACTTCTTTGTTTGTAGCTACCCAAAGACAGGCTCCACTTGGCTTAAAGCTCTAACTTTCACCATCTCCAATCGATCTCACTCCCTTGATTCCTCGAATCACCCTCTCTTAACATGTAACCGTCATCAGCTTGTTCCTTTCATTGAAATCGAATTCGCTTACTTCCCTCAAGTCGATGCTCTCAAAGACAAAGGAAACACTTTGTTTTCGAGTCATATCCCCTATGGATTATTGCCTGAATCGATTATCAAATCAGGTTGTAAGATGCTTTACATATGGAGAGATCCAAAGGACACTTTCATCTCCATGTGGACATTTTTCCAAAATCAAAAGACAGATCTTGGCCCAGTCAATAGACTTGAAAAGTCTTTTGATATGTTTTGTCGAGCCTTTTCAGGTAATGGTCCTTATCTAGATCATGTGTTAGGTTATTGGAAAGCTTACCAAGAGAATCCAGATAAGGTATTGTTCCTCAAGTACGAGACAATGAGAGCTGATCTTTTACCGTATGTGAAGAGATTAGCTGAGTTTATGGGTTGTGGATTCACAGTAGAAGAAGAGGAGAAAGGAGTTGTTGAGAAAGTTGTGGAGCTTTGTAGTTTTGAGACGTTGAAGAACCTTGAAGTCAATGAAGGTGAGAAAACAAGAGAAGATATTCCTTGGGTTTATTATCCAAACAGTGCTTATTTCAGGAAGGGTAAGGTTGGAGATTGGCACAACTATCTGAATCCAAAGATGGCAGCTCGAATCGTTGGCTTGATGCAAGAAAAAATTAAGGGCACTGGTTTGCTTGAACATTGTCAAATGGCTGGTTAATAGTGTTCAGGGCAATGACTCATCCTTATATTCTTAGCACAAATCCTATTAAGATATGTATTGTGGTTGAATAGATCTTGTTTTCGTTGTTAATCGTTATGTTGTTCTTTTACCTAGTAGTCGTAGTGACTGATCGTTATAATATTTTATTGATTATTTTAAACTTTAAATTTATAATTAGAATTTTTTTTGTCTAACAATTGGATTGACAAGGTTTAGTTTGATCCATAACTTACTTCAAACCTTAAAATTCCTATTTAATCTATCAAATTAGTTATTGCGATTGCTGAGCCAGCGACTGAAAAAACATCATGGTCCTTGGGTAGGTCCAAAAAACAAAACATGACTATTATTCAGTTTCACAAAGAAAACATCAATAATGATGACCAATTAATTACAATAAGTTTTAAGCCATGCGACCTATACATCAATAGTATTATAATAATAATTAGTGGTTACACAAAAATCAAACATTATGGTGATGGTGAGTGTTAACCGTTACTAAAATTATATCAATAATGTCTTATTTAATAGAAAAATTATTTAGACATCACGATGACAGCATACGTCTATAGTTTAATTGTATATTAAACTATAGTCGATATATATATTAGTACCCAATCTACGAAGCTCAAAACGATCTTATTACAGACCAGCATTCATATCTCACAATACATAACATCATGAGTTCCTCAAGTCCTCTTTCTCTATCTCTAATGGACGCAGATACGACCGTACCGAGCGACCACGACGAGACTGAGAAGGCGTCAATAGAGTTCGAGAAGAATCAGAAACGGTACCAGGACCTGATTGCTACTTTTCCTCACGCCAAAGGTTGGTTTCCGTAAGCTCCACTGATCGAGTATGGTGGTCACAAGTTCATAGAGCCTCTCCTAGAAGGTTGCCTTCACGCGCAAGAATTCTTTCAAGCGCGACCCATTGACCTCTTCGTTTGTAGCTATCCAAAGTCAGGTGCCACTTGGCTCAAAGCTTTGACTTTCACCATTGCCAATCGATCTCGCTTCGATGATTCTTCTAACCCACTCCTAAAACGTAACCCTCATGAGCTTGTTCCTTTCATGGAGATTGATTTCGCTTACTTCCCTCAAATCAATGCTCTCAGTGACAAAGGAAACACTCTGTTTTCAACTCATATGCCACAAAAATCATTACCAGAATCGATTTCTAAAGCGGGTTGTAAGATGGTTTATATCTGGAGAGATCCAAAGGATACTTTCATCTCCATGTGGACTTTCTTCCACAAGCAAAATTCAGGTAAAGGACCTGTTCATAGTCTTGAGGAGTGTTTTGATATGTTTTGTGGAGGTTTCTCTGGGTACGGTCCCCATCTAGACCATGTGTTGGGGTATTGGAAAGCTTACCAAGAGAATCCAGATCAAGTATTGTTCCTCAAGTACGAGACAATGAGAGCTGATCCTACAACGTATGTGAAGAGATTGGCTCAGTTTATGGGTTGTGGATTCACAATTGAAGAAGAGAAGAAAGGGCTCGTTGAGAAAGTTGTGAATCTTTGTAGTTTCGAGACGTTGAAGAATCTTGAAGTCAACAAAAGTGAGAAAACGAGAGAAGATATTCCTTCGGGTTATTACCCAAATAGTGCGTATTTCAGGAAAGGAAAGGTCGGAGACTGGCATAACTACCTGACTCCGGAGATGGCAGCTCGAATGGATGGCTTGATGCAAGAAAAATTCAAGGGTACTGGTTTGCTTGAACATGGTAATATGATCGTTTAATCGTGTTCAGGGCAATGGCTGGTTCTTATATGATTTTAGTTCACAACACAAGTTGTTAGAACGACGACATCTATTTGATGTTACTTCAATATGTTGCTTTGTTATTTGTTTAAATTACACGTTTGTGACCTTCCTCCTTGGACATGACTGTTGCTATTGTTTTTTGTGTTATGTTTTTAACGTCTTTTCTTATTTCGCTAAAAGTCTTCCTTGGAAAACCGATGAGACAAACAACTGGAAGGGAAAAAGAAGATAACGACAAAAACTCATCTCGAGTGAATGATGATCACATCTTTACACATCCTTTTAGTAATGTATTCCAATCTCATTAACATGGTGTTCAAATGTTCTTTTGTTGTTTCGTGTTGTGTCGTTAAAAACATTTTTTTTTTAAATTTAGTGAACGAAATATAGAAAAAAAATATTACAACAAAGTAAATTTCCTCTGAAATAATGAGGATATGCATTTTATGTACATGTTGTTGGAGGTGCTTTTCAATCTTATGGACATAATTTTTTAATATTCTTTGTTGTCTTGTGTTGTCTCGTTAAATATTTTTCTTGCAAAAACATGTTGGAAAATCCATAAAAAGTGAAAAGGAGTATATTGAAATCACATATTACACATCTTGCGTTCTTCCAAAATGTCTTTTGCTATTTTGGGTATATTATGCTTTTCAATCAAAATATTTTGTGAGCTACAAAGTGCTAAACTTCAGTTCTGTTATCATTCAATAAACAATGAATACCTAGGATGAGAATTCATCAATGTTGTATGATATACCATCTGCAATAAGATGAGAATTCACCCGTTTTTGGTATAGGTGAACAACACAGTTGTCGTAAATCTATTGATAAGATAAGCATATGTTAAAATGCATTCTCTCTAGAACTTAATTGGTAATGATGCCTGAAAACGCAATGCTCGTGCTACATTAAGGATATGTCTATGCTTCCTCTCAACTCGACCATTTTGATTCTATACGGACCCTAGACATCGCAATGTATTCGATCAAAAAGTTGCAAACTTTTATTGTCACTCAATGGAAAAGAATCACGTGTTTGTTTCGCACAATAACAAGCATCACAAGAATTATCAGAAGTTTCAGAAATAACAACTCCATGAATGGTCTTTAGTACTTGCGTGGATGGGAGACCCATTCAATTGTGCCAAAGAGTATAGTCACCTAGCTCTCTTGTCTTAACCGCAACTACAGATGCCTCAATATCACCAAAGTAGAAAGTACCGTTCAGTCTCTTACCCACCCTAATCATCATCCTCATAATGCGGTCCTGAATCACAAGGAAGTTGTCATCAACTTGCAGAACCGAATTATTCTCATCCATCAACTGACCTAGAGAAACCAAATCAGACTTCATCACTTCTACATAGAAAACTGATTTCATTACCAAGGATGGACCAAAATAGACAGTCCCTTCTTTCACATAAATTCTCTGAGTACCATCAGCAAGTATCACAAGTACCGGTGACATATTACGCAACTCAGACAAAGCAGCAAGTTTCCCAGTCATGTGATGGGAAGCTCTTGTATCAAAGATCCAAGCAGGTGTAGAAGACTTACTAGAGAGAGTCTCTATTGATCCAGTTGGTCCTGCAGTCAATGCTTGATGAATAACACGCCACTAATCATCGGTTATACCAAGAAGGGCGTCACAGTCTTGGTCGGTTACATGTCGGTTGGGAGTAAGAGGAGCCGCATTCACCGCGTTGGGAAAAACTGGTAATTTTGAAGACGAGGAGGCTGCTGTGTTCGGTTTTCCTCTGCCTTTACTTCTAATCTAGCGAGATCGTGGTATATCACCCCACCATTCAGGATATCCTAGTACTACAAAGCAATTGTCAGATTGATGACCCATACGGTTGCAGTGCTTGCAATGTACAACAGATTCTCACTTCTGCTGAGGTTAAAAATGAGCTGCGAAGGCTGAAATTTCTGGGACAACCTCTCTGTTCCTTGTATTGTTCTACATATCCTCATCTTGCTTCACCAAGTTGTAGGTTTCTTCAAGAGTAGGCAGCGGAACACGGGAAGTGATGTTTGATCGTATTGTACCAAACAACCTGTCATGTAAGCCGTAGAAAAATTGGTGAATTTGATATTCTTCTCTGTCACATTCTTGAGCAGCCAGGAAATCACAGATACAACGACCACATTGGCATGCTCGTAGTGGCCGATATTGTGACATCTGATCCCATATTTTGTTGAGCCTTCCGAAATAGTCTGCAACAGTGCTGCCCAATTGCTTACAGTTAGCCAAATCAGCTTTGATTTGCTGATTTCGAGGTCCAGTTGTCATAGCAAATCGCTTTTTATATGATCCCATAGGTCTTTGGCGTTGCTCTATGAGATATGTTCGATAATAGAGATGGCTCGATGGTCATCTTAACCCATGAGACAATCGAAGCGTTGATTGGCTCCCAGTCTTCGAAATCGGGAGACTGCGCATTTGATTTGGTGATTGAACCATCGAGAAAGCCATACTTTTTGCGTGAGCAAATAGCAGTCTTGAACGCGCAGCCCAGTCATCGTAATTGTTTCCACGCAGAAGGGGTCTGAAGATGATAGTTTCTGGATTGTCTGCGGCTGTCAGATCGAAAGGAGAGATCGTTCTCCTTTTTTCTTGTCGTTCGGGGATCGTGTCGGAAGGGTTCACCATCGTGTTCGGTTCGGGTTTTCACACAACATACAAAGTATGTGAGATTTGAGTCAGAAAGTAAAATCAAAATTGTTTGTCGTGCTCTGATACCATGATATAAACTCAACTACACTCAAATATTGAAGAGAATTCTTATATATTAACAAGAACGTATCACAAACTTATATACTCTAGATCGTTAACCTACTTTCTATAATTACATTGAATAGGCAAGATTCTTTCTACATTATGAATAGTAGGCCCACGTTATGAAAACGTCTTAAAGAATCTTAAAGAAGACAGAGCATAGGTGGTTAAATTATTGAAGAAACAGAGAAATTGAATTGTAAAGATGAATTCGAACGGTCTGGAGAATTTCTACGACGAACACAAAGTGATGAAGCAGACAACAAAAAGGATAAGCCTTGATTGTGTTGGCATGGCAAATACGTAACTTTTGTGTGATTCACCAGAAAAAGAAAAAAAAATTGTATTTTTGGGGCATCGAAAATAAACAAAAAATAATGAAAAGGATTTGTATAGTCTTAATGTTAATTAGAAGGAAAAAAAAAGAATAATGTGAAAGAATTTTAACCTGCAACAAGAATTTTTCGAGAGACTTATTACATAATCTTATTGATAAGCAATACTAATTGAAAGATGTTTCATCTATAAATAGACACGTCGTTCGTTTTGTTAAAACCATACGTTGAAATATCAATATATAGTAGGTTTAATTGGAGCATAAAGAATAGATTTTTTTTTGTCTAACATTGAGTCATAACTGACCGGCTATTAGTTAAGTAGTGATATTCAATCTCTAAATATGTAAATGCGTCTGTTTTTAGTAGACTTACCATCTGCCATTAGAGTAAATGCCATCTACGAAAAAATTAACATTTAATTTGGTCATTAAATATTTGCTATTTCGAAAAATATAGACCAAATAAAATGTGCCCCACTAGAGGGCCCTTAATAATATCTAATCAATTAAGTATAATAAAGTATAAACTGTATTGTTAGTTGTCGAATCGACAACACCTCGTGTTATTATATGATTGATAAGTTCGTAACAATAAGGATAATATATAAGCCATCTGATACGCAAGTTATATAATTATCTGGTTTATATGAGTTTACCAACCCCGCCAAACTTTTTCTATATAATGTTGAATTTGAACTACTTTTGATAATGATATAATTTGTTTTATCGTAACATGCCAATCACTACTATTTATGGGAATCCACGTTCTCTTTTAGTCTTGCTATTCCAAAATACTCGGAAAATCTTGTTCACTGATTTTAAAAGGTATCATAACTTTTATTAACGATTAGATTGGAAGATTCCAATCTATAACTTAAACCTCAAACTTTAGAATCTGAGGCTTGTTATCAATCAAATTATCGACAACAAATTAATAGACTTAAAAAAGTATCTTTAAAAAAGAAAAATATTATAAATTTTAAATTGTATTTTAATCTAAAAATTAAAATCAAAGATGGAAACTTTTAATCTACAGTATAATAAAATGTATATATAATAATTAGTGATTATAAAAAAATCAAAAAGCCTAAAATAATTGTTTATATCAATAATTGTGTTCTTACTTAATAGAAAAGTAATGTAGACACATGAATATTTAACTAAAGATAAACATCACGATGACATCATACGTCTACTGTATATAAACTTTAGTCTATATATATGTTAGTACCCAATCTACTAAGCTCAAAACGATGTTATCACATACCAGTATTCATATCTCACAACACATAACCTAAGTTCCTCAAGTCCTCTTTCTCTATCTCCAATGGACGCAGAAACGACCGTACCAAGCCACCACGAGGAAACCAAGAAGGAATCAACAGAGTTCGAGAAGAATCAGAAACGCTACCAAGACCTAATCGCTACATTTCCTTACGTCAATGGCTGGTTTCCAAAAGACAGGCTGATCGAATATGGTGGTCACCGGTTCATACCGGTTCTACTAGCAGGTTGCCTTCACGCCCAAGAATTCTTCCAAGCGCGACCTACTGACTTTCTCGTTTGTAGCTATCAAAAGTCAGGTACCACTTGGCTCAAAGCTCTGACTTTTGCCATAGCCAATCGATCTCGCTACGACGATTCTTCTAACCCTCTTTTAAAACGTAACCCTCACGAGCTTGTTCCTTACATTGAGTTGGACTTCGCTTACTTCCCTCAACTTGATGTCTTCCAAGACAAAGGGAACACACTCTTTTCAACTCATATACCACACGGGTTATTACCCGAACCGGTTTCGAAATCGGGTTGTAAGATGGTTTACATCTGGAGAGACCCAAAGGACACTTTCGTCTCCATGTGGAAATTCCTCCAAAAGCAAAAGTCAGACAATAGTCCTCTCCATACTCTTGAGAAGTGTTTTGATATGTTCTGTCGAGGTGTCTCTGGGTATGGTCCTTATTTAGGCCATGTCTTAGGGTATTGGAAAGCTTACCAAGAGAAACCAGATCAGATATTGTTCCTCAAGTACGAGACAATGAGAGCTGATCCTTTACCCTATGTGAAGAGATTGGCTCAGTTTATGGATTGTGGATTCACAGTTGAAGAAGAGAAGAAAGGGGTCGTTGAGAAAGTTGTGAATCTGTGCAGTTTCGAGACGTTGAAGAGTCTTAAAGTCAACGAAGGTGAGAAAACAAGAGAAGACATTCCTTGGGAACATTATCCAAATAACGCCTATTTCAGGAAGGGTAAGGTTGGAGATTGGCACAACTATCTGACTCCGGAGATGGCTGCTCGAATCGATTGTTTGATGCAAGAGAAATTCAAGGGTACTGGTTTGCTTGAACATGGTGAAATGACTGATCAACCATATTCTGGGCAATGATTATGGTTTGAAGTTTATTTATAAAATGAATAAGTCTTGTTTCTTTGTCGTCCAACTGTCTGTTTCAATTTTAAATTAAAGAAATGGCTTTCCATATATATTGTAAGAATGATTGATTCTTGTTTTGGTTATGTCTTAATGGACTGGTTTTAATAAGACAGAATTAGCTTTGTAACCTTTTATCTCAGCTTGATGGGTACAATCTATATTTCAGTCTCGTGTCTATTTATAACAGAGATGAATTAGCTTTCCGACTATACAGGTAATTAGGATCAAAAATAAAATATGTGGTTTTTTTTTCTTGTCAAATCATTGGATCGACAAAACATAATTAATATTCTAAATTTTCTAACTAGAGCAGAATGAGATTCGAACTCAGCATCTAATCTAATGTTTAACTAAATCAATGACAAGATAACTGGAATGGTACGAACAATATTGACTCACAACCAAATAAATTAATTTTGTTGGTTGGTTATCTAGCATTTATGAAAGAAAAATTGTTCCAAAAAAAATACTATAAAGAAACGGACTAGATGACCAAAATTACATTAGGAGAGTGAGATATACAGTAAATTATTTCTTATTCGTAGACGTGGGGCCGATTGGACGTAGGACTTAATTAGAGACCAATTGATAAGTATTGTGACTATTGAAGCTGCAAGTATGCAATTACTAATATATCCAACAATTTTCAACTCTGCGAAGGAGATTGTCGTCGTTATTGATGTTGAATTTCACGATTATTTTCGGTCAGAATCCGATATATATTCTTGTAGTGGGTGGTCAGCAAAATTTTTGATAAAAATGAATTATAGAAAGAAACCCAAAAACAAATAAAAAGATTTTGATTAATCAATAAAAAATTTCTATGTAATAAATTACACAAAGATTGAGAAAGGAAAATTAAATAACAATTTATGTTGACATCATCCAATGAATGGACACGTTTTTGAAAATTACATATGGTAAAAACCATATTTTTCTAAATTTGTATATTTATCACAGCAAAATTATAATATATTGAAACTCAAGCTTGTAGACAGTATGAAACCAATATTGATTTTGGTCAAATATTTTATTATATAATTTAACCACTCATAAAGTATTCCTAGAATAACTAAAAGTAAAAAAAAAATCAAATTTATTAAATTTTGCATAAAAATATGTAAAAAAAACCTTTTTACTTAAACAAAATAAAAATTCTGACTCTTTATTTCTTGAAACAATGGAAAAAATTTTGTTTGTCAACAATTGAATTGATAAGATATGATCTATTTTTTAAACTCACCCACAAAATTTTATTAACTACTATATATGATGGGGTGAAATCGAACTGCTTAAACCAGACCAAAAAATCCACTGATCGAATATGGTGGTCACTGGTTCATTCAGCCTCTACTAGAAGGTACTCTTCACGCACAAGAGTTCTTTCAAGCACGACCTTTTGTCTTCTTTGTTTGTAGCTACCCAAAGACAGGCTCCACTTGGCTTAAAGCTCTAACTTTCACCATCTCCAATCGATCTCACTCCCTTGATTCCTTGAATCACCCTCTCTTAACATGTAACCCTCATCAGCTTGGTCCTTTCATTGAAATCGAATTCGCTTACTTCCCTCAAGTCGATGCTCTCAAAGACAAAGGAAACACTTTGTTTTCGAGTCATATCCCCTACGGATTATTGCCTGAATCGATTATCCAATCAGGTTGTAAGATGGTTTACATATGGAGAGATCCAAAGGACATTTTCATCTCCATGTGGACATTTTTCCAAAAGCAAAAGACAGATCTTGGCCCAGTCAATAGTCTTGAAGAGTCTTTTGATATGTTTTGTCGAGCCTTTTCAGGTAATGGTCCTTATCTAGATCATGTGTTAGGTTATTGGAAAGCTTACCAAGAGAATCCAGATAAGGTATTGTTCCTCAAGTACGAGACAATGAGAGCTGATCCTTTACCGTATGTGAAGAGATTAGCTGAGTTTATGGGTTGTGGATTCACAGTAGAAGAAGAGGAGAAAGGAGTTGTTGAGAAAGTTGTGAATCTGTGCAGTTTCGAGACGTTGAAAAGTCTTAAAGTCAACGAAGGTGAGAAAACAAGAGAAGACATTCCTTGGGAACATTATCCAAAATAGCGCCTATTTCAGGAAGGGTAAGGTTGGAGATTGGCACAACTATCTGACTCCGGAGATGGCAGCTCGAATCGATTGTTTGATGCAAGAGAAATTCAAGGGTACTGGTTTGCTTGAACATGGTGAAATGACTGATCAACCATGTTCTGGGCAATGATTATGGTTTGAAGTTTATTTATAAGATGAATAAGTCTTGTTTCTTTCTCGTCCAACTGTCTGTTTCAATTCTAAATTAAAAAAATGGCTTTCCATATATATTGTAAGAATGATTCTTGTTTTGGTTTTGTCTTAATGTACTGATTTTAATAAGACAGAATTAGCTTTGTAACTTTTTATCTCAGCTTGATGGGTACAATCTATGGTTCAATCTCGTGTCTATTTATAGCAGAGATGAATTAGCTTTCCGACTATACAAGTAATTAGGATCAAAAGTAAAATAATTTTGTCCTTTTTTTTTTCAACTAAGTAATCAGTAGATCCATAAGACATAATTAATAGTCTAAGTTTTCTAACTAGAGCAAGTTAAGATTCGAACTCACCACCTCATGCCTAACTAAATTAGGACAAACCAAATAAATTAATTTTGTTGGTTGGTTGTCTAGCATTTATGAAAGAAAAATTATTCAAAAAAAATACTATAAAGAAACGCACTATATGATCAAAATTACATTAGGAGAGTGAGATATATTGTAAATTACTTCTTATTCGTAGACGTTGGGGCCGATTGGACGTAGGACTTAATTAGAGACCAATTGATAAGTATTGTAACTATTGAAGATGCAAGTATGCAACTTCAAATAATATAAATTTTTACTAAATTAGGATATATATATATATATATATATCCAACAATTTTCAACTCTGCGAAGGAGATTTTCGTCATTATTGATGTTGAATTTCACGAAGATTTTCGGTCAGAATCCGATATATATTCTTGTAGTGGGTGGTCGGCAAAAATTTTGATAAAAATGAATTATAGAAAGAAACCCAAAAAAAAAATTTTTGATTAATCAATAATTTTTATTTTTTGTCAATATTGGACCACAACTACCCAGTCCATTAGTCAAGTTCGTACATAATGTAAGCGGTATGACTCGATTCCTGGTTGTGCAAGTGCGCATGTCTTAGTAGACTTATCACCTGCCACTAGATTAAATACCACTTATATCAATAAAAAATTTCTATGTAATAAATTACGCAAAGATTGAGAAAGGAAAATTAAATAACAATTTATGTTGACATCATCCAATGAATGGACACGTTTTTGAAAATTACATATGATAAAAACCATATTTTCCTGAATTTGTATATTTATTACAACAAAATTATAATATATTTGAAACTCAAGCTTGTAGACAGTATGAAACCAATGTTGATGTTGGTCAAATTTTACAATGACTAAATCTTTATCTCAAATTAGGGTTAAACTTTGGTTAGTATCCCAAATTTAAAGGGGTAACCTTTAGAAGAGCCCATGAGATTAATTTTTTCTGTCATTTCGACAAAGACATCCTCTTTAAATTATTGAAAAAAGGTAATCAATTACAGAATTTATTCTCATTACCCTTTCTTATGATGAGCCTTCTAAACTTTTCGTTGGATGCGGACATTTAACTTTTTATAATTCACCAAAAAATTCACGAAAAATCATTTATTTTTATAGACATATTTTACGATGTGTTCATATTTTAACAAATTAAATCGGAAAAATATTGAAAGATATGCAAAAAGTTAGACTACACCTGTTTGAAAATATAAGAGGCTTAGCTAAAAACACAAATATTAAAAAACTGATTTGTTGTCTTTTTAAAATGATTAAATATTTTCTTATATAATTTAACCAATCATAGAGTATTCCTAGAATAACCAAAAGTAAAAACATATCAAATTTATTAAATTTTGCATAGAAATATGTAAAAAACCTTTTTACTTAAATAAAATAAAAATTCTTAAACTCTTTATATTTTGAAATAAAAGAAAATTTTTTGTTTGTCAACAATTGAATTGATAAGATATGATCTATTTTTCAAATTCACCCACAAAACGTTATTAACTACGAAGAAGTCGACAATAGTTTTTTCTACTAATCACAAATTTTCCATATTTACAATAACGAAACAAATGAACCAATAATTGCGGAGAGGACATAAAATGATCCGAGGGAAGATCTCATTAGCATACAAGTCACAATGAGAAAAGCCAGTCAAAAAGAAGTGGAATATAATTGTCTATAAACAAGCATAATCCTAAGTTCCCATCATTGGCTTAGAGAGCACATAAAGTCTTTATCTAATGATTTGATCTCACACTCACTCCTCTTACTTTTCGCGCTTTATATGCCTATTTCTTACGCAGATAACAGTCTCCGCTAATGAATTGCTTCTACATAATTTCTGGTTTAATTTGGTTAGTTTGGTCGAAATTAATCCGGTTTGTAATTACAACACATGTCCAAGTCTAGAAATGTTTTTGGACTCAGGACCATGCAATTCACTCATTGTTTGCCGCATTCAGTGCTTCGACGTATATTCTTAGGAGATTTATTCTCAAATTTCTAAATAGGGAGAAAAAGAAGTGTAAATTTGGTAATGTAGTTAAGTAATCATTTTTTTTTGCTAAACAATGTAGTTAAATATTCATGTTAATAAAAAATTTATAAGAGCTTCAATTCAGATAATCGCCGAACCTGCGCAGTAAAATTTGGAGTTTGAAATTTAACGTTTAAAAAATTTGAATTATAGATTAGACCTCACGAATTTAATTGTTAATTGTTGACAAAAAAAACTTAATTATGTATTTTTTGATATATAAATATATATTCTAAATTTTAAACCAGATGATGGTAAACTAATGGTATTAGAACCGAGATCTTAGAGTGTATATTCACATATTTTTCAGGTTTAGCGTCATGGCTTAGGAACTTTAAGTACTATTTCTTAGCTTAGGCCAAATGATTCACATTGTCCACCAGTTTCTCACGACTAATAAACCTGAAATTAGTGAAGTGGTAAAAACTCGAAAAACCAGAATTACATATCGTCAAGTCCTATAAATAATTATTAAGTCACAAAGGTGGAACGTTATTTACAACGTTTAAACCATTAGCTGACTCTCTAATATTGCGAGATAGAACATCGGTTTTATAGTTTAAGGATCTCGGGATTACACAAAAAAAATCTGAACAGGTTTTTCATCCTAGCAAAATCTTTCCGATATCATTGGAACGCCGACCAATCATATATATATATATAAGAGTAATATATCTTTTAGTTAGAAGTGTTACACATAGTTAATAAATAGTTTGATGCAGTTTTGTAGTATAAATTCTACACCGCATTGATCATACAGAGGGCCACAGCTCAAAAATTTTAAACATACGATCATATCAAACTAAAGAAAAAGGTAATTAAGAGAAGCGAAGGCAAAATTAAAACATGAACAAACATAATTTGGTTTTCTATAAAGAGCATATGATCTCACAGCATTAAACCTTTCGAATAAGTATCTTCCATTACTATTTATCTTCATGAGGCTTATAAATTCTCACATTTTCCTAACAACTTCTCCCCAAATTAACAAGAACAACCACAACTAAACATAAACTCTAAGCCGTGTTCAAGCAAGAATCTAAAGATATGAGTATTGGTGAGGACTAGGTAATCTGCATCTTGAGGTTTCAAAACTCAATTTAAGCATATGTATGTGAAGTATATATAGCTCTTATTGATGCTTTTAGTCCTCGGGATGCGGATTACCTCTTCCTTACTTCAATACATTACACGATTGATTACAATAGTTACTCATGACGAAGTTAGTTTTTTTCTTTCTTACAAGTTTTAATATCATTACTAATCAAAACAAATATTCTTCAAACGTATAAATCCAGTGGCAAAAAACCCACTAAAAACAACGATTTATTTTCCCATTAGAATTTGCTGATATTGCTAGTTTTGATGTAGGGAAGTTCATAGAGACCACTCGTACTCTTCTGTTGGCATTTTCCTTCGTACTCTCTTTAGCTCCGCAACTATTTCTTTGACGAAGTTTGCCTCTGAGGTGAGAAAAGGAATGGCAAAAACCATTTAGTTATATAAATTAGGTAAGAGTCAATTCTACAAGGTAAGAAAGAATTCACTGGGAATTAACACCACTTGTAAGAAAGAGTTTAGTAGAAAATAATAGTAAACATTAAAAAATAATTCCGAGACTTAAAATTACAATATGTAAAAGAAATCTTTAAGATGTAATTACTATGTTTAAAAGATATTAATGAAAGAACATATAACATAAAATTAAATTTAAAGATAAGAGTTTAAATAAAATTATGTATAACATATTAAAGTATTATAATATTATATTAATTTAATGAGAAACTTAAGTGACTATTACCAATGAAGGTAATAGGAATCTACCAAATTGATTAATATTAAAAGTAAAAATATTATATTATTGAAAGGTTAAAGAGTTTCTCTTTCTCACAAATGCTCCAAGATGTTTAAGAGTTTTTGTTTTGTTTCATTTAATAAAATCTTCTGTATATTGATATGCAAAATTTAATGAACTTGATATTTTATTTAAAACATTAAAAATTTCAAATTAAATATATTAGTCTCTTCAAAATTTAGTCACAATTAAATATAAATCTTAATATTTTATTTAAAACATTAAGAAACAAATTTGTATGTGCATTGACATTTGTATGTGTAATTTCAACAGATGGAGTTGAAGATTATATAGAATACCACTACAACAAATTAGGATATTACATCATTTATTTTAATTGTTTGCATCAATTTTAAATTGATACAAACACTATTTACATCACTTATAAAAATGACTCTGAAAATGGTAACTCAAATAGTTAGTGTCAATTTAAACAATTGATGCAACTATTTTTATCGTTTACTAATAATTGATACTAACTTGTGTCATTTATAAAAAATGATGTAAGTGATGTTAATATTTGTATTTCACTATAGTTGATGATAATTTTGTGTTACTTGTAAAATCATTTACGATTTACGATAATTGATGTTAACTTTGTGTCACTTATAAAAAAATAATATTAAATTTAATTATAATTTATATTATTTTAAGTTTTATTTTATTTTATTTTATTTTTGATTTATAAAACTTATTTATGATGTGATTAAAATTTATATAAGGCTATAAAGTTTAATTTTTAATTATTTAAAATTATAATAAAATAAGATTAAATTTAATATGCGATTTTGTAAGCATAAGTATAAATCTATTATACGCTTTGTTCCCAATTAAATATCATACTCATTTGTATCAATGATTTGCCAATTAAGCTTGATATGCTGAAATTAATTTGTATAACGTTTGTTTTTTGGACATTTGTTTTGTTTATTTATTGTATATTAGTTATATTGATCGGGAAAATTTATATATATCAAATTTAAAACTGAACCAAGTTAACATCATATTTTAATTGATGTTAAAAATACTGATTAGGCACATCATTTATTCAACTGATGTAAATTTATAATTTACATCAATAATTTTATAGGTGATGAAAATTAACATTAAATTGTATCATTTTTATTTAATCGATACAATAATAATATCGTTTGTTCTAAATAATGTTACATGACATATAATATTTTATTTGTATATAGTAATTTATTTAAATGATATAATAAAAATGATGCTATAAACGTGTTTTTTTTAGTGTATCTCTTGCCATATAAAGTCAATCCCATCTTGTAAGTGAAAAACTCTAAAGCTTCCTTCCACCTTTTGATCTCTGCACCACTTGATCTCTTTGCTAACTTCCAAAAGTGTCGATCAAATTCTCCTTTCATCAATATCTCACATCTTCTACCTTAATCCCATAAAATATTGGAATCACTGTTAATTTATGATTCTCTGCAAGTTTCTTCATCTTTGCCAGTTCGTTCAAGCACCATCGTGATTGCGCATATCTTTTGGAAAAGATTGCGAGTAAAATACGTGACTCCTCGATCCTTTTGAAGAGGATTTTAAGACCTTTCCCCTTTTGTTCGCCTTTGTCAATGAAGAAGTTTATTCCATATAGTTCAAAGGCTGCTATGAGATAGCTGAGGAAGCCATTAGCGAATTTCTCTTCGGAAGTTGATGAACACTCGGAGCTGCAGTAATGGAGGCTGCATGATTCGGGAGATGGTCATCATTGGGATCTTCATAACACTCTTTCTCACGTTTAAAGACAAATTTGTTTACGGAGATGTAAAGAAAATCTTGAAAACCTTAAGTTGTTTGATTTCGACTCAATGACTAAGTTTTTGTAGGGCAATTACGATTAGGATGTGCAAGTATACTTTAATATAGGCCGTTGCCTTGGTACATTTTAGCTAATTAATTATTCTTTTAGATTAATTAAATAACAAAGCAATATATATAGTATAGAAAGTGTTGGGTTATTTTAAAGGAGAATTGGTGAAATAGCACAAAACATAAATTGAGTATGTAGCATATGTATTTAGGTAATTAAGAGAATAGCATAAAAGCCCTAACTATTTATAATTTTAATTAACCCATTAATAATTATGGTCAAAATTAGAAATAAGAAATAGAAAATTTATGTGGATGAAAGAAACTTGAGCAAATATACTTGTTATAATACTGTTACGTTGTCAGTTATGCTATATGGTATAGAACTACTATATACTATAAAATATATAGTACATAACAATAAAAAGTATATATCTATATGGTATATAAGGATGAGAAAACGGAGAAAAAAAAGGAGAATGAGAAATAGAAGGAGAATGAGAAAGACAAGAAATAGTAGGAGGAGGATGATGAAGAGGATGGGAAGAATGAGAAGTATGAAAATGACGGGGATGGAGAGGATGAAGAGTAGAAGTGGAGTAGGAAGATGAGTAGAAGTATGAGAAAGAAGGAGGAGTAATAGAAAAACAAATAAATTAAAGTTGATAAGATTTTTCCAAAAAAAATATGTATAAATTGATGGTTTTAAAATAATAAACATACTATATCAATTAGAATTATATATATATATATATATATATATAACTGTTCTATACAAAATTAGTCATTAACATATTCGTATTTTATTAAAAAATTTGTTCATTTTAAAACTATTTAACTCTTAGTATGTGTAAAAAAATCTATGTTTTTTTTTAAAAAAATTTAACTTTGATTTAGTTTTTCTTTAAAAGTTATATTGAAAAAAAAAGTTATATTGAAATAGAATTAGAGGAGGAGAGCCTCCATTCCGAATTTGAGGCTTTTTTGTAGGCAATAGCTAGCCTGATCACACTTCAAGTTTCAGAGGTGGAATTTGCAACAAATAGCTCAGAAGTCAAGAAGATGATAGACGACCCGGACTTCTAGCTAGCTTTTCAACCTTATCTTAAAGGACTACTCTCACCTCAGCAGTCTTTTAGTGTGTCTTTAGTCTTTATCTCTCGTTCTCTTAATCACAAAGTAGATGTTATGGTCCGCAGTGTTTGAGGGTCTATCCATATATCGTGTTTTTGTGGACAATGTATCCATTACACTAGTTTGAATAGTTCTAATATTGAGTAAAGTTAGAAAAAAAAATTAGAGGAAAAAGAAGAAGTGAATAAGAAAAAAAATAAAAATTAAATGAAAAGAATAATGACAGTATTATATATAAAATATTGAATATTAATTGATTTTGGGTTTTGTGTTATTTTCTACTCATGTTTGTGCTATATATATGCTAATTCTCTTATTTTAATCATTAGTCCACGTTCGTATTAATTACAGCCGAATACATACATACGTATCGTCAGAAATATTATTATACAAATGATATCATGAACAGTTATTGGGATCGGTGGAAAACTGGTACATACAATATGTTCTCAACCTGAAGTTATGTTAATGTTGTAACCATGGACGTAAGCACATGATATAATAATCATTGATCAACAATATAAACAAATTTCATTTCAACAACATGAACATATGATCCATTTCAATTGGATAGCATGTAGTCAGGGCCGGTCTTGAAATTATAAAGGCTCTAAGTGGAAAAAGAAAAGTCCATCTTTTAGTTTTAAAAGGATAATTAAAAATAAAACTTTCACATTTTAATTTATAAGCTATTTCTTTTGGGGTTCAAAAGCCTATGTTTCTTCCGTCGCCTTTGCATGTAGTTGACGTAATTAAGCAAATGATATATAGAACAAAGGGAATAGATAACATAGCTATAATTTCTACTTAAATAAAGATCTAACACAAGTTTTTCCAAAATTAGGTGGTAAATGATATTCTCTCATAATATCCAATGTGGCACTGTAGTAATCAATATATATATATATATATATATTTAGTATATTTATTATCTGTGATAAACAATTATATATATTGATATTATATTGTTTATATTGATATTTATCATAATATTATGCTAATATTATGTTAATATATTTAACGCAACTGATATGTTAAATATTCATGTTATTTTTCTTGTATCATGAAACTTCTTTAGTTATTGAGCAAATAATATAGTTATCCGCTAAACTTCTACTTAGTATGGTATATTTATTGTTTAATCCATTGTTCATTTAATATAACATATATCTGGGTTTGATATGTTGGATATACCTGTTGTTTTTTCTTGTATGGTGAAACTTTTGTAGCTATCAATAAATAATTAATATTGTTATATTCTAAACTTCTAGCTAATTAGTCGTATATATTTATTGTTTTATTCATTGTTCATTTTATATAACTCAAGATTAGATATTATTTGTCTAATTCATTTAATACATGTTATTATTTTTCATATATACATGATATACGTTAAATCTTACCAGATATATAAATAAATTATTAATTTTTTTTGTTAACAAGTAACCATTGGATCGACAAGATCAGATCCATAACCAAAATTTTTTAACTGGAGCTGGATGAGATTCAAATTCACTATCTGCTACCTGATTAAATCATGAACAAACCAACTAGGTTATATATTTCTTGGCAAATAAATTATCAGTTTAACTTGTTTAATATCAGCGTATTAAGGGCAAAATTGTCAAAAAATAAATTAAACTAAAACTTGTGTCAAAATATAATTGCTCAGAAACGTGTGTTTATTGATTTTATTAACCCTAGAATAAATCCCTTCAATGATAATTAAAGAACTTTTTATTTTCTCTAGTTGATTGTTAAGTCCATGCATCATTATAACAGTAGTTAAGTGAAATTAATATACATAACATATATTCTTTTCAAATCGGGTTGTAAGATTGTTAACATTTGGAGAGATTCAAAAAAGACACTTTCATCTCCATTTGGACATTTTTCCAAAAGTAAAAGTTAGATCTTGGCCCTGTCAATAGACTTGAGGAGTCCTTGATATGTTTTGTAGAGGTTATTCAGGTAATGGTCCTTATCTAGATCACGTGTTGGGTATTGGAAAGCTTACCAAAAGAATCCAGATAAGATATTGTTCCTCAAGTACGAGACAATTAGTGCTGATCCTTTAACGTATGTGAAGAGATTGGCTCAGTTTATGGGTTGTGGATTCACACTATATAAGAGAAGACATAAGCTTATAATTATATATACTGATAATAACATGCTCATGTAAATTATATTTAAACATAGACGAGAATTACTAGTTTTATTAGATAGTCAGTTAATGATTTAGTGTTGTAAACGTTTAGGTTTGTAACTCTGCGTTCATCTTTGGATGTTCGTGTTTTAATTAATACATTGGTTGACAAAAAAAACATAGATGAGAATATATGGTCGAGTGTTCTTTGAATCCTCGCAACAAGTGACCACAAGATACATATATACGTAAAATATAAAATATTTGAAACTCAAGCTTGTAAACAGAAATGAAACCAATGTTGATTTTGGTCAAATTTTACAAAGACTAAATCTTTATCTCAAATTAGGGTTAAACACGTACTTATTTAGTTTGGTCTGATTAGTATCCCAAATATAAAGAGGTAACCTTTAGAAGAGGCCATGAGAGCAAAACTAGTAAATATATGTTGCTTTTTTCTGTCACTTCGACAAACACATCCTCTTTTAATAATTGACAAAAGATAATCAATTATAGAATTTATTCTCATTACCCTTTCTCATGATGAGTCTTCTAATCTTTTTGTTGGATGCGGACAGATAAGTTTTTTTGATTCACCAGCAAATCACGAAAAATCCTTTATTTATGTAGACATATTTTAGGATGAGATCATATTTTAACAAAAAAAAATCTGAAAAATATTGAAAGATATGCGAAAAGTTATACTGCCTCTGTTTGAAAATATAAAAAAAGTTTAGCTAAATACACAAATATTAAGAAACTTATATATTTTCTTCCTAATATTATTTAAATATGATTTAACTAAACATAGATAATTATGTAGAATATCTAAAGGTCCAAAAATATCAAATTTATAAAGTTAAGCATAGAAATATGTAAAACACGTTATAAAATGAAACAAAATTAATTTTTGTGAACTTATTTTTTGAAACAAAAGTAATAGTTTTTCTTGTCAACAATTAGATCATCAAGATTCAATTTATAACTTAAATTTATTTCTAAAATCTTTATTAACTACTATATATAGTGGGATGAAATCAAACTCCAGATCATTAGTTAGAGCAACAACAAGACTGAAAAGAGAAGAGCTTGGCAATAGTTTTTTCTTACCAAACACAAATTTTCCATATATAAAAACGAAATATATGAACCAATAATTGTGGAAAGGACATAAAATGATCCGAGGGAAGATCTCATTGGCATAAAAGAAAAGGCGTCAAAAAGAAGTGGAATATAAAAAAGCATAATCCTAAGTTCCCATCATTGGCTTAAAGAGCACATAAAATCTTTTTCTAATGATTTGATGTCTCACACTCACTCCTCTTATTTTTTTGCTTTTATATGCCTAATGGTTACGCAGAAAACATTCTCCGCTGATTAATTGCTTCTATATCATTTCTGGTTTAATTTGGTTAGTTTGATCAAAATTAATCCGGTTTGTAATTACAAAACAGTTGCAACTCTAGACACTTTTTGGGTTCAGAACCATGCAATTCACTCACACTTTTAGCCGCATTCAGTGCTTCGACGTATATTGTTAGGAGATTTATCCTCAAATTTCAAAAAAAAACGAAAGAAAAGTATGTGGTCATGTGTTTAAATATTCACGTTAATAAAATATTTCTTTAAGATTTTAAATTCACGTAACCGTATAGCCCGCAGAGTAAATTTTGAAGTTTGAGATTTAATGTATAACAAAATTTGGATTATGGATTAGACCTAGCCAATTTAATTGTTAGTTATTGAGAAAAAAAAATTTAATTGTGTGTTTATTTATATAAATATATATCTTAAACCAGATAACAGTAACTTAGCGGTATTAAGATCGAGATCTCAGGGCATAAATTTGTAGAGATTCCAAGTTCAACATTTTATAGGAACCTTAAGTACCATTTCTTAGCCAAGTGTGAACCGCCTTAGGTCCAATTGTTCACATTGATCACCAATTTCTACGAACTAATAGACTTGAAATTAGTCGGGTGATAAAAATCCGGAACACCAGATTCATCAAAAATACATATAATTTCTGTTAAATTTGGGGTCAATTTAACAATTTTAACAGAAATTAGATTAAATTTTTCAAACTTATTGGAGTCAATTGACTTTACATACTTCCACCCCTATATATATATATGATTATATAATTTAGAGTAAATATCTTTTTCTTAAAAGTTTTAAACATAGTTTATAAATTGATACAGTTTTGGAACGTAAATACCATATATTAAGAAATTCATGCATCAATTTAATAACTTTTTTTTCTTGAAGAACATTATTAAGTTTTGAGTATAAATTATCCACCGCATTGATCATACAGAGAGCCACAGCTCCAAAATTTAAATCATACGATCATATCAATCTAAAGAAAAAGCTTATTAAGCGAAGCTAATGAAAAATGGGATTTTACTAGAATAATCTGGAAATTGATTGCAAATACAAAAGTAGATCCCATTTCAAGTCAAATGCAAAACTAATTCGGAAGGTTAGTGAAATTACAATATTCTCTTTAATGAACAAACAAAAAAGCATGAATCATAATTACAGTTTTAACTTTGTATAATCTACAATAGAAGTCTACCCGTAAATAGATTACATATGAAATCCACTTTGTAATTTTAATTTATTTTTAAGTTTTAAAAATAATGAAAAATTATTTGAAAAACATTTGTATACATAAACAAAATAAAAGCAATTAAAAAATATTAAAATTATAATTTATGAAATTAAACTAACATATATCACATTTCTTAGATTTTGGCATTATAAGTTGGTAATGATGTACGATTTGATATTATGGGAACCACATCATGAGTTAATAATTATGTAATAAAGAAGATTTTGTTTTCCATTAAGAGCATATGTTCTCTTACAGCATTAAACCTTTCGAATAAGTATCTTCCATTACTAATTAGCTTCTCATAATGAGGCTTATAAATTCTCACATTTTCCTTATAACTACTCCCCAAATTAACAACAACAACGAAACAGAAACCCTAATTAGCCTCCAGATCATAATGAGTATTGGTGAGGACTGGGTAATCTGCATCCTGAGGTTTCAAAACTCAATTTAAGCATATATATGTATGTGAAGTATATATAATTGTTATTGAAGCTTTTAGTCCTCGGGATGCGGATTACCTCTTCCTTATTTCAATATGTACACGATCGATTACATGATTACTCACCAAGAGGTTAGTTTTTTTCTTTCTTTTAAGTTTTAATATCATTACTAGTCATTACAGTTTTTTATGCCTCCTTGTACGTAGAGGCCGTGTTTAGTAACATTATGCTTTACTTTCTTAACTCACAAGTCATAAGTACGTCGCACAAGAAAAACAAGTTTGTATGCACATTGGCAAATATATATTTTTGGACAGAACGAGTTAAAGATTATGTCCTCGAATACCTCTAGTCATTCAACGTCAATCCCATCTTGTAAGAGATTGACTCTAAAGCTTCTTTCGATTTGTTGATCTCTTTGCCAACTCCCAAAAGTCTCGACCAAATTCTCCCTTCTGGTGTCTCACATCTTCTACCACCTTTCACCTTATAGAATATTGGAATCACTTTTAGTTTGTGTTTCTCTGTAACTTTCTTCATCTTTGCCAAGTTCGTTTAAGCACCATCGAGATTGTCCATATATATCTTTTGGAAAAGATTGCTAGTGATATAGAGACTTCTCGATCCTTTTGAAAAGATTTTGAAGACCTTTTCCTTTTTGTTCATCTTTGTCAATGAAGAAGTTTATCCCATATAGTTCATTCAAAGGTAGTATAGAATTATGGGTTTCCAATTAAAACCAATTGACAATGAGTGGAGAGATCTATATCACTTAAGTTTCATCTAAACTCCCGATGTGTGATATTCTCACACATCCGCCCCTCGAGACAATGGTACATCTAGCCATTAGTCTCGATAATACTCCAGGATTAATTTTGTGTCAGATTAATCGAGTCTTTTTCGATGTGCCGGATCGATTCGGGTAGGGCAGCGTGTGTTCATGCTCTGATACCATGTAGAAATATGAGTTTTCAACTCAAAATTAATTGGCAATAAATGGATAGATCTATATCCCTTATATATCATTTAAATTCTTGTTGTGAGATATTTTCACAGGAAGCTATAAGATGGCTGAGGAAGGCATAGGGAAATTCTCCTCGGAAGTTGATGAACACTCGGGTTAGGTGCCGGTGCAGCAATCGACGCTGCATGATTCGAGAAATATCCATCATTGGGATCTTCATAACACTCGTAATTCTCATGTAATTGAAAGAATATTTTGAGAACTTGAAACCCTAAATTTTGTAAGTTGTTTGATTTTAGTTACTTCTATATATAGAAAACTTTAAAGGTTTTCATAGTATACATTTTGCAACAGTCTTTAAGGACAATCATCATACATACAATCTAGTATATACTTCTTTTTTAATAAATTAGTAGATAAAATTTTGAGTCATTATCCACGGCTTTTGGGAGAAGGCATATTAACACGTCCATTAATATTGTTTTTTTGTTAGAAGTTTAGAATGAGGCAAACTCCGTTTTGATTAGTAATATACAGAATTGTATTCACGTAGACTGATATAAAAATCAATTTAAATTTATGAAATACAAGCAAGTATATATTACCTGAAAGAACGTACTTGGGTCTTTTTGTCGGTTCGGTAATCACTGTCTTTCGACTTTCACATATTATAAAGAAAATATATTTCTATTGTTATTTAATATTGTAGTTAATTATTTTAAACAACATATATACTTAAATAATCACCCAACTTATTTATTAATTTATTAATTTACAAGATTATTTATTACAAAAATTATAAAAATACAAGAAAATCATTAAAAAATATATCAAAAATGAAAAATGTATGAGAAAATATTACAAATTTTTAATGGAAAAATCAAAAAAAAATATTTTTGTTTTTTTATATGTTATGCATGATCCGCATATGATCTGCATAATCTATATGATCTGCATATGATATGCGCGTATGATCTATAAAATATTCTTTCATTCACCATTTGAAGCCATAATAAAAAAGAAGTTGACTTTATGAGGGGAAATAAAATAAAAAGGAAGTTGACTTTGTAAATCCAAACCTCGAATGTTTTGATATATAAAGAACAGGAAAATATAATAAAGTATTATCATTCAATTCAGACAACGATTGCATATAAACTGTAAATGCATTGAGGGTATAATTCACTATAACATGACGAATACTTGGAATTAATCAAACATAAAAAGAGAAAAAATTATTCATTACGCTTTCTATTTTAGTCAATTAATTTGGACGTTTTGGAGGCATTGTATAATCCTTTTAGGAAAAAAGACTGCAAATGTTGACGTCACAGAAGTATTGGTGAGTCACTCTTGTTTGATTAATTCACCTAGGTAAGTGTTGTAACAAAGATCTTATCTTCAATAGATATGTTGAGTCAGTGGCATGTATATTCTTTATTATAAGTTCGGACCTATGTCGAATGGATTAAAACAATAGCCTGGGACTAGTTAAAGCTATCTCATCAAAAGTCTTAAATATAGTAATATTGACCTTGGCTCCACACACACATGTATTGATATATATATATAACATTTAGTTTTAAATATTTTTCTATATTTTATACATTACATACAATATTTTATTGTTGTCGCATTTTTCTTAAACTGGTGGTGGTGAGGATATTAATCATAAATTTTAGTTTTTAGAGTTCGATTCCTTCCTATTATTGTTGACATATTAAAAAGGTATTTCAAAAGAAAAATGAGACTATAAATTCGATTTGTCAATTTGAAATTGTTACTTAACATATTGTGTGTTGAAATTATTATTCACCAAACGAATTAAAAAGTTTTTTCAAAACAATCTCGATATTGTGTATGATGATTCTTTTGAATTCATTTGCCATCATGAGAAATAACAATTCATTTTCTCATTAGAATTTTCTTGTATTGCTTGTTTCACAGTAGGGAATTTCATAGCCCTCTTCTATGAAGATTTTCTTTTGTATTCTCTCCAGCTCCACAACTACTTCTTTGACGAAATTAGCTTCTGAGCTGAGAAAAAGGAATGAAGAAACCATGTAGTTATACACAGTTGCTAAGATTCAATTTTACAAGGGAAGATATATCCTACAATTAAAAGTAAAATGAAAAATTGATGAGATATTAGACAGAATTGAAGACTGCCGGAAGTTTTTTTTTTGTTCGAAAATGTTCTATTATAGCACAAACTCATGCCAAAACCTTATATTTTTTAACTTCTACATACAGCGGCGGGATAGAGTCGAACTCCAAATATCTAATTAAACTATTAGCTAGAGTATCAAACTACCAAAGTTTATGCATGTTAATTATATTTCTTTGGTCTACTTAACCTATATATGGATGAGATCAAGAATATAAAAATAAATAGTTATATTCTAGGCATGGACATATTACCTGAAACCGAAACCTAGACCCGAATCCGAAACAAATAATTAAGTGAAACCGAACCGAAACAAACTCAACAAAATACATTAATTTATTCCTAAACTGAAACCAAACCGAAATTTAAAAATATTTGAATGGTTCTAAATCAATAACCGAAAACCTGAAATTCGAAAAGACTCGACAAGAACCCGGATGCCAATGCCTATTGAGATATAAAGTTTTTATACCCCATGTGCCTAGATGTTATGTTTAATTAGTGACGTTATGCATTTCTTTCTTGTTTCACAAGTCACACGAGACATGAGAAATAAATTTGTATGTTCATTAACAAATATGCACTTTTAGACAGATCAAAGAGTTGAAGATTATATAGAATACCTCTTGCCATATAAAGTCAATCCCATCTTGTAAGTGAAAAACTCTAACGCTTCTTTCCACCTTTTGATCTCTGCACCACTTGATCTCTTTGCCAACTTCCAAAAGTGTCGACCAAATTCTCCCTTCTGATATCTCACATCTTCTACCTTCACTTTATAAAATATTGGAATCACTTTAAGTTTGTGATTCTCTGCAAGTTGCTTCATCTTTGCCAGTTCATTCAAGCACCATCTCGATTGTCCATATCTTTTGGAAAAGATTGCTAGTGAAATATGTGACTTCTTGATCCTTTTGAAGAGGATGCTAAGATCTTTTCCCTTTTTTTCGTCTTTGTCAATGAAGAAGTTGATCCCATGTCGTTCAAAGGTAGCTACGAGGTGGCTGAGAAAGCCATAGCGAATGTCCTCTCCTCGGAAGTTGATGAACACTGCGAGCTGAAGCAATAGAGGCTGCATGATTTGAGAGATGGTCATCATCATTGGGATCTTCATCACACTCTTTCTCATGCTGTAAGACAAATTTGTTTTACAGATCGATGACAAGAAAACTTTGAAACCCTAAATATTTGTTTGATTGTTTGGACTCGAAACTAGGCTTTTGTAACAATTAAGATCCGGATGTAGCTTATATTTATAGGCCCCAATATTGCCTTGGTGTGCATCTATCCTAAATCTTCGTTTAGATTGATTAAAATTAACAAATCATGTATTTAAATTAATAAGAAGTAGCCGGCTGTTGACAAACCGCAAGGTTACAAACACAGTGGCAAAATGACGTATTCGTTAATTTTGTTTATTATAAGAAAGAATGAGTAAAATACTCCACAACAATATATGTGTAATTGTTAGAATAGTTTTCTACAACTTTAGAAAAAAAAGTTGGAAAAGTTATATATTATTTGTTTATTTTATTACAAAACTGTCATTAAAAAAAACTGATATATATATATTTTTTTTTGTCTCTTCTACAACTGTTCAACTTCTTCTTCTTCATCTTCTCAATTTCTTCTTCTTCGTCTCCGTCTCGACTTCTTCTTCTTCGTCTTCGTCTTCTTCTTCAAATTTAACACAAGACTCCACAAGTTATTTAACAAAAACCTTTCAAAGTTAGATACTCGGTTTCTTCTTTTTCGTCTTCGTCTCGGCTTCTTCGTTTTTGTCTACAGTCGTTTTCTTTTAAATCAAAGGTAATGTAGTACTTTTTCTGCGATTTCAAACTCTAAATCGTAGGGTTTGTAACATTTTGATGTTGATTTTGTTTTCCTAAGGTTTGAGATTTCGAACCCTAAATTTATAGATTTAATGATTTCTACGATTTCAAACCCTAAACTTACAAGTTTGGTCAAATTAACTTTGTTTACAGGTTGGCCGAGTTTGTTTGCAATTTAACAGAGTTTATTGCTTGGTAGAGTTTATTAGAATTTGGTCAAGTTATTTTATAGAGTGGTAGAGTTTGGAAGAGATAGTTATATAGTGTTAGAGTTTGGACGAATTTGGTTTTAATTGTTTTATTGTTTCTTTTCCACAGTTATGTCGGAGGAGGAGAAGTACCCTTGGAGGATAGTTTCAAGTGGAAAGAAGTTGATGGTGAACAAAAACATTAACCACTATTTCACATTAAAGAAAATTACAACAATGAGGAGTCTTATTGGCGTTGATGCATACGAGAACATAGAGAGAAAGTCTCAACTTGGTATTATACTGAAGTTTGCTGGGGCAGGGTTCACATGGACAAACAAACATGTGCAACACCTTTTCGGTAATATGCTTGAGACAGCTAAGACAAGTAAACCCTGGGTGTCGGCTGACGATCGTCCAATTAGATTTTCTCTGCATTAGTTTGAGCATATCACAAGGCTCAACTGTGGATTGCGTGATCCTAATGATGCAAACTTAGCTGCATGAGAATTATGGTCAGAGATGGGTTTGGTACACGGTGATGGCTCGAACTGGGCTGAGCTTGACGCAGCATTAAGGGGATGCAAGGATTGGTCGCTTGCCAAGAGAAAGATGGTGGGGTTGCTGGTGGTGCTCTACGTAGTCGGATCCCAGCCTACCATGCGAAATTGTTCATGGATCCGGAAAGATTTGAGAGGTATCCTTGTGGCAGAGTAGTATTTGATGCTTTGGTTAGATCGTTCTCTTCATCATCAGTGCAAGCTTCAACGTACACTCTGCACAGCTTCGTGCATATACTTTTAGTATGAGCATTCGAGCATATCCCAAAACTAGGAAAAATGTGTGGCGGAAGAAAAGAATATGAGATTCCTCTTCTGCAATGGGCGTCATGCTCTACCATCGGCTTACATATGGAGGATGTCTTCAAATGTGACAAGAGGACATCCACCAACAAGAAGATAAGCTTCCTAAGGGTAACAGATTTTGGTAGATTTTGGTTTTTGTTTAGCTGAGCTAGGATGTAGCGTATCTGAATTTGGTAGAGTTCGATTTTTTGATTGGCAGAGCTAGGATTTTGAGTAGCAGATGTCGGTAGAGTTTAAGGTAAGCTTCCCAATATGTTGGCAGAAGTAGGTTGTAGGGTGGTAGATTTTGGTTTTTGTTTAGGTGAGCTAGGATGTAGCGTATCAGAATTTGGTAGAGTTCGACTTTTTGGTAGGCAGAGCTAGGGTTTATAATAGCAGATGTTAGTAGTGTTTGATCAATATAGTATGCCTTTGATATCTAACTTTGTTTTCTTTATTCATTTGTAGGTTCGCGTGTTGCACCTTTTTTGAAAGCCTTACGAAGAAATCTACCATGCTTGGCCTGGAAATGTCGAGGATCCCAAAGTTTACAGAATGATATGATACATACTTGCTAGGACATTAGATGAGACGTTTTGGACCGTCCCGGCTTCTACAAAGAGGAAGGCCGATGAGCAGCATCGTGAGCTGCGAAACTCCAAGAAGTCAAAGTTGAAGGAGCCAAAGAAGAATAAGGAAACTCTGCATTTGGCACCTGATATGAATTTGGCCAAGTTTCAGAAGGCGGCCAAAGAAAAAAAGAAGGAGAAGGATTGAAAATGGAGAAAGAGGTTTGAGGGAAAAACCCAGGGGGAGGAGAAGATGTTTGACATGCTGCAGAATTTCCTTGCATGAGTGGAGGAACAAAGAGTAGACGATGTAGTGACGAATGAAAGCTTCGCAGGCTTGAGGAAGACATGGTACAACAATACTTGATAAATGAACAGCAGAACTTGATGAATCAACGCCTTAGTATGGTTGAGGAAAGCATTGCAGAGATGCGATTGAGGAAACTCTATTACAGCAGTAATTGTTCAATCAACGTCTCCTTATGTTGTAGGAAGCAAAACGACCAGAGGTGCTGACCTTAGAATAGACTATGAACTGTTCTGCGGATAAAAGTAAGTCTTATGGAAGTGAAACTTGAGATAGGAATGATGGAGGATGCGATGATGTTGAGGCCACAGCTGGGGGGAAATTGGTACGTAAGAGTCTACTTGATTATTACTAGAGTTTAGTGGCGCACGAAAAAATTGTAAACTTTTCCTAGAGATTGGTGGACATTATACACTCTGTGGCAGAGTTTGGTGGACATTATATTCTCTGCGGCAGAGGTTGGAGCTACATGGAAAAAGTTCAGCTAACTATTAATCTGTAATACAGAAATCGCCGTTCGAAGAAAGTTCTATTGTCAAGCGTCTTATGGATGATGAGGTACCACCTAACGGATACGATCCATTTGGCCCAGTACAAAGACGCAAAGTTGTTCAGCTATGTAACCTTACCAGACGCGAAATGTAAGGCTATTTTTTTCTCTTTTGAGTTACCAATCGGTACAATGTTATTGTTTGCTAATTACCCACATTTCCAGGGATAACTCGATTAATGATGTATCTCATTTAGCTGAGTTCTATCTCCAGTTGATCTTGCCTAAAGCCCGTTGGCCAGTGGAAAAATATGGATGGTTCACAGATCTGGTAAATTCCTTAAATTTGATTTGGTAGAGTCTCGTAGACTGTAACAGATCTTGGTAGACAATGGTAGACTACAGCAGATCTTGGTAAACTATGATTGACTTAATATTGTGTTACCATTTTTGCAGCATATGACTAGCGGTATGAACATGTTCCTTCGAAAAAGTTTGCAGACACCATCTCTGTATAAGAGTGATAGGACTGCATTCTTTAATCCTACCCTCTGTACAATGTAGTGTATGCAGTACCCGAAATTCGCAGAAAACCCGAAGAAGCATATGTTTCTTGAATTTTTTCAGAAAATGTATAAAGGAAAACTATCCATATGGTATCAAATGAACAAACAATGATTCATCGACGTTGACACATTGTACGTGGCACACAACATCAAAACATTTCTTGGGTAGCACTGGAGATCGATTTGGTGCACGCGAAAGTTAAAATCTATGATTGTTCCCTTTCAGTTGTGTCATATGATGAGCTCATTGACTCAGTCAGGTAATGTTGGTAGACTTAGTAGATTCTAGTATACTATTATGGCTAGTGTAGTAGACTTCTGTAGAGTCTAGTAGACTTTTATGTATAATGTATAAGAGTTTAGTAGACATTGATAGCATTGTTGGTAGATCTTGATAGAAAACGGTTGATTTTACATGTTAGTTGCGTTTGTTTATGCAAGCCGTACGCGATGATGATTCCACGTTTGGTTTGGAGGATTGCATTCCCGAAGATGAAGAATCAATGTAGTCTAAACGTTTACACCATCTATATGGTGAAGTCGACACCAGTGAACTACAAATCTAGTGATTATGGGTTGTATACTCTCAAATTCATTGAATGTCTAGCCCTAGGATGCGGGTTTTCCAGGCTAGAAGATAAGTTTGTCCTTTTTTTGCGGGCGAAATTGAGCATAGAAGTCATGGAAGAGCTTCCTACACCAGAAATAATATCATGTAGTGATCCCAATGTGCGTGCTCCAATTAATAGGGAAGTACTCAACACAGCGTCACAGAGGTTGTTTCTCAAGTGGTAGAGCTAGGGATATTACTCGTTAGTATAGTAGACTATTGTATATGCTTAACAAACTCTTATCTTATGTTAAATACTCCCAAAGGACCAATTTTTGTATGTATGACCTAGATGATGGTCCTATGAGAGTGCTAATATTATGACTTCAAAAAACAAGGAACGCGCTAATGATTCCAAACTCTGCCAAACTCAACTACATCGTAATCCAAGATTAGCCAAACTATTTTAAATTCTACCATAGTCTATCAAACTATTTCGGAAAATGTATAAAGGACAACTACCCATATGAATATTTTCGGGAAATGTATTAATATTATGACTTCAAAAAACTTTACTAACGGTTTCTTAGGGTATTGGAAGTGATGCATCTCTTGGCATAGCACATTTGGCGTACGCATGGTACAAGTACCTCGTATAGTAGAATGGATTCATAAGGTCGATTTTCGAACACTGCCATGCTTTTGATGCAGGTAAGGCATGCACACAAGATATTTTATCCACATCAAACAGTTTGCAAGAACACATTTTCTCCATCAGATTAACCAAATGTGAAGACCCCGACCATATGACAACGGCTTGATGCTCATCTATGTATTGAACATGGTACTGCATGGCTTCTAGAAGTCTACTATGTGTGGACAGAAAACTAAAACCATCAATTAAACTCTGCCAACACGAAAACCGTCTTTACACCAAACTCAACTACATCGGTATTTAAGCTCAACCAAACTACCCCACCTCTTCCAGACTCTATCAAACTCAACTACATAGTTCTTCAATCTCAATCAAACTATTTCTAACTCTACCACACTCCATCTCTCTCTTAGAAGTCATACTTTTAGAAGTTTCTCGATTGTTGTAGTAAGAATGGTCGTTATTGCCCCTGCTTTTGCCCTCCTTTTCGCGAACAACCTTGTTAACATTGCCCTAATGGCATCTATAAGTTGCACAATAGGGAAAGTTCTAGCTTCAGCTAACGCATGATTGATAGATTCGGTTATGTTCGATGTGGTGAAGTTGTATCTATTTCCAGGGAAATGTACACGACTCCACAAACGAACATCTGTCATAAGCAAGTACTGATGTAGCCTTGCATCAACTCTCGATTTGGCATAAGATGGCATTAAACTCGTCAAGCTTATATGCAATTGCAGCCTTCTTAAACAGCTTAAAGGTCTCTCATCCTCTAAAATTGGACAAAATATTTTTACCCAGATGGTAAGTGCAAATACTCCGAGCGGTAAGCGGATACACTTTTGTTATTGCTTTGGCTATTGATCTATGCTTATATGAAATGATGACCAATTCTTGATCATCAGGAATGACGCGGTTGAGTTGTCTAAGAAATCATTCCCATGATTCATCATTTTCGGTATCAACCACACCAAAAACCATAATGAAAATATTGAAATTTCTGTCTTGCATTGTGGCCGTGAGAAGAGTCCCTTTATATTTTCCTTATAAAAAGGTTCCATCCACAACAACAGTCTTTCTCATATATGGAAATCCTCTGATGCTTGCATCAAATGCAAGGAATAGAAACTTGAACCTATCATCTCCATCTACTTCCAGATTGATAAGTATTCCCGGATTTGCTTTCCTAATCATATGCAAATACGAAGGAAGATCTTCAAAACTATTCTTTGCGGTCCCTGTTACTATAACCCGAGCTTCCTTTAAAGTACGATATGTCTTCCAATACTTCATATGTACAAAATGCAAACAAAGAGCCAGAGTTATAACTGCCTCTACTAAACTTTACTAAAGTTAAACAACCTCTATCAAACTAGTCATACAACCTCTACCAAACTCTGCTACAAAGAATTCATAGATCCATCCAAAGTCTATCACGTACTATCATTTGTATGCTAAACTAGACCATGAAGAAATTGTACCTTCAAACCGGAACATTTGTTCACTGATTCAGAAACATGTCGAGGAAGAACAGATGGACCAACACCACCCACAAAATCCAAGTATAAACGACCAAGAATATCAGGCAATGCTTGACGAGCCCGAGATGACCTCTCTGTGACAGAGTATGTGTGTTCTCCACAGTAGACCCGGATATAGAAACACGGACTCTCTGTGTCGTGGCGTGAAGCATGGACTCTCCAAGCGTAATTTTGAACCCATCATTTCACAACCAATAACATCTTCGATGAAGAGACGACATCAAAGTCAAACCTATGTAAAACAGAATATGTCTTCAACCTTGACTCAAGATCGACTTTTGTGGAATAAATTTGTCAAACAGCTAATTGAAGTGACCTCATTTCGATTTCTAAATACTCATCATCAAATGCGGAATCTCTTTTCTTAGGAGGTAGATTTTTTCTATATTCTTCTTTACACTTCCTCTGAAAACTTATGAAGTCTTCATAACCAGAACTTGCACCATCTACATCCTCGCACTAGTCGAATCTCATTTCCGCTTCCGCATCTTCTTCAGCGTAGTCAACGTGTTCCTCTTCTTTTTTGACAGTCTTTCTAACTCTACCACACGTTGAAGATTGTCTACCAAACGTAGTATCAAATTTATCAAAGAAAGACTCGCATTTAGGCTCAAATCTATTACCTTCTTCCACAACTACATGAGATCTCCTTGAAATCTCCACATAAAGACAAATTGCCTCTTTTCAAAATTGTTGCACATACCCACGCAATTGTCTCTCGTTGGTCACAGAGATAGGAGGTTTATCTTGTGGTCATTCATGAGTTCATTTGATATGTAACTCAGTTTTACCTTATAGATCTCTTGACTTAGCTCAAAATCTTCATGCACCATTCTCACAAACTCATCATAACGTAAATCTTCACTCACTTGCATAATCTTACAACTAAGAGAATTATCCACTAAAAAGAACCAATAATTTTCATCGAATCTCTATTTTCCACAAACTAAGATGATATGATCCATTGATCCAAAAACAAGAAAACGAGGTCAAAAGATAATAAATGAGCTCAAGCAACAAAGGTGAGTGCTTCAATGGTGTTTGGCTAACAGTTGATGCGAGAAAGAAGGTAGGTGATTTAATAATGGAGGGATAAAATCGTCATTCTACATATTAGGTTAAATGAACTAACTCTGCTTAACTCTACCGAACTCTCAGAAACAACTCTGCTAATATCTGCTACACTAGCAAAATCTGATACACATTGTAGGAACTCTATTAAACTCTGTCATATCGTCGTTACTAACTCTGCCAAGCTGTGACAGATAACTTTGCCTAATTCTACTACACTGACGATTCAAACTCCATCAAAATCTACTACAAAGGGTCCAACCTTTGGTAGAGTGTGGTGGAGCTTACGCTGACGTGGCCAATTTCATTAATAATATTTTCGTTATTACGTTTTTGTTTACACATCTAAAAATGACAAAATAGTATTATATGATTTAATAAGAGTATTTGAATAATTATGAATTAATATGAACTATTTGAGACATTTCACAATTAATATGGAGTATTCTAGCAAATCAACCCTTATTAGAATGAAGGAAACTATTCTTTTTAGTAATAAACTAAATTGTATTTGGACTAATTTCGATGATTTCTCAAGGATAAGAAGTTTTTCTAGGTTTATGCGAATTCAACATATTTTTGGACCAATAATTTCAATTCAAACTCAAACTCTCTTTAAAATTCCTAAAAATTTTACGTCGTGATTACGCGTCTTTTAAAAAAGAACTTCAGTAAAAGAAAGTGATAGAATTGAATTTGATTATTTGAGCAAAGACACTTTTTTCATACAATTTTATTTATAAAACAGATATGATTTGTAATACAAGGTTTTTGTCTATATATATTTTCTTTGTAAGCATGAAATTTTTTTTTACTACCTATGTTTTTATGAATAATATATGAGTCTCTTTTTATTAATCAATTGTAGTCTATGTTTTGAATTTAGCCAATATATAAAAGCATTTTTTGGGTATATTTGTCGGTTCGATAATGACTCTCTGATCTATTTCAAGATACTTGTTCCGTCTATTGGCCGCGTCTCATTTGAAAGGACCAATAATTAATTTAAATAAGGGGACATAAAAACCTAATCAAATATGGGAAGCCAATATTTATCATAATATATTACTATTTAGTATTGATTTGTTCTTCTACTCAAATATTCATAAATTCATAACCCATACGCATAAAAACTTGGTATATATATAACCCATAGACATATATTTAAAAAGTTTGCAAAATAGCTATTCTAATTAGATTTAGTCACATGATAACAAGTCTAAAGTAAATAAATAAATACATTGATATAGAATTGAGGAAATTTTTCAGAACATAGATCGACGTGGAAACACATGTTGTTCTTACTTGAATTTTTTTTTTTACTTATGTAGAGGTTTCCGTTGTAGAGTAACTATTGTAGCGGTCTTTGGGTCTATGTTATGTATTGGCAATAATCAACCAGTGTACTAGAGATTTCAAGCTATACTTCAAGTTCTGTATTTAATACAATTTTATTGGTGGATACAAAAAGATTTTAGTACCAAAGATGAAAATCATTCCTAGTATGTATATTTGACATTGTCAAAGTCTAAAACCCTCTGTCTTGTTTAGTAGCTTTCCTTGAGAAGACAAAAACAAAGAATCTCCACTAAATGGATATGAATTGAAACCCCTTTTGAGGAGATAAACCAAAATTACTTAAAATGACTCTAAAAGATTACAATTCCCAAAATAACTAAACCAACACTTTTTTCAGGGATATTCTGCAATATGAAGGAAGTGCCAAAAAACTTTTTAGAGCACCCTCCAACAATACATTTATTTTGAAAGGAGTGAAACCTTATAGTAAAGGTCTAAAGCTAGAGAATTCTAACAATGAAACCCTTAAATTATTAGTAATTTACATTATAATCTCTAACATTAATAAAAAAATTCAAAATGATAAACTTTATAAAATAAATATAAAACATACATAAAAGATATTACACACAATATTACATCAAAACACAAAGATATATGATAATTAAAAATAATTATAAAATATGTGATGTGTATTAAATTTTAATTTGTTTTAAATTAATTTCTCTTGAATTTATAGTATTTTGTATGAAATTTTTTTTTATGTATTTTATGTTTGTATATTATTAGTTTTTTGATGTTACGTAATATTTCTTCAGTATTAAAACCTTTGATTTAGTCTAAATGTACTTATATTATTTTCAATAAAATTTAATACTATAATAAATATTAGTTACATGTAAATGGAAGGACTAAATTATATATACCAAATAGTTTTGAAATTTTTAATAATGAAACTTCAAATTTAAGGTGCAATTGTTCAAAATCTCAAATTTTGAAGATTTGTTGGAATTGAAAAATACCTCAAAAATTAAGATTTTAAAGAGTTGTTGGAGATACTGTTAGACCAGATAATTTCAGAAATCATACAAATCCAGATGCTTTAAGGAGTAAGAAAATCAGGATTTCTATCATTTGTAGATCTTTATTTTATTGTAGAGATATTTCTTCCTTTTAAATTAGTTAATTAATAAGAATAATATCTCTGTCATTAGGGGTTGGCATCTCCTTACTACATGAGATAGATTACAAGGGGTTTTAAGAAGTAAATTTTAAGTTATGAATCGGACATTATCGATCTATTTATAGATAAAAGAAAATTAATCAATGAAAATTGATAGAAAAATATTGTGAATAAAAAATGGGAAATTAAATGGTTGGGAGTTGAAACGTTGGCTTACAAGTTAGGTAGTTTTTATGGTCCAACGATCACCAACTTTACGATGGAAGAGTATCTCCAAAGCTTTTACAACTATTTCTGTATAATTTATATTTGTTACAAAATAAAACAATTTGTAGTATGATTAACAAATATACCCCATAGACAATTTTAATCAACTACATTATAAACTCGAAAATATTAACATGAAACTATTGTATGCATTGTCATCCATAACCCAATTTTAATATCACATGGGATAATATAATTTTTTGAATCGAATTTCATTTTTTTAACTCAAACATAAATTATCATTAATTCAAAGTCAAAATCACAAAAGATAAATCCATAAGATCAATAAACGATAAAAGTCAATCAGGCACACTACATGGCACAAAAGCATCATAAACATCAAGTGATAAAGCTTTGGAGACAATAGCATCAACTGAACTCCTAACTGCTTTGAAAGTAAGCTGAAGATGACACCTAGACTGCCTACAAATTTCACTAGTGAATGTGCTTAACCGTGGCCAAGCCGGAGGGTCCAACATAGCTAAAATTATATTGGCAGAATCACTTTCAAAGCAGACCTGTTTAAATCCCAAATTGTCAACATAATTCATTGCCCAAGTAAGGGCAGCAGTTTCAGCTTCTAGGCTTGAATTGGAGACGGGGATCGGCTTTACTACCAACCCATTTGACAAGTCTGTATTATCACGTATGACCCAACCTACTCCACAAACTGACTTTGATTGGTGCAAAGCAGCATCAACATTGCATTTGTATATACGGGAAGCAGGTGGTTTCCATCTTTCAAGAAGACGAGACTGGTGGTTGGATCCTCCAAGTACGATTTATCGTGGAAATCAAACCATTTTTTATAGTCCATACGAAGCTTTTTCAACTAAACCAGCTGCATGAAATTTTCCGTGCAAAAAAAAATCATATATAAATGCGGTCCTTATTCCTTAAGATATAAGATCCAAAGAAGCATCGATTTCGTTCACTAACTACCGAAGCAGTAGCTACCTCCTTCATTCTTGTTCCTTTTACTCTCAACGGTAAGATCCGCCATTTTCATCGAGTTCTTCTCCTTTATACTACTCTGATCCGTCTCTATTTTGTGAATCCAGAGGTATGTTCATGTCGTATTATAGTTCATAGAGTAATTCGTTTTAACTCTCTCTATGTTTCTACTTGTGTGGCATTATGGTCGATATGATGTTCATTGTTACCCTGAAGTTTAATTCTTTCCATCCGATCGAATTCGTGAGTGTTTCAAATGGACATTAGACTCGAATTGATAGATTTCGCTGTTTGATTGCTGGATCTCGAAGTTGAATAGTTGGCGATCTGATTGCGATTTTATGTTTGATTGTTTGTGTATTTACTGGACTGGATCTGTGAGATTTATCAATGATTTATCTGTGTTTTTTCTAGATTAATTGTGAAAATGGCTCGCAAGAAGATCAGAGAGTACGACTCAAAGAGACTGGTGATGGAACATTTCAAAAGGCTTGCTGGCAGAGAGTTGCCTATCAGATCCGTTCAGGTTAGATCGATTTTCCATGAAAAAAAAAGTTTTTTTTTAATGCCTTGTTTCTCCGAAATGAATCATTTTTTCCTTTTTTTTATCAATGAATCAGTTTTTTTGTTTTCTGTTTCAAAAACCTCGATAGATATTTGCTTGGTTGATCTAGCATTTAGATTTGATGTTGTTCTATCTTTCAGTTCTGACATTGAATAATGATACCTGTTCTGTGGTGTTAACAATTGACTCATCCGTATGTGTTTAGATTAACCAAGAGACAGATCTGAATGAGCTAGTAGAGAGGGAACCTTGGCTCTCGTCCGAGAAGCTTGTGGTGAAACCGGATATGTTGTTTGGAAAGCGTGGCAAAAGTGGTCTGGTTGCCTTAGAATTAGATTTCGCTGAAGTTGCCACTTTTGTGAAAGAACGTCTGGGCAAAGAGGTACTTTTGTTGAACTACGAGCATCTTCTCTTAAGCTAGTTTATTGTTTCCTCCCCTGTACTTATCTGCCTATCATTTACAGGTTGAGATGAGTGGATGCAAAGGCCCCATAACAACATTCATTGTTGAACCATTTATTCCACACAATGAGGAGTTCTATCTTAATATTGTATCTGATAGACTTGGCTGCAGTATAAGCTTTTCAGAGTGTGGAGGTATTGACATCGAGGAGAACTGGGACAAGGTATTTTTGGATTCATATATTTCCTAGTGACAGTTTCACTATCTCCTTATGGTAAAGTGCATAAATGAGTCAAATTTTTACTCTCTATAGGTCAAGACCATAACTATACCAACAGGATCCTCCTTGACATCTGAGATATGTGCACCTCTTGTTGCAACCCTTCCTCTGGAGGTATATTAAAGCTGAATATCAATGAAATCTAAAGTTTTCATTGAACATACTATCAAATTTGGACTTGCAATGTTGACTTATAAATTTTTTACGTACAGATCAAAGGGGAACTTGAAGATTTTATTCAAGTTATATTTACCCTATTTGAAGGTATGCCAAATGTCACTGATTCTAAACACAATCCAAAGCAGATACACACTGCCAAAATCTAAATGTAAATCTGACGCTTTTTTATTCTCTTCTTCTTTCTTGGACACTAGATCTTGATTTCACTTTTTTGGAGATGAATCCTTTCACATTGGTTGATGGAAAGCCTTATCCTCTGGATATGAGGGGTGAGCTTGATGACACTGCTGCTTTCAAAAACTTTAAGAAGTAAGTTTGACTCTTTGATTTTGTTCAACTGTTGGAAGACAAGAGCTTCAAGAAGACAACTGTATTCAGGCGATATGCTTAACCTTTTACATTTTTTTAGGTGGGGTGACATTGAATTCCCTATGCCATTTGGAAGAGTTATGAGTCCAACAGAGAGCTTCATTCATGGTCTAGATGAGAAGGTATCATTACCAATCTGTGTAGAAGTTGGCGCATTGTGAAAAAGGAGTTTATCAATAACTTATGACCCTGTTGTTTATCCAGACAAGTGCATCTTTGAAGTTCACCGTTCTGAATCCCAAGGGAAGGATTTGGACTATGGTAGCTGGAGGAGGTGCAAGTGTCATCTATGCGGATACCGTAAGTTTTTTTCTATAAAAATAACATACCTCCTTAATTAACACTGAGAATCCCGTGCATAATTCTCCTTACAACTTACAAGCCTTAGCCTCTAAATTTGTCAATGAAAATGTTATCCAGGTTGGAGATCTCGGGTATGCAGCTGAGCTCGGAAATTATGCTGAATACAGTGGAGCACCCAAAGAAGACGAGGTTTTGCAGTATGCAAGAGTAGTCATCGATGTAAGATGATGCTTTTCTCCTTGCACATAAATCATCTCAAACCAAAAAAACATAAAGTCACTCTTCTGACTTGTTCCTTGTGCTGTATAATATAATACTGCAATTTTTCCAATTTTCAGTGTGCTACAGCGAATCCGGATGGGAAAACCAGAGCTCTGGTCATCGGAGGTGGAATTGCTAACTTCACAGATGTTGCTGCTACCTTCAATGGCATAATCCGAGCTCTAAAGGAAAAGGTAAGCAAGAAAAGAGTAGAAATCGTACACAAGCCCATTTGTGTCCTTGACAAAGTATGAATGAGCTTTTCTTCTAATTTTTACAGGAAGCAAAACTGAAAGCAGCAAGGATGCATATATTTGTGAGGAGAGGAGGACCAAACTACCAAAAAGGACTTGCTAAAATGAGATCACTTGGAGATGAAATCGGTATCCCAATCGAGGTATATATATACAACACAAATAATCAACTATTAACACATTCTCGACATGCCGTTTCTAACTGTAATTACCTGTATGTTCTGATTTTAAGGTGTATGGTCCTGAGGCAACAATGACAGGTATCTGCAAGGAGGCAATTCAGTACATTACCGCAGCTGCTTAAGTCTTCACTCTCTTGTCTCTTATCGATTACTTTGACATACTCTTAGCGTTTCTTGAGTTTCAGACTTATGATTGGATTTATGTTTCACCTCTTATGCTTCTTACTATTCATAAATAATAAAAAATCATCTTCGTTCTACTTAGTATTTTCTCTTTTGTTTCTAATCATCTTCTTGACTTTGAGATTATTGCTAAACGTCCTTTTAAGATGGTGTTTTTCTTTTGTTCACAATTGTATCGACAAGGCATGATACATAGCGTAAAACTTGCACCTTTATTTATAATATGTAGAGTCAACAGCTGGGTTATAGTAACGCAGCTGAGTTATACTAACCACCAGAAAATAACTTGAAGTTTTTTATTTTCGAATATATATTGAACTATGAGGTCGGAAAGTAAAAAATTCGCATATTTTATTTATATTTTTATAATGACGAAACAATATTGAACCAAAATGATAAATATATAGGAGGAATATTAACCAAAACTAAAACAGCAAAGATCTCCAGTACCAAGAGGATTGGTCATGCAGGTACCTATTGTATCACGTGGGAACTAAGGCGGTCCACATCGTTTCACACAGTCCATGTTATCTTTGCATGCACCTCTAAAATTACATACTCCTGGACTTATACGATCTGTTTTCAACACTATCAATTTTCAGACACACAAACAAAAAATCAGAATCAATCGTATGTTACATTAGATATCGACAACAAAGCTTTCAAGTGAAGAAAATGAGATTTATAAACAATTATAGAAAGAATGAGAGAACAAATATTTACCTTTCGATTGGGAAATCATTATCAGAGAACATGCGATGAGTAAAGCTGTTAGCTGAAACTTAAGCAAAGCCATTTCGTTTGAATGATATAAATTTGTCTAACTAGTGTTATGTTTTAGGGGTATAAATCTATATATATATATATATATATATATATATATATATATTAAAAGAGAAGAAGATGAACATTCATACATAATATACAAAAGAATTAAACTTCTAAGTCTTATATGGTAGGAAATTCAACAATTATATATTTTGATTTTGTTTTCCAAGAGATCATTTATCACTTAACTAAGTTTTTGAAGATTTTGGTTTCCTAAATCTACAAATCTTAGTTTTAACAAAATTATATTTTAGATGATTTCTTTGGAAAAATATTTTTGGTTAAATGGTTAAATGTCTACTTCTACAGTATTTTCCACTCGAATATGAATTTAAGGAACCACGTAGTCCTACATAACATTATTGGAGGTTCAGAGGAGTTTGATTATGGAGTTTGTCTTTTCTTTTGTGGTATCTTGCTACTAGGTCATCTATTTTTTCTTGTTTTTGGTAATAAATGGTTAAAGTCGGGTTTAATGTGTCCACGTGCAAAATCTGCATATTTTTTCTAATCTTTTCCCAGTCGAAGTTGAAAGACCCTTCTTTGAACCTTAGTTTTTTGGTTCTTCTCGTCTTGGAGTGGTTTTATTGAAGTTGCTTTCTCGGATCGATTTTTTTTATTTTTTTGTGTTTCTTCATGTTTGTTCTATTTTCTTGTTTTCCCTTGGTCTAGCTTCCAGTTGTCTTTATCTGGTCTCACTTTGAGGCTTTGTGCAGTTGTAATGACAATCTATTCTTTGTGATTGGTCGCATGTTTGTTGTAGTTTCGATGAAGGTTTAGTTATTTGGAGTTTTGAGTCTTCTTATATAGCTTTTATATAGCTTTTGTGTTTGGAGTTTTGAGTCTTCTTATATAGCTTTTATATAGCTTTTGTGTTTGGAGTTTTGAGTCTTCAATAGTTTTGACGGTTTTGTGTTTGTTTTGTTTGGGCATAATTTCCCAAAATTAGTATTTTTTCACCGGCTACTTATTAGCTTGTATTTTTTTTTTAATCAGTGTAGACTAGAAATGAAAAAAAGACTTGGCATTTACTTTTAAATAGTGTTTTGGACTTTCTATGTGACAAGTAATTTATATAATAAGAATATTAAAATATTCTTGTCCCAAAAAAAATGAATATGATCTGCTTCACACAGCCTCAAAGATAAGCACCAACCCGCTTCTTCGTTATCCAAAATATTCTCATCCATATCACATTAAGAACATCGATCCCAAACATAGATAGTTCTCAAGCTACTCTTATAGGTCATTATGTGTTCTCTATGGAGAGAACGCAATGAAATACTTTTTACTCAATCTCTTTCACTAAAACTTAAAATTTTACTTAGCTATAAGTTAAAAGTGTAGTAAAACATGATTTTTAGGTGATTTAAATTAAAATCTTAAATTATTTTATTGAACAAATAATTATTTCTAAAATTCATATAAAATTTAGTGTAATTGAACTGATAATTTTAAAAAGTCAATCAAATTCACTATTATTGAAAAAAATTTGAAGAATGTGATTTTAATTGACTCTGAAAACTTTTAAATTTTTTTGCATGATTTTTAAATTAAAAATATAAAAATTCAAAATTTTATTATTTTTTGTTTTAGTAACACTATGTCACAACTAGCCGGCTTAATAGCCAAATTCCTACATAATGTAGGCAATGAAATTTAATTTCTGGGTGTGAGATAGTTATTACGTTCAGTGAACTTACCAGCTGACACTACACCAAAATTACTTCACTCAAATTTTATTATTTTAAGTATGTTTCGAAATATCGTCATAAATCATAAAATTTTCTCTAAATTAATCTAAAATCATCTAAAAGTTTAGTAAAATTTACATACTTTAAATTTATTCATAATTCATATGGTTCAATACATGTCTATTACAATTCTTTTTTTTTCTTTTTTGTATAGCATGGTAACTCATTTAGTATGAGATAAAATCTTAATAGTAAAACAAAAAATAAAGTTAAATATTTGTTTGTAATGAAAACTCAAAAAAGATAAAATAATTGAAACCCGAAAAAGCCAAAAAGATAGGAGACAAGCCATGAACGTGATCTGCCCAACAAAAAGGACTTCTTTTTTGCTCTGTTACTTAAAAAAAAGGAAATCAATTAAAATAAAGAGAATGGTCTTTGTTCTTATGTTTTTCTTTCTTTTTCTCTCACCCATCTCTTCAATCCAATCATATTTTTGTATATTAAAGTGATTTCTTGATAAATCTGTCCGAAAGCAAAATAATTCAAAACTGAAATCATGAAACATAAATTCACTATTTTTTTCCTCACAATTCAAAAGAATTATAAATAATAATAACTTAAAAAGAGGAGAAGAACAGAGTGTCTCTTCTTTTCTTGTTATTCTGTCAGTATCTTTCTGTGTGGATTTTTGGCATTTTCATTTTGGGATTTTGTTGGTTTGGTCTTTTTTTATTATTTTATTCTTTTTTTGGGGTGTGATTGTGAATAAGTGAGAAAAGGTAGATGAGATTAGATGATTTGGTAATAGTGGTGTGGAATTTGAAGCCAAAGTATTTGAAAGAAATTAAGAATGTTTTTAGAGATTAGTTACTCAATTATTACCTCAAGTAACAAAAAGTAATGATTAAAAATAAAACCAAGAGGCAGTAGTAAGTCAAGGCATAATAATCAGAACCAAACTGATCCAAAAGTTTTGGTTTGGTTTTGAAAAGAGAACCGTTTGATTCTAATTTTAAGATAATTTTAGTTTTTGATTCGGTTTGGTTTAATTTTGATTTCTAAAAAAAAACTGTTTGGTTCTAATTTTTAGGTAATTTCGACTATCGATTCAGTTCGGTTTCGAAAACCAAAAATTACCAAATAGAAACTGAAATTAGTTAGTACTAAAATATTATGATTACTTTTGGTTATAACTAATTATATATTTTTGAGTATTTGGTTACTTTTTGTTATTTTTCTGAAAAGATAATTATTCGGAACCGAACGGTCAAACCAATATTATTTTGAGACTCATTCGGTTCTATTTTTTGGAATCGGAACCAAACCGAAATCGAACCGAATTTTAACATGTATCTATTGGCTACCACAATTTTAGAACCGAACTAAAATTTAATAGATATCTATTGATTACCATATTTCTAGAACTGGAAACTCAAAAAACTGAATAAATGCCTAAAGGAGATAGTAGTATCACTAAGCTTTTGTGCCATTCTTTTTTTCTCAGATCTCTAGGAATCAAAAAGTTATCAGACTTTCAGAGCATTTTGGTGGTTTTGTTTGCTTGGTTTCTCGGGAAAATTCTCCTGCTTGGTTTCTTGGGAAAATTCTCTTCATATACTTTCTAGTTTTCTCTCTCTCTTCTCTTTTTGTCACTGCTCGTTTAGCACTCATTCTCTTATTGCTTCATTCAAAATTTCTCTTTTCTAAAACTGTGGGTATTTTGCAAGTCGTCATTTGTCAATTTGGGTTTTCTTCTTTTACTTCATTTGTTTTGAAATCAGAGAGAAAAAGAGGTTCCATTGCTGGAAAAAGATTGAGTTCCTGTGTCTGAAATAGAAAGGAGAGAAACTAAAAGCTAAGGTTTTTTCAGATATGGGAGAGAGAAAAATGAGTTGGTGGGTTTTTTGAAAAGCTTTTCATTTTTTTTAGACCAAAAAAAGTTGATTGCTTTAAGAAGGAATATAGCCATGGAAGGTTTGAGATCGATGGTTTGGAGGTTTGGGCTTCTGGTTTTGGTATGGTTTCTTGATGACTCAACTGCTACACTTTCTCCTACTGGTGTTAACTATGAAGGTTAGTCTTCTACTACTTTGAGCCAATTCAATTTCCGTAAGGAAAAATATATTTCCTTTAATTTGTTCAAACACAGATTTCCAGATTGAAATTCCTTTGTGCATTGCCATCTTTCGTTATGTTTCTTCGTTGTTCCGCAATTTCTGGTTAAATGTTGGTGGTGTTAAGTGTATGTGTGGATTGTGTTCTTTTCGTATCTCTATTGGATAATAAATGCCATAATAAATATCAGCTTTCAATGCTCGCCAGACTCAGCTTAGAATTTAACTAATACCAGTTCAAGTCTTACTCCTTCCTCTCTGGAGCAATCCTGCAGTGCAGACACTACATTTAAGATAACTTCTGCTAAAAATAATGATTACTACATTTTTCTTGGATGAAAGATTTCTGGGTTTTTCTTTTTCAATTTCCCAAAAATGCAGCTTTAGTTAATGGATTCATTGGAGTTTGAGGCTATATTAGTTCTTTCAATCTGAATTTGTTTCCTTTTGTTTGTGTGAAATGAGTAGTGACGGCTTTGGTGGCTATAAAAAATGAATTGAATGATCCGTACAATGTTCTTGAGAATTGGGATGTGAATTCAGTTGATCCTTGTAGCTGGAGAATGGTTACTTGTACTGATGGCTCTGTCTCTGCACTGTGAGTCTTCTCTACTCTTGTATTTCACAAGACAAAAAAACAGATTAGATCTCTGAAAGTTTTCATAATGAAATAGGGGGCTTCCTAGTCAGAGTTTGTCTGGTACATTGTCTCCTAGAATCGGAAACCTCACGAATCTACAATCTGTGTAAGTTGTTACAGTCTTTGCTATGTTTGATTCTTGTTCTTTGGTTTTGCTTCTTGTTGAGCTTAAAAATTGTGGTTTAGGTTGTTGCAAAACAATGCCATATCTGGTCCAATTCCTGACACGATTGGGAGGTTAGACAAGCTTCAGACACTCGATCTTTCAAATAATTCATTCACCGGGGAGATACCGGCCTCACTTGGAGAACTCAAGAACTTGAATTACCTGTGAGTGCTCCTTTGAGATGTCACATTAATTTTTTGTTGCAGTGTTTTCACTTTGATTTTTTGCTGCATGCTTATACAACTCCAACTCAAGTCTCAGTGTTCTGTTTGTTCCTTTCTTGTTCTTTTGCATTGTCAGGCGGTTAAACAATAACAGCCTTGTAGGAACTTGCCCTCAGTCTCTATCCAAGATCGAGGGACTCACACTAGTGTATGTCTCTAAACTCTGCTTTCTATTGTTCCAAAAAAAATACATTTGGAGGATATTTACAAACTCATTTGAGATTTTATCTTAATGTGCAGTGACATTTCGTACAACAATCTTAGCGGTTCGCTGCCAAAAGTGTCTGCCAGAACTTTCAAGTAAGCTTTACAAGACATATTTATCAATTTATCTTTTCCATAGATGTGAAACTAAGATTCACCATCGTATTCGTTTTGTTTTTTGAACTGAAGGGTAATTGGAAATGTGTTAATCTGTGGCCAAAAAGCTATTTCAAATTGTTCTGCTGTCTTTCCTGAGCCTTTCACGCTTCCACAAGATGATCCACCAGGTACTAGCTGCTTGCTTCTCTTGGATCCCTAGTCTTCTTCTGCATCAATGGACCTTTTTTGCTTACTTCTTTTGTTGTTAATAGATGAATCAGGGACTCATTCTAATGGCCATCACGTAGCTCTTGCATTTGCCGCAAGCTTCAGTGCAGCATTTTTTGTTATCTTTACAAGCGGAATGTTTCTTTGGTGGAGATATCGACGTAACAAACAGATATTTTTTGATGTTAATGGTTAGTACTTAGTATCTTGAAAAATCTTGGTTCAGCACATCATGTGCCCTGAAAAGATTAACAATTTCATTCATTTTGTTGATGTATGATTAGCAGATCAATATGATCCAGAGGTGAGTTTAGGACACTTGAAGAGGTACACATTCAAAGAGCTTAGATCCGCTACAAATCATTTCAACGCAAAGAACATACTCGGAAGAGGTGGATACGGGATTGTGTACAAAGGACACTTAACTGATGGATCTTTGGTGGCTGTCAAACGTCTCAAAGACTGTAACATTGCGGGCGGAGAAGTCCAGTTTCAGACAGAAGTAGAGACCATAAGTTTGGCTCTTCATCGCAATCTCCTCAGGCTCCGTGGTTTCTGTAGTAGCAACAACGAGAGAATCTTAGTCTACCCTTACATGCCAAACGGGAGTGTTGCATCACGCTTAAAAGGTAATGCAGTTTCCAGAACCAAATTCTCTTCTATTGATTCGCATTCCTTCTCAAGTTATTCTTAGTTCAATCTTGCTGCAATCTTTGTTTAGATAATATCCGGGGAGAGCCAGCATTAGACTGGTCCAGAAGAAAGAAGATAGCTGTTGGGACAGCTAGAGGATTAGTGTACTTACACGAGCAATGTGATCCAAAGATCATACACCGAGATGTGAAAGCAGCTAACATTCTATTGGATGAAGACTTTGAGGCAGTTGTTGGTGATTTTGGGTTAGCTAAGCTTCTAGACCATAGAGACTCACACGTCACAACTGCAGTTCGTGGAACCGTAGGTCACATTGCGCCTGAGTACTTATCCACTGGTCAGTCCTCAGAAAAGACTGATGTCTTTGGCTTTGGTATACTTCTCCTTGAGCTTATTACAGGTCAAAAAGCTCTTGACTTTGGCCGATCCTCACACCAGAAAGGCGTAATGCTTGATTGGGTAAGTCCTGGTTTTCTTCCTAGAATCTTAGAGGGAGATTAGTTGCAGTTCTATTGGTATAATATTAGAAAACCATTCTGCTATATCCCAATAAGTTCTAGTTTGGTTATGTTCAATGATCTGAGAGATGAGATTGTAACAAATGGCAGGTGAAGAAGCTGCATCAAGAAGGGAAACTAAAGCAGTTAATAGACAAAGATCTAAACGACAAGTTCGATAGAGTGGAGCTTGAAGAAATCGTTCAAGTTGCGTTATTATGCACTCAATTCAATCCATCTCATAGACCCAAAATGTCAGAAGTTATGAAGATGCTTGAAGGAGATGGCTTGGCTGAGAGATGGGAAGCGTCACAGAACAGTAATGGAGAGTCACAGCCACCGCCATTACCGCCAGGTATGGTGAGTTCGTCGCCACGTGTGAGGTATTACTCAGATTATATCCAGGAGTCGTCTCTTGTCGTCGAAGCCATTGAGCTCTCGGGTCCTCGTTGATGAATCTTTGGGGTTCACTTTTTTTTGTTTCTTTCATCTTTCTTTTCTTTGGTTTGTTTTTTTTATAAGGTTTTTAGTTTCTTTTTTTCTCTTTTTTTACATTTTGTGATGTTTATATAGATGTGAAGTTGAGTGTATTTTCTATGTAAAAAATATTAAATGCAAAAGTAAATGTTGATTAGCCACGTTAATTTTGAAGCAAAGTAGTTGGTTAAAAAAAATTTGTATAGTAAAATTTTATCTATGAACCGAGATTTAAAGTAATTGTGTCATTTCGTATAGTAAAATTCAACCGGTGAATCGAAATTTTTATCTAACAACTGGATCGAGAAAACGATTTATAGTCACATCTAGGCAAACATGATTATCTCTCCAATAGAATCCGAATGGAAAATTTAACAGCAACATTTAGCCATTTGATCGAAAGCATTTTTTTATAAACCCATAAAACCTAAACTGTCCAAAACCGGAAAATCAAATGTGCAATCTACACTTATCCTTAACCAGATAAAAGATTCCAAACCAACCATTTCAGGCTTAAACGCGACCTGGTCCAAGCAAATCGAATTTTATCGGATCAACGCATAATCTTCCTTTTGCTTTTGTTGTTTTGTTGACAATGTAATGAAACCAGAGTTATCACACTTAAAAGCAACAAGACAAAACCACCGAACATAGGATTGTCATTTTTATATACTCTCTACTGTATCAACCAATTTTAGCCAAGTAGAGTCGTAAACGTGGAGATTATTCCAGTGTGATAACAGAAGCGTGCACCTGCAGCTTCGACCACAATATTACCGTTAGATCACGCGCGGTAATAAGGATTCGCAGTTAACGAGAATGATGTCGGTCCAAAGTCTCGTTAGTCGTTCTTATGACACGTGGCTTAGATGCAATCGGTGCCACTCTCCCCTAATTTTTGGTCCTTAATTACCACGATCTATTACCTCTATCTTAATCATTTAAAATTATTTAAAATCAATTAAAATTACAGAACTAATACTCCAGTATTGTTTTCTGGTATATACCTAGTTAATTAGATTTTTCTAAAATCTTAAAATTGAAACTATTGAGTAAAATTAAAAAAAATAAAAAATTTGCTCTAAAATTTTATTTGTTTTTACCAAAAAAATTTTGATTCATAACCAAACTTCTCGTAACTTTTAACAATATTAAACGTGACTTCAATCGAATTATTTTTCTATATAGAAAATTTTTATTGTTAATTTAGCTCTAATATTGTAAATTATTTTTTATCAACTATATTTTAGGGTATAGGATTTAAATTATGTTGACAATTTTTCGATCCAATAGTTTTTCTAAAAAAGCTTTATCATTTGAAATTATATTACTACCAAAATTCAAATTCTGATGCAGAAAATAAATATTAACTATTTGACTAAATTCAGTAGATAGTATAACAATAATTTATAAGAAAATTATTTATTAGTTATAATTTTTTTGGTCCGGTAGTTAGAATGTATCTGACAACCGTAGTTCTACTCTTTTCTACTACACTTAGCAAATTATTAGAAAATTTTAGTTAAAGATCGATTTTTTGGATCCAATGGAAAAAAAAAAAAAATTATTCACTCAGAACTGTGTAACTTTAAAAGTTAAAACATTTATGATGGTTTTTAAACTGAAATCGTTATCTTCGAAATAAACTGCTTCTCTTTCAAACTCAATACTCACTGGAATCAAAATCTATTGACTCTCTCCCTCTCTTTTACACAAGGGTTACTTCTTCATACTCGAAACCAGAAGTGTTACCAATTTTGTTAAATCTTCAGTTTCTTCTTCAAGTCTCTATGTTTTTTTGTAGACTCTAATTACATTTGAACTTAGAAGATGGATTCGTTGAAGAAATTTTTATTTCCAGACCAGATTCTATTTTCGAAAAGAAACATCTTGACCAGATTCGGTTTAGGAATCGCTGCTTCTTTCCTTCTCATTACACTTCTCTCCCTCACTAGTTCTTCCTTTAATGTTCCCTTCGTCTCTCCTCTGCTTCAAGGTTTCAAAAGCTCCAATCTAAACACTACTTCTTCTGTCAAACAAGTGGACGACAAGCCCCATTTAGGAAATCTCACCGACAAGATCCCAGATGTTAAAGTTCCAAGCTTTGATGCTGAACAAAGATCTGGAGAAACAAAAGATGCTGCTTTGAATAATACAAGTTCGTCTGAAGAAAGTAAAGTTTGGAGCTTTGAATCCGGACAAGGATCTGGAGAAACTGTGAAGAACTCAAGTTCTGTAAATGACCAAACCACCCTCGGAATAAATGTTACAGTAAGTGTTGGAAATAGCTCGAGCTTGGTATCTGATTTGGAAGGTAGTAGGCTTTTGCCTGCAAACTCAAGCAAAGAGAATATCTCTGTGGTTAAAGATCGAAGCAGAGGTTCATACGAGAATTGTGATATCTACGATGGAAGTTGGGTGAAAGCTGATGATAAAACAATGCCTTATTATCCTCCCGGTTCGTGTCCGTATATAGATAGAGATTTCAACTGTCAAGCTAATGGAAGACCTGATAATGCTTATGTTAAATGGAGATGGCAACCAAATGGTTGTGACATTCCCAGGTAAAAATCACATAAAGTTAGTAGCTTTTTTGAGTAGCTAACAGAACTTGTGATTGGGGATTCAGTGAATTGAGTTTAGATTGTTACTGTCTTCGTCTGATAAGTAGTACAATGTTATCTCTGTGTTTGAATGTATAAAAGGTTGAATGGAACTGATTTTCTGGAGAAGCTGAGAGGGAAGAAGCTAGTCTTCGTTGGGGATTCAATAAACCGGAACATGTGGGAATCTCTAGTTTGTATTCTTCGACATAGTCTCAAGGATAAGAAACGAGTGTATGAGATTTCTGGGAGAAGAGAGTTTAAGAAGAAAGGGTTTTACGCTTTCAGATTTGAGGTAAGATATTGAATGTGTACAAACCGATCTAAAAGCTGTAACAAAGCATGGTTGATTTATGTATTTTCTTCTATCTTTTTGCTGCAGGACTATAATTGCACGATTGATTTCGTGGGATCGCCCTTTTTTGTTAGGGAATCAAGTTTCAAAGGCGTGAATGGGACGAGATTAGAGACTTTAAGATTGGATTTGATGGATAAGACTACATCTATGTATAGAGATGCTGATATACTAATATTCAACACTGGTCATTGGTGGACTCATGACAAAACAAAGCTTGGGTATGTGTCGGAAAAAAGAGAATCTAAACGAGAAGATCTTTTGTGCTGTTTTAGTTAACAATCTTTTCGATATTTGTCTTTGGCAGAGAAAACTATTACCAAGAAGGTAATGTTGTGTACCCGAGACTCAAGGTTCTCGAAGCTTATAAACGAGCACTCATCACTTGGGCGAAATGGGTAGATAAGAACATTGATCGGAGTCAAACACATGTAATATTTAGAGGATACTCCGTTACTCATTTCAGGTGATTCCGAATTGAAAAAAGGAAATATGATTTATGTACTGCAAAGCCTTGTTCTTGATAGTATAGAACTGATATTGTTGTTACAGAGGAGGGCCATGGAACTCAGGAGGACAATGTCACAAAGAAACAGAACCAATCTTCAACACAAGGTACTTGGCAAAGTATCCTTCGAAGATGAAAGCTCTCGAGTACATTCTCCGAGATACAATGAAAACTCCTGTGATATATATGAACATAAGTCGATTAACGGATTTCAGAAAAGATGGTCATCCGTCGATATATAGAATGGTGTATAGAACGGAAAAGGAGAAAAGAGAGGCTGTGAGCCACCAAGATTGTAGCCATTGGTGCTTGCCTGGTGTACCGGATACATGGAACCAGCTCTTGTATGTTTCATTGTTAAAGGCTGGGCTTGCGTCTAAGTGGTAGGCTAAGTCCTTTGGCTTTGCTTTTGTATTGTTGTTTGTATTTTTTGCGGTTGTAAATTATATAGTACTTGAAGCAAATCTTTTTAATAGAAAAGAAAATGAAGGCTTTTTTTTTCACTGAAGAGAAAATATTACAACGATAGAAACGAAAGAAAAAACAAACAAACCCGGAGACAAAAAAACCCGGAAGATACACAAACTAGGGAAACTAAACTAGGAAAAATCAAAGAGTAGAGCACAAAATGAGTTAAGAGTTAAGACTATAGTGTTGATTACGTGAAGAACATATTGTATCGTAACGAACGTATCGGTTGGTGAACTTGATAATGATTGAACTCGTGCTTGAGTGCATTTTCCTTAAAGAGTATTTCGACCCTTGTTTTCAAGTTTTGGGATACGACAATCAAAGTTCTCTCTTGTTCTAGACTAAGATCCAAGAGAAGCAATTAGAAGTTTTGTGGTTAGTTTATGTGTTTGATCCTTGTAAAATCAGATTGAGTTTTGCTCTTGTCAATCTCTCTTTACGGACTCTCTGTTTTTGTGTAGAGAAAACAGAGTTCTATATGTAGAGGAAACTGATTCATTATCACGAACGGTTGTGAAGTTTGACGTACGTTTGCAACCGTACGTTAATTATTGTACCCGTTCATTCCTTATGTTAAATATTTAACTTAAATATCCAACATTCCTCCCCTATTTAAGTTTAATCCTTGATTCAAAATCAGCTCACACAACCAAATTCATGCATAAATGAAAATATCGTGACGATTGAATTTTCATCTTAGTAATGTTACACATTTCAAATACCCGAGAATCAGGATGTCCAATGGTTTGAATCCTTTCAACTCATTTGGATACATGACGATAACATACACATGAATTTCTACACTACTCTTAAGTGTTTTCCTCGACACTATTATTAGTCATGTGTCCTTATCCTTTCATGAGCATGTACAAAGCTAAGTCCAAGCTTCTTGAAGCGGCTACACTTCACACCCACATAGGTAGGTCTTTTAATTTTGCACCTGCAAATGCAATTTTTCAAAAAATCTATTAAGAAAAAAGCTTCAGCCTATCCTTTTCTTGCAGGTCTAAGCACTTACTTTGAGATGATGTAAACTAGTGCTTCAATCTTTAAGTGTGGGCTTTCCGCATTGAATTCAGCTTCTAACTTCGTATTAGAGGGGAATTGGGTATCCCAGCACTAAAGAATTCAAATGGACTTTAATCCCATCCCTTTAGCCGACTTTATTACTAAATCCCTAGCTAGTCCTTTTGTCAAATGATCAGCTAAATTTTGTTGAGACCGAACAAAATCTAAGGTAATCACCCGTGAGTGATCAACTCATGTATCGTAATATGTCGAACTCCCATGTGTCTCGATTTACCATTATACACTTGGCTATAAGTCTTAGCCAAAGTAGCTTGACTATCACAACATATAGAAATAGGTGACACTGGTTTTGGCCACGATAGAATCTCAGAAACTAAGTTTTTTAGCCCATGAAATGGCACCTCCACCAAGTAAGAACACCCAACCACTTGTAGAAGAATGATCTTCCATGTTGGTTATCCAACTTGCATGTGAATATCCTTCTAAGACCGAAGGAAATCCAACATAACTCAAACCATAATTCATAGTTCCTTTCAAATACTTGAGCACTCGTCTTACAGCTTGCCAATGATGAGTACTAGGATTACTTGTGTATCTACTCAACTTTCCTACTGCGTAAGCTATATCCGGCCTAGTGCTCGTCATGACATACATCAAATAGTCAATCACTTGTGCATACTCAAGTTGTGATACCGCTTTTCCTTTATTAGGCATAAGCTTTACACTCGTATCCATAGGAATGCTCACCGGAGAACAATTCTCATAGTTGAACTTTTTAAGTACCTTTTCAATGTAATGAGATTGTGTTAAAGATATTTCTTTGTTCTCACGTTTAATTCTGATTCCAAGAATTACATCTGCCTCCCCCATATCTTTCATGGCAAAACTTTATGACAAAAACTCTTTTGTAAGTTCTACTTGGCTAAGGTTGGTGCCAAAGATCAACATGTCATCAACATATAAGTAAATGATCACTCCATTACCAGACTCATCAAATTTGCTATATAAACACTTGTCCGCCTGATTTAATTTAAATCCGTCAGACAAAACAGCCTCATCAAATCTTTGATGCCATTGCTTAGGTGCTTGCTTTAGCCCATACAATGACTTAACTAACTTACACACCTTATGCTCATTACCAGGCATAACAAAACTTTCAGATTGTTTCATATACACATTTCTTCCAAAACACCATTCAAAAATGTTGTCTTGACTACTATTTGATGGATCACAAGGGTATGAATGGATGCCAAACCGATCAAATACATTGTAGAGGAAATCTTGACAACCAGAACATATGTATCGAAGTAATCAATACCTTCCTTTTGTTTAAAACGTTGGATAACCAAACGAGTTTTAAACTTATCGATTGTTCTGTCGACTTTCATCTTCTTTTTGAAGATCCATTTGCAGTCCAAAGGCTTACAACTAGGTGGGAAATTTGTTAAGAACCAAGTATTATTTCCCATGATGGAATCTATTTCATCATTTACTGCTTCTTTCCAAAAACCAACATCATTAGACGTCATAGCCTCACTAAAAGTTCTAGGATCACCATCAATATAAGCTCCTAAAATTTAGAAATACAATGATGAACCAAGAGAAATCCGTAGCCAATCCATAATAAGGAGAAGCGTCATAAACTGCACAAGACCAAACGAAAGACTCACCAAAGAGGACACCTATAATAAGAAAGAGCCTAAAAAGGCAACCAACCGAAACAAAAACCAACAACAGCAGTGAAGACAAATGACACTTGAAAAATGAAGGCTTTATATGTGACGATCTTTTTTGTGACGCTTTACCAATTCTCTTAAAAAGATATGAAAAAGAAGAATTTCCACAAATTCGTCAATTACCATCTAGGCCCTTAATCAATATTTCTGCCATGCCATGCAAAAAAATGTTGAGACTAGCTAGCTAGTTTGAGAAGTTACTTATGTGACTATAAACCTATAAAATACATGCATAGTTTTGTTTTAAATTAAGTGGAGAAAAGGTATTTAAAAGTCGTGGCACTGTCCAAACTCCACACTAAGGAATCAGTAATGTCCACTGATGTGTTAGTCCACATGACTATGAGAAAGAAACCACCATTTGACTAAAAGGTTTGTTTAGGAGCATCTCCCAGAAATTAAACATTATGTAACTTCATATTTTAAGTCTTTATCCAAAAATTAAAAAAAAAACTTCATATTTGAAGTATTGCATTTTTTAAACATACTATTAAATAGCGACACTCCATATTTAGGGTTTCATAATCAATACTTCAAATTTGAAGTTTTCAAATTTCTATTTGCATTTTAGTTTTTTACGATTATATATTTTAAAAAATAATTTAATTAATTTTAATGTTTACACTTATATATATATACACATAATTTTGTTATTTCATACATATATATATATATACACATGGGTTTAATCCACAATTTTTTTTTAATCGGAAGAATCTGGACTGAAACTCAATTAATTTTCAGAAAGTCAGTTGCAAAGACTAACATAATTCTAAAATAAAACCGAAAACATGACGCATCTTTATCTTACCAAACAATAATAACTTAATTTTTAAGGGAATCACACTCAAGAAAAACGGATTTATGTCTTGCCTCAAATCAATATGATGTTACCGCTACTTGGCTTCCACATTTATTATTATTATCAACTTCAAAAAGCTCTTTTTCTCGATGAGGCACAAACGACAAAATAAGAATTACGTCGATCAAATATTAAATATTGCACTAAAGATAAGGAAACACCAAAGTTAGAAAGAGAATGATCGATCACATAAATACAATTCACGAGGAGTGTGAGTATCCTTTCACCTGAGGATAAATATTTTAAAAAATGAGTAAAAAAATTTGAAGAAATGGGCATCCTCTGAATCCATTAATCTCACCACAACTTTAGCCAACTTGAATTTGATATTATATAGTGGCAAGTCAACAAACTCAAAGCCATAGAAGACACGTGAACGTTTCTAATCCTAACGGATTATTTTATGATATTAGAAGAATAGTTGAAGGAAATATTCAAACATACCTATAAAATATGTCACACTTTATATAGGGAAACTCATGAAGAGTGTTGTTAGAATTCTATGCTGTTCATATAAGAGGCACGTGAAAAAGTGTTGTTAGCAAATTGTGTCGGCTTATAACGATCATAAAACTTCTCACAATTTGGTTGAAAGTATATAACATTTAATTTGATAAATACTATAGGTATATATATCATTATTTAATTTTTTTTTTCAACATTGGAGCATAATATGCCAACTCATTAGCCAAATTCCTACATAATGTAGGCGGTAAGACTCAATCTTTAGTTGTACAAATGTGCATGTCTTATGTGAACTTACCATCTACTACTAGATTAAAGATCACTTACCTTAATCAAAAATGACTTATTATTAATTAAACTGTCGTATGTATGATCCTTCTTCACAAAAATATTACAAAGAAAAAAAACTGAAAATTTGATGAACTTCCTGATGAAATTAATTATTTTTTGAAAATTTTCAACTGGATAAAATAGTTGTGATCCGTAATGAAATTCTCGAGAAATATGTCGTGGATCCGTAGAAAATTTATTTCATTTTTAATGGATAATCGAAAAGAATTTTTTGTTGAGATTAATCTTATTGAAATTTTATCCAACATTTCTGACTGATATTATATCTGAAATCTGTTGGAGAATGAATAATTTTACCGTTAATGAACAGTAAAAATAGAGGATTGTTGTCCAAACAAATATAATATATATATGTGCCATGTGAGATAAAGAAGTTATATTGTCAACATTGTTGTTGGAGAGATAATGAAAAGACAGCGGTAAAACACTATCCGAGTTCGATCTCCCATAGAAACAAAGTTATACTTTGCACAACACTTTTAAGGGTATTCATCTAGTTCTTTCTGCCTCCCAGATGTAAACAGATTTGGAACATTGATCATACGCTACTCAAATCCGAACCATCCGGATTATAAAAAAAAAAAAGTCATATTATCTTCTCCTATTGATGGTAAATTTTGAAAAAAGGTTTCTTTGTATCTAATTCAAAAATAGGGTAAAAAAAGTGGTACGTTTTGGGTTAAAATGTACATGTTGTAGCTTAAGCTTTTTAAAAAAAATACTGAGGTGCATGCATTGTGTCATTTGCTACGCCTGGACATGCAATAGTGTCGAGTACTGATTGGAAGTCTGGAATTTGGAACTATATCATAATAACACATATACATATAATAATATATGTGAATAGTTGTTTTTTTTACTCTGCTTTTCAAAGTAAAGTGGCAATTAGTAAAATTTCTAGATTATGTATATACTAGATTATGAGATGATTAAGATGTTATGTAAGTAAAGTTTCTAAATCCGGTACGGTGGTTTCCACTTATGAGAAAAATTCTTATGTTAGTTTAGACTATAAATCATTAATTCTTTTCTGAATGTGAAATTGATAATCATTTACATTTGGTCACCGCATATTTAAATTAAACCGCGTCTGATCTCCAAAAAATTAATTTGAGTTTCTGGTCAGACTCTTCCTCGGTTAAAAAACAAAATGAGGTTTCTAAACTACCTAAGTTTATTGGGAAAAGGAACTTACGATCATATAGTATGCGCAAGGAAAATAAAAGTAACAAGATAGATAATCTTTTAATCAGTGAACTACAAAGTTAACATCATCAAATACATTCCTCAATCATTATATAAATGTAAGTTTGTAACAATCATGAGTTTCCCAAATGTAAGTACAGATAAGAAATCCTAACCATTTTTTTCCTGTGAATAATAAAGTGAAAATAACGAAGAAAGCACTTACGAGTAAAAAAAATTATAAATATAAGAGAAGATATAATTTTTAAGAAACCGTAAAATGTATAAAGAGAGTAGAGATAAATTAAGTAGCTCTGTGTGTAAGTACAGTTTCGAGATCCGGTGGAGAAAAGAACTCTCTTGCACCACCGTAGCTAAACTTCAAAGCCGGTTTGAGTTTCTTCGGCGCCGGAGGACACGAACACATTGTAGGAATTCTAACAGATGCCGCCGTTGGAGTTGTCGGAGATTGATCATCGTCTTCAGTAGCAGCTATGTTTGATGAGACACTGATCGGTTTCATCGGAGAATGTAAAGAGAATCCTGTTATGACCCATCGCTTTCCATCACCAGTTTCACCGTCAATTTGGCTGTGAGGCCTTTCTGAAATTTTCATAAGCATGATAAAAGAATAAATCTCGAAAATGGAGATAGAAGAATGAAGATTAAATTTTTGAAGGATTTAAGTTTGGAACTAGAGTGAATGCGAAGAGAATAAGACATGCAGAGAAGATGACCTTATAGTCAACAAATTTTGGATTTTAAAATATTGTTATTTTTTAAATTTTTTTATCAACAATTGAATCCACAAGACTCGATTCATAATTTGAATTCATATTTAATATATCAATTATAAAGGAGAAGAATCGAACCCTACATGTTTGAGTGTTAGCTCGACATCCAAACCATTAGGCCGAGAAAGACTCGAAAAAATATTGTTATTTTTTAAAATGTTTAATTTATATAAACTGTTTTCTTTTAATATGATTTTTTTTTGTCAACAAGTGGATCGATAAGGCCAATCTATAGTCTAAAACTCACCACTATAATCTTTTCTTTTAAACTACCATAATGCAATGGATAGAAATCGAACCATGATACCAAATTATTAGTTGGATCATTATATCCATCAGACTGAGAGCAACTCAGCTAATATGATTTCTTTAAATTTGTTGTATCCTAGAGTTTATTTTGCTAGTAGCATTAATAAAATAGAGAGTGTTACGTTGGATTTATAAAGGTTGTAGAGTATTAAGATGAACACAATAATTTTTGACATTAATATAACAACAAAAATTTAATTAAAAAAAATTGATGCACCATTTGCGTTTTTTTTCCTCAAATGAAGCATTTGTTAATTATTTTGAGGAAAACAGAAATTACCATTATCATTCCTTTAATCACTTAAAAAAATTCGTGTTCTTTTAAGGTAAATAGACAATAACTAAGAAACTCTGAAGTTCGAAATATTACATTAATTTGATGTTTAGTTTCCAATGTTATAAACTTTTAAAATACATTATAACTATATATAAAATTTTAAAAAGCATATTGAGTTTTCAAATAACAATCAAATTCTCTCTATAACAATATTAATTGCATAATTGGTCATATCATCAAATATTCTAATTCTTGTTAAAAACATAAGTCTTCAAGAAATTCATGCAAATAGACAGTGGTAGAGATAGCATACAATTAGGAAGACAATTAATATTTATGAATTTGAAAATAAAAATATTGACTATTCTATATTTTTCTATAAAAAATTTCTTAGTTCCTCCATTGCAAATAAGTGTAATTTTTTTTAATAATATTTGCAAGAATTACAATAATTCTTTTTATTTTGAATTATGATGGGATAATTATGCTCAATCTAAAGGAAATCCAACATTCAAATTTAAAACTATTCTAAATTAATTATTATATTTAATCATTTTATATTATTTTTCGTGCAGTATAACTAATGAAGTAGTGAGATTAGAGTTAGTTTGGAAGTTTAAAATTTTTAGTCAATGTATGTTTAATTTGTTGACTGTATCATATTTTTACGACATTTCTTATATAGTCAATCATTTTAAAGTCAAAGATCTCATTCAGTTTCTTTGTTTTTATTGTTTCACAAATACATACAATTTTATTTGTTTATTTTCTGGTCATGAGGATATAGCTCTGTTACTCATTTATAGAAGAAATATGACACACTTGATTTTGTGCCAAAAGCTAGAGAAATTATATTTCTGATATGAACCTCTTGATAGAAATTCATCCCCTTGTTCCTTTGTTATAATTTTTTTTTTATTTTAAATCCTAAAAATAAGCTAATGACTAAGAAATTTTGTAACTTTGAAAAATTTACAAATCCAACCTCGTTATGGATCCAATTAAGTCGGTTTCAAATAATTATGAGAAATTGTGATAAAAATTCAATTCCGTCATAACATTCATTATTCACTTCTAAAAAGTTGTGTTTTAATCTGACAAAATATTTTTTCATTATATTAAAACAAAAATCTAAAATTGATCTGACAGGGAATAAAGCTGATATGACGGACATAAATCATACATAAGTTATGGTGCATACATAAACTCTTAGATAAAATTAATTATTATATTATGCTATTTATTTATTTTGAACATTTGTTTGCATCCAACTAAACACACAAAATATTCGAATTTTTTTATGACTTTAAATTCGTAGTTTATTCAATCAAAAATGCAGTATGCATTTCATCATCTAAAAACAAGAAAAAAGAAAAAAAATTATGCATGCTTGGGTAAGGGAAACCCCATGTAGACCAAATTAGGGCCCATATAGCCCAAATTAAGGCCCGTATATTGGAGATAAATCGAAACAATTAATCATCTTCCATTGTTCTTAAAAGGCAGGACATTGACGAGCAAGAAAACGGAAAACGGAACAAACTGAAAACGACGCCGTGTTGGTGGAGCTCAAAATCAAGAGCAGCTAAAGGTCTTTTCTGAATATTATTCCTATTATTTATTTGCTAAATTCTTCCGTTTTTTTTTGGTTTTTTCACCTTCGAGGAACGAGACCACGAAATCATCAGATCGCCAGAAAAACCAATTGCGAAATGAAATTGCTCAGCTGCAAAAGATCTACCTCATTCTTCATCTAGATGTGGATACTTCTTCTTCTCCATAGAACCATAATTCATCAGATCTCGCTGATTAGTCCTCTGCATTTGGATCTTATTCGAAACTCATAGGGAAGAACATGGCAGGAGCGGCCTCTGCGCTGTTTCTGCTCGATATCAAGGGCCGTGTTCTCGTCTGGCGTGACTATCGTGCTGATGTCTCCGCTGCTCAAGCCGAGCGCTTCTTCACTAAGCTAATTGAGAAAGAGGTTTGTCCAGATTTGCTCTATCATCTTCTTCTTGTTGCTCATTGGTTGGTGTTTATTGCTAGTTACTGTAGAATTGGCAGAGAACATAGAATTAATGAATAACGTCTAGATTTGTATGTCTCGGAGATTTGCCAATTGGAATTGAAACATTTCGAAGCAATGAACACGCTCGATCGGTTTAAGAGCTGAATTCATTGCTTGCATATGTCTTTACGAGAAATTAAATTCTGGAAGATAATGGATTTGATGCCAGTGAAACTATTGGAAGTTATGAACAAGTTTGATCATTGTTTAAATGGTTTGGGATATCTTATTAGAATCAGGGTATCATTCTCAATATTGTTAAATGTTCAGGGTGATTCACAGTCAAATGATCCAGTTGCTTATGATAATGGGGTGACTTACATGTTTGTACAACATAGTAACGTTTACCTCATGATAGCATCCAGACAGAATTGTAATGCTGCCAGTCTTCTCTTCTTTCTTCACCGTGTAGTTGATGTAAGTATGGCCAGTAAATTCTTCATTCCTCTTAAGGTCCTGTCTTTTTCCGAATGTTCGATGTAATGACAATGATTTCTATTTTTGGTTCTAGGTTTTCAAGCATTACTTCGAGGAGTTAGAAGAGGAATCGCTGAGGGATAACTTTGTGGTAGTGGTATGTTAACCTTCTGCCTCACAACTAAGAAGATTCTCAAATTTCTGATTAAGTGTTTGCATTGCTAGATGCTGAAATTGATTTCTGGTGCTGGCAGTATGAGCTACTTGACGAGATCATGGACTTTGGTTACCCTCAGTATACCGAAGCAAACATTCTCAGTGAATTTATTAAGACTGATGCATATAGAATGGAAGTTACACAGAGACCTCCAATGGCTGTGACAAATGCTGTCTCTTGGAGGAGTGAGGGAATACAGTACAAGAAGAATGAAGTGAGTGCTTCTGTTTTTAAGAGAGGAACATTTTGTGTTGTGTTTGGGTTTGCAAATGATGATAAACTGTTCCTTTTTACCAGGTTTTCTTGGATGTAATTGAGAATGTAAATATTCTTGTCAACAGTAATGGGCAAATTGTGAGGTCTGATGTTGTTGGAGCACTGAAGATGCGAACTTACTTGACGTATGTGCACACATCAAAATTATGATATTGTTGCTAATCCACAAAAGCATGTTGTATTACAAGCCCTTTTTGCTTTGATCCTTTACCTGGAGTTTTATATGACTCGTTTTCTCTTTGATCTTTTCTATTGCAGTGGAATGCCAGAGTGTAAGTTAGGACTGAATGATAGAGTTTTGCTGGAAGCACAGGGACGAGCAACAAAGGGAAAAGCCATTGATTTAGAGGACATCAAATTTCATCAGTAGGTCATTTTGTCTTATAATATAGTGAAACATTAAGTTCTCCATTGATCATATACATGAAATTTATGTCTTCTATTCTTCAACAACCAATTCCTTAATGCAGGTGTGTTCGATTGGCTCGTTTTGAAAACGATAGGACGATATCTTTCATACCACCTGATGGGGCTTTTGATCTGATGACATATAGACTCAGTACTCAGGTTTGACATGTGGGATATAACATCTATAGGAAAATTTATTCGTCATTAACAAGTGTGTCTCATGATATGTTCCTTTTATATACTCTTTGTTCAGGTAAAGCCTCTTATATGGGTGGAAGCACAAATAGAAAGGCATTCAAGAAGTCGTGTTGAAATGCTTGTAAAAGCTAGAAGTCAGTTCAAGGAGCGAAGGTAAATATATTCTATGGTATTATGCCTCTTCTCCTTTTCTCTGCCACTGTAATGCAAAGACCTTGATAAGCAGATTCGTTGAACCTCTTATCCATAATTTCTACTTGCAGCACCGCAACAAATGTTGAGATTGAGTTGCCTGTACCAGTTGACGCATCTAACCCCACCGTTAGGACATCTTTAGGGTCGGCATCTTATGCTCCTGAAAAAGATGCATTAGTCTGGAAAATCAAATCTTTCCCTGGGAACAAGGTAGATGTTTTTTCCCAATAATCCACTCGAAAAAATCAGCCATATAATATCAATACTAACTTACAAAAACAATATAAGGAGTACATGTTGAAGTCAGAGTTCCATCTACCCAGTGTAACTGCAGAAGAAGCAACACCTGAGCGAAAAGCTCCTATTCGTGTCAAATTTGAGATCCCTTATTTCACTGTTTCAGGGATTCAGGTAAGCTTGAGTTCGACAATGCCTTGTTTGTATCCAAATGCGTTATTGTCTCTTCGACAAGTGATCAAATTGTTAGTCAGTTCATGTACTAAAGTGTTATTTTGGTGTAGGTTCGATACCTGAAGATAATCGAGAAGAGTGGATACCAAGCACTTCCATGGGTGAGATATATAACCATGGCTGGTGAGTACGAGCTAAGACTCGTGTAAGGCTATCCTGTTTTAACGTCTCTGGGAATTGACTGAATCAATCAATGAAAGAAAACAAAACAGGACAAAAGTAGAGAAAAAGAATTACGTTTTGAAACTTTAGCTGATTCAAAATTTCGTTAATTTGTTTTAGAAGCTATATTCTTGTGAATTTGTCTCTGGTGATTTAATCCTATTTTACATTCCCGCCTTATGTAATTCACGACATTGTTATTTTTGTTTTCCTTTCGATTGTGGTTTTTACTGCGGCGACATTTTTGTTTATGAATTTGTTCTTAGATCAAAATTGTTAAAACGATGAGGGTTTTCGTTTCCCTCGAAACAAAACGGCATGTACTTTTGATGGTTTTATTGTAAATGGCCTGTCGTTAAAGCGGCTTTACACGAATGACTCTTCGGTAATGGACAACAAACTCTCTAGAGCTTACGAATATGACAATGATGAATTATAGCTAAATATGGGCCAAAATTGCAATGAAACATTTTAAGCCCATTAAGAGGTCCAAAATCCATTTTCTTTCTCTTCCAAACCTTTCGAGCTTGAAACGTTTACAGTGAAGTAGGGTTTTACCGAAAACCTTCTCGTTGTCGTTGCTCACTGATCGGACGGGAAAATGGCGATGCGACATTTGAGCCGATCTAGGGACGTCACAAAGAGATCGACGAAGAAATACATCGAAGAACCTCTTTACCATTTGCTTTTCAAAGATGGAGGCACGGAGGTTAAAGTTCGACAGCAGCTTAATCAGTTCCTTAAGGGTACTAAGCATGTCTTCAAATGGGAGGTCGGAGATACGATTAAGAAACTCCGAACTCGCGGCCTCTATTACCCATCTCTCAAGGTTCATCATCAAATTCCATCCTATTCCTTGAAATCGCATTTTCAAATTCTTTTGAATTAGTTTCACAATAATTTTCTGATTTATAACAATTAGACTTTCTGTGAGTGAATATATGTAGAAATGTAGATTCCTAAAGTAGTAGTTTTGATGCTCATTACGAACAATTTAGTACTTGTTGAATGTCTTCTCTTGAAAATTGGTATATGAGAAAAGAGAGATCCTCTTGAAATTGCTGTCATATGGAAATTGTAAACTAGATTTTCACTGTGTGATGATGATTTATTTAGTTACACTCCTGCTTGGGAGCTCAGACTGGGGAGTTGTTTTTGTTTTGTAGCTCTCTGAAGTAATGGAAGAGAGAGGTATGAACAAGACGGTGAGTGATCAAGCAATTCATCTTGATCTTGTTGCTAAAGCTCGGGGAATTACTGCTGGGGAGAATTACTTTGTTGATCTTCCGGAAACATCTAAAACCGAACTCACTTATGGGTCTCTTTTGAACTGCTACTGCAAGGAATTGATGACAGAGAAAGCAGAAGGTCTGTTGAACAAGATGAAAGAGCTCAACATTACTCCGAGTTCCATGTCTTATAACAGCCTCATGACTCTTTACACCAAGACAGGACACCCTGAGAAAGTTCCAGCAATGATTCAAGAATTGAAGGCCGAGAATGTAATGCCAGATTCATACACATACAATGTCTGGATGAGGGCATTGGCTGCTACTAATGATCTTTCCGGTGTTGAAAGAGTCATTGAGGAGATGACCAGAGATGGTAGAGTTGCTGCTGATTGGACTACGTACAGCAATATGGTATCTATATATATTGATGCGGGACAGTCTAAGAAAGCCGAGAAGGCACTTCTGGAACTGGAGATGAAAAACACGAACCGAAATTTTATGGCTTATCAGTTTCTTATAACTTTGTATGGACGATTGGGAAAACTGACTGAAGTTTACAGGATTTGGCGATCATTGAGGCTGGCTATTCCAAAAACCTCAAATGTAGGCTATCTAAACATGATACAAGTGCTGGTGAACTTGAAAGATTTACCGGGTGCAGAGACACTGTTCAAGGAATGGCAAGCGAACTGTTCTACTTATGATATCAGGGTTGTTAATGTGTTGATTGGAGCTTATGCTAAAGATGGTTTCATTGAAAAAGCAAAAGAGCTCAAGGAGAAAGCTCCTAGAAGAGGAGGCAAGGCCAATGCTAAAACCTGGGAGATATTCATGGATTACTATGTCAAGAAAGGTGATATGACTCAAGCACTCGAATGCATGCACAAGGCAGTTTCCATCGGTAAAGGAGATGGTGGCAAGTGGCTACCGTCACAGGAAACAGTCAGAAATTTGATGAGCCATTTTGAGCAAAAGAAAGATGTTAATGGAGCCGAGAATTTGCTGGAGATTCTAAAGAAGGGAACGGATAACATAGGCGCAGAAATATTCGAACCATTAATAAGAACATATGCAGCAGCAGGAAAGAGTCATCCTGCTATGCGCCGGCGCCTGAAGATGGAAAACGTGGAAGTTAATGAAGCGACAAAGAAATTGCTCGATAAAGTATCTCAGGAAGAGTGAGAGGTGTATTCCATTCTCTTTCTTCTTTCATTATTTCCTTCAGGCCTAGACATCATTACTCTTGTTAGGGACACACTTGCATTCTCACAGCTCTGTTTCTTATTGGTAAAAAAAATAGGCTCTATAATACGATTGTGAATCGCAAATCAATCGAATGGGTCTGTTTTGTTCATGTTTTGTGCTTAGCTTGGATTTCCAAATTAGACAGCTCTCACAATGTAATCTCCTTTTTAGCTTCATAGTTTGTTTTAAGACAGAAATGGGGATTAAGAATGTCATAATTTTGACATCGAAGTAAGTTTTGTTTCTTTTACTCGTTATATTGAACCTCTCTCGAGCCAATTAAAATGAAAAATATCAATTAGGAATAATTTAATTTTGCGAATTTTGTGTTCATAATGTACAATATTGCTGTATTTTTGTTTTGTTTTTTACATCTACAAAAAGACGATTTTCTGTAACTAAAAAAACGAACATTTACATAATTAAGAATTGAGTTTTTGTTTGTGTCAGAATTTGAGGAATTAGTTTCTATGTCTTCTTCGTCTTCTTCTTCTGTTTCTGTTAGCTCTGTTTCTGTAAAGTCGATCTTCTCTAATCAATGTAGCAAGCAACAAACAATTAGTTCCCATCTTCCTCAACTCATCCGCAGCATTTTGAACAAAGTTAACTTGACCTGTATATACAAACATCTCGACACAAGCTCCATAATCAGACACAGCAGCAGTTAAAAACCTTTTCAATGGCTTTCTTTTCCTTATGAACTTTTTCGCCTTCATAAGATTAAATGTTGCGTCTGTAAGAGTTGTGCAACAAACGTCAATCGCTTGGTTTCCGCGTTTGTACTTGGACGCGGTTTGAATCGCTGTTTTTGTCTTAGCTTCCAAGGCCATAATCGTGCTAAGTGTGGCTCGTCTTGCGTTATGACCTCTCACCAGTGGGTGACATAACTTTGGGTATGTGGTTTTGGCGCATAGGTTTATGCCTGCTTCTGTTGCTTGGTTTGTGACCAAGACGATCACGATTGCGGTTACGGTTGTTATGTACAACAGAGTTTTGTTTCGGTCTTCCATGATTTTGGAAGAAATGATCGGAAAGAAATTATGAGGGGTTATTTTTCTAATTAAATACACTGTTGCTAAATATAGAATTTTATTTGGTTGATGTCTAAATGATTGGTAATGGATTTTTTTCATTGGTAAATAGATATTTAATTTTCTTGAGGTTTAACATATTTTTAGGAGAAACTTGCTTGATTATTGCTGATATATATATTAACAAAGTTAGACAACAAAGTAATTCACCTATGGGTAAGGAGAAAAGTTACTAGCTGCTTCGGAGTTCTTAATAGTCATGATATTTATAGTATTTTTGTTGAACCAGATTAGTTATAAGAAAAGTGGTTCACTTAGTTTTCTGGTGTTTAAGCTATATTAAACTAATTCCACATGATTAGAGACTAATGTTATGTTGTACATTCTTGACTTATATGGTTAATAGTTGTAGTCCTAAGCGCTATGTTAACTTATAAGTTGCGTTGCATCTCCAGTAAAGGACCCACATGTAAGTTAGGTAAGTTAGGGAATCACGTGATATCTCTAAACTAAATAAAATGATTTTAACTCAACAAATTGTATTAAAATATTTGAGTAGATTTGGTCTTACTCAACAAATTGTATTAAAATATTTGAGTAGATTTGGTCTTTCTATGAGCACTTGACGGTCCTAACCATGCATCAAATCTTTCCATCATTAATACTTTTTAACTCCACATTTAGATATATTCATAGTTTCTTTTTTTAGTTATTTTGAAAATATGGTAAATTCCTAAAAAGTATAGTATATATTATAGGGGTAAAATTAATTTTAAAACCCAATTAAATAAAAGCTCGTGACTTTAGAGGTTCAAATGTATAACATACAAATAAGAAGCCCAAAATCCAATTAAAAGGAGTTGATAAAGTCCAAGATATATACCAGAAAATATGACATATGTCCATAGGCAGGTAAATATGTAAAGCGACAAGTGTACTCTACCATCAACACCAAAAATCTGTAGGAGAACATGTGTAATGTCACGTGGTATTCCCAATGGACATGCAAAGCAACACATGTCCTTCCCATGTGATATATGGATTCTATTAACTCAGCCCAAAACTCAGCTGAACTGGCTATAAATAAAGACAGATTGACAAAGGGAAAGCTATGAAAAATTGGAGGAGGAGCACAACCAAGTGAACACTTAAAAAACCAAGAGCATTCAAGAATGTTCATGAACGAAGAACACTCAAGAACACTTGAAAAACTGACAACATTCAAGAGAATTTGAACTTAGAACAAGTTGGCTTTTCGATCTAAATTGACGACCCCATAAACGAATACGAATATAATAGAACTACAACCGGCTTGATCACATTTTAAAAGGTACGTAGGTAACCGAACACAGTGCAACCACTCTTATAAAACATTTGTGCTAAACTGAGCACGAACATATATATATACATATATTTCTGGATATATATATATATATTTATTTTCTGGATATATATATAACAATTTTCTATATCTGCCACTATTTACTCCTTAGGTAAACCTAACTTAGGAGGACTGGAGCTTAAGGACGATCGAACCCTCTATATGCCAAGGTCAGGCAAAGTGGAGGTAGCCACTAGCCTATGAGATTCTCGGCTAGTTAGATACCCAAAGTCCGCGTCCAATTTTTAGTTATCTCGAGCACCAAATTTTATAGTATTGTATATTGATTATTCAAACTAGCACAAACCACCTATTTTTTAATGAACTTTTACATTAATGTCGACTTTTTAATAATCTTTTAAATTCGTCTTAAATCTCAATTTGTTACTTATAATTTTAAAAAATCTGCATGAATAATTAAATTGTGGCCTATTTCTAAAATGACTATTAGATTCGTCACAACCGTTAAGTTTCCATCATTTTCTTATTAGGCCACATGTGTATGGCTAATTTAACTAACATGTGTCGGCCGAATATTAAAATACATTGTTAAAAATAAAAAAAATAAAAAAAATTTAAAGAAAATTCACAAAAATTTAGAAAAATATAAAAAAATTTAGAAACTTTTTGGAAAGGAATATAAAGTTTGAAAAAAAAAATTCCATTACAATCTCACTAATTCAAAATTCGTCACAAATCCTAGAAATTTTCAATAAATCAAGTATTTTTTGGGATGATAATATATGCTTCGTCATAAACTTTTGACGATTTACTGCATCAATACATTTATGTAGGTACACCTATTAACATGCCAAAAATATTTGATTTGTTGAAAATTTAGAGGGTTCATGACCAACTCTGAATTGAGGTTTAGAGTTAAAAATTATTGATTGGATGTTATCGATCTAATTGTTAAAAAAAAAGGTTTTAAATGGATATAATTAAATAAATCTAGTAATACAATCACATTAACATTTTATTTCTAAATCATTTGAGCAATAGATCTATCTAGATATGAAATTAATTATGTGAGTTAATATAACTTAAAGTCTAAAATTTTATGTAATAATTTACTACAAGAAAATATTGGAACTTCAAAAAAATCATCAAAAATATAGTTGAAATTGTAATGAGGTGTACCTACATAAACGAGTTAATGAAGTAAAACGTCAAAATGTTATGACGACGCAGATATTATCATGCCAAAAACACTTGATTTATTAAAAGTTTTAAAGGTTCGTAACGAATTTTGAATTACTGAGATTGTAATGAGGTTGTAATTATGTTTATTTTTCGGTTAGTTATAGTGTTATTTTATGTTATTTTAGATTATTTTATTTAAAATTTCTTTTTGTTCTAATATTTTTTTTTTGAATTTTCTTTAGTTTTTTTTAAATTTCATTTAGAAAAATTTTCTAAATTTTTTTAATTTTTTTTGAATTTTCTTTATTTTTTTTATTTAAAAAAAAATAATTTAATTTAATTAATTTTAATCGGCCGACACATGTCTGTTAAATTAACTATACATGTGTCGCCTAACGAAAACATGACGGAGACTTAACCGTTGACTGACGAAGTTAACAATCAACATAGAAATATGACACAATTTAATAATTTATGGAAATTTTTATAAAATTGTAAGCAACAAACTAATAAATAAGGCGGGTTCAAAAGTTTATTAAAAAATTGATAGTGCAGTAAAAGTTTATTAAAAAATAATCGTTTCCTTTGTCTTTATTTTTGTAGAATTTTCTTGGATATATCTAAATTTTATATTTTGGATAAAAGAAAAGAATTTTGTTATTTTTAAGGATGGATGCTGATATGAAACAATTAATTAATGACCTCAAAATTTAAAGAATTCATATTCCTATAATTCATAACAGTTTTGAAATTATTTAAGATCTATATTCCTATAATTCATATTCATATAAAAACTACAATTTTGTTTTTTCTTCTTTGCTTCTGCTTTTTGTTGACTAATTCAAATTTAAAGAATTAATATTCCTATAATTCATATTCCTATAAAGACTACAATTTTGTTTTTTCTTTGGTTCTGTTTTTTGTTGACTAATTGAAAACTCTAGAAACAGTCTCAGTAATGGCGAGGCGGTGATCATTGTTTCATCTTCCACTCCACATCACTCCTATAAATCCCACTCGAATCTGCTTCCGAATCACCTAAAACACATTTTCTTTTCTTGATATTCCATAGATTGATTTTGACAATGGCAGAGGAAGCTTGCAGAGTACGGAGGATTAAGTTAGGGAGCCAAGGCCTTGAAGTCTCTGCTCAGGGACTTGGTTGCATGGGCCTCTCAGCCTTCTACGGTGCTCCGGCGCCAGAGACTAACGCCGTCACTCTCCTCCGTCATGCCATTAATGCCGGTGTTACATTTCTTGATACTTCTGATATCTATGGCCCTGAGACAAACGAGCTGCTCCTGGGAAAGGTAACAACTTTAGTAACTATTCCTGGATTTGGTTTTTTTAAGATTAGGTTTTTAGCTACGGGTTCGTACCAATCACTTAGCTTTTACATTCATTGGCAGGCTTTGAAAGATGGGTTAAGGGAGAAAGTTGAATTAGCTACAAAATTTGGGATTCTTGCTTCAGAAGATGGAAAGTTTGGTTTCAGGGGAGATCCAGAGTATGTGAGGTCTGCTTGTGAAGCAAGCTTAAGACGTCTTGGTGTGAACTCTATTGATCTTTATTACCAGCATCGAATTGATACTACTATTCCTATCGAAATCACGGTAATGTCTTTAAAGCTGCTGATAATGTCATAAAGATCTGATGAGAAATGCATGTAGTGCTCTGGTTCTTGTTCTAATTATGGTTTGGTTGAATCTATTTTTAAAGATGGGAGAGCTGAAGAAGCTTGTGGAAGAAGGTAAAGTGAAGTATATCGGTTTGTCTGAAGCTTCAGCTTCAACTATCAGAAGAGCACATTCTGTTCACCCTATTACCGCTGTGCAAATCGAATGGTCCTTATGGTCCAGAGATGTGGAACAAGATATCATCCCAACCTGCAGGTGTGAGGAATCAAGTAGCCATAACTTTCCTCTTTTTTTATATGTTTAGTTAACATTTCCTTTATATCTGTCTAGGGAGCTTGGGATTGGGATTGTAGCTTATAGTCCTCTAGGAAGAGGTTTCTTTGCATCAGGACCAAAGCTCGTTGATAATCTGGAGCAAGGTGACTATCGAAAGGCAAGTACATGATTGATTTAGTTCTCTGTTCTGTAAACTGTCACTGTACATCAAAATCTTTAGAAAACATTTTAACAATATCATCTGAGTATGTTCTGCTTGGTGCTATTTATTCTGTCACAGGGTCTACCGAGATTCCGGCAGGAGAATCTAGACCACAACAAGATTCTCTACGAGAAAGTACTAGCTATGGCGACAAAGAAAAGCTGCACTCCCGCACAACTAGCATTGGCATGGATTCACCACCAAGGAGATGATGTTTGTCCCATTCCTGGAACTTCCAAAATCCAAAACCTGAACCAAAACATTGGAGCTTTGTCTGTAAAGCTCTCTCCTGAAGAGATGGCTGAGCTTGAAGCCATTGCCCAACCGGATTTTGTGAAAGGGGAACGATATGACAACAACATGATTACTTACAAGGACTCTGAGACTCCACCATTATCTTCTTGGAAATCAGCATAAAACACATGTTTGGTAACTAGTTTGAGAGTTGGCTAAGTTATGGTCTTATTGTGCTTACGGTTTGTGAGTGTGGTTGAATAAATTTAGGTCTATGAGTCCTATAAGTTTGCAATAAAAGAAAAACCCAATGCATTAAAGAGAATAAGTTTGTGAACAAAGTGATAAGGTCCTTAAATGAAAAACTTTGTGGAAAAAATATAACGAGTTTGTTTAGCTCGCAAGCAAATGTCACATGAATTATGTAAAAATCTTCTAAATCGCCCATAGATGGGTAAGATAGAAAGTCAAAACCACCACGCCTTCTTTCTCCTCTGTAAGCACCTCTTCGACCTCTTTATGTTAGACATCTTCCTCTGGTTCCTCTGTTCGATCCACATCCATTACAAGACTTCAAATCCTTATCTCCCTCCAATCAGATAAGTCAGTATCCTGAAAAACATTGTTAGGCTCTTCCTCATAAATTTTTTTTATTAACAAGAGGTTTTGGAGCCTTTAGACCGTACATCCTTTGGGGCCAGCGCTAATGTTAAATCTTTGGTGGCCACCAGCGCTAATGTTAAATCTTTGGTGGCCAATACACCTAGAACCCAGCATCCCCACCTAGGAGAGGTACCGTTAAACCAAGGCGATTTGGTTCTCTTTCTCATATTTGCCATAATCCGAATTGTTCTTCACAAGAAGTGTTGGAATATTATTCAAATTTAGGTCACATTTATTGCAGTGGCTATTATTAACTTGGTTAATCATGACACCATTATCACCATTTAATTTTAGGATTTACGTTTCAGTTATGATTTGTCTTTTCATTTTCAGGCTTTATATGTCAAGTACTTTGATATTTTTTCTTATAGATTAATGAAAGTATTATCTTCAGTTTATATGTTTTCTCTTCCAAGTGATTCATTGATCACAATGTTACAACAAAACTTTGTTCTCTAATTTTGTTTCCAACAAAAATAAGCTGCTCCTGCTTGAACATTCGGAGTAGGCAACAAAGTTGGAGAAGGAGACATCGTGCCAGGACATCCAACAGCTGGAATGCGAACATCATTATACATCACATACAAGTGATGTTATTTTTGTAGAATCTGAGAATAGACATTAGCAAGATATAATTTGTGCATGCATCTCACTGCGTTTAGGTTATCATTGCAGAACGTGAGCCCGTTTTGGTTAACCTGAGTCTTATGCTACATTATGTACCAACCAATCAGACTAATTGTAGTCCCAGGTAATATGTTATTTTAGTTCATCTTCCTTGATTCTAAGTTTATTCTATTTTCTACTCCAAATAGATATTGAGTAAAATAGGTTAGGTTAGGTTACTTTCTTGCTACGCTCGTTGACTAACTAGAAGAAAGAGAATGAATAGACAGGATAACTAGTTCCCGTTGGTTGACAACAGCTCCCTTTTCCTTTAGCTTACCAGTTATACCTAATGTGGCGCGGTCGACATTTTACTATAGGGCGAGCTATGTTAGCCAACCCTTTCCTCAGCTGCAAGGTCTCTGCCAGAAGTTTCAACCCAAACTCAGGCAACTTAAGCACCGGCTCAATCACCATCTTCAAACCGTCAAAAGCCTTTTGACAAGCTTCAGACTAGTTCTAACCCCGATCCATCACCAGAGTCAATTCGTACACTTCTATAGTTAGACTCATGAATCTATAAACTGAAGATAGGAAAAAACTTGTTCCAAATTTGAAATTAAAAAAAAACCTCTAGCTCAAAAAAAAAATTCTCTATTTTTATAGTAAAAAATAGAGTTTTATTGAAAATATTTTTTCTTTAAATATAGAGTTTTAGAGTGATATTTACACGATTGGAGGTGCTCTTATATAGTTCCTTACAAGATGACTTGCATCTCAAGTAAGCGTGATTTGTTATTAATATTAATGTAATTTATAAATCTATTACTCTTGAATAAAAACTCAATTCAATTAGTGGTTTGGATTATTTTAAGCAGCAAATTTTATATTGTGTGTGTTTGTGTGTGTTTTTATAGAATTTTCTTGGAGAGATCCAAATTTTAAAATTCCAAACGATAAAAAGAAAATATTTTGGAAGTTTAAGGATTAGTGTTGACAAAAAAGTGCTGATATGAAATCATCAATGACGTCAAAAGTTAAATAATTCATATTCCTCTAAATCATTACAACTAAAAAAATAATTAAAATTCACCGATCATGACTATATTTTCTTTTGTCTTTGCTTTTTCTTTATTTTGATTAATAAAAGAAACTATAGTAAAGTCTCATTAATGGTGAGGTTAGGATCATTGCTTCTCTTCCACTCCTATAAATACCACTTGATTTGCTTCCAAATCATTCACAATCCATTATTGATCTTAGAGATTTGATTTTAACAATGGCAGAGGAAGCTTGCAGAGTACGCAGGATTAAGTTAGGAAGCCAAGGCCTTGAGGTTTCAGCTCAGGGACTTGGTTGCATGGGTCTCTCTGCCTTTTACAGCGCACCGGCACCTGAGACTAACGCAGTCTCTCTTCTCCGTCACGCCGTTAGCGTCGGTGTCACATTCCTTGATACTTCTGATATCTATGGCCCTGAGACAAATGAGGTGCTCTTGGGAAAGGTAACAACTTTAGTAACTAATCCTGGATTTGATACTGAAATTAGGGTTAGTTTCATACCAATCACTGAGCTTTTACATTTAATGGCAGGCTTTGAAAGATGGGTTGAGAGAGAAGGTGGAATTAGCGACAAAATTTGGGATTCTTGCTTCAGAAGATGGAAAGTTTAGTTACAGGGGAGATCCAGAGTATGTGAGGTCTGCTTGTGAAGCAAGCTTAAGACGTCTTGGTGTGAACTCTATTGATCTTTATTACCAGCATCGAATTGATACTAATATACCTATCGAAATCACGGTATATAAGACTTCTTGGTTTGTAGCTAATTCAATTTGTGTTCAACACTGATGAAATATGCATGTAATGCTCTGGTTCCTGTGCTAACTATTGTTTGGTTGAATCTACTTTCAAAGATGGGAGAGCTAAAGAAGCTTGTGGAAGAAGGTAAAGTGAAGTATATCGGTTTGTCTGAAGCTTCAGCTTCAACTATCAGAAGAGCACATGCTGTTCACCCGATTACCGCTGTGCAGATCGAATGGTCCTTATGGTCGAGAGATGTGGAACGTGATATCATTCCTACTTGCAGGTCTGGGGAATCAGAAACAGCCATAACTGTCCTAATTCGTTTACATGTTTTATTCACATACACTTTATATATATCTATCCAGGGAGCTTGGGATTGGGATTGTAGCTTATAGTCCTCTAGGAAGAGGCTTTTTAGCATCAGGACCAAAGCTTGTTGAGAATCTGGAGCAAGATGATTTTAGAAAGGCAAGTACATGATTGATTTTAGAGCACAATTCAGGATTTGAAAGCCTAACTTGTTTAGATAATCATTTGACTATGTTCTGATTGGTGCTATTGCTTCTGTTACAGAGTCTTCCGAGATTCCAACAGGAAAATCTAGACCACAACAAGATTCTATACGAGAAAGTGTTAGCTATGGCGACAAGGAAAAACTGCACTCCGGCACAACTGGCTCTGGCATGGGTTCACCACCAAGGAGGTGATGTTTGTCCCATTCCTGGCACCTCTAAGATCCAAAACCTGAACCAAAACATTGGAGCTTTCTCTGTAAGCTCTCTCCTGAAGATATGACTGAGCTTGAAGCCATTGCAAACCCGGATTTCGTGAAGGGAGAACGATATGACAACAACTTAGGTACTTACAAGGACTCTGAGACTCCACCATTATCTTCATGGAAATCAACATAAAAAACATGTTTGCTAAACTTGTTTGAGCGTTGGCCATTGTGGAGAAGGTTTGTGTGTCTGTGTGAAATAAGTTTCGGTATATGAGTCTGCAAGTGTGCAATAAGAAAGTGCCAATGCCTTGGAGAGAATAAGTTTGTGTAACAGACTGATGCTTTGTCTGTAGTTTACTTGTCTTGCAATGTAAGAAATGGATTATGGTTGGTTTAACCCGTTGACCGGTAGTCAATATAAATCTTGTTTAGACCGAAACCAATTTAATCGGTTACTGAAATAAAATGTCGGTTTAAATAAACCAACTTTTAAACCGTAAATTATACATATTCAGAATTGAGTTGAACAAATTATTATAGTACAATCATAATTAGGTTTATAATTTGATTTTAGATCAGGGTTTTCGATTTTATGATAACTTAAATTATATTAAAACCGAATATAATTTTGTAGTTATTACTCATACGGTAACTAATTCATACGAAATATATAATTTCTTTTTGTCAATAATTAGAATAACAAAAGAGTGATCCATAATCAAAAATCTTTCTCAAATTCTTACCAATATCATGTGGAACAAATACGATTCTCTGATATCATATTCATATGAGGAAGACGATCTTTACGAAATATATGGATTTTTTATTTTATTTTTATTATTTCTTTTGTTTGTCAACAATTGGATCGACTATCAATAGCCAAAATCCACACTCTATTTAATTTTTTTTTCTTCCACTTGTAACGGAGAAAAAATCGAACCCAAATACCTAAGGATTTGTAAAGAGAACACTACAACTGATTCATTTCTCATCGAAATTTTTTTTTAAATGTTTTAGTTAGGTAATCAAAATTTATAATTACAAAAGAAAAGAGAAATCTAGAGATATCTTTCTATAATACTTTTTAAGAATAAATAATTAATAGTAAATTTTGGATAAAATTTTGAAACAAAACTAAAATTTCCCAAAAGTAACCAAAACATTACTTTTGTTCCAGTTTCTGAAAATTAAATCTAATCGAAATCTACTTTAACTTGGCACATGATTAACCAAAAATTGAATTGAATCTAACTGGAATAAAGACGATGAACCAATACCGATCAGTATTGTTCCTCCTGATGGTTGGTCAAATGAATTGCTGGAAACTTGTTCAGTTCATCTGATCGACAGACACAACATTCATTATGACAATATTGGCCCTGAAATCTCTCCAAAAATTTTAAGAAAATCTCTTGAAAGACCCAGTAGGTCGTGGTCAGTTTGTGGCTCTATAGCTGCAGTCAGAAACTTATCTGTAGTGGAAGGTAGTTCAGGTGCTTGTAGTTCGTTAAATGAACAATTATATGGAAATGTCAGTAGCACTGAGGACATGGACGCAGAACTTGCTCAAACCCCGTCAACTCTATATCAGGAAGAAGTTGATGGTGAAGATGAGATTTTCTTTTCTGACATAGATGCAATGGTATAACGTGATTAACCTTTACACAAACATGTCACGGTTTATCCCTTAATGTGTTTTCAAATCTCTCACTGCACATGAAATTATCTCCAGATTCGCAGATTAAATCTACTCTCAGATGATTCAGATTCATGCAGGGAAGGTATTCATATGATTAACTAATTCACTTTGTTGCATCCACAAGGATTGTAAAGAACAGTTATGTCTTTCTCAAACTATAATTCCCCAGTTTTGGTTTGCTTTGTGATACCTAGAATGGAACAAGTCTAACCACCCAAGACCTGCATTACTTGGATTGGAACAATGCACAAGACTCTCAATGCGAAGAGCACTTGTGTCTCAAGGGGCACTTGCCATCTTTCATTGCCGTGATTCAAAGCATTTTGTTAGAAAACGCGAGGTATGTGAAAACAAATCATTTTCTACAGTCTTGAAGTTTCCATGTCGTATTGAAGCCTCTTAAATAACATGCTGCAAGATCATTTACATGTCATAGGTAATTATTGGGAGATCATCTGATGGCTTGAATGTTGACATTGACTTAAGTAAATATGGATATGGAAGCAAGATATCTCGGCGTCAGGTGGTCCTCTTTCTTTTTCCCAAAGTTCTTAATTACCACTTTGCTAAGTAGTTGCTATTTGCTCAACTTTTCTTTCTCCATATCTTCCAAGGCATTGGTGAAGCTAGAGAACTATGGATCATTTACTCTAAAGAACTTAGGAAAACGACAGATCCTTGTAAATGGAGAAAAACTCAATACAGAACAGACAGTAAACCTCACATCGTGTAGTTCAATCGAGGTAAGCAAGATCTTCTGCTTTGTACAATGGCGTTTATGCATCTTTCCTATAACTAAAGAACTTCCAAAATTTGCAGGTTAGAGGAATAACGTTTGTGTTCAAGAGTAACAAAGAAGCAGTGAAACACTTATTGAAGAACAACGCACGGAGAAAGAGCGAGGTCGACACCAAATTCAGATGGTGCGAATAGATTCTGTTAATAAGTTTTTCTTCACCACTCTTTGTATAGTCTAATATTGTTTATTGTAATGAAAATGACTAGAACTCAAGTCACTGGAATATCAATTATTAGAGTGTTTCGGTTTTATTTGAGATTGTATTGGTTCATTATTAATTCTCTCTGGTTTAGTGAACCAGTTATCTCTGTTTTATTTCTTTTATACAGAGAAATTGTAAAACAAAATTATTAACCGAGATGTTCTGGTTTACAGGGAAAAGTGGAAACCTGTATCATGTATGCTTATATATACATTAATTTGGAAGTTTTGACATTTGGAAATTTTGGAATTTTGGAAGTTATGAATATTAAGTGAAGGAAAATAGGAAAATTTACATTTAGTCATTTAGAAATATTAACTAGAAAAAATATAAAATTTACAATTTATGCTACTTCGTTGATTGTCATGCAATCACACATATGTGCACACATGGATGTATATGTTTAAATAAAATTCTGAAATTTTTGATATTTAGGTAATCTTTTTTACGTACGGCTATTTAATAATTTAATTTTTCTGCTTAGTTGATACTTGATAGTCGAGACATCATGTATGCTTATATATTTGTTGTGTATAATTCTTTACATTTTCAAGATCTCAGATTCACAAAAGACAGAATTTCTAAAAGATTGTATATTTTTAATCTATTTAAAAACATATTTTGATAAATTTTGGTTAGTCTTATTCGGGTTCTCATCTAACTAGTTTAAACTCGGTTATTAAAGTATCAACATTTTCATTCCATTTGAATAATTTTATATTTTGATTTGGATGTGGTTTTGAGAACACCGATTGGGGTTCTATAATTTTTTCTCAATTTGGGAATAAAGTTTCAAGAAGTTTGTTTTTCTTGACTAGGTCCGTCGAGTTACCTCGTCAATGGTTCAAATCCAATAGTAGATATAACTTATTAGACCTCATGATTTATGGTGTCTAATAAATTTTTGTAACCAGCTTTTTTTTCTTTTAATGTTTTTCTCGTTTTTCGATCCTTTTTATGAGAGCCTTGACTCGTGTCCGACTCGTCTGAGAGCTAGATTTGCCTCAATTGTTTGTCTCTTGCCTTCAGTTTTTTTCAAGTTAGCTTCTGTTAGCAAGAAAGCCAACTTTCAGGTCAAGAGAACATACCTCGCCTAATAGACTGGATGAGGTGTTTTGGTAATTACTCTTGATTTCATTTAGAATAGCCTTACATTTACACCGGTAGAAAAATGCACGCAATATATGTTCTCTGTGGTAAAACTTTATTCACTATGTAATAATCGGTTTAATAAAACGCGGTAAATTTCTGTTGGTTTAATTAAGCGACCGACCTATTGGCTTTCTTTTCTTTCTTTTTTCTCTGTTTGTTCATAAGAGAGCGCTCTGTGTGAGAAAAATCCATGGCGGAAGAAGCTTGCAGAGTGAGGAGGATGAAGCTGGGAAGCCAAGGTCTTGAGGTATCGGCCCAAGGCTTTGGTTGCGCTCACTATGGTCCTTCCAAGCCGGAAGCTGACGACATTTCTCTCCTCCACCACGCTATTGTCTCCGGCGTTACTTTCCTTGACACGGCCGACTCTTACGGTCCTCACACCAATGAGTTGATCCTCGCCAAGGTTCGAATTCGATCACTCCCAATCTCCTTTTTTCTAATGGAGGAGCTTTGAGAGATTGTTAGCAATGTTAGGGGATTTTGTGTCTCATTTGGGCGATTTAAGACTGACAACTTCGAGGCATATGAACATTTAAACCAAAAAAAAAAAAACTTCGAGGCGGTAATTAGTATCAGTTCTTTGAATTTCATATTTATAAAATCTAGGAATGATTCCATTGCTGAACTCTAACTAGGCTCTCAAGGATGGGATGAGGGAGAAAGTGGAGCTTGCCACCAAATTTGGATTCAAGTTTGTAGAGGGAAAAAGAGAGGTGAGAGGAGATCCTGCGTACGTGAGAGCTGCGTGTGAGGCAAGTTTAAAGCGGCTGGATGTTGATTACATTGATCTTTATTATCAGCAACGGATCGATAATCGTGTTCCAATTGAAATAACTGTAAGTCTCCTCCATTTCTATGGTTCAAAGTTTCCATCTTAGTTAGTCTTTGAATAGGGGAATGATTGAACTTTTAATAGGTTCTAACTTCTAAGTAAATAGATTGAGTTATTTTCTTTTGCCACTTTTGCCTGAACTTAAATGAACAAGTATTCAAACAGTTTCTTTGTCTGCAAATTCCAAGATGGGAGAACTGAAGAAGCTAGTGGAAGAAGGTAAAATAAAGTATATTGGATTGTCTGAAGCTTCAGCGTCAACTATCAGAAGAGCTCATGCTGCTCACCCTATAACTGCTGTGCAGCTAGAATGGTCCTTATGGTCGAGAGATGTGGAAGAAGATATCATTCCTACCTGCAGGTGTGAGGAATCAGAATCAGCCATGATTTTCCACTTCGTGTACATGTTTTAGTTCATATCTCCTTTATATTTCATCAGGGAACTTGGTATTGGGATTGTTGCTTACAGCCCTCTAGGACGAGGTTTCTTTGCATCTGGTCCCAAGCTTGTTGAGAAGATCGGCAATGATGACTTCAGAAAGGCAACTGCTACTTTTTGCATTCAAAACCTCAGGTAATCTATGGATATAGTTCGCTCATTTGTGTTTCTTTATTGCAGACTTTACCAAGATTCCAACAAGAAAATTTAGACCACAACAAGGTTCTCTATGAGAAGGTTTGTGCAGTGTCAGAGAAGAAACGATGCACTCCCGCACAACTAGCCCTCGCATGGGTATACCACCAGGGAGATGATGTTTGCCCCCTTCCAGGGACTAGTAAGATCGAAAACCTCAACCAGAACATTGGAGCTTTATCAGTGAAACTCACCCCTGAAGAGATGGCTGAGCTCGATATCATTGGCCAACCAGATTCTGTGAAAGGAGAAAGATACATGGCCACGATGTCCACCTTCAAAAACTCGGACACTCCACAGTTGTGTTCGTGGAAAGCCACTTAGAACTGCCTGAGAATTTCTTTGGCAAAACCGCAGCAATAATATGTTAAAGAGTTTGTGTTGTGTGCTCGGAATGTAGAGACTATGCACAGCAGCTTGCCAAGTATCACAGGGGATAAATTATGTTCACTGGTACAGAGTTACCCATCTTATATAGTGTCATCAATAGGCTATAAGCATTACATTAACCTTTAAAACCATTGACGGATAGTCGAAATGATATTTGTCTTAATTGATTCGTCATATGCCAGCTGAACTGGAAATTTGGTAAAATATGAAAAGCCTTTTAGAGAACAAACCTTACAAGATGTGTTCTTGATACAAACATGAAATAACTCTCTCATCTAAAAACCTTATTAGAAGCAACTAACCTATACAGCCAACTTGTATCTGTGCAACGAATTCATATCTTGGATTGACCGCCAGAACAATTTGGCACCGGAAAATAATCAGTTTTGGAGAATGAAAGGATTTACAAAAGGGTTTTTGGCTAGCCTGCAGTTCAGTGTTAATATTAGCCGATAGCACAAAGGGTTCCCAAAAGATCCCATCTTTTTCAACCTTGTGCTTTCTATCCCCCAGAGTGTTTAGCAGTTGACAAACCAATCATCTTTCAGGTCGGGGTCACCTCGAACAACTGCCATTTACCAGTCTATTGTGCTATTTCCTTTAGCATTGGTCAAAATCCAGTCTCCTCTCCGTCATTGTCTTGGTTCCTGCTTCAAATGGATGCTCGAAGGAATGATATAGGATCTCGGCTGAGAAAGATACAAACATTCAATTTTAGCATTAAACGTGGAGTGAACCAAAAGATACAGTAAGGTTTTCCATAATTCACCCAGATCTAAAGATTCGTTCTTGTACAAGATTCTCATAGAATATCAGATGTCAACTTTTAAGGGTGTAATTATTTTAATTCATGAAATAAAGGCAGATTTGGTAGGAGAAACTGAATTTTTCATCCACTTAATATTCAGGAACATCTTTTCTTTTATCCAAATCACGTTCAGAGAAAATGCAAGATTGGTTACCTGTGTTGTACTCGCCATGAAATTGCTTGCAAGATCATTGTTAATTGAAACAGGCAGTGGAGGCATACGGCTGATGATACCAGGCATCTGCTTCATGCTGCAGCAATAACAAGTACGTGTTTAGTCAATCAAGATTTTACAAACGAGAAAGACAATGACAACAGGGTAATGGTATCATCAGTGATTCAATGTGCTACTGGATCCACATACTCATTCAAGATGGCACTGATGTTATTTCTTGCCATATAAAACAGACTGATGTTATCCTGTGGCTGTATGCAGAAAATATGATGTCAGGATGGGAATCACATTGCGAAAGGACGACATATATCCCGACCAAACAAAAATTTGCTTCGAATAAACACTATGTGAAACATATGATCTAAGATCTGTTATAATCAATTTTGTGCTCATGCTTATCTTTTTCTACCAACTAGCATTTGGATTAGATTCACCCACGTAGGATTGTAAAAAAAAAAATACAAATCAAATACCTTGCATACAGAAAGGTTTGAAGAAATTTGACTGAAAGCTTGAGCATTCTGCCGTAGACGCTCCATAACACCATCAGTTAAACCTAAGAAATTAAGAGTTTGGAAATAATATGAAATCTACAAGTGTAACAGGTGAGGAAAAGGTATCTGGATAACAACATTACTTTTTGCTTTAAAGATAGCACAAATAAAGAGATGAGACGGAAATTTAGTGAAATCAGAAACCACAAAGGGCCTAGTATATCTGATTGAGATTCAAGACAAGATGCAGCTTTTGTTTCTGAAAGAGTGTTTCAGAAGAAGATGATGAGGCTGGAAATAATGTGACACAAATAGTACTAACCTTCAAAAGGCATGCGTGGACTCTGACATAAATGGCTCATGGCATATGTAGCACTTTGTTGTGGCACGGTAGAGAACATATTCAATTTTGGAGGTAAATCCACCACCTTTATCAAGCAGAATTCAGTTACTTGTATGTCGCGTATCTCAAGAAAAACAAGTTTAGCCATTTGAAGTTAATCTATTTGCATCTACCCTCAATCTATTTATTTAGTTACAAAGGAAGGTATAGCCTAGGGTTCAGTTAAGCACACATACCCTTTTATAGCTAATCTTTGTGCTGGCACTATGTTCTTCCCCTTTTCTTCGCTTTTGCTGTTAAACATTAGCCAACAAAAATTTAAAGATCATAGATTTAAGTAGTTAAAAGATAAAGTAATAGCAATCGAACAGTTAATTATAAAATTTTGAAAGGGGGTAACGTTGAAACTTTATGTTTGAACGAGGCATGAATCTGCTTGTACAACTCAAGTAATAAAATATCTATCCATTTCTTCAGCCTAGCTCTATAGAAGAAATATGACAGGGTAAAGACAGTAAGGACAAGCAATAAGATTATACTCAACAGTATAGCTCGTTAAACTTATCTTTCCATTTATTATGCAAACCTAACTCTGCATTGTAGGCCATACAGCATACACTATAACCACTGTCCAATCATTTCTTCATAACACCAGAGGGCCATATGAAGATATTTTTCATGAAAGGTATCATGTCAAAATAAAGGTAACACAGAAATCAAATCAAGCTTTTAGGGTCATATCAAGCTCCAACATGACTCCAGAGCTGACAGGATGCCAGATCTATCGTCAGCAATTTGCTATTTCTCTCCTTGCACAATCTTAACCATAATTTATACAACCTTTATGAAATGATAGCGTGTCTTTTTATTAATGGAACAATAGAACTTTAAGCCTACCTAATAGCCAAAAAAGATATAATAGAACTTTTCCCATAGGACTTTAACTTTAACAAAACGTACACCAAAAGTAGCTTCACCATGTTGGTTCCCTTATACTTTGCATACGCTATAATAGTTATAAACTTATAGAAAAATCTCTCTGACCACTAATTTTAAGGCAACCTGCTCAACCGTTCATTTACAAGCCAAATTACCAAAAACACAAGAATAACAACAAGTATGCAAGCCACTCACTGAAACTGGATTACAAGTCATTAGGAGCTTACCGTCATCCATTTACACCTCATTGCTACATCCCGTACACTTTTATCTGGTAGAGTTGCTGCAATCTTTACATATTTGGTAACTTGTGGTTCATCTTTAAATCTACAAAAGGCAAGACAAGGCTTTCAAGCAAGCAAAAGAATAAACAAATAAACAATCTAGAAACAACATAAAACAACGAAAGGTAAAACTACCATTGATATACAAAAGAAAACCAGGAGTACAAAGCTGATATGACTACACAAAAAAAAAATAGGCTTATCATTCATACTACAACAGTTAATGAGAAACGCAAAGGCAAAACCTTTTCATTTACATCTACATCCTTAAATTCTCCGACATATAAAAGTATAATATTTTTCTACTTGTACAATGTATGGTAACCAAGAAGTAACCAAAATTAAAGAGAATAAACAACACTGGAGAATAACAGGAGAGTGCGAAACAAAAAAGCACTTACTTTGAAAGCCCGTTCTCCAATATATACTGTTCATCAACAGACCAATCAACAGCCAAAGCAGCTTCATGCTTGAGTCCAGTCATGGAAGACGGAGAATTTACAGTAAGATGAAATCCAGAGGAAGCATTCATGCTCGAATTCGCCGAAAAGACTAAACTAGTCGTGCTAGTACTCGGTACACAGTAATTATCCATCGGAATCATTATCCGAGGAACTGTTCACAGCCAGTAATTTGATCTACGAAGAAACCACGCCAAATTTATATTCGATTTAGGATTTTTGCCTTTAAAACCCGACAGAACCTAAAAGAGCACGAATTGAGCTAAACCCACCTCTGATTTGTAAAGGAGTATGCTTCTCCGGAGCTAGAGATGATCTCGATACAAAACCCTAAACCTCAAAAATTGATACAACAAGTAGAGATGCAATCGTGAAGCCAGAAACTTTAAGAGATCGAAGTATAAAAACAAGGCTGAATAAGATCAAAAGGGCGAGATTCGATTCGTAAAGAGTGTCAGCAAGCGAGATGCGAAGTCGGAATTACAGAAGAAGAAGAACAGGAGAGAGAGAAAAATGGTGGCTTTGTTTGGTTATTCTCTATTAGAAGAAACACTTTTTATTCCATTGTGCGTAGCCTTCGGCATTCGGTTCTTCAGTTTCTTTCGGTTTGATTTTTTGAATTTTTGGTTCAGAAAATATGTAATCAATAATTATTTATTAAATTTTGGTTTGGTTTGGTTCTGATTCTGGTTTTTTCAGTTCTAAAAATATAATAACTAATGAGTACATGTTAAAATTTGGTTCAGTTTCGGTTCGATTCCAATTTTGAAAAGAAACCGAATAAGTCTCAAAATAATATTGGTTTGCTTTCAAATAAAACATTTTAAAAAAAATAACTGTAAGTAACCAAATACCCAAAAAAATATTAGTTATAACTAAAAGTAATTAAAGTATTTTAGTACTAAATAGTTTCAGTTCTTATTTGGTAACTTTTGATTCTCGAAAACCGAACCGAACCGAGAATCAAAGTTACCTAAAAATGGAAACTGAACGATTCTTTTTAGAAATTAAAACCGAATCAAACCGAGAACCAAAATTACCTAAAAGTTGGAGTCGAAAAAGAACCGAAATCAAATCTAACTAAAATTTTCAAATCAGTTTAGTTTAGTTTTTTAATTCTAGTTATTATGCCGAGACCTAATTGTAAGTATTGCTTTAGTTTTGTCCACTCTTTGAAGAAAGAAAGTTTGTTCGTGAATAAATTATTAATCTTAACATAATTTGTGAAGAACACAGTCACACACACTTTGGGAAAACTTTTATCTAAAGTATATATTTTTAGATATTACAACAATGTATTAAAGATGAGTGAGTATCCATTTTCTTTCTTTATTTCTTCTTTGACACAAAAGATGAGTATCCATTCCTTAGTATGACATGTTGTATTATTTTTGTTTTGTTTTCTCCATGTGTTGTGAGTTATGACGTCATATTGTTGTGTTGGTGTACAGACTTTTTTACCTGAAAACGACTGAGTTTTGAGTTTAAAGGCACCAATAAAACACTACATTAAATGCTGTTTACCGTTCAATTAGAAACATTTTACTGTAACTAATCACAACAGTTAGTGTAGTAAAACAAAGCATAAAATATTCATGTCACGAAATAATTAGACTAAAATTATATAAAGAGGGAATAATGCGGCAACTCTTCTATTATTCATTATGTAGGTACATCCATAAATGAAAAAAGTAAAACAAAAACATTATGCAAATATTTCTTTTTTTTTAAATAATAATTGCGAGCTAACAAATTTGATTGCTATTGGATCTCCCAGTCTTTAAATGGCAAATCATATTTGTTAGCTCGTTATGTTTAGGCTTTTCGAGAAATTATATTCATGTAAACATAGGTTTGATCCATAGTATAAAATTCACCTCTAAAATTCTTTTTTTTTTAAGTTACCATAATGTAATGGGTGGAAATCAAATTCGCCAAGTCAGCTGAATCATCTTAACCACTAGATTAAGAATCGACAAAAAAAAACACAGTATTGTAAGTTAACATATCAAATTAACTAAATACAATTATTCCACCTCATTTCTATATTTTTTTATTGATAATAATTGGATTGACAAAACTTATATGGTCTTAGAAGCTTTAAACTTTGTTATACTAACAAGGATAATTAGTTAGGCTTTTAAGTATCCTTTTCACTGCTACCTCAGCTTGATTTCTTTCGCTCTGCTTGTTGTTTGTGTTTATTTGGTGTAATCCTTGTTGAAAAAAGTCTATATGACTTTTAACGAAGACGACAATGATACACGTTGTGGTTTGACTCTTATACCCTTCATCGTTTAAGAAGCCTAAATTCAATTACTTTGAGTCAGCAAAATCTGGATCTCATCCCTCACTCTTTCCAATTGTCACTCTATGTGGATTCCGAGCAGAAGAAGATGATAGCTGTGATTGGATTGCTTCTGGGTTTTCTAGTTTCAGCATTGTTCTTAATCCAAGGAAAGCGAAGAAGATCAAACGGCGACGTGGAGAGGAAGCGATCTAGTGGTAATGAGCCCGTAGAAGTCGTAAGACCTAGAAGTTACGGCAAGAGTGAAGTCGCATTACACAACAAAAGGAATGATTGTTGGATCATAATCAAAGATAAAGTTTATGATGTTACTTCTTATGTTGAAGAACATCCTGGTGGTGACGCCATTCTAGATCATGCTGGTGATGATTCTACTCAAGGCTTTTTCGGACCACAACACGCCACTCGTGTTTTCGATATGATTGAAGATTTTTACATCGGAGAACTTCACAAGTAATGAAATCATGTTTTTGTTTCTCTTCCGATTGAAGAAGATTTGAGATTGCACAAAACTTGTGTCTTGCTAATGTAACTCTTTGTAGATCTTTCATTGTAATGCTAAAGTTTCCTCCTTTTCTGTCAAATTTTCATCGCAAATCTCGTGTTTCAACTTCTGAATCTGCGAAGATGCAATTGAGCTTAAACTAAGCTCTGTTTCAAGTATTCTAAATAGAGGTTACTCCAATTGAATTTCCTGAGGAATCAATAGGACCATACGAACATTTAACTATTTGACTGTGATGATGAAACGAAATTTCAAACAAAAAGATAGTAAAGATATAGAATTCGAGTTCCATCTGATGTAGCCTTAATCCCAAAAACAGAGGGATGTATATCAGTTAAACCACACAAACTACCAACGTTCATATGATGAAGGTCGGCCTCCAGCTCGGCTAGGACGGTCATAAGGACCTGGTCTGCTTCTATAGGCTCTTCCCTCATCACGTATCGGTCCCATAGTTCCATACCTGTCACCTGCATCCCTTGTGTATCGATCCCTGTACCTATCACTTGCATCCCTTGCGTATCTATCTCTGTCAAAGCTTCTCTCCCTACCACGATACTCATTCTCAAGATGATGTTCACGCATACCATATCTATCACCCACCAAACGGGCTCCATATCTACATTGTTAATGCATCTCAAAGTTATTTACGATTCCAAAACCAATATATGTTGGAACCATTTACTTAGACCTAAGATAAGAGCAACAAACCTCTCCATTGGATAGTGATCACGAGTGTCATACTTGTCACCACCCTCAAAGCGGTCCCTATAGCTATATCTTCCACCATCAGGGACACGATGTCCATCCATGTAGTGGTCAAAGTCACGTTCCAGCTCACGATCACCATAACGATCTCGGTGCCCATCAAATTCTCCAATCCTAGAGCGCATTGGGAGCGCATCCCTGAACCGTCCTCGATCATCACCAGCTGATGGGCATTCTCGAGCCCAATGACCAAGGCGTCCGCACTTGAAGCACTCATCCTCAGTTCCTTTTCCATAGCTTCCCTTCTCCCGGGATGAATAGCCTCCACCCTTATGAGATGGGTCTACATCATCTCCACCAACTTTGGCTCAGCCTTGTTCACCGAGATGACCTTATCACCCAACTCCCTCCCATGCATGTGCTTAATTGCATCATCAGCTCCTCGGCGATCAGAGACTGTGATAAACCCAAAGCCATGTGGGCGGCCGGTATCTTTCCCTACCATAATCTACAATTACACACGAGGCAAATAATGTTATGAATAAATGCATAGAAAGACAGCAACAATATACATTACTTGGAACAAGATGTCAGATTAGATCTAAGAAATAAGCAGGACATATTACATATCTATCTCTTATATAGCGAGTCCTAGAAGTGTGGCAAAATCAGAACATTCACAAGCAAACAGAAGACATCAAGATTGAGAAACTTCCGCTGTATAAGAACATTGATATACTTTCAAATACCAAAAAGTTTCCTTCATTTGAAGTACTGAGAATCACACAACACAAAATCAAATCACATTTGCATACTTGTAGAAATACTAAACCAGAAGGAGTCTCCCACACCAATCGTGCTTGGAGATTAGCCTCTAGCCACGATACTTTTAAACGTTGCAACTGACATGTTACCTCAGATCAGTTTTGCATTCTCTATTGTGCCCACCAAACGGGCCACAGCAAATGCTTGCTCTATACTACTTTCACTAAATAAGAAGACTAATATCCTGTTCAGACCAGCATCGACCAGAAACTTATCATCTTGGTGTCTAGATAAAAAAATCCAGAAATTCAAACTGATTTGTATTCCAAAACCCTTATTTCAACAAAACACAGAAACGTACTTAGGAATCTCTGATGTCAAACCAAAAGTAGTGCACTGATGCTAAGAAAAACGCCATAGCAAGCACATTCCACAGAGCGTGATCTGTATCAAAACTCTTGCATTTCCATGCATAGTGCTGTGACTACTGTCAAACATATGACCAAACCAAGAGAGAGCAAATTGCGAATTTCTTTCATAAGAAAGCTCTACTAACTCCTCCACTGCATCCATCAACAAGTCAAGAGACCTCACTATATGCGTGTCTTCTTCTACAAAACATATGATGGACGTTTGGGTTCATCGAAACAAAACAATTCTACAAGCTTAGAGATATCATTCACTGAACAAAAGTTCCAACAAGAGTCCCTGAGACTTCTGATCATCTGTTTGAATCAGTCAATGTATGCAGCACAAACGAAGTACGAGATTCTGTAATAAACCTGACACTCAGTGATTTTCCCGAAGCGATCAAAAGTATCCTCAAGTTGCCTCTCTATGACAACCCACGACAAACCTCCAATGAAGATTCGACTGTCAATCTTACCGCTGTTTTCTTTATCTTTCATCGTCAAAGTCTCACTGAATCCAAAAAGACAAAAGAAAACGAAAAAGCATAAAACATAGCCCATAAAATCGAACTCAAAAATAAATCTTTAAAGAACTCATGCGTTTCCGAACTTATCCATTCCGATAAAATAAGCGAAACTCTTAACTCTTAAACAAATACACAAAATACAACTTCGAATATACGAATCGGGTCCAGAAATTTTCTGAAAGGCGAAGTAAGAAAAAGGAAAACCTAGAAATTTAGCTTTGATAAACCCTAATTACTCACCGCTAATCCCAAAGGTATGAATTATCTGCGTTTTCGGTGATGGTGATGAGCAATGAAGTACAAAAATGAAAAACTTGGGGATTAACTTCATGTTAAATAAATTTGATATTCTGCGTCAATGAGCAAAAAACCCTTAGAAAAGTTATTTAATTACAAAACTAACCTATAAACCCTAAAACCCTCTTCTCTTTTAGCAAATCTCTCTCTTTCCGGTCTCTAAGCTGTCTTCTCCGAAGCTCGCGGTACAAAGTCTCCTCTTTTCTGTTCAATCTTACTCCAACTTTGGTCCTTTGCAATTGAAATTCGATTTCTAAATTCGGGGTTTTGTAGGTTTTAATCTCAGCAAAAAATGATAAAGAGACGATTTTACAAGCTTGAGCATGGTGATAAAGACAGTGGATCCGACTCCTCTTGCTTCTCTTCTGATTCTGATCCTGAGACTGAAGAATCAGAGGAATCTGAAGAAGAAGACTCTATTGCAGAAGTTTCTGAGGACGATAATTCAGGAGACGATGAATCCCCAGGTCTGCTTCTTCAATCGAGCTATTACGTCGTGATTATACTCGGTGAGAATGTTTGTTGATATTAGAAAGGTAAGTGATAATCTTTGCTTAATCTCTTCTATAGCTGTTGACGATGGCACTGATGTTGATGATGATGAGGATGATTATAACTCTGGTGGTGATGAGTATGGAGGCAGATTGGAGAAGATGTCGATGAGTTTTAATGCAGATTTAGAAGAACCACCGGAAGAGCAGGAAGAGAACTATATTCTAGGCTGTATGATTAAATGCAAATCGGTTTATAAATGCAGATATTGCCCAACCGTCGTTTGTTTGAATGAGACCACAATGCAAGCACATGTTTCATCAAAGGTAAATTAATTGGCTTTGAATTAGGATTTGAGTATTTAGTTTTTTGGAATTTAGAGGTAAATAATAAGCACGAGATTTGTGTTGAGCGTTAGCCTGTTGTCTTTGTATGACTCACTTTAGAAACATGCTCGTATGGAGAAATTACTGAAGGAAGGAAAGCTCAGAAACAATGACGAGGAAGTTGATGATCCTGAGACGCCATCTCAGGTGACATTAGAGAAAATACTTGCAAGTGTTTTCTTGTTCGGTCAATGACTTCTTAGCAAAAATCTTACATGTAGGAGAAGCAGTCAAAAGGAAACAGAAGATCACAAAGACAGGGTAAGAGATCACAAAAACCAGAAAAGGTAAAAGTAGCTTGCTCATTACCGTAACCTTGTGACCCTGGTTGATTTGTCACAAACCCTATCAATTCGCTTTTTGATATGAACATCCAGGATTTATTAACCAAAAGTGGAGAAAACAAAGAAGTTGATGATCCTGAGACGGCATCTCAGGTGACATTTAAGAAAATGCCAAGTGCTAACTAATGCTTTGTGTTTTTTCCTATGAGTCTTAACCAAAGTCTCAAAATCTAAATGTAGGAGAAACAGATACAAGGAAACAGCAAAGCACGAAGAGAGCAAAAAAGATTAAAAAAACAGGAGAAGGTAAAACTAGCCTGCTCATTACTGTACACTGATGGCCATGGTTGGTCTGCCAAAAACCTTATTGAATCGTTTTCTTAATATGTACGTCCAGGGTTCAACGACCAAACATGGAGAAAATGAAGAAGTTGACTATACAGAGACACCATTTCAGGTTTTTCTTTTTGACATTCTAGCAAATGCCGACAAATGTGTTTTTGTTCTATCAAAAGTCATAACCAACTTCTTGGAAAACTCTTATATCCAGGCGAAGGAGATAAAAGAAAACAGTAGAACACGAAGACAGCGTAGGAGAGCCCAAATGCCGCAAAAGGTAAAAGTAGCCAGCCTAAAACTGTAACCTTGTGACCATGGATGGTCTGTCGAAAACCTAATCAGTTCATTATTTCATATGAATATGTAGATTGTATCAATGAAACAAGGAGAAAACGAAGATGCACCACAAAAATCTAGAAAGAAAAGGCGTCAAAATATGGATTGAAACAAATGTAAATCCAGCAATATGATAGGCCAGAAAGATTCATCCGTTTTACTTGGAAATCAACGGATAAATGAAGAAACATAGGCTGAGAGTGGGTTGATTCCGTGCTTTATAAAATTAAAACTTTGTTTACAACCTATGGTGCTTGTTTTAACTATGATTTTGATTAATTTGGTTATACAAATTCTTGTGTTTCTGTTTTGTGCAAGTTTGAATTTGTCTACAAGTTGTATCCTTTGTCATCACGAACCATCTCCCTCTTACAGAGTGAAGATCTATAATATTTCAAGTGATCATGGAGGATTACAATTTGCTTCAGCAAGTGACCTCATGAACAATTAACTGTATATGGTACAGAAGCAGTATTTGTGCTTTTACTGATGTTGCAGAGACGAATGCTCTGCTAGGGCATTGTGCCATGAATATCTTGATTTCAAGGTACGAGCTCAAACCTTCTTATCTCAAGCAAAATCGACCATTGTGATTTGTGATGTTCTATGATCATTAAAACTTAAGTCTATAATAAAACTAGCTATCACTGTAACAAACTAACGAGATCTACTATGTGTAAGCAAAGAAAATGTAGTAAAATCTAAACATACATGTAATCAGAGAGGTTAGGAAACATAACTCAATAATTGCTTGAAGCATCCAAATCAAATACCAGATTACTTGAATTAAAACAAGTCTATTTTTCTAGATTATTTTGCTCCAATACCACCATTGATCTCTACCATTTCCCTCCAAAATCACTGTTAATTTCTCTTCCCTAGTCAGCACTCAGCACTTGTCTGCCTGAATCTTGAGAAAGTTGAAAGACATGAGTGAAAAAAGACAAAAACTTTATTATTTTCTTCCCATATTTTAATGTTGGTCTCCGCCATAAACTATTATTGATATACATATGTGTGTAAAACAGTTGAAGTGTGGGTAGATTTGTGCATAAAATAACATTAACCAATACATTGAAAATGGGAAAAAAGTGAGACAAGTGAGATTTGAATTAACTTCTCCCACTCCTCTTAAAGTAAGAAGAAGCATTGGATCCACGTGACATCTCCACTGTCATGTCCGTGAGTTTCTTCATCGATGCTCAGTTTGTTACAACTGATTTTCTGAGTTGTAAAACTCTTTCTCTTTGATTTGATTCTATGATCATGGTCTCTTCTTCTTCCTATATTGTCTTCTTGGTGTTTGCTTTTTACTTGATTTCCTCAGTGAGATCAAGTGATGTTGAAGCTCTGTTGAGTTTGAAATCATCTATTGATCTGTCAAACTCGATTCCATGGCAAGGAACAGATCTTTGCAACTGGGAAGGAGTTGAGAAATGTATGAATGGAAGAGTCTCAAAGCTTGTTCTTGAGAATTTCAACCTCACTGGCTCACTCAATGAACAGAGCTTGAACCAGTTGGATCAACTTAGAGTTCTTAGTTTCAAAGGAAACTCTCTCTTTGGATCAATTCCTAACCTTTCTGGTCTGGTCAACCTCAAAATTCTCTATCTCAATGATAACAATTTCTCGGGTGAGTTTCCTGAATCATTGACATCTCTCCACAGACTGAAAACCATTGTTCTTGCCGGAAATCGGTTTTCCGGTAAGATTCCGACCTCGTTGCTCCGTCTTTCCCACCTTTACACACTCTATCTTCAGGACAATCTCTTCTCTGGTTACATTCCTCCTCTCAATCAAGCAACTCTCAGATTCTTTAATGTCTCGAATAATCAACTCTCTGGACAAATCCCACCAACTGGAGTGTTAAATCAGTTCAATGAGTCGTCTTTTACAGGCAACGTTGCTCTTTGCGGCGAACAGATTCAAAACTTATGCAGAGAAAGAAATGAAACCGCAGCTGGAATTGCTTCAAATCCATCGATCCCTATAACCATAAAGCGGAGCAAAACAAAGCTCATTGTAATCATTGGAGGTAGCGTCAGTGGTGGAATTGTGATACTTTTGCTAGCATTGCTTCTCATATATCTGCTTACGAGTCGGCAGCGAGTCAAATCCAAGAGAGAAGAGAGGAGAAGCAAAGCTATTGCAGAGCCAGAAGGAGAAATGGCGACGGAAACAGAGGAATGTATCAGTGACAATAATAATAAAAGTTTTTCATGGGAGAGAGGAAGCGAAGAAGGATCAAAAGGGACTCTTGTTTTTCTGGGAAGAGACATAGCAGTGATGAGATACACCATGGATGATCTACTCAAAGCGTCAGCTGAAACATTGGGAAGAGGAACGTTAGGGAGCACTTACAAGGCTGTGATGGAGTCTGGGTTCATCGTCACTGTTAAGAGACTCAAAGACGCAGGGTTTCCTCGAATGGAGGAATTCAAGAGGCACATTGAGATCCTTGGTAGGCTCAATCATCCTAATCTGGTGCCTCTCAGAGCCTATTTCCAAGCTAAAGAAGAATGCTTGCTCGTCTACGATTACTTCCCCAATGGAAGCCTCTTCTCTCTTATCCGTGGTATGTATTTGCACACAGGCCTATTGATTTTTGGTTCTATCAAGCTTGATGTGTTTTATCTGTTTGTAGGAAGTAAGGTCTTTGGGAGTGGAAAGCCTCTTCACTGGACTTCATGTCTGAAAATAGCAGAGGACTTGGCCATGGGCCTGGTTTACATTCATCAGAATCCAGGCTTAGCGCACGGGAACTTGAAATCATCCAATGTTTTATTAGGTCCTGATTTTGAGTCTTGCCTCACAGACTACGGTCTCAGCGATCTCCATGATCCTGACTCAATTGAAAATACAAGTGCAGCCTCTCTCTTTTACAAAGCTCCTGAATGCAGAGACTTACGCAAGATGTCAACACAAGCTGCTGATGTCTATAGCTTTGGGGTCCTCCTTCTAGAGCTTCTAACAGGTAGAAGTTCATTCAAGGAACTTGTGCATAAATACGGTTCTGATATCCCCAGGTGGGTACGTGCGGTAAGAGAGGAAGAGACTGAATTAGGTGAAGAGCTGAATGCTTCTGAGGAGAAACTTCAGACTCTTCTAAGCATAGCAACGGCTTGTGTGGCGATTCAGCCTGAAAACCGGCCTATAATGAGAGAGGTATTGAATATGGTGAAGGAAGCAAGAGCTGAAGCAGCAATAATCTCATTCAACAGCAGTGATCAGTCACCTGGGAGATGGTCGGATACAGTTCACAGCTTTCCGAGGGAGGATCATATGAGCATATGAGTTAGTTAGGTTGTTGTGTAATATTCTTCGTTGTTTGATTGATTCTTGGAGTAGCTAGGGGTTCATAGTGTAAAGCTTTTACTGAGGCACGCCATTCTCATTAATTAGAGGGATTAATCTGTAACCCCAAAGATAAACATTTAAGTCTGCTTCTGTCTCTTTCGAGTTCCTGCCATACCAAAAACAAATGCCAAATCAAACCAACAGAAATGAAGTATATGTATTCTTTGTATCAATACTTTGTATAACATCATTTAGTTGAAATGAATAGATGATCATTTGGTTAAAGTAGCGTGTACATAGCATAAAGTAAAGAGAATTGCAGGAACTCATGAGTAAGGGTTCTTAAGTTCAGTTCAGTTCAGTTCGTAGGACCCTTTGCAGGAAGGAATATGGATCTGGCTGCGAACCGATCTCTTGCGTAGCAAGTTTCCGTTTCCGATGTTAAATTAGTAGCTCATCTCTGCAGATTGTTAGGCTTGGAAACGTGTGGCTTTTCTCCTTTATCCAACAACAAAAGAAAGAACTCAGCAACAAACTGAGTGATAAGCAATTTCAAAAAGAAGAAGAAAAAAGAGCTCAGTAGCAAGGCGATATGACATCTTGAAGATCAGATGATTGCGAAGGACCCAACCAACACTTAGCCTTTTTATCCTCATAGCTCCGACTGCACCAGTCGAGAATCGAACCCGGGTCTGTACCGTGGCAGGGTACTATTCTACCACTAGACCACTGGTGGTTCTTGCTTAATATAAAGTATTTTATTTATTGCTATATAATAAGCAAAAGCTCAAAGTAAGCAATAAATAATGAAATGTGGAAAGTCGGTGGATTAATAAGATCTTGTTAGACAAACCAACTAGAACTCATTGGTTAAATAACAAAGTGTTGATATTGAGACTTGTTAGAACTTTATAGAGAAACAGAAAATTGTAGAGATAGTTGCATAAAGTAAAGGAGCACACAAAGCGTTAACGAGTCCGGCAATATCAACGGTTGATATTGCCTACGTCTCGCTGAGACTGTGTTACAGAACAATGTTTACAATTGAGTTCAAGAGATAATGATCCTCACAAATCACTCACCATTAGCCTATTTTAAACTCGGTTTTCCCTAAGAACTACTCTCGTGTTTACACTCAAGAATGTCTTACATATTGCTTAATTACTCTCTCCAATTTCCATTTGGCTTTTTTTTTATAAATGAAACTCCTTATAGCAGCTGACTTTTAATTGTCTCTAAAAACACAAATTTAAGTTGACAAAGCTTCCTTGATTATATCTAATCAACTCTAGACAAAAGCATTTTTTTGTACTGTTTGCTTTTATATAATCACCGAATTAATTTTTAATTGGGATTAAAAGACACCAACACAACATCCTTACTGACACAAATGTTACTCATTAGCTGTTTTTAAATCCAACAAGTGTTTAGCTCCACACTAGCCAAGGCAAATTTGTCGGCAGCTGTCACCAATTCTCTTATGATTTTCTGCTATGCATTTTGTATATAATCTGATGTTGTTTGGTCTTTTAATTGTTAAGTCAACAATCATACCAAAAGCTACAATTACAATCACAAACCTTACTCTTGTGCCTAGAAAAGTACTAAACTCATTCATATATAGCACTATTGCTTTCACTTTCTACACAAAAAAAACATGGAAACAAAATTGTACCAGAAAGATCCAAACTTGTTGTTAAGAGATCCAAACTAAAGTTTAAGAAGCAGACAAAAGAAGCAGCGATTGATACAAACACCAGAAGTCTGTACTAAGTGAAGCTTAAAACCTCGGTAAACTGAGTGGAACATTTACATAATCAAAACCAGAACAAAAGATACTACTCAGAGCAAAAGTTTGAATGCAAACAACGACATGTTATATGATTGTCTCACAGAGAAATTCACTATCTCCTAAATAAAAGTCTGTGAGCTCTGTTCTCCGTACATGGACCGAGAGCATTTGTCGAGTAACAAGCTGAGTGATAAGAAATTCAAAAAAGAAGAAAAAAGAGCTCAGTAGCAAGGCAATATCATCTTGAAGATCAGATGAATGCGAAGGACCCAACCAACGCTAAGCCTATTATCCTCACAGCTCTAAATGCACCAGCCGGGAATCGAACCCGGGTCTGTACCGTGGCAGGGTACTATTCTACCACTAGACCACTGGTGCTTTTTGTTTAATGTATTCCTTTTGGAACAATATATTATATGCTTTAACTCAAATTGTGTGCCATTATCGAATGGAACAGAGAAAGCCAGTAAATTAGTTTTGATGAAACTGGAAGCATATTGGAGAGTAGATCATGACTTTACATATAGTCATCTATCATCTTCATCTTGTAATTTGTAAAATGGCTTAGTGATTAGCGAATGCTAAACCGGACAAATGGGTGGATATACACATAGGTCTAGTGAAAATATTTTGTGAGCAGGCTTCCACTAGCTCTTTAGCATGGTTACATGAGTTCCAAGGTGAACTTAGCCGAACCAACCTGAAGTAAACTTTTTTTCAATGTTCTTTGTATATATTTCGATACAAAACCCAAAACTGAACTCCACCAGAACCATGCCCGTAGAGCTAAACCAATTAAATCTCTTATCAAGAGAGTTCAGCGATTTTACTTTCACATTTACTTTCCAATATCTTCACTGCTTCCGTGAAAAGAACATCCGGAGACAGTGATCCTGTGGACTCAATCGTGACTGAGAAAGACAATAAGAAACTCAGTTAGAATTTCATTCAGTATAATGAATTGTCGACTTGAAGGAAGAGTTTTTTCTTTTCTTACATATAAAATGGTTCCTGACACGGCGAAGTTCCACTTGGTCCACCCATTCTCTTTTTGCTTCTTTTCCTTCTTTTGCTTTTACTTCTCCTTTTGCCTCTGCTCCTCCTCTTAAGCATTCTCTACACAACGTGCAGTCACGAGGCCGAGCTACCGTTGCCCTTTTCCCACCTGTTTTCCACTTTTGCAAGTCAGTACGAAATCAAATTGCAGAGAGAGTTGCAGCTAAAGTTCTCAGGTTTTTCATCAGAATCTCTTATTGCCCTTCAAAAGCAAGGAAGACGATAATAAGACTAAACTTGAGAAGGCTTTTACTTCACCTTGGCCCATGTCTTCAATGTCGAAAACATTTTGTGGACAGGATTCTACAAGTTCTTCAGCATGTTTACCCTTGAATTCTTTTAGTAGAACCACCTTTTACAAAAGCATTATCAAAAAGCTTATAGGATGAGTCAAGAAAATTAGTAAACACCTTTTCCCAAAAAGCACAATAGATTGTGGTGAACTTTCACCTCAGGAAGCATTCGATACCAAGCCGTTGCTACTGGGGACCACTTCGCATGTGTTTTACCAATGCCCTTAACCGCGTGAGCTTCAAGCTCGATTTCCTGCAAGATAAAGATGCAAGTTATTCATCTCTAATCGCAAGTGAAGTCCTCTTAAGTGTAACAATCAAAAGGAAACGAATAAATAAACATAGTACCTGGCCAGGGCCGAGTTTTGCTATTAAGATATCTTGATAGCTCGGCCTAATAGGATTATTAGCAAATTCAGGGAAGGAATCTTGACTGTGGCTGAATGAGGTGAACGTCTTTGGCTTTGTGGTTGAATCGCCTGATTCTTTGAGTAGCTCACTTCCATTTGGTAACCATTTCAATTCTTTCGTTAAAACTTCACAAAACAAAGATGACACCTTTCATGAGAGATCAAGCTCACAATAAAACAAGGAAACTTCTTGTAGTAACCAAAGAACATATATTACCTTTACGACGTGGATCACCTTTTAGACATTTCGCATGGAGCTTAAAAGCAATGGTGTTCTTTTCATTTGGCTGATCGTTCTCTATGACACAAACATAAACAATTAAGTTGACAGCAGAGGTATATTTACTTGTAAAGATGGATCACATGCCACTGAATATAATCTTACCGGATAAATATTCAAAGAGCCTCGGATCTGCAGCGATTGGAATAAGACCCAACCTATGAGCAAGAACTTCATCTTGAATAATCGATGTATTGTTTGCAACAAAGACTTTTTCAATAGCCATTGTAGGAAGCTGCAATACAAAGAAACACTATAAACCAATGATTCTAATAATCAGGCTTCAAAGATTGTGAGACAGTAGACACACCTCAGCTATGAGGATCCTTCGAAAAGCATTGGCGATTGGTGCATCGATACCAATCATATCGAATTCCATATCTGTCTCTGTGAGATTAATCACATTGACTTTGAAAGTCTCAGAGAAGTTTTCTAGTCTTACACTGTTGTCCACTTTCATAGCAGCATAGGCACCCGAGTAAATGACACCTTGAGTCTACAGAAAAGACAAACACAAGGAGTACAAAACAAAATTACAGACTTCAAAAATTCAGACAATCATAGCAAATTTCATATGGATTTTGACAAAGTATCAAACCAAAACGTATGATCAAACTTACAGATCCACAAGTTTTTACAAGAAAAAAAGAATTTACATTTACTCTAAATTGAGAAAAGCCACTAAATTCGTAATTAGCTGAACTTATAAGCAACAATACAGAGCATAAAGGAGTGTAATTTATTAGCCAGGATAGTTGTTACATGAATAGGAGCGTCCTCTTTACAGATAACGCGAGTTCGCTGGAGCTCCAGATGCGGAGGAAGTCCGGTAGGTACGTCCGGGAGATCAAATATGTTGAAATTCTTCGCCTCTCTCTTTTCTTCATCAGTCACGATCCTTGTCACTTCTTCGGTTTCCATCCTTCTCTGCAGCTAATTTCGATTGTGCCAAACCGTGACAATCCGAAATTAGGGTTAATAAGAGAAGAGGAATGCTTAAATAATTAGCAAGCACACTGTCACTTCACTTTCGTTCTTAATTTACATAAACATGGAAAATTTTGAGGGTTTATGGAAAACGAAAAGAGAACGAAAGAAACAATTTAGGGTTTATGGACATTTGGAAAATTGGAAAAGCTCCATCCATTTTGCAAGTGGACTTTATAAACGAACTTTTTTGATTATCCAAACCGAATTTGGTCTAACCGGTGCAAACAAATGGTTAACCCAATTAAATTGATTATTTCAGTTTGGTGATAGATTATTAATGAATTTTATAATATAAATTGAGTTTTATCAATTCAATTATTAATAAATAAAATAAAAATTGTAGAGAAAAAAAAATTAATTTCGAAGGTTGAATTCGCTATAGATTGTTTCAGAGAAAAAAAAATGATTTAAGATCCAAGTGATTGATCAGCTTCTTTTTTTTGTCTTCAAATGTCATCTATTAATCAACCAATGTCAGAGTTTACAACATGTTGCAGAAAATGAAAACATGATAAATACAATCATGAAACTCCAATTGTACATAGATATACAATGTTCTCTTGAACATTATCTGTAATGTAGACTTTACGGATGCCATAGCCCATATGAGCAGTCGCATTGGTTAAAATTGAAGGAGGTAGCGATTCACTCTTACGCTTCCTAGTTGGTGTAGTCTGATCAGACATACGAAGATCACTTGACTCTTGTTCCGTTAGGACAGGACCGCCAATGAAAGACTCAGCACATGTAGGATCCTCCTTGTGGTCCTCATCAATCTCATCGCCCATGTTGTTTGATGGTTGTGCAAAGGATTGAACGCATTCAGATACAGCCTCATAGCACACGTCCAAGGGAAGGTTAACGACATCATCGTAATAACCCAGATGGATGTCTTGCATTATCTGTTTTACACTGTCCGGCATGATTAAAAGGCGAAATCGATGATAGCAATTCGCACTCCAATCCACGAGTTGAGAATGAAGACAAACACAAGAGATAAATAGCACAACAAAAGAGAACCTTCAATGCCAAACAATCCCCAGAAGTAATCGCCGGTAACCGGAAAACAACGCTTTCTCCAAGAAAGACAAGGCAGTTGAGAAAAAAGCGGTTGACTCGCCAATATTTCTCTACACATATCATTTTTTTCATTTACATTGGTCAGCCTCTTTTAAGCATGCTCTTTTATCTAAAAATTGTGTTTTTGTGGATGACCATTTCAAAATAATATATTTTCGGCTGAAGAAAAATATTCAATGGTAGTAGTCACTTTACAAATCTCAGACATCAGGTTAGATTCTTCCTTAATACAAGGGAAAAGAAAAAAATGGATTTTAAGATATGAGATTTGGCTATGGATCGGACCTTATCGATTTAATTATAAGAATAAAGTTGACAAAAAAAAATAATATATTTTTGATTAAGTTAAGTTGACAAAAAAATGGAGTTCATTTGGAGCTAACCAGATAATATACCGAAATAAAAACTGAAATAATAGTTATGGTATTGATCATATAACATATGATTGTTGGTAAATGTCACTTTATAATTTTCCTTTTTTTTTTGGCATCAACAACAATAACATTATTCTATTTTTGATGCGTCGCTATGCATTATGCATTATCATATATTTGGTGTACCAACAATCGGTTTTCCTTATTAATAATATAAGTAGTGTAAACAGACCTTTAGGTGGCTGAACACAATCTAGACTCTCCATATTATAAAAGATGTTAATAAATCTAATTTAACAAAATCTTGGTTAAGGTCCTAACAAAGCCTAATAAAAGAAACAATTTTATGTCCCATATTCATATATAAAATGAGCCAAGAAAGAAAAGAAACAAGTAAACTAGAACCAAAACTAATTCCAATCAACTCAAACACGAAACTAGATCAACTATCCAAGAAACACATTTTTGTGGATTATATCAAGTTAGATGGCTTGTCATAAAACCTTAAGTAACTCACTTTCATCTCCAATTGAGTCTAGTTATAAAAAAAATTAAAATTAAAATATAAAATCATTTTTTCTGGTTCATCCATTTAATGTCCACTAAATTATTTTATCGACTTCGATTTCAAATAATCATAATAAAATATAAAGTTTATATTATAACAATATTTTGGAAAATTAAGAATATTTTTTTACACTAGGTTGGTAATGCTTCCCAAACAAAATAGATAGAGCATATATGAAACTCGCATATAAGTTTTTCATTATTCATTTAGAAATTGAAGTTTTGTTTTGGGCAATGTTATATCTTATTTATTTACTGTATACATAAGTAGAAATGAAAACAAACCGTGCAGAGATCCTAAAAATAGTGAGCTCTCCAAAAGTTTGTTTAGATTTCTTTCTCTTTATCTGATTCCTAAATCATCGAATAACATAACACATTTTCTTGTTTGTAATAATATTAGATATTTGATTTGTTATTCTTCCTTAGTAAATATATTTCTAGTAGAACACATTTTTCTTTGTCAACTGTTGGATCGGATAAGGTTTGATTCATAGACCAAATTTCACTTTCTAAAATATTTTTTTTTCTTTCATGTATATAAAGGAAATATCAAACTCTGATAACGAAAAATTTGTAAAGAATAGAACAAGTTCTTATGTTAACGAAATCTGTTTTGGCAAAAATTTGATTCTATTGATTAAATATTTAGTTTTACATCATTATAAAGGGAATACACTAAGCAAATACATAAATGAGGAATATATGCTTAACACACTTCAATTTTTGGATAGATGTTGGATAACCAAACCTTAAAATAATTGAAAACTAATCTTAGTTTCTAAATCTGAGGTGATAAAAAGGAATAAATAGATTTGAATGGCGTCACCAAAGAGGCACAACTCACGGGGATATGAGCTGAACCAAAACCACCGGCACCAGTTATTATTATTCTTTGTCATCATCACACACACCAATTTTCATTTCTTTTCTTTTTCTCTAATTTAGAAAGATTTTGTTTTTTCTTTAGTTTCGATTTTGCCACCCAACTTCTCCAACTCCTACACCACTGTGTCTTATTGCTTTCTCACCTCCATCATTCGTTTTTTCTTCTTCTTCTTTCTTTTCCTCTATTCTTTCTTCTTCTTCCTCTTCTTTCCTTAAATTAAAGTTATTTTTTAGCTTTTTAAATTAATTATTGGATGTTGTGTTTGTGTCCATTTCATTCAACAAATCCATTTTCTTCTGCTTAAGATTCTGAATCCATCATTGATTGGCTTCTCTTCAATTCCTTGATTTTACAGGTTTTTGTTCCTTTTCTGAATCTAATTGATGTAAAGAATCAAACTTTCTTATCTGGGTAACTGTGAATGATGATTTTCTTGTTTGTATACAGGATCTGAAGGAAGCTAAGGTTTATTTTGATTTTGATTGTAAATCGGAAGATTATTCTTTATAGGCAATCTCTAAGAGGTAAAAATGTTCTCTCTCACAATCTTTGAATGTTTCTCATTCTTTGAAGTTGCCATGTTGTTTCCATTGTTTAACGATTTGCTTTATTGATCAAATTTGACGTACTTTCGCCTATTTTTGTTAGTTACTGAAACTATACAGATGAAATCTTTGACCATGATCAATCAATTTGGTTCATAATCTCCTTGTATCCACAATTAATAGGCAAGAAAATCACAGAATCTTCATCAAATATGTAAACTTTATCCTCTGGGAACATCTCTTTAGATTTGAATGACTATATAGATTAATAACTGAAATGCTTGGTTTTATCAGATGGTTGTTGATGAAGAATCAATCACCTCCTACTACTTAGTATTTGTGATATATCCAGGCCTTGATGATTAAGTTCTTACCTCTGTCTCTAGTTGGATTGTTATCTGTATTGCTTAGGACTTCTTAATCTGTATTAAGTCTTGGCTCTTTATAGCTTTCAGCTTATTAGTCTCATTTATCTGCAGGTTTCTTACTGTAATTCTTCTGAAAGTTAAATACATTACGGATATATACATAAAACGGTCAAGTTCTGAGAGAAGATGTTAGGAGGCAGCAATGAAAACCCTGTGCCACAGGCTTTAGTGAACGATGGCCAGTTTCAGTTTCAAACAAGCACATCGTTGAATCAGCTTCACTTGCTAGGAACGTGTAAGTTTCTGAATTTTACTCATCATCCGGTTTGCATGTTGTTCCAACTTTATGGAGCTAAAGCTTTTTCCTTTGTATGTGGCTGTAGTGAGAGCTGGTTGTACTATTGATCCCGTAAACTACTTTGCTAATGATAACCTTACTCCAATGATTCGGCATAATAGCAAGCGTGGAAGGGAAACCGAAATCAACAATAGTATCCAGAGACAGCAGAAGCTGCAGATCTCTTTGAATTATAACTACAACAACAATTGTATTGTTCAAGATGAAGTCCCAAAGCAAAACTTAGTGTCAACTGGTCTGAGACTATCATATGATGACGATGAGCGCAACTCTTCTGTAACTTCAGCAAATGGAAGCATCAAAACTCCAGTTGGTCAGTCACTTGGTGACAATATCAGAGCAGACCTCGATAGACAGAAAGAGGAGCTTGATCAGCTTCTCAAATTCCGGGTACTAGTTCAATCTGTAAAGCCCATGTTTTTTCGTAAACACCCAACGGTGTTGAGATAATTGTCTCTCTTGGAACAGGCGGATCAATTGGCTAAAGCTGTGAGAGATATAAAACAGAGACATGTAACTTCTTTTGTCACAGCTTTAGAAAAGGATGTGAGCAAAAAGCTTCAAGAGAAAGACCAGGAGATGGAGAGCATGAACAAGAAGAACCAGGAACTCGAAGAGAGGATAAAACAAGTGGCAGGAGAAGCTCAGAACTGGCGTTACAGGGCCAAGTACAATGAATCTGTGGTTAATGCCTTAAAGGTAAATCTGCAACAAGTAATGTCACATGGAAACAACAACAATGCAGCAGGAGTAGGAGCTGATCATCATCAAGTGAAAGAAGGATTTGGGGATAGTGAGATTGATGACGAGGCAGCCTCATACAACTGCCTGAACATCCTAGGGATGTCAAGTGCTGGGATGAAATGCAAGTCGTGCAACGCTAAGGAAGTTTCGGTCTTGCTCCTGCCGTGTAGGCACTTGAGTGTGTGTAAAGACTGTGATGTGTTTACTGGTGTTTGTCCTGTTTGCCAGTCTTTGAAAACTTCTAGTGTTCAGGTCTTCTTCTCCTGAGTCTATCTTCATACCTTTGAAATGTTAATCATGGAGAAACATGAACAAATATGTATGTGATGATGATGATGAGCTCAAGAACAAAAAAAGTCGCTCCAGTCTTTCTTTAATTTTGAAAGTGAAGCCATATAAGGCATCTCCAATTGTATTATCTCCAGTTGTATTATCACCATTGGTATCACATCAATAAAATATTATAAAACAATAAAATATTATTAAATTTGTGTGATATTCTACTTTGAGTCTCTCATTTGAGATAGTCTTTCCGCAAGTGTCTCAATTTTAAATTGGACATATGTCATTATTTGATTAGTTGAATTTGTTTTTAGATTATTAAGTTTAAAATGTTATATAAATAGTTTATATGTTCTAATTTGAAATTTTAATTTTATTACAAACTATAAGATTAAATTAGCTGTCTATCAAGTTCCATTCTGCAATTTTATTATATTTATTATAATATTTTATTAATTTTAGTTAGAATAAAAAATAAAAATAAAATATTATTATTATTATTGTTATTATTATTATATCTTCTTAAAAATAAATATTGTCTTTAAAAATTAAATTTTAATTTTTAAAAATAATAGATGATTTGAAAACAAAATTTTTATTTACATATTTATTTGAAATTATGTATGATATTTTTTTTGTCACAATTATGTATGATATTATTATCAATATTTTCTATATCATTTATAATGTTTTATAATATTAATATTATTTTAAAATTTTAAGTTATATATATATATATATATATATTATTGAAATATCTGTAGTTTAAAATAAAATTTAAAATTAATATTAAAAAAATTAAATTATTAGAAAATATTATATATAATATTAGTGAGATACTTATGTGAGTATCTCACCAATAGAGATAAAAATTAAGAGTGATACTATCTTAAAATAAAATATATTATATATATTAGTATATAATGCTAAGAGATCAATTAGGTATCACCCATTAATGATACTCTAACAAAATTCTGCAGTTTTGAAAGACTCACTTCAGTTTTATTGTACTGTTACTGGAAGATACAATCTATAAGTAAGGAAAATATCAATCTATGACGCAGACTAAAATCTACTTCTGTTGACATCACATATCGGTAAATAAGTGGAGTCAAATGCAACTGCGTCGTTTCATTGCATACCCTGACTAATCGATAGTACCATTTGAATAACCGATGCTATCGTTTGGATGAGAGTCAAAATTAATAGTAACATGGCGGTTGCAGTTGCTGTCCTTGTCCAGAGGTCACCAAAGTACTCTCGCTCGAGAAGGGCGCGTATTCTATGAATCGGATTTGTAGAGTAAGCGTTGACTTCAACTGCTATTTCAGAATAGTACGAATCAAAAAGGATGATTCCCAAACCGAGTTTGTTCACCATCTCCGCCACCAAACTGTCTTGCCCAATCCAATTCTTTATTATCCCTTACAAAACCAAAACCAACACGAATCAATACACACACAGACATGTTTGTTAAGTTAGAAAAAGTTACCTTTCTGGACAAGCAACTCCACATCTCTTTGAGTGTCAATGAGGTAATCTAAGAAAATGACGTAGTTACAGACGTGGGCGTTGAAAGGATAATGACATTGCTCAAGAGCCATTATGTTTCTGAGTCTCATCTCCACTTTGTCTTCAACCCTAAGACAAGACATTTTTAAACAACCATTCTCGAATCTCATATTCATCGAGAACTCTCCCTGCAAGACCTTAAATTTCACTCCTCTAAAATATAGCTTTTCAGCGTTATAAATATGTTCTATAGGATTGCATTTCCCTAGATCAAGCTCTGGAAGTGTGTCCACATGGCCAAGCCTAACCAGATCAGTGAAATGTCTGAACTTTGAGATGTTTCTTATCTTACCTTCGCAACCAAAGTGCGCGATGACAAATTTGCGGAATGTCAGGTTTGGGAAGAGTGTAGGGAAGATTGGACCGAAGAGCTTGGCCAAAATGAAGTAGGGAAGTTGGTTCTCGAGCAAGATAAGATCATCTTTAATTGTGCTTTCAAGACAAGGCTCATCCATAAGAGCATCCCCTGTCTTCCTTCTTCTTGCGTGGTAAGTTCTCAAAAAGAACTCTATAATGAAAACAGAATCATGTAGTATCAAATCCACAAACTGTGGAGATTCAATCCAAGCCGTTGATTCTGAGTAGCTTGCCCTGATCAAATCTTCGTCTTCTTCGATCATTCTTCGTCTTCTTCGATCATTCTTCTGATTCTATTAATGGTTTGTTCTCCCTCAAGCCTCCGTCCAAATTCTGCTAGATAAATCTTCTTATGTTGCTCCATGTTTAAGTACCCCATTAACTTTGTGTTTGTGATATCTCCACGAGACTTGAGAGCTTGAAATTTCAGAGAATGATGAAGAGGACCAAGAATGATTAACTGAGGAGTATATGCTTCTGGATTTACTTTTCGTATACTGTTAGGAACTCTATAGATGCAACAATGTTCTGGATTTGTTGGAAATAGCCATGTCCCAGGAGCTGGCTTATTAAACTCATGACTCCTGCTGGATTCAAAACCTGAAACTCTGTCTCTTGTTTCAGGGTCAGATCCAGTCTTGTCCTCGAAAGCCATTAGTGAAGAAAGAAGAGAAAGTAAAAAAAAATACAGGTGAAGTTTGCAACTTCCGTCTTAGCTTATCAACAAAAAGCTTGATTTCATTGAGTATTCAATAATTTTGCTTCTCTTTACTTTCAAGTTTGTCGGAACTTTGTCTGGCCAACTGTCTTACATTGATTGCTTTCTTTTCAACAGCTGTTCTAGAACTCTTACCTAATCCAGGTTAGTTATTTACTGCAAAATGATTAGTTAAATTTGTCTATTATCTTATGAGCTCAAACTCTTGGGCCTCTAAGGCCCATCTTCTAAATGCATATTTGAAATGTCAAAGGACACGTGAATCTCACGTGATTTTATCTTCAAACGAGCTCTTGTTATCCATTTCATCGTTCATTTCTCTTCCGCAAGACCCAACATTCAAATTCTTGTATGCATAAACAAATCCAAACAATCTATCTGGATTTTCATAATTGCATTGCACAGATTCCTTCAAAAATCCTCTCATTCTGGTCACTCAGTTAACACTTAACTGTGCGTGCATCTTCACATAATTCGGTGAATCATTGATCAATTGTACAACTAATTGCTTCTGTGTGGGTTACTTCTCGAAGTTGAGAGTCCAAATAGATGTTCATGGCATTCGCATTGAAGACGAGAAAAGTTATGATTACTTCCTGGGTTTGTACCAAAACCACTTCCGTTGCCTGATAATGTAAAGTTCGACAAATTCGCGTTAGAAAGGTAAAGTTCCCAACTTCATACTTATTTTCTTTGTCGGAACTAAGATTTTTTAGTTATACGTTTGCACAATTTCGGACATGAACTCGGTAGTAGGTTCTTGCTCTGTTAACTGAATATCTCTCTTCTACAGACAAACTGAAACGATGAATTTGGTTTCTCTCTGTGACATAAATTCTGGACTTGTGCCAAGAAAGTCAACTGATTTGTTTGTGAAACCGAGGTTCATAAGGTAGGCTTAGTGCTTCATCGAAAGCTTTATTCTTTGACAATAATCTCTTTGATGATGGATTCATCAACTTTGACTGTCACTAAAGTTACTTAGCTTAGTTTCCCAGAGGAGATGTAATCACAAGATTACCAGTGTTTGATTCAAAAGCACGGGAGAATCTGAATGCTACAAGGATAAGAAACCTTAGAGTTGGGCCAATCTTTTGTAAGAGTAATGGAGATGCAGCAAAAGTGTATCAAGAAAAGGAAATTCCCAAATCAAAATTGATATGGAGAGCAATCAAACTTCCCATTTACTCTGTCGCTTTCATTCCTCTTACTGTATGTTTCCTCAAGAAATCTTCTATTTCCTCTATTGCATTTGTATGCTATGGAATGTTCACTGTTCTAATGGCCACAGGTTGGGGCTTCAGCAGCTTATTTGGAGACGGGTTCATTCCTTGTTAGACGTTATGCTACTCTAGTTCTCTCATCAATTCTTGTCATTACTTGGCTCAACCTAAGGTGATTAATTGATTGACTCCCTACACTATCTCAATCTGTTATCTAAGCCTTTCATGTATTTACTCTTCCAAACATGGTTTTATGGCAGCAATGATGTTTATGATTTTGACACTGGAGCTGATAAGAACAAAAAGGAATCGGTAGTAAATCTGCTTGGTAGGTAAGTATCAAAAGATAAGAGTTTTCAACTTTGAAGTTTAAGTTTTTTGATTCCTTCCTAACAAATTTACTTTGCGGTTTTACTTTGAAAAGCCGGGCGGGAACCTTAGCCGCTGCAATCACATCGCTCGTGCTTGGTGTTTCTGGTCTAGTTTGGACATCACTGATAGCAAGTAGTATCCGTGCAATACTATTGCTGGCCTCAGCAATACTCTGCGGCTATGTATACCAGGTGAATGTAACTGCCTCTGTGACAAATTGATACTAAACTAAGAAATACTAATATGAATGATAATTTGAAATTGGTTCTAGTGTCCGCCATTCCGATTAAGTTACCAAGGATTAGGAGAGCCTCTATGCTTTGCAGCATTTGGTCCATTTGCTACTACAGCTTTTTACCTACTTCTTGGTAGTTCAAGGTAATAACAAAATTTTGTTTTAACCCTAATCGATCTCTGTCTCCCTGAGTTGTTGATAACACAAACTGGTATACCGAATTTGGCAGCGAGATAAGCCATCTTCCATTAAGTGGTAGGATCCTTTCATCATCCCTCCTTGTTGGTTTTACCACATCTCTCATCCTTTTCTGCAGTCACTTTCATCAGGTGAGTTAAACAAAAACACAGTCTAAGTAATTCCTGAATTGACCCACATAACACTGATGAATACCTTTGAATTCCACAGGTGGAAGGAGATTTAGCTGTAGGAAAGTTTTCACCACTGGTACAGATGTGAAAACTTAAGAGGATTTTAGTATCAACATGATGATTGTGTTTATGATTACATTGTGTGTGTGTGTGTGCACAGGTTCGATTAGGGACTGAAAATGGAGCTTTTGTTGTGAGATGGGCCATTCGTTTGCTATATTCAGTGCTTCTTATTCTTGGTTTAACCAAAATTTTGCCACTACCATGCACAGTAAGTTAACAGATTTGAGTTACATGACTACAAAACAAGAACATATAACAATCACTCTTTCGTTGGATGTTTCAGTTGATGTGTTTTCTGACCCTACCAGTTGGGAATTGGGTTTCAAGCTATGTAGAAAAGCACCACAAGGTAAAAAATTCAGAATTGAAAAATTGTAATATACTTTATTTTTGCTAATCTATTCTCTGGATGCAGGAAAATGAGAAGATATTCATGGCCAAGTATTACTGTGTGAGACTCCACGCATTGTTTGGAGCTGCATTGTCGTTGGGCCTCGTTATTGCTCGCTAGATCTCACTTACCAAACATTTGTTTCTCTCTTTTTTTTTCCCAAGCAACAAATGTTGGCATCTCGGGATACATGTCTAAAAGTGGCGGAGAGAAACTTCCTTCCTGGAAGCAAAATGTCTCTTGTGAAGGAATTCTAACGAGGCCAAATACATGGATCCGATAAAGCCGTAATAAGAATCAGAGAATCACTCTCAAACAAGACCTTGTTAAATTCAAGGTTATCAATACAATCCATTGCCCAAGTTAAGGCTGCAACTTCAGCTTCAAGAGAAGAATGGAGCCTGGGATAAGTTTTTCTACCAAAAAATCTAACATTCCCTGATTCATCTCTAAGAATCCAGCCAACTCCACAAACCATAGAATTCTCATTCCAAGAAGCATCAATGTTACATTTGAAAGTACCTTGGGAAGGAGGCTGCCAAGACGTGGGAGATTGAGAAGGCACAATGGGTAAATTTGAATTTGAATCCTTATGCTCCATCCATTCTTCAAAATCCAACATAGCTTTCTCAGAAATAATTCGAGCATTAGAAGTACCACCAGAAAAAGTAAAATCATTTCTACTTTTCCATAATCTCCATAATATCCAAGGGAACATACCAAATCGCCTTTTCCATTCTGTAGTTTGTCTTTCTTCTGAGGGAAGAAGGAGCTCAGGAAGATTGACAAACAAAGAATCTGAAGGAAAAGGAAAGAAAATTTAAGCCAAAGGAGACTCAGCCCAAACCAGCCGAGAAAAGGGGCGATTAACTTCTTTTTGAGAAGATTCGAAGCTACAGCCAAACTGCTAGTGAGACATCGCCATATGAAATTCTTGATTTTTGGAGGAGCTTCAAGTTTCCAAAGTCGAGAAAAAAGAGGCTTTAGACTTGGTTCAGAGTATCTGAAACGATAATTCCTGTCTTTGAGCCTAGAGAACCAAATCCAATTGGCAGATTTGGCAGCGTAATTCCTATTAAAATTTGAATCCACAAATAACTATCCATACTCATAGTTTTCCCAGGTTTACATTGAAGAATCAATTGCATTTCAGCCTGAGGAAAAACTATGACCAATAGAGTCAGACACTTAGCTACATCCGCACGCAAAAGGAATGTGGTTCTGGTTGAGACTTTCTTTCCGGGGCGCGTTGCCCGAAGCGAGATCGGAGTAGGAAGACCATGAGCTTGAAAGCGGGAAAGAAAGGAATAGACAGAAGAACATCCTTCAAAGTCTCTAGATTCCATTCATCAGAGCCCTTTTCCTAGAAATCAGAGAAGCTATAATCTGTCCGATTTGAGTCTGAGAAAGGAATAAGAGGCCTGGGAGGATCCGAATTGAGCCAGGGATCAGACAAAAAATCTGTAAAATGACCATTCTCAATCTCTTTTTTGATTTCTTGTTTCAAAAGTAATTGAGCCTCTCTAATACTCCTCCTCCAAGCACTAGAGGATCTACTTCCAATAGTTGCATTTAAAGGATCAGAAGAATGATAAATTATATTTACAATCAAACCAAAGGAATTACTAAACATTGATTTTCTTATTGTTAATATTGGGCACAACTGCCGGCCCATTAGCCAATTCCTAGACAGTAAGATTCGATATATAAGTGTGAAACTTGCCACATACCACTAGACCAAAGTAACTTAACATTAAACGTTGATTATTACAAAAGAATCTTAAATATGGTTGGATATGTATAGTTAACCTAATTAATTAAATGTATAAGTGTTAACAAAAACTACATTCACATTATATACATCAATCAGATTGAATCTCAAAGAAAGTTATTTTTGTTGTTTCTTTAACCATTCGATCGACAAGATCCTGAACGGAGAAGAACTCGGTATATCAAAAATAATTATATTTAACTATTAACTTTATCCATGCTAAGTTTTTATTTTTCTCTGAAAATTCATATTTATTTATATATTAATAAATTAGGCTGAATTACATACGTGAAATATAAAAGTTGGCGGAATAACGATAGAGAAAACCTAAATGAAAGAAGCTAAAAGAAAAGAACTCCGAAAGAAAATAGGTTAGGACAAACTATAGACATATAACCGAAAGAACTACCCTGTATCTAAAGATCAAAAATTGCCGCAAAACAACATGAAACCGAAGGAGATAACAAATCCTCGTACGACGAATTTAAGTGATACGAAGAAGTTATAGGCCTGTAGACCAACAAATCTGTGCTCAGTTTAATCAACTAGATCCATTTTTAGGAACTGCATATTTCATCGAGTATACATGAGCATCGGATCAGACATTTATCAAACCAATAAAAATAAATGATTATACATAAAACTGAAGATGGGACAAACAAAAGGGCTAAACTGTCATTGGTCAAGCCAACGAATGGACAAGAAAGACTTCACTTCATGCCCACGGGAACGTTATTAGAAAAACCAAAACAAAAATAGAGAAATAATCACGAGCATGTCTTCGCTAAAAGACGGCATATATATAGAAATAGAAGAAAAAGAATTCTATCTACTTTAAATTTATAAAGCCATACGAGATTACTAAAGACAAAAAATTATATAAAACCAGAGAAACAATAGCCACATGAAAAAAAAAATCTTGCATATTAATATTTGAATGTCTTATATTCTTTGCTTTTCTTATAGTTTTTTATTTTATTTTAAAACGACATATAACTGAAACTTATCATTTGGTTATTATGCGAAACCATTCAACTATTTTTACCAAAAAGATCAAAGAAATAACATTCTGATTAAACACAAAAATCAAACTATATATATAGTGCCGATGACAGGTGGCTCAGTAGTAGTGGTCACTTTACAAATTTTCAGGCACCAGAGTTCGAGTCTTCCCCAATGTAAGGAGAAAGAAAACAAAAGAATTTTAGGATATGAGGTTTGGTTATGGATTTGACCTTGTCGATCCAATTATAAATGTAAAGTTGACAAAAAAAAAAACTATATATATATATATATATATATATTATGAGTTTAACTAATACTAAGAATTTGGTTATTCAGTTAAGTTCCGGTCAGTTTTTTTTTTATAAATATGATAATGAATAATAGCGACTAAATTTTAGTTCAGTTTTAATAAGTAGAACTAAATTAGACACAAAATAATATTGATTCGATTCTAAATAGTTAAATACCCAGAAAAATATAATTATTTGTAACCAAAAACAACCAAAATATTTTTAGTACAAATTAGTTTTGATTTTTGTTTGGTTTTTGATATAAGAATCAAGCCGAACCGCAAAACTAAGAATCGAAGTTAACGAACCAAACAGTTACTTGCAAAAGGAACTGAAACCAAATCGATATAAATGATGGATTTATATGAAAAGTTGGAAGGCAGGTAACACATAAATAAATATGACACATTAATTCGTTTTATTTTGGCGTATCAAAAAGATGCTACGGTCCACATATTATTTTCACATGATCAACAGATTGCACTAATATATAAATATTATAAAACCAAAAACAAAAATAGAGAGATTGCACAATAATAGAATTTATGAGTCGAGCTGTGAAGTCAAACGGGAATATATTATTGTATTACCCAATTTATTTTATCCACTTTTCAATGAAACTATACCAATTAGGAATGACTGGCGATATGATAAAAACCACTAATTCACGAGCTACTTCAAAGATTGTTTAAAAATATATATTTTATCCATTTATTATTTTTCTTAATTCTGTTAAAAATAATAATCCCAGTGAATCTTTAACCAACTAAATCAATTGCAAAACTGTTCCTTCAGCCAAATTCATATTCAAAAATAGCTCTTTGCTTTGTTTAATTTTTAAAGGAAAAGGGTTTTTTGAAGAGGGGGTATATTGATACATAAAAAAATTATTTATTTGTTTCCTACAATAAAATATATTTCTCATCTACATGTAAACAAAAAAATACCATTTTACCGAGTTACAAGATATCACAAATTCTATCATATATATTTACATATAAACAATATATATATATATATATATATATATATATATATATATATATATATATATATATATTAATAGAAAAATCTTTTAGAAAAATGAAAATATTATATATTAGGGTTTATAGGTAGTGCAAATATCAGCATGTTCCAATTGGAGAACTTAGACTATCATCGAGATTTGTCAATTCAATGTGATGGTGAATTCAAATATTACCATGTTTCAAGTTGTTGACAAAAAAATACATTAGGGTTTATAGAAATTACAATCTTAAAAAAATTTAATTTGCATGATTTAGCCTATTTGAGTGTAGCTAGACAACGTTATCGAATACCATCAAGCAGTGATCGGATCAATGCTCACAATATTGATTAAATAACTTATGTTTATTGGTTTATATGACTCTGCAAATCTATTTTTTGGTGAAAGTATTTGTACATTAACTTAGTTAGGATATGTTATCACGAAATATATATAATTTTGTGTGTGTTTCAAATACAATTGGATCCACCCAAATGGTACACTAATACAATAAACAATGTTAGATAATAAAATTTATATTTGATATGTTGCAGCATTTCAAAAACACATTTTATATAACATTTAATTCAACAGATACCGTAAATTCTGAATCAAATTTTGACGATTATATCTTTATCTAATTTCTTGATCAAGAGGTTATATAAAATCCAACCACACTTGAAAGCTGTAGACAGCCATGTAAATAACTTCTGGATACATATATTGATATAGTTTTGAGGGAGGTTCGAACCTTGCTAATACTGTCCAAAGCCTTTTTTATTCACCAGTCTATCATCACTATGAAGACTATATATTTTTTTGTTAACAAGTAACCATTGAATCGACAACAAAACCTGATCCATAACAATGAAAACTGTTTTGTTTTTATAGAATAGATAAATGTATCAAACTCCAATTCTTATTTTAATTGGGATGTGTAACCATAATTTTATCCTGCTATTCATATTATTTTCTTGTATGTTCATTGTGGTCACACTTCTCTTTTAAGGGTAGAAAACAGTACTACTTAATGCTTGTCAGACAAAACATCCGATTCTTGAAAGATCCTTTGATAAATTGAAATATAAAGGTTTCTTAAATAAAAGGAAATGAAAATGATTTTTGTTTCTTGTACTTAATTAGTACATCGCCTGTAAGAATGAACAGTGGCATTATATGAATTTAATGAGAAAGAAACATTTGAAAGGTTAAAGCATCTTGGTTTGTGTAACATCTACAAACACCCGCACATATGTGATCATGCCTTCGTGCGATCTCTTCCCTCACTCATATTCGCACATTGACTTAAGTTAAATTTTGGATAAAAGGTCAAACTTTCTTTTCAGCTTTTGAATATGGTCGAAAAAGCAAACCATACATTTTAACATAACTTTCATTTCAAGCTCTATTTTGTTTAATAACATTGGTGGTTCAAATGTAGCATACTACTGCTATCCTAATTTTGTATACACCACAAAACTAGAAAACTATGGTAAAATCTTCTCAATACTGCACAATTACGTGGTGTGAGAGATTCGAACACTGATAGCCTAGTCTACTACCACTTGTTCTAAGTTATTTTCGTTCAATTGCTCAACTACTCGACTACGATCATGTTGGCTTAATCTTTATTTTTGTCGATATGATCAAATTAAATCTATATTTAATCTATAAATTAAAAGTTTTATTTTTGGGATAAAGATCAAACCTTTTGTTCAACTTGATAAAAAAACCACTAATTAATATAGATCTTCATTTTAGTTTGTAAATATTTTTGATCGAGTTGAATTAAACCTATTGTTTAATACCTCAATGAAAGTGTTATATATATATATATATATACCTCATGTGAACGAGCTACATTAAATCCGATTACGTACACACCAAAGAGAATTATGTGAAAACCCTCAAAACAACTATGCACAAATGCACACTTACAAAAATTCAAATCATTGAGAACTCCCATATTTCCCAAAGAAAAATTCGTTGAACTGTGCTAGTAGGCCCTAAATTGAAAGTTGGACACAATATTTTGTCGATATGCCTATTTACTTTTATTTTGGTGGTTAGGATGATCCAACTAATGATTTAGGCATTGAGGTTTGATTTTTTCTCATTACACTAGTAGAGTAAAAAGAAGATTTTAAGATGTAAACTTTTGACTACGGATCGGGTCTTGTCGATCCAATTGTTGACAAAAAACAAATTATGTCGATATCTACCCACAATAAGTGAAGAACTAGTTATGAATTTGCTAAATTACAATTTTATTTGTGAAATCTTGTGAAACTAATTTTGTTTTTCTGAATTGCATGGACTGTTCTTTAAAAATGTAATAGTAGTCATTATACTTACTTTTAAGAAAAATTAATCTTGTGAAATCACTTTTCAACATGTAGCACTCTATGTAGTATGTGCATGTATATGTACAAAAAAGAGAGACAGAGGAAAAATTGTAAATTGCAATGGAATATATATATATATATATATATATATATATATATATATAAAACTTAATAAACAGGTCGAATTCTTTAAAAACAACTAAGGAATTATATATTTAGTGTGACAAGAACAAAAAGAAAAATAAAGAAGAAATTGTTATATAAGTATATAAAACAAAGAAAGAAGATAAGAAAAGTTTTTAAAAAAGAAAGATTGAAAGAGTTGTGGAGAGAAAAGCAAAGCCCGTGAAGAGGTGCATGTGAGCACTTATAGAGATGTTATAATCATCTGCCCATTGACAAAATATCGACCCAATCACATGCCTTTCATCTTTTTTTACATGCACACATTCATATATATATATTTCCTTAGGAAGAAACCAAATGACAAAACAACACCCAAGAAATTGTCAAGCTTTGTTCATCATTAAAAAAACACTAATTTTGACCACAATAAAAATATAAAATTAAGCAAAAAATAAAATTTTGATTAAAATTAATTAAAAAATTAATAATAATTTAAAATTGGTCAAAAAAATTAATATGTTTTACTGTAGTGAAAATAACTTAGTTTGCATTTAACAAATTATTTTGTGCTTAATAGATACACACATTTTAATATATTTTAGGGTTAATGGCTTGTTCAAGTGAATATATTAGAAGATGTAAATATAATAATAATTTCACATTAGAAGATGTAACATCTATTTCTATAATCGAGAAAACTCGGGTCTAAATTTAAACTAATCTCCTAAATTCATATTAATCTAAAGTTTTTGCCACAAACAGTGTATGAATGACTAGCTAGAGATGTTTTTTCTGTTAATTTTCGACCATTGAACAAATTCAATTTAGTTGAAGATTGTAACATATAGAAAATAAAATCCATCCATAGCAAAATGCTCATATATATATATATATTGCAAGTTCAATGAATACATAAATGTCACTTAAGAAAAATGAAGCTAACTAATTCACACATATATAATGAACTGAATTTGTGATGATATGTAACACAAACTCAATAAAGTAAGTAAACCACATAACCATTATGAGCCAAGAAACAAGATATGTACTGTAATATCAATATCCCAATAGCTAAATATATAGAGACCATATGAAACTTATCTGATCACCATGATGACACATCAACAAAATCATCTATATACACAAATGTGTTCATTTTACTATTGATAAATAAGAAAAACAAAACCACCTAAATAGCCCCACATTTGATTCAATAGCCCCACTTACTCATGGTGCATAAATATGCTATTATGCATAGAGTGTAAGTCATATGTATTTGTCTGCAAATAAAGATGAGGTTTATTGCAACAGTAAATGTATATGTATTTGTCTGAACAGGTGCCTTTGTGGTATGTTTGTCTTGGCTTCCTCTAGCAACTGTCTTTCAGTTTCAGCCAACCAAAGTGGATTAGTCTCAACCAACCTTTCTTCTACACGTGGCATACACATATCCCCTGAAATTTTGTTCCTTCATTTTATAATCTTTGTTAATGTGTAATAATCCCTGATGCTAGCAAATTCATGGTAACTATAGCAGCTAGTTACCACTCAAGGAACATAACTTAAAGTAAATTACTTGTTTTCCTTATTTTTTTTTGTCAACAACTAACTATTGAATCGACAATAATGCCCGATTAATAGTCTAAGTTCTTCAAATGGAAAAATGAGATTTGAATTCATCACCTCATATCTAACTAAATCAGAGGCAAACCAACTGGGTTATCTGTTTCTTGGTAAATTAGTTGTTTTCCTAAAAAAATAATTTTTGGTAGGTTTGTGTATTTTGGATCGGATAACTTCGATATGTTATTAATTCATCCTTGATTATATAAAATATCGGAAGAGTATATTTGGTCAATTAATAGTAAATGTTTATCTTTATAGTATGAAGGTATGAATTAGAAAATTGATAACAAAATATTCGATATGACAAATTGTTTTTTAAAATTTGATAATATTTCCGACAAAAATACCAATCATTGTGATCTTTTGACTAGTAAGCAATTTGTTAGAATTCGATTTTCAATTTCCAATATAGAATAAATTCCGTCGAAAATCTATATAAAAGTTATATCATGTGGGATCATACAACTTATATATCGATTGAAGAATGTGATAAGTCATATATTAGATTCTTGACAACATATTTATCGTATTTCTGTTACGAAATAAACATATTTATCGTCCAATGAATAATAAATTGTGCAATTCTTTCCATAAAAACTGATTTCCAACATATTATGTATGATTTGTTTGTTGAAGATGAATGTGCATCTTTGATGTTTAAATTACTGGAGTTTGATTTTAGAGAATTGTGTAATTTTTATTATATGGTTTGGTTGTTTGGAAAAAAACGAAAAAAGTTATGCATCTCGAAACATGAAACGGTTAGTGTATATCACAAAACGATAATTATGTCATGAAATTCTCTTTAAGGCTCCCGTGAGTGGTTCTATTTTCTTAGACCGATTCATTATATAAACCCCTCACAAAACCTTTCTCTTTTCATTCACTCTTTAGCAACAACTACAAATAAACCAAACTCTCTTCTTCTTCTGTCTCAAACCACCACAAAGAGAGAGCACAACTATACAACAACTTATAAACACTATGATAACGAGAAAGAGTCTAAAGCTAAGAAGCATCACTGTGATGGTTTTAGTGACAATTTTTGTCTGGTCTGCAACTTTTGAGAGCTGCATTGCTAGAAGAGGAAGACATTGGAAACACCATCGAAGCAGTTCCTCGTCCTTGTCAAATTCCTTGTCCACCAAGAAATCAAAGAGTCATCAGAGTAACCAAAACAACAGTCATTCCCATAAATCAAAACCAAAACCAAAACTGAAAAGTCCACCACCAACAGCTAGTGATGGTTCACCAATTGTGTCACAGCCACCACAAGTCCAACCACCACAACCATCTCCTTTGCAGCCAAATCAGGGCTCTCAAGTATTCAATGTGCTTGATTTTGGAGCTAAAGGTGATGGTATGAATGATGACACTCAGGTACAAACCCAAAATATTCAATCTAGTGGTTGTTAGTTAATCAGAATCTTAATCTCGCTTTCATGAGAATTGTTTTCTAAAAATGTGAATTACAGTTGAGAAGGTAAAACACGAGACAGAACATGAAACAGAGCTCACAAAAGCTTTCTCTCTGTTCTGTAAAGTCAAATTACTTTTTTATTTCCTCTCAATTTTTTTTTAATTCCCCAAAAAGTAAGCAAACGAATGTAGACAGGTGACAACAAAAATACTCGAGGGGGACCAAAGTCTCTCTGTTTTCCTCCATAATTGTGTTTGCTCTGTTACAAAATAATGAAGATTCTTTAACAGAAACCAAACTTAATTGAGTTTGTTTATCAATTTGTTTAGGCTTTTGAAGCGACATGGGCATCAGCCTGCAAAGTCGAAGCATCAACGATGATCATACCGTCTGATTATATCTTCCTCGTTGGCCCAATTGCCTTCGAGGGTCCTTATTGTCAAGCAGACATTGTATTCCAAGTGAGAATTGATTGATGATCAAAATTTCAAAACAAAACTGTTACTTTTTAGATTTAAAGATGTGAGCTTTTTGTTTTGTTGCAGTTAGATGGGATGATTGTAGCTCCTACGGATTCTGGGTCATGGGGAAGAGGACTATTGTGGTGGATTGAGTTCTCAAAGCTTAAAGGAATTACGATTCAAGGTAATGGTGTTATTGATGGAAGAGGTACTGTTTGGTGGCAACAAGATTATCCGATTGACGATGACTTTAAACTCATTGTTCCTTTGAACAATTCTTTCCAAGAACATCCTCCAATGCCGATAAGAAGTGAGCTTAATGAGAGAATGCCAAGCATTAAACCAACGGTAAGAAACAAACTGATTTAGTATCTACTACATTCTTTCACAACTCGGCTCTTGTTTACCTCGGTTTTCACTGAACAGGCCCTGCGGTTCTATGGGAGTATCGATGTGACTGTGACGGGTATAACAATTCAGAACAGTCCTCAATGTCACCTCAAGTTTGATAACTGCGTACAGGTTTTGGTTCATGATGTGAGTGTCAATTCTCCTGGAGACAGTCCAAACACAGACGGGATTCATCTTCAGAACTCTAGAGATGTCATGATTCACACTAGCACATTAGCTTGTGGTACAATCATTTACAGTCGAATAAGGATTACAAAATCATAAACATTGGTCTTAATATCATTGATTGATTCCTCTGCTTTTACAGGAGACGATTGTATTTCGATTCAAACGGGTTGCAGCAATGTGTATGTTCACAATGTGAACTGTGGACCAGGACATGGAATCAGCATTGGAAGCCTTGGTAAAGACAGTACTAAAGCTTGTGTATCCAACATAACAGTCCGAGATATAGTCATGCACAACACAATGACCGGTGTCCGGATCAAAACTTGGCAGGTAATGAGTCAATTCACTAATTGCCAATTGATTTGGAGTAGAAAATCGCCCGTGAAAACTAAAAAAAACTTACGATTTGAATACAGGGAGGTGTAGGATCAGTCAAAGGAGTACTTTTCTCAAACATTCAACTCACAGAGGTTCAACTTCCGATAGTAATCGATCAATTCTACTGTGATCACAGTAAATGCAGGAACCAGACTTCAGCAGTGGCTGTAGAAGGAGTAACATATGAGAAGATACGTGGGACTTACACAGTAAAGCCTGTGCATTTCGCTTGTAGCGACAGTTATCCTTGCATAGACGTACAATTATCAGGAATAGAGCTAAAACCAGTGCAGCTTCAGTACCATATGTCTGATCCATTTTGTTGGAAAACATTTGGAGAGCTCAATTCACCAACTGTTCCACCAATTGATTGCCTACAAATCGGAAAGCCGGCTAGAAATGGAGTCCATTCTGATCATGATATTTGTTTATGATCTACAGAGGAAAATTTAGATGTATAATGATTAGCCAAAAAACAAAAATCTGATTATTACTAAGTATGGACTCTATTCATTCAAGTATTGTGGAGTGTTTAGAAGGTTAGAGAAAATTCTCTTCTTGCTTTAGAGTAATTCAAGGTAGACTCTTATGAGAGAAATCATAAACAGAACTGCCTAATTGCTTTGTTGAAGCAGTATATGTATATTGTCTGTATAACATTAGTTTGATTATTTCATATATACATATGATGGTCCAAAAACAGATTGTAAACCTCAAAAAGTAATAAAGTTTGCATATTTTACTAGAAATTCCAAAACATTAGAACTCAGCAACAAAGGCTATACACATCCAAGAGATCCGATGAGTACGAAGGACCCAACCAACGTTAAGCCTAAATCCTCATAGCTCGGAGGGCACCAGCCAGGTATTGAACCTGGGTCTGTGTACCGTGGGAGGGTACCTTCTACAACTAGACCATTGGTGCTACTTGATTAATCCAAACTTTTTAAAAAATAAAAAAGTGCTATAGCTCAAACTTCAAGTGGTAGAATAGTACTTGGCGTTTGAATGTTCATTGTTTGTATATAAAAAAATAAAAAACATGTAAACAATTAGCACCAGTGGTCTAGTGGTAGAATAGTACCCTGCCACGGTACAGACCCGGGTTCGATTCCCGGCTGGTGCAGTTGAACGAGCTGTGATGAAAATGGGCTTTAGCAATGGTTGGGTCCTTCGCAATCCTCTGATTCTTCAGATGTTATATAAGCCTTACTGAGCTTTTTTCTTATTTTATTTTTAGCCTTACTGAGTTGTTGCAGTTAGATGAATTTAGGAATAAAATTACGAGAAACTTATAACTTGGGCATGTTTTTACTTAATTGAGATTATGAGCTAATAATCTCACATTAGAAACTTGCTATTCAAGGCATAGGTATATAAAGAGCTGTTAATTATGGTGCTTGATAACAACTCGTCGGACGTGGTGCCTTGAGGCCAAAAAGGTTTGCTTAACCAGTGTCCCCAAGCGGTCACGACCGGTCCATACTTCTCCTGGCAAAAGATCGTATGTTTGATCTATAATCCAAATTTTCCAATACCTAAATAACATAATACGAGTTATGCGATTCGTTCAATAAAAAAGTTTTTTGAACGTCCTGGAAAAAAATCATTAGGTCCTTTAAATTATTATTTTAAAAGACGAAGAGGGCAAAATCAGTAATGTAGGAAGAAGAGGGTCGACTTTAAAAGAAATAAATATATTTGGGGTGTTTTGTTATAATTTCTCTTCTCCTCTCCTCTCCAATATTCTATATTTCGGCTTCTTCTTCCTAATTCCATTCTTCTCTAAAACCCTAGTTGCTGAGGACTGTGCAGTCGCACAGTTTACTCAAAAGTATAGAAGAGATGGAGATAGTCGAATCTTTAGAAGAAATTCCAGTGCAAAACCCGGAAGTTGAAGACTTTTCAAGCGCTGATTTGAGCTGGAAAAATTTTGGGACATCGGAGCATCACGACGATGTAGCACTGATTCCTTACGAAAGAGTAGATGAATTCATCATTGGAGAATGCTCGAACGCAGAATGCCCTACTCGGTTTCATATCGAAAGAGGAAGGAAACGCTCTCGAGGCAGCCTCAAAGAGTACAAGAGTGATGAGTATTTGGAATATAGACTGTAAGTTGAATTTCAAAGTAACAAAAGAATCTCATTTTTCACTTGTGGGTATCAATTGTTAATTTACTTCATTTTAAAGGTATTGGTGTTCCTTTGGTCCTGAGAACTATGGAGAAGGTGGTGGTGTTTTACCCAGTAGAAAATACCGTCTCAACACTAGAAATCGAGCTGCCAGACCTCAATCTATGAGAGGTTGTACATGTCATTTTGTGGTTAAACGACTCTATGCTCGTCCTTCGGTTGCGCTTCTCATTTACAATGACAAACGCCATGTGAACAAAGCTGGGTTTATCTGTCATGGACCTCTTGATAGAGATGCTATTGGCCCTGGTGCAAAAAAGATTCCTTATATATGTAATGAGATTCAGCAACAAACTATGTCTATGATTTATCTTGGGATTCCTGAAGAAAATGTTTTGGAGAAACATATTGAAGGGATTCAGAGGTACTGTGGGTCTGATGCTACTGTCAATAGTCTTGCCTCTCAGTATGTTCATAAACTTGGGATGATTATTAAACGCTCCACTCATGAGCTGGACTTAGATGATCAAGCTAGTATTAAGATATGGGCTGAGCGCAACAAGAAATCCATATTCTTTTATCAGGAAGCTTCGGAAACAGATCAATTCATGCTGGGGATACAAACGGAGTGGCAGCTGCAGCAACTTGTACGGTTTGGGCATTGTAGTCTAGTTGCAGCTGATTCGACATTTGGGATAAAGAGACTCAAGGTAAAGTGGATCATGGTTTTGTATTTGTCTCTTCTTTTGAGAAAGTTGTGTATTTAATCCTGCTTTCTTAAACACTACTGCAGTATCCTCTCTGCACGCTTCTTGTATTTGATTCAAGGCATCATTGTCTCCCTGTTGCTTGGATTATCTCTCGTAGCTATTTGAAATCTGATGTTGAGAAGTGGATGAAAATTCTACTCCAACGAACCAAGAGTGTTGAGCCTGGTTTTAAAATCAATGGCTTTATCATTGACGATGCTGCAACGGAAATTGATCCCATAAGGCATGAATAATGATGCTTCATCTCTGTAAAATGGTCTAGAATAGGATTAAGAGTGTACTGTCAACTGATTCAATTCATTTGTTTTTTCCAGAGATACATTTTGTTGCCCTATCCTTTTCTCTCTCTGGCGTGTCCGTAGATCATGGCTTCGAAATGTTGTGAAGAAGTGTGATAGCATCGAGGTTCAAAGAGAGTTATTTAAATGTTTAGGAGAACTCGTTTACAGCATTTGGGATGGAGTAGATACATCAAAGGCCCTAGAAAGGCTGACTCAAGATTTTGTTGATCAAACCACCTTCATGCAATATTTCACAACCACTTGGCTGCCTAAAATGGGTTAGATGTTTCCCTTATCCTATTAGTCACTCATCCTTATCATGTAGAACCTATGGGATCGCTGCTAACTAGTTCTCATGGTACTCTTGGTTTTAGTGCCTTATGTGTTCTTCAACTTTTGCAGGAATGTGGTTAGCAACTATAAAAAGTCTCCCACTTGCAAGCCAAGAAGCATGTGGTGCTATAGAAGCTTACCATATTAAGCTTAAAGTAAAATTGTTTGACGATACACACCTCGGTGCCCTTCAGAGAGTAGATTGGTTGGTACACAAGCTGATGACTGAACTCCATTCAAGTTATTGGCTTGATCGGTATGCTGATGAAAGTGATTCTTTCCAAAACGTTAAAGAAGAATACATATCTTCTACTTCGTGGCACCGAGCGTCAGAGATTCCAGACTCTGCTGTTACGCTAGACAAAAACACCAGCCTTGTCGCAAAGGTTCAGTCTCAGAGAGATACTAATGTAGCACGAGTTGTTTCGAACCCAGGTTCGGAATTTGCCTTCTGTGATTGTGCTTGGTCTTTGCAAGGAAATTTATGCAAACACATCATAAAGGTGAACACAGTGTGTGAAAACCGCGAAGGATATGGTGACTCAATGTCCTTGCGTTCGTTCAAAGAGAAACTGAGAAGCATAAAGATGACACCTATGGATGACTCAATAACCTTGGATCTGTCAGTGTCTTTAACTCTGCAGATGTTGGATCAGATAAAGCAGTTGGTGCAATTAAGTGGAACAGATGATATCAACAATATACTCAATAATTTCCCGGTGAAATGGGGTTGTAAGAAAGGCAGAATAACCATAGGCATTCCTGCTTCTATTGCTGCCTTTACAAAGAGAAGATGTCTGAAACGAAAGCGATAAGTCGGAGATGAGATGATAAGTGGTAGCATAGATAACTTGTATTGCTCATATTAACACAGCAGAATCTTTTGTAGCTCATGAGTTAGAATAATCATAGATGGTTAGTTATAGTTCATAGGTTCTAACACCAATCATTCCTTTGTTGCTTTGTTGTTACCTTAATATTTAAGTGTAAATCTTTCTCCAGATTTGTCTTTTTTTGTATTATAAGAAAACAGACTATAAAATTAAGCAGGGTTTTAAAGATGAAAACAAATACATGAGTTTCAGAATCCATTACAAATCAGTCTTGTGTTTTTGTTATGAACTCCCAAAATAATGCCACTCCCAAAGCAAAAGGGCATTTATGGAAATAACTACCAAATGTCCAAATAAAACGCACGTTTTCTTGCGTTTTGCCTAATCTTATCTCATCGTCAATCGTTCTTATGGAAACAGTAAGCGCCAAAAAACTTCTGTCCACTTCTTCTGATTATGCAAAGCTTCAATCTTTTTGTCTAATCAACATTGAATTTTTGTTTATTTTTTAATTAAAAAATGTGTTTTTATCACGATTGTCAAAGTCCATGCCATATTAGAATCTCTGTTCAGCTTCATCATTTTTCTTTGTCTCTCATCTTCCTCCGTAATGGCGGATTCCAAGGAACTCGGCACGGCGAGTCGGCGAATTTCCGTCGTCAGCAATCATCTCATTTCCATCGGACTGAGTCCAACTCGCGTTGACTCTGTGGAACTCTGCGGTGCTTCGTCGATGGATGACAATTACCATAAGGTTCACGGTGAAGTGCCAACACAGGAAGTCGTTTGGAGAAAAGCTGATATCTTTGGTAGCGGAAATGATAAGGAGTTTGTTGACATTTTGTATGAGAAAGCCATTGGTGAAGGCATTGCAAAGGTAGCGTAAAGCGTTTGATGAGTTTTCTGAGAGAATTACGCTGAATGGGTATTGGAATTGAATTATTGTCGTTTTGGGGTTTATGTAGATTACTATAAACCGGCCAGAGAGAAGAAATGCGTTTCGGCCTCAGACTGTGAAGGAGCTGATGCTTGCGTTTAACGATGCCAGAGATGACAGCTCCATAGGAGTCATCATACTCACTGGCATGGTAAAATACTTAGCATTTGGTGTTTCTTTTGGATAATGTTCAAATGCAGTAAAAATAATAAAACTATATCAAAATTCTATCGTTTTTGTGGATGAACATTGAAGATGTAGTAAAGGAAGCAAATCATAGATTTAGGTTATGTAACTTAAGTTAGTGTGTAGCTATGAGCATTGTGTAGGTTGAGTCTCAGAACTCAGAGGTGCCAAAGTCAAATCCTACTTTGGAGTTGATGACCAATAGTATAATAGTTCTCGTCTATTTTGGTTATGTATTGGTGGGAACTATTGCTCTGAATAGTAATACCGATGGTTTAGGGAACAAAAGCGTTTTGCAGTGGTGGTGATCAGGCGGTGAGAACACAAGATGGTTATGCTGATCCCAATGATGTTGGCCGCCTTAATGTTCTTGATCTTCAGGTATGTCGTTGATCTACAAAACCGTAAAAGTTTAGCTTTTCCTCATTTCAGTCGGATTCATGGACTATCCTTCTTCTGTTCTTACTCAGGTTCAAATTCGCAGATTGCCAAAGCCAGTTATCGCAATGGTATACACCTTCAAACAACTATTAGTTTACTCTATGCATATCTGTACTGTGATCCTGGATCGAATAGTTCTGTTAGTTTGCATCTATCCTCATGGACCAAGAGCATTTCTTGTGGCTGATCTGTTTGCTTTTGGACTGAGTCAGGTTGCTGGTTATGCTGTTGGAGGAGGACATATTTTGCACATGGTGTGTGATCTAACAATTGCAGCTGATAATGCTGTTTTTGGTCAAACGGGTCCTAAGGTTTTCTCTCACTCTAGCATCTGTTTCAGCATTGAGTTGACTGTCAGTGAAGTAGGAACCAGAGTTATTACTAATCCCCATTGATTAATGCATCGACTTGATATGTCCAGGTTGGAAGTTTTGATGCTGGTTATGGAAGTTCCATCATGTCTCGTCTGGTAATAGCTGGATATTACTGACTAATACTGCTATTCTCTCATTAGTTCTTTCAAGCAACATCTACATTCTAACTAAAATGGACTGATCAAACTCTTTTAAAAAACAGGTTGGTCCAAAGAAGGCACGAGAAATGTGGTTTATGACGAGGTTCTACACAGCTTCTGAAGCAGACAAAATGGGACTTATCAATACAGTTGTACCAGTAAAGTTCAGATTCACTCCTTTTGTTAGTAATTGTCTTTTTCATTCACTGAGACCTTTGTTTTCTGTTCCAGCTAGAAGAATTGGAGAAAGAGACTGTGAAATGGTGCAGAGAAATCTTACGGAACAGTCCAACTGCAATCCGAGTGCTAAAATAAAAGCAGCACTCAATGCAGTTGATGATGGTCATGCTGGACTTCAGGTACCTCTTTCAACCAACTTGTTTTGCCCATTCCTTTCTACTAGCATACAGTACATAAATGGATTAGCAAACTTTTGTTTCTATAGGGATTAGGAGGCGATGCGACACTCTTATTCTATGGAACTGAAGAAGGTATTGAAGGAAGAACTGCTTATATGCATCGTCGACCACCAGACTTCTCTAAATTTCCGCGGCGACCTTAAACTACCGAAGGAAGAACTACCTCAGTTCATGTGCTTTCACACAACATTTGTCCCAAGTCTTTTTTTCTATTTGTTTATTTTGTTTACCAAACTATGACAATAATGTCTTTTACAATAATGTATGAAAATATCATTTTGTTACTTTTCCATTACTCTACTAAAGAAATTTGAAGACTCTTACATAATAGTTAATTCTCTCTATCATATAAACATGTAATATGTTTGCCGAGAACAGGTGGCCCAGTGGTAGTGGTAACTTTACAAATTCTTAGGCACCATGGTTGAGATTTTAAGATATGAGCTTTGGTTATGGATCGAATCTTGTCGATCCAATTATAAGAGTAAAGTTGACCAAGAAAAACCATGTAATATGTTTTTGAATTAATTATCTCTTACCCATCATCTAAATGACTATTTTGTCCTTTAATCTCATAATATTCCTCATCCTTCATTCTTTCTCTATTCTCCTTTTCGTTTCTCTCTTCATCTCCATTTTTGCTCATTTTATAGCAAGTCAACAAGTGGAAAACAACATAATGCAAATGCAAAGACAAAGACATGTTTATATCATTTGTTGCAGCAACATTTAGGTCCAAAAAGAGAAGAAGTAAGACACTTTACAGATAAATATCCAGCATTCACACAGTCATCGTTATATTGAGTCTTTCCGTATGATTCAGAACATGTTTTCTTGCATTCATCGCCAATTCCTATGTAGGTTTCATCTCTACATGTATACAAAGTCATATAGATACCATGCAAACCAATATGTCTTATCATCAATATCTTAAGAAGCTGAATTTATCTCGATGGATTTCCATTGAATAATTCCCCCTCATATATATCTTGTTTAGCAACTATGAAAAAAAAAGGTACGGTAGTGTTTGCGATTTGATCATTTTGAAAAGTTCAATAAACTTGCTTGAAATTTATGAACACCTCATTAAAATTCACCAAACACATGCATGATTTTCAAAATAATTTTCTGTTATGTGATCCAATATATGTTTATTTGGTACCATTGAACATACTTTGAGCATATTTTTAGATTTTATATTGAGCATAGTTTGAGCATACTTTTAGATATCATCGAAGTATATATACATTGAGCATATTTTGAGCATACTTTTAAATGTCATCACCATGCTTAACGTATGTTCAATTTGATTAATATGTAGTTGGTCAAATGCATTTATGTTGTTTTTCCACCAAAATTTAATTGAAGGAAGTGGTATAATCTATATGCAGTGCCGTGCGAGTAAACATAAAAGTATAATTCGTATGCGAATGTTAGAAAAAACAGAGTATGAAATAAATGAGATATGAAATAATCGAAAAGGTAAGACTTGGAATAAGAGTAGAGGACATTAAGAACATTGTTACTAGAGTTCCCAAATTGGCATTGATCATTAATCATATACATATATGTATAAAATATCGCTTTTTGATGCATATATAACATAGAAAGCTAAAATATTACCGAATTCTTTTTAGTCTGGTGGTTATGATGATCCAACTAATGACTATGACATCTAAGGTTCAATTCATTTCCTTGCTTCTACAAGTTGGTAGATTAAATATGATTTTTAAAGGTTGAAATATGCTATGAATGATACTTTGTCGATCCAATGTTGACAAAAAAGGAAGGCTAAAATACATAAAAGATTAGTTATGTTTTAGTAATTCTTTCAACCATCTTTGTTACTAGGAATTAAGGAATTCTAATTTTCTTTTAACATATTTCTGTTTCTAGGAATTTAGGAACTTTAAAAGATCAATATATTATATAAAAATTAAGATTTGAAATTATTTTAATAGCCGAGTTGCTTTCAATCTGGTGGTTAGGATGATCCAGCTAAAGATTTGACACCAGGGTTCGATTCCTACCCGCTGCATTATGGTAGCTTAAAAAAAGGATTATTGAGGAGTGAGGTTTAAGCTATGGATCGGGCCTTGTCGATCCAGACAAAAAAAAAAAATTATTTTAATACGTGTAGAAAATACTTATCACAGCGTGTTCCCAATAAATAATCCTTGACTAATGAAACTTTAGAAAATACTTTAGTAAAATATGAGCAAAAACTTATCGTAATAATTGAGTAAAATGAGGAAAAATATGATACATACAAAGTAAAATGACTTGTGCATAATGATAGACTGATAGTACGTAGTTAATATTTTGATTAAAACAAAAATTATATTTTATTTCATTTTGTAGTTTATGACAAAAAAAACAAGTAGAAAAGAAACATATATCAATGCAAATGCAAAGACCAATATATGTTTCTATCATTTGTTACAACAACATTTAGGTCCGAAAGGAGAAGATGTAAGACATTTTCCAGATGAATATCCGTCTGTCACACAGTCATCGTTACATTTAGTTATTCCGTATGTAGCCGAACAATCTTTCTTGCATTCATCGTCAATTCTTCCCGCAGGTTTTATGTCTGCACGTCCACAAATTCATGTAAATACCAATTTTTTTAATTTTAAATGATAAAATCTAAGAAGAAATCAACAACATATGAACATATATATACCTGAAGCCATAACACAATTATTGGATGAAGAAGCTACCAATATTGTCAAGAGCAAAACAACCATCGAAACCTTTGTGATGGACATTTTATCTTTGCTTTTAGTATCAACTATGAAGTCTATTGAAATGAATATGTTTTGTGAATTTGATCTTGAGTAGAAGTTTTATTTATATAGGAGATCTGAAAGAAGAAAAAAAGTATACGTTTTTATTTTTCATATCATTGATTGATAGAATTCCATATGTATTATACGAATAATAAATTATATTGATTAAAAACATATATTTCCTTAAAAACAAGAATGTATAAATCAATCACTAGATGTTTTTAGTACAAAAATCTCTTTAGAGCTGTATCATTTTATTGGGCCAAATACATTGTAGCCCATAAGACCCAAATGTAGTAACAGAAAAGTTTTGTTACAGAGTTGACTATATAGTCAACTATTTATTTTTTCTTTGAGGTTGAAACTCGATTCTGTAACAAAAAACACCAAAAGAGAAACTAGTGGATTCAATGAAAAATACTTGAAGAGAGATGTACCCTGGTTATATGGACACTCTATAATTGCTTGTGTTATCTTTTTCATCTCGAATCTCTTCTTCTTTCTTTCTTAAATTCAAATCGAGTTCTCTGTAATCTGCAAGTTTCGATCAAGTTCAAGAGTTAGTCATAGTCTAATTGACAAGGAGATTAAACAATTTAGACTAAAATATTCTGCAATTTCTTCTACAAATGGAATCAGAGCGTCAAGCTCAAAGACCGGAGTTAAAGAAGAATGGAGACTAACTAGCAGATCAAAGCAGAAGTCAGGTTAAGAAGTTCTTACTAGCTTGAAGATGGAGAAGTTCTTTCAGCAAAGAAGATGGAAATTCTTGACAACTCAAATTCATTCAGCAGAATCATCTTGCAATCAAAGAACACAATCAAACAGATCATAATCAGATTCTAAGAGAAAGAATCAACAAAATTGAATAAGCCTTCTTTATCTCAAACTTGTTAATTCATTATTAACAAAGATATATTGGTTTTGCAGGAAATAATTCTATTTGTGATATTCTTAAGCACATTGGTTGATAATTCTACATGTTATCAGTTCAGTTACATCAAAGAAACAGAATGGAAGTAACACCAGAAAAGTTTGAAGTGGAGAAATTCAATGCAAAGAGAGATTTTGGTCTCTGAAAGTATCGTGTTCTTGGGCAGTTTGGAATTCATGGTTTGCTTTTAGTCATCGAGGATCCTTTAGAAAGTTTTGTTATATCGGAAAAATCAAAGGATGTAGATGGAGATAGCAAAGAAGAAGTAAAGAAAGTTGATTGTAGGCAATGAAAGATAAGAGAGCAAGGAGCCTGCTCGGAAAATATATTACAAATGTGGTTCTGCGGAAAATCATGCATGAACCAACAACTCATGGTTAATGGAAGACACTTAAAAAGGACTATCAGACTAAGACTCCACCTAATAGGATTTATCTAAAGAAGCAATTCTCTTGCGTCAAGATGGAAGAGGATAAAACCATTGAAGAGAATGTGGATGCCTTTCTTAAACTTGTGGCAGATCTTGCTAGTCTCAAGGTTAAGATAGAAGATGAGGATCAAGCAATCTCACTTCTTACATGTCTGCTAGCATCATTTTGATCCACTTGTTCACACTCTCCAGTTTGGTGCAAGAATGGACTCGTTAACCATGGATGATGTTATAACAGGAGCTTATGCAATAGAGGCTAATCTGATATAGAAAGGGGTTCTGTACAAGAAGAAGAATATTGTAGAAGGGTTAACAGTAGAAAGAAGAGGAAGAACAAAGAACAAAAACAACAAAGGTTATGGAAAGGATAAAGGGAGCTCAAAGAGTAGAGGAAGATCACAGTCAAGATCTAAGCATAATGAGAAAATCAGAGCCAGCTGGGTTTGTGTTGATGCAAATCACTAGAAACATGATTGTCCTCAAAGGAATCAAAATAACACCAAAGATTTTGCGAATCTTAAAATAATTGATTCATAACCATCAGCACTAACAGTCAGTTTAGTTGCCTCCTCTGATGATTGGGTTTTGGACTCTAGATGTACTTTTCACATACCACCAAGGAAACAACTGCTACCTGATTTGGTGGAGTTTGAAGCGAATAGAGTTTACATGGGTAATGATACTTGGTGTGAAGTCAAAAGGAATATGTAAAATCATTTTTAAGAATCCAAATGGTTCTATAATCACTCTTGATGAGGTCATATATATATATTCCAGATATGGGCATGAATCTTATCTCATATGGTCAATTAGAACATTTGGGTTGTCAATTGTCACTATAAATACACTTGCAATTCCCCAATCTTTTAAACACTTACTAAGCTGTTCAGCAATGGTTTTTCCTTTATGGTCTGTGACAGGTTTGAAGCTTATGATCCTTTTTTGTAACACCCAATTAGCATCAATCCAATGAGCTGTCACCACCATGTAACTCCATGAAGTTGTATGAGCTATCCATATATATATGGTGAAAGATATTCTCTTCTTATCACAACCAAACAACTTCTTCAGATTTTCTTTTTCTTGCAGGTACATTGAGTAGATGTCAAGTTGATGTCTTCATACAATGAATCATGTACATTGAAGCATGATCTCCTAAACCCCTCTGATTCCACAAACGAAAAAAGGCAGCTCAGCTAATATAATCATCTCATTCACTGACCTTCTGAACAAGTCTTTATCATACTTCATGGTTGTGACTATACCACTACTATCAAACACCAAAACAGACTGAGATCCACTCTCTTTGTAAGCCATGAACAACTTGCATCTTTCCAAGTGATTCTTCATGGGAGTTGTTCCTTTTTTTTGCTGTCACATCCAATTTTCTGCCCATAATACCGATAATTGTTGAATGCTCCTTCCGCATTCACATTCTCAATGAAATGTGCCCATACTGCTGATCTACGAGCAAGTCTCTTCCTAGATCTTGGTGGAATCTCGCTAGTTGATTTTCTAGTTGTTGCCTTATTCCTATTTCCTGTTACATTAAGTCATAAAACTTCTTCCTCTTCATCATTAAAATCATCATTGTCATCCTGAAAAGAAGTCATCTACAAACAGAAGATTACCAAAGTCAAATAACAAAATCGCAGATGGTTCTTGTGAAAAAACAGATTGCACCAAAAATCCCTTAACTTTATTAATGAAATCCAAATGCCTTTTATAATGGCTTACAAAGAAAGAACTGACTCAAACGAGAAAATAGGAAACAACTACATCCACTAACCCAACTTAAGCTACTTGACTGGAACTGAACTTTGACTTAGTAAACAACAGAAAAACAAAATCAATGAAACGCAAAGCAGAACAATTAAACATAGACTCCAACTGTTCTAAACTTGTATCAATTTCAAATGCCAAATGGCAAACACAATCTGTTTCTAACTTCTAAACTTCAATCAATGAATCAAGTGTATGTAATTCATAAGCCTTACAAGTAAAATTTACAACTATCATTACTTCATTAGACAAAACTGACAAAAAGAAGAATATAAGAAGAAGAAAACTGAGTGATTAAGTATCATTAGGCTTTCGTTTCCTGTAATACTCTTGACATGAGTGAGAATTACGAAGAATAACCAGTTTGTGAAAGGATTATAGATATAAATCAATAAGGAATATATATCTTTGCCTAAGTAATTAAATATTTTTTTTTTTTTGTGGGAGTTCGATTCTACGTTATTTTTTTCAAGTGATCCTTTTTTGAAGATTAAAGATATAAATTAATCACTTTAATGTAAATCACATAACATTAATTTTTAACATGATATAGGCTTGTTTGTCACCGAGGAAATTATATATTCAAACCATTCTAATGACTCCAACCAAACTGAACCAATTTAATCGAAATATAAAGTGACACGTGGCAAGTCGGAAGTTGCTGGCCAAAAATTGTGGTTAGGTGTTGACTTAGAGTCAACTTAAGCAGAGTTCTTCGAACTTGGCAGCTCAGCTCTCTGGCGATTTCAAAATATATTCTTTTTATAAAGGAGTGGGCGACAAGTGATAAAATGGCCTCAATTATTCAATATTGGCTTATATAAGATAATTAGGCACACAATTCAACCCATCTGGTCTTCGAATAAGAGTCAATTCTTATACTTTTTTTTGTGATAAAATCAATTCTTATACTTGATTTTGATATCAGAGTTCTGAAAAAATACAGAACGCATCGCCTTCTTCTACTAAATATTGATTTGAGAAACAATCGATTCCGGAGAAAATGGTAATTCATATTCATATTATTTATCTTCTTTCTTTACTTCTTTAAGGAAGCAGTTTCTCTAATCTCTTGTGTGCATCTATCTGATTTTATTGTAGTCTCTATATAAAGATTTACGGATTTGATATATTCCCATTCGAATAGTCTCTTTTATTTTGTAAATTTTGCATAATATATTATCTGAATTATGTATTCATGGAATTTTTGTTTAGTAAGTTTTAATTACTAGCTACTTTAATTTCTTTGTTAATTAGGAAACTGTGGCTGGGTCATTTTTATCGTTTGGAATTGAGAAGGTTTGGAACCTCCTTGACCAAGAATTTGACCGAATTAAGGGAGTGGATGAGCAACTCACTGAACTCAAACATGATTTGGAGTTCCTTAGGCCCTTCTTGAAAGATGCAGATGCTAAAAAACATGAAAAAGAAAGTGTGAAAAGTTGTGTGGAACAGATCAAAGAAATTGCTTTTGATACAGAGGATATAATTGAAACATTTCTTCTAAAGGAAGAGCTTAGGAAAACAAGTGGCCTCAAGCAACGTCTGAAAAGACTTTCTTGCATTCCAGTGGATCACAGGAAAGTTGCTTTAGATATGGAAGGTATACGTGACAGGATCTCCAAGGTGACCGAAAGGATGCAGAGGGATGGAATCCTGCGGATGAATATTGATGGCTGCGAAAGAAAACAAAGAGAGGAGCAGAAGGAAGATAGGATTCGCGTAGAATATCCAAGAAAAAATGAAAACAATCTTGTGGGGTTGGAGGAAAATGTTAAGAAATTGGTTGACCATTTGGTGAAGGAAGATAGGATTCGCGTAGTTTCTATAACTGGGATGGGCGGTATCGGTAAAACTACGTTGGCTCGACAAGTTTTCAATCACGAAATGGTAACCAACCATTTTGATGGAGTTGTGTGGGTCTGTCTTTCACAGCAATTTACAAAAAGAAATGTTTGGGAGACGATCTTTGACAAGCTAAGGTCAAATCATGATGAGCAAAAAGACTCAAATATGAATGATGGTGAGCTTCAGGATAAACTCTTTCAACTGCTGGAATCAAGTAATTCTTTGATTGTCCTAGATGATATGTGGAAAAAAGAAGATTGGGATATGATCGAACCTATGTTTCCGTCAAAAGGTGACATCTTTTTCTTCTATATATTAAAGGCTTTTATACTTTTCTTAAGCTTTTGAATATAATTGATTAAGAAAAATATAGAAGATGACATATTTCGTGCATGCGTGATATATATTGCAGGATGTAAGATACTACTTACTTCTCGCAATGAGGAAGTGGCATTACATATAGATCCAAACTCTCAATTCAGTGTCATATTTAAATCAGAATGCCTGAGCAGTGAAAGCAGTTGGAAACTTTTTCAAATGACAGCATTTCCTTGGGAAGACACAACTGGTAAGCTTTCAATGATAATCTATGAGGATATTTTTCCTTAGCCTTAACTAGATTAACTACAATGTTTTCATTAAATATGATCCTTCAGAAAATAATTATGTTTTGTAATTTTGTGTAGAATGTAAGGTTGATGAAGAAATGAAACAGATGGGTAAGCAGATGATCAAACATTGTGGAGGTTTACCTTTGGCTATACGTCTACTAGGCGGGTTGTTAGCTCCGCAATACACCTTAAGTGATTGGACAAGGGTTTATGAGAATATTAAACCTCATATGAGTTCTGTTGATCATATTTTAAGTCTGAGCTTTGAAGAGCTACCTATTTATTTGAAGCACGCCTTCCTCTACCTCGCCCATTTCCCAGAAGATTTTACAATAGATGTGGAAACATTAGCATATTATTGGGCTGCCGATGGAGTACCAAGGCCGAGGATCTATAATGGACAGACCATTCGAGAGGTTGGGAATGGATATATAAAAGAATTGGTGAATAGAAACATGGTTATTTCTCAAAGAGATGTTAAAACTTCAAGATTTGAAAAATGTCAATTGCATGACATGATGAGAGAAGTTTGTTTGCTTAGAGCAGAAGAAGAAAACTTCCAACAACTTGTTCACAGCACATCAACTGCAAATTCTACATCACTTCGTCATTCTCGCAGACTTGTCATACATATGTCTGATGAAGAAGATTATAAGTCGGAGGAGATGAATAATCCAAAACTTAGATCTCTTTTGTTCATTTGGAAGAACCCCGAAGAATGGAGATGGTGGAAGACATCAGATTTATTGTTTACAAGACTACAACTTTTAAGGCTTTTAAATCTCTCTTTTGCAGAGTTTGAAAGGAAAGAGTTACCCTCTAGCATTGGCAAACTCATCCACTTGAGATATTTAAATTTATATTTTGCAGACGTAAAACATTTACCTTCTTCTATGCAGAATCTAAAGAAATTGCTCTATTTAAACCTCGAGGTATGTGCATCCAAAATGTACATGCCCAGTCTATTGAATGGTATGCGAGAGCTCGAATACCTCAGTCTTCCAGAGGATATACATGGTTCGGTAGAGATAGAATTGGGTAATCTAGTTAACTTGGAGACGTTGAAGAATTTCTCAACAAAGAATAACAATGTGAAGGATCTTCACACAATGACAAGACTTCGTGTCCTCTCTATCAATATCCATCGCGGGGGTTGTACATTGGAAACTCTGTCTTCATCTATAAAAGGAATCAGAACTTTGGAAAAACTAGAAATCGAAGATGACGAGGTGCTAGAGCCCAGGTATGATGAAGACAAATTTGTTTTGGATTGCGTTAATCTCAAACAGCTGAAGTTAAAAGTACATATGCCAAAGTTACCTGATGAACAACACTTCCCTTCTCACCTTACAACCATTTTTCTACTTGGGTGCCGTTTGAAGGAGGATCCAATGCCATTTCTAGGGAAGCTGCATCAATTGAAAAAGGTTACTTTATGGTATAAATCTTTCTGTGGGAGTAGAATGGTTTGCTCGGCCACTGGGTTTCCTCAATTGGAGAAGCTAACGTTATTTGGACAAAAGGAATTGGAAGAGTGGATAGTAGAAGAAGGCTCAATGCCCCTTCTCCATACTCTCACTATTGACAGATGTCCAAAACTAAAGCAGGAAGGTGATGTATTTCTGATTCTACAGAAGGTTCTTAAGTTGAAAGAAGTTACAGTAAGGAAGGTATCAATCTGTGGGAACAGAATGGTTTGCTCGAGCGGTGGATTTCCTCAATGCCAATTACTATGCTTACGTGAATTATATGAATTGGAAGAGTGGATAGTAGAAGAAGGCTCCATGCCCCTTCTTCAAACTCTCTATATTAAGGATTGTCCAAAGTTAAAACTTCCTGATGGGTTGAGATTTATCACTTCCTTGAGAAAACTCTATATCGATGTAGATAATTTGGATATGGAAAAGGAATGGAAAGAGAAGTTATCAGAAGGAGGAGAAGATTACTACAAAGTCCAACACATTCCTTGTGTTGAATTGACTAAATCCTGGAGATGGCGAGATTAACAGAGCAGGTAATATATTATTATTCTCCATTTATAAAAAAATATGCTCCAGATAAAGAAAGGAGAATGACGAGGATTAGAGATCATTTGAGGATGATAATGATGATGGCAGCAGTTACAATCTAAGGTAATATATTATGTCTCATATATATCTAAATATAATCTTAGTGTTATCATATGTCCTCTGTTTTTATTTCAAAATGGATTCTAAAAATGAATTTACACAGTCATTATATAATTGCTTTATAGAGATGTAAAATTCTTGTGAATTTGATTGATGTCTCTTTTATTCTTATATTTTGTAGATAAAAGGCCTTCCGAGAATCGGTTCTTGATGATCAGTGATTTCAATACTCATTTTATTGGATTATTTTGCTGTTTAGTATTGTATTAATAAGCTTACTGGTTTTATGCGTTTTTTTGGTTTGCTCTCTTTGAGTATATTTGTTTCTCTTTCTTGAATGTTTGTTCTGTCCACATCTTATATTTTTGGTGATCACAAAAGCTTGAATCCTTCCATTCACTTTGCTGGAAGTCATCTCACCATATTGTCTCCTTTGATTCATTCGTTATTTCTCGTCTTTCCGTTTTATGTCCATTTTTTTTTCTCCTTCCAGAAAATTTTTTATTGTTCTGTCTGTACCATATTTTGGATTTTGGTGGTCACAAAAATTCCATTCTTGAATTCACCTTTTGGTTCAGCTGCATTTCAGCTCGATTTTCATCATCCAGGACAAAGCAAAAGTGCAGATGGCAAGCTTTATTTATTGGTCAATATAGTATAGTAAACTCAAGTTTGTAACTGAAACAACTATGTTATTGGCACTTGCACACAATGCTATAGAGCGCTTGGAACGATTAAAACACTTTTGACTTATCGTTGACTATATGGAGAACAAATCTGGAAACGATTCTCGAAACACCTTTTTTTACTCCAAGTTGTGGCCGATCTTGGTGGCGGCAGCCCACCTTTTCTGATAGCGAAGGCAAAGGGGAAGTCGGCCAGCAAAGGTTGCTCGTCTTTTTGACTGTCCATTCATCTCTCTCTCATTCAATTTCATCTCCTCCTCATGTTGTGTTGAAGTCGCCTGCTTCTTCGCAACCTTTGTTGCCGCCAGTGCTTGAACTAGGTAAAATTTTGGCGGTTCCTCCGTCCTCTGAGACTGCTCCTTCAACGTCCTTAGTTGTTTGGCTAATTCCCCTACGTTGGTGAAGCCTCAGAACCCTACATCCTCTAATGCTCTCTGACCTCCAAAATCCTCTTGGAAGGATATCCTTGTTGGACCTTCGGGTAAAATGAGTAGGCTCCTCCTACACTCTTGGCTCTGATGATATGTGTGTAAAGCTCCCGAACTCAGTCTTGGTTCAGAATAAAGAGTGATGAAGAGATTTCATCATCGGGCTATTCTCTGGTAATCTCCCTACTAAAGCTACTCTTCACGACATCTTTAACGGTATTTGGAGCAGGCAAAGGAAAGACATCACCATTTCCAAGCAAGGTCCTTGATCTGTGCTTATCAAAATCCCTTGTCCAACCACAAAGAAACAAGTCTTAGCTCAAGGTGTTTGGCCAATTGATGACCAATCTATATTTGTTGCACAAAGGGAACAGAAACGTCTCCAGCTACATGAAGCTCTAGTTTGGCTGGAATTAAGGGGACTCCCTGCTTAGTTCTTCTCTCATGTGGTTTTGGAACAAGTTGCTAGTCTTGTAGGTGACCCAGTTTCCTTTCACCTAGCCACTGCAAACTTGATTGATCTTGAAGTCGCAAAGGTTCTCACTATTGTCGATATTACCTAACCTATGCCAGAGGTTGTATACACCGAACATGACTGGAGAGTTCACCCGGATTGAGGTATCAATTACATGGCTTCCACCTCAATGCTCTCTTTGCCAAAAATTTGGTCATACTCTGAAAAGATGCTTACCAACTCTTATTCTATGCGAGACTTGCCAGTCCACTACCCAATCTTTTGCTGAGTGTATATGGCGTGCATCTTCATCAACAAAACACAAATCCTCGAGGCAGTCCAGAAAACACCACTCCTTTGGCTAAGCCAGACCATTTTGTGTCACCAGCACCTACCACTCAACCATATGCAGTAGAATCTCGAGATAGGGTGGATCTTGTTGTTGACCTAAAAAAACCCCATGGTCAGCCTAAACCTCACAAGTCTCGTACTTTCTCCAGCAACATCATCTTCAGACTCCATGTCTCCAGAGAAATCCTCTTCTCAGACTCTCCATCTGAAGAAGATGATAACCCATTAAAGACCCTAGACTTCTAAATCTCCTTTCCAAGAAGAAGCAGCGATGATTCGAACACTCGTGGTTTTAACCATAGTGTCAAGCGGCGTAAGTGTAGGAAATGGGTATGTAAGTTTAAGCCATATTTTGGTAGCTTAATAGAGACAAGGATCAAGCAACTTAAGTCTCTCGGGTATATTCAATATGATTTTCATGGCTGGCAATTTGAAGCGAATTATGTGTTTGCTATTTTAGGCACAATCTGGGTTGTATGGAAAGATTCAGTTCAAGTCACCATCTTCTCTAAATTGAGGCAAATGATCACGTTTATAGTAAACCTTCCTAAGAAGGATTATGAGATTGTAATGTCTTTTGTTTATGCAGAATACTACAGATATGGGATTATAGGTCGCTAGATATAGTAGTCGACGCCATGACAGTGAGTTTGTTATAAATAATGTTTCTGTCGAGAATTGGTCTTAATCTTGCCCTGAATAGTTCCTTGATTTAGATTCCTGATTTCCTGATTATGATACTTTTATTTATTGAATTTAAATTGTTTCATTGCTTAATTTATTTATATGCAGCCACCATTATTACTTTAATTTGTCTTAGCTTAAGTATGGTTTAGAGATTGATAGTGTAACCATTGGTTTTCGTGGATTCGATCCCTAGAATACTACTTTGATTTGCTGTGCACTTGCAGTATGATAATAGAGTTAAAACTCTGTGTATCAGAGGCAAAGTTATTATTCATAAGGATGTAGAAGATCAGTTTGATAGAATTGCATGGTGATATATGTGAATATTAGGCTAGTTCCCATGGTCATTTTACATGATTTTCCATCATATAAAACTCATTTGGTCTCATTCTAGTTAGTATTTTGCATATTTTGTGCATTAGAGTCTTAGGAACATGCATAGACATATTTTCTTCTCTATTGAGTCAATTTAGGTGATTTGGGACCATACTTAGAGAAGACACATATTAGAATTGGGAATTCAAGCTTAGGAGTTGAGTTTTGGAAAGAAGAAGACTTACATTGGCTTGTGAACCTTGAAGAAAAACTATTGGAAGATGCAAGAAACGTTGAGTGTCTGTTAAGGGTCCGTAGGCCCTTGAGATTGGCCGCTGAAGATGAAATTAAGATGGTCTTGTTCTGTCAACTGTCCGTAGAACTTTGAGATTGGCTGTTGAAATTGAACCAGGAGACAACCTTGTCTGTCAACGGTCTCAAGACCTGTGAGATTGACCGCTAAAAATACCCCAAACAAAACCTGAATCTGTAAAGCATCCCAGCGGCCTGTAAAAGCTGATCCTTGATGCATCATTTTCACTTATTTTAATTTGGCGTAACTCGATTTGTCTAGAGTCGACCCAAATTCATTTTTTATGTTTTAAAACCCTGTTTAAGGGATAGAACTACCACGCTTTAATTTTGTAGCCTCTTAGAACCCTTTAGGAGTGAGTTTGAGAGAAAATACTTGAGATTCTGCTTGGGATCATTCCTTTGAATCAATTGGAAATCTCTTCATCTTATCTCTCTTTTCATTATGTGTGCCTTCTTATTTTTTGTTTTGTGTTTCATTGTGCTCATGTGTGAGTAGTTTATAAAGTGATTGAAGGCTTGGTAGATCCTAGAGGTTGGATGATTGATTTTGATGCATAGGTTGTTAGATTCCTTCATATTAGGTGATCTTAATGCTAGATGCATCTTGGCAATTTGAGACTAGATGTTGAAATATTTTCCACCCGGAAGTTGTTTGTGAAAATTTCTGAGAGACCCATTTTTAGTGGACTATGAGCTTGTTTGTAATGCTTATTGACTTTTAAATTTACAAATGGAAGTTTACCTAGATTCTTTGGTTGATAACGAGATTAGTGCTACGGAAGTGAGTTGATCTATTTGAATATCTCATGTCCTAGGTTGAACTTAATTGTTCCTTGTTGCATCATCAATTAGTTGTCGTCCCATTAGATGAGTTACTGTCAAGGATATGATTGTCCTCATTTCACGGATCAGATCATTTTGTCACATTTATCATTGTATATTTGATTTACACTACTTTAGGAACATTCTGTTTATACATTAATCTAGTTCTGTCTCCTATGTACATATAAATATGTTTGTACTCTTTACAATGAATAATAAGCACAACTTATATGGTATCAGAGCGGGTTTAATTTTTTTACCTCCTACCATCATCACTCTTCTCCTCTCTCTTTCTCCTTTCGTCCTCTTCTTTCTCAATCACAACTCCTATCATGGCCATTCACCTTCATTTAATTTTCTTTGCTACTTTTTCGTTTTGTTTTTGGTTTAAGTATTTCTTGAGCTTGAGTTTGCTTTTGTTCATGTTTTGTTTGGTTTTGATTTAGGTTGAGTAGTAGTTGTAGTTTAATTTCACTCTCTTGGATTGATTTAGGTTAAGTGAGAGTCCTATAGTCTTATTGTGTTAGTTATAGGTTCCTTGCAGATTCGAACTGCACCTCCAGTGCTCACAATAACAATTGTTTGCATTTGTTATATTTAATTGAATGTTAAAAAGGAAACATCACATGGGTGTGTGTTTCACGAGACTTTACATAATAAGTCTGTAGCCACAATTGGTATAAAACAAATCAGCCACCATGCTGGCATACTTAGTTAGTCTGTTACAAATTTACAATAAGTCTGTAGTATCGTCAAACAAATTTGTCATTAACTTATTGAAAACAAATTTGTAGTTACTATTGGTAACAATTTTCATTGCTCTGGAAAATAAAATATTTTTCAGAGTATTCAAATTACACCAATCGTGCTTTAGTTTTATTTTTACTTTCGTTGCTTTAGAAAGCCAATTCTATAATCTTAACCATAATTAACTGCTCACAAGTCACAACTCATCTAGATGATGAAGATTCCACACATCATAGCTGAGATACAGACTCACATAACTCTTTTCATGTGTAGTCTGCATTTTGGCATATAACCAAAGCATCATATGAAATATGTAATACTTGCATTAATGGTTAACAATACTTATCTCTCTATCTATATATACACACGCTTCTCACATATATCTCCTATCATTCATCATACTTTCTCTCCCTCTCACTACAAGATATTACACTCATAACCGACGGCAATAAACTCGTCGGTTACCATCGATTGACATAACCAACAGTATAACCTACGGAAAGTGACCGGATTTTTGTTTCCGTCGGATGTCGTGGGTCAACACTTTACCGTGGGTTTCTGTCGGTTAGCTCAATCGACGGTAACCAACGGATTGTAATAGTGAGTCGGTTACCGTCGGTTCAACCGACTAAAACCGATAGAATATAATTTAAAATTTTTTTATATAAATTAAATTATAATCCACCATAACCGACGGTAAAATACTATTTTTAATTTTTTTTAATTTAAATCTGACGATAACCGACGAGTAATCTTAATTTATTTAATTTTATCCTACGGTAACCGACGGACAAGCGGTTAAAAGTAATTCCAACGTTTTCATATGCGTCGCTGTTGTAACTGAAAATTAGGTGAAACTAAGTAGCTCACGGATCCCGTAGGTTCATAGCTTGTATATATTAGAACGGGTTCCATGGGTCTCTTGCACTCTCAAATGATACTATGGCAAACTATAGCGAAAGATTTTGGATGGATGGACCACGTGTGGATGAATCGACTGGGGAAATAACCGAAGAATATGCTGCCAGGCTGAGAAAATTTATGGAGTTTGCAGCATATCGGAGTGTAATGATCGAAACTGGTAAAATGTACTGTCTATGTAACACATGTCAGAATATGAAATTTATTCCTGTTAAAAATGTGTGGAGTCATCTATTCCGTAGATGGTTTTTACCAAGTTACAAAATATGGTACTCGCATGGGGAAGACGGTACGAATATTAACTTCGGTAATTATAGCGGAGTTGGTAGTAGCAATTTAGGTGGGGATATAGGTAACTTGGTAAACGAAGAAGTAGAAGTCAATCTTGGTAGTGGGGGATTTGGTGGGTTAGGGGCAGAAACGACAACCATGAATGAAATTAATCTCGGAACAGTGCAAATGGTGAACGATGCATTTAGGGAGGAAGCACCTGTTTTTACCGCGGCTAGAGAAAGGGGTGAAGAACCTAATTTGGATGCCCGCTTTTTTTTTGGAATGCTTGATGCTGCGAATAAACCATTGTACAGTGGTTGCGGAGATGGCGTGTCACCGTTGTCGATTGCAGCCGCTATGATGAATATCAAAACAGATTACAATCTACCGGAGAGCTGTGTCGACGCATTAATGGGTCACTTCAGGCAATGTCTACCAGCTGATAACACTTACGCGGAATCGTACAACGACATACAGAAAATGGTTTCCGGCCTTGGACAATTGTATGTTTTTCTAGAGACAGGACTGCGATCAGATCGTCTGTCGTTATTGTCAAAAACCTCGATTTCAAGAAAGTAGTGGGAGGAGTCGTGTGCCATACAAGAAGATGTGGTATTTGCCTTTAGCAAACAGGCTGAAACGGTTATACCAGTCTGAGCGCACAGCAGGGGCTATGAGATGGCATTACGAACATAATTCAGCTGGCGAGATAACTCACCCTTTAGACACAAAGGCATGGAAACACTTGCAAGCAACTTATCCAGATTTTGCTCAGGAACCGAGGAATGTATATCTGGGTCTTTCCACAAACAATTTTAATCCTTTCGGTAAACATGGGAGACCGTATTCTGTTTGGCCGGTGATTGTAACACCTTATAACCTGCCACCAACTTTGTGTATGAAACAAGAATTTTTGTTTTTGACAGTCCTTGTACCTGGTCCCGATCATCCACGAAGATCACTTGACATATTTCTGCAACCTTTGATTCACGAATTAAATCAGCTATGGGAGGGTGGTGCATTAGTGTTTGACGTTTCGACTGAACAGAATTTCAAAATGAGAGTTGTGTTGATGTGGACCATCAGTGATTTTCCAGCATATGGAATGTTGTCGGGGTGGTCTACCCATGGGAAATTGGCATGTCCTCACTGTCAGGATAACACAGAAGCATTCCAACTAAAACATGGATGAAAGACATCGTGGTTCGACTGTCACCGTCGATTTCTTCCTATAGATCATCCGTATCGGCACAGTAGGACGTTGTTCACCAAAAATAAAAAAAGTATTACATGGTCCACCCCTAGACACTAACGGTGCACAAATAGTAATGCAGCTTAGAGATTTTGGGGCCGAGTCCACTTCGATTTGTGGAGGAAATGGACATTTCCCTATCGATGGTGTTGGTGTGTACTATAATTAGCATAAGAAGAGTATATTTTGGGAGTTCCCGTATTGGAGGAACCACCTCCTTCTCCACTACTTAGACGTCATGCACATCGGCCTGGTCCCGGGATTAGCGGCTGGCTATATTCTGATTGTTGACTTTGTTGTGCTTGTCTAAGTAGCGGAGCCTTGACGACATTCAAACCCTCATACGGTGGACTTGCGGGCGCAGTTGTTTCTCGAGCTCTGCGACGATTGTTTGACATTTCGACAATGCTACCCGGTGCAAGGTGAAATGTTTTTTGGGTGTTTGCTTGACCAAAAGCTCCTATTGGGAAGGTATGATTGCCATGAGAATTTATAATGGAACATAACCGACGGAAACCTTCAGCAAACGACAATCCACCTGTATTCTGGTTATAAACAGTGTCGTAACATTAAAAACATTTTCAAACCACTTCACCAATAATTACAGATTTTTTTCCGCAACCGTGGGTTACCGTAGGTTCAACCGACGGGAACCAACGAAAGTTTGGAGGGAATTTTAATCGTAACCAAAAAATTGGCGCGGTGGTTTCCTTCCATAAAGTCGTAGGTTGCCGTCGGAGTAACCCACGGTGTAATGGTTATCTTCCGTCGGTTCACCGACGGGAAGCCACCGTAGTAATTACGAGTTTAATATATATACGAAAAATATTAAATTATTACATTTAATTAATTTTTACAAAAAAATATAAATATTAAATTTCCGCAATCAAATATCTACGGAGTATTAAATTTCCGCAATCAAATATCTCAATTAAGTTGGTAATTAAAAAAAAATTAAAAATTAAAATTACCGTCGGTTGCCGTGGGTTCAACCGACGGGAACCCACAGCAAAAGGACCTTACCTTTTCCCGATCAACTTCTTCTTCTTTCTCTTTTCTTCTCTTGTGCCATAACCTCTCCATTACTCTGGCGGATTCCAGTCAAATCGAAGCTCCTCCTCCGATTTTCGCGGCCAAACACAATGGAAGGAATCATAAAGCCTTCCATATTATCATGTAAGTTTCATTTCATTTCACAAATTCAATCTTTCCCAAATAAATTTTTTAACAAAATGAAATGTTCTAGGATAGTAGAAACCGTTAGATTTTAGGAAGATAGGTTTGTTTCTTGCCCCAAATGCATTTCGATTTGGGGGTGGTAATTGGATTTTCGGATTTTTTTTTCCCCGAAGAACAGTTTTTTTTTTTGAAGAACAATTTTTTTTTTTTTAAAACACTACTTTTGGTCCTTAATAGGGTATAATTTTAACATATTACTCTACATATGGTAATTGAATTGTATATAAATATATATTTATTATAAAATTAATTCTATATATTTAAAATCTAAGTATATTTCCACATTTATCAACCAAACAAAATTTTTTATGAAAAATATATACGTTTATATAAACTGTAGAAATACATAAATAATAGCTTAATCTATATGTAGCCACTATTATTTACTTCAGATACATATAGAAATACATCTTGTCTATAAAGAGAATATAATTCAAATCATATAAAAATACACCTGCAAAATATATATATAAAAATGATACAACCGAACATAACTTTAATTTTTAAAAATTAATAACTTACTCTAAATAATAAGTTGATGAACATACAAATTTTAAATAAATTAATATTTTTGCGATAAGTAAATTAAATTACGTAAGTTTCGTAATTGATTAACAAACATTGAAGAATTTATTAAGTCTACAATATATATATTTTTGGTGTTTATATGAAAAATTATGGTACGATCCGGAGCTTGGCGAGGGATCTACATGGTATGAATCTTATTACATAATTATTATATAATGTTTAAATTTCAACAATAAAATTAAATTTCTATATTTAGGTTTCGCATCGACCAACGAAAAAAAAAGGTTGTCCGGATTATGATACAGCAGCAGCTCCCATACGCATACTCCTCCTTCAGCAAATTCTCCTTGGAGCTGAGGGAACAGTGGTTCAGATCGTTCGCGGTACGAATAATATTCCTTACATGATTTTCAAATTTTTAATTATATTGTAATATTTTCTAACTTTTTTCATCTTTTACAGCAATAATGTAACTGGACCGTTAGCCACATGCCCGAAGTTAGGCAGAAGTTCGAGGAGCAATGTGCCGCTTCTTACTCCAACCATGTCTACGCTTGGAAGCGAGCATGGAGGAGGGAACCCTCAGAGCTGCCGTACGGCTGTCCGGCTGAGCGGTTCCTTGAATTTGTCGAATATTGGAGCAACCCTTCCACGTAGAAGGTGTCTGAGCGAAACAAGAAGAACCGCCGATCGGGACAGAACGAGGCGGTTAAGGCTCCGGAAATACACACTGCGGGTCCCTATACGTTCGAACATGTCAAACACAAGATGATATGTAAATCTGTTTATTAAATTCAACTAATTTTCTATTAACTGTTATTGTTTAATTGTGCAGACCATTAAAAACGGTTGCATGTCTGATTTCCTCAAGCTCATGAAGACTTGTCACACGAGAAAAAAATGGGTAAAATCGACAACCCGAAGATTCGCGAAGTTGTGGAGCGTGTGGAGGATCGGATTGAGGACCATCAATCCCAACTCACTCAGGATGGAGCTGGACCATCAACCGAGATTCCTCGTGATGTAATCAACCAATTGGTCGTCGAGGTAGTTCTTTTAATATATAAATTTCACAATTTAATAATATTACTTAATTATTTTGTTGATTGATTAATTTTTAAAAATGCAGGAAGTACCCTGCAGTAAAGGCCGATGTTTAGGTCTTGGGAAGCTGGTCGACGTAGATGGGATGCCCACCTATCATAACCTCAGCCAGGGGTTTGGTCTTAGTCAGCGGGAACGAGAGGAGCTAGTTCAGCTCAGACATAGCTTCGAAGAAAACAAGGCGGAGCTGCAACAAAACCGAGTGGAGCTACTACAAACCCAGGCTGCACTCCACGCTACTCAGGAGAGACATGCGAAGAATGAGGAATAGATAGCTAAACTTCTGGCGTTCATACAACCAGACTCATCCCCGGCTTTCACCCCAACGCAAAACCCACAATTTTAGTTTTTAAAAACCTTTTGTATACATTAAATATTTTATTATATAATTTTAATTTTCCAAATTATAATTTATTATAATTTTAATTTATAATTAAATTTAAATTCAATTTACATTTTATTTTAATTAATTATATATAATTATACCTACGGACAAGGAACTACGAAAACCCACGGACATAAACCTACGGTAACCTACGGACATTGACCCACGGTAACCGACGGGCATGAACCTACGGTACGGTAACCTACGGGCGCAGACCCACGATAACCTACGGAACCAGACCCACGACAACCTACGGGTGCAGACCCACGGTAACCTACGGAGCCAGACCCACGGCAACCTACGGGTGCAGACCCACGGTAACCTACGGAGCCAGACCCATAGCAACCTATGGGTGCAGACCCACGGTAACCTACGGAGCCAGACCCACGGCAACCTACGGGTGCAAACCTACGGTAACCGATGGAACGTAACCGACGGCATAACCGACGGCTATTTCCGTAGGTTGCCATGGGTTGGGAACCGACCATTTCACTATAACCGACGAGTCGTACGCGACGGACATTTTTGGTTGGTTATCGTCGGCTTTGGCCCATAACCGACGGCAACAGACCAGATTTGCCGTCAGTTATCGCCCTGTTTTCTTGTAGTGTCTCTCTTTCTCTTTATCACAAGAATGGCAAACATGACAACACTCAATAATTTTTTTGATATTCATGTGAACAACATAACATATTAATTACTGCATAAAAATAAGAATGCAAATCGAAAGCAATAGTACAATCCAAAATGAACAACACAATGTTTAACACTACCATAAGAAAGAGAGAATTAAAGCAACAGAAGAAGAAGTGTGTATTCTGATACTGATTCTGGTTAAAGCCAGTGACTAGTCTTGATCCAGAATAAGGGATGCTTCAACCTAAGGCCGGTAAAGAAGAACAAAAAGTAATGAAGTCAGTAACACTCGAAGAAGAAAGGAATGAAATCGAGAAGCACATCATATTTTCAACATCCTTTATTCATCAAAATGCATAATACATATCTGAAAAAGCTGAGCTTATTTTACTATCTGAAAAATTCTCCTTTCATTTGTTTGGGATTTGATCATTTAAAAAGTACAATAGACATACATGTGTTTAAAACTTTTTTTGAACACCTCATAGAAATCCACCAAATACATGCTTGATTATCAAGATATTTCTATTATGTGATAGAAATGGATAATAAGCGTGCATAACTCATGCTAACCAAGATAAAACATGAATAAAATTCAGGGAGAACATATATAAAATTACACAAGCAGAAGATAATAAGAGAAATAATTACCCGATCGATCAAAGGCAAGAAACGATTTTTGGTATCTTCGTCCTCCCATTCAAGGTCAGTTTTCTGTTCTGGAGGACTTATTTTCAATAGAAAGTCCTCAAGTCGTGGGACACTTGAAGCATTTAAGGGAAGCTTTTTCACCTTCGGACAGTCAGTTGCATCAAGGAACCACAAAAATGGAAAGGGAAGAGAACTCCAGTAGATACTCTCCAGATTAGGCAATTCTCTCAAGTTTAAAGTTTCTAATTTCTGAAACAGTGTTGTAATACCTGTGAAGTTAGTTGCTTTCTCTTTGTTTATAATTTCTTTTAGGTCTTCCACATTCCAAATGGATAGGTTGACAATATTGGGAGCAAACAATAGCCAACTCAGATCTTTAATCCCTCTACACTCATCTATTACCACGTCGGAGAGGTTGCTAAAGCATGGGTTTATGTATTCTCTCGACTTCACATCTATTATAACATCTGCGACATGGCTACTTTCCACATAGAGCTCACGAAGATTCCCCATACTCATTAGGAATGACATGTTTAATGGTTTTTGTTCAAAACCGAGAATATTCAGACCATTGATGCAGTTTACCAACCTTTGATTGCATAATATTTGCTCCAAACCCGACTCTGTAGATATCGTTATGGTTAGAACTTGTAGATGCTCCAAGAGCTGCAGCTCCTTCACTAAGCTTACATCTCCATGAACACTAGAATATGCTAGTTTCAAAATTCTTAAACTCGACAACTTTGATATCCCACCCAGACTACAAAGTTTGATTGTACCAGTCAAATTCAAATGAATTAGCTTTTTCAACTCTTGAAGACCAATAGGAAATTGCTCAATACTTGTACACGTCAAGTCAAGAAACTGCAAGGAAACTAGCTCTGATATCTGTTCTGGAAGTTCACTGAAGTCGCGATTATGTGATAGATCCAAAACATCTAGCTTTTGCATAGATTGGATGAGCTCACCTGAGAGAATCTTCAAAATATTCTCCTGGAGGAACAGAGTTGTAAGTTCAGAAAACTTGAAACTGCAAGCGATCTCTTCAATTTTATTTTCCTGTAATGACATCCTTTTCACAGCACCCCAGTTCTTGAATTTTGGTATTTCACATAATCCAACTCGCGCTTGTACGACAAAGTTTTCTTTTTGTTTCCCCAAATTGGATGCAATCCATAGAGCCATTTCGCGGACTACGTCATGCATCACAACAAATTTTGTAGCACACACCATCAATAAATTTGCGCGGATAAGGGTACCGAGTATCTCAAAGCCTTTATTTACTGCTCTTTTTATAACTTGGTAGTCTTCGATGAACCCCTCACATATCCAGTAGTCTATCAACCTTTCTTTATCTATTAAGCCATCTTCTGGGAACAGAGCACAATACAGAAAACACGACTTGATATGCTCATCCCTCAAATTATCGTAGCTGTATTTGAGAATTGGAAGAATTTTATCTTTCATGTCAGAAAACTCGGCACTGGAACTAACCAAAACATGGATTGCATGCTCCCATTCTTGTACCGTAGTTTTAGATGCCATTGTCTCACCAATGATGTTAAGCGCTAGTGGTAGACCACAACATTTTTCTGCAACCTTTTTTGCGAGCTCAACAATGACAGGCTCATTTCTTAATATGTTATCTCCAACCTTGTATTTAAACAATTTCCATGCTTCGTCTGGTTCCAAACAATTCACTTGCATTGGTTCAGAATCTCCCATCCGCCCACATGTTTCCAATGAACGAGTAGTGAATGCTACTTTGCATCCATTTTCCCTAGTCGGAAATGGAATTCCAATGGCTTCTAAATCTACTTTCTCCCATATATCATCTAGCATCAAAGCAAATCTCTTCCCCTTCAAAATTCTGTGTATCTTTGCAGCCTTATCACTTTCATTTCTATTCTTCCATCCCTTGTCACAAAGGTGTAGCTTTTTTGCAATATCTTCTTGAAGCTTCGAAGTCTTTGCACCTCGAGACACCACAACCCATATCACTAAGTTAAATTTATCAGCTATTTCAGCAAATCTATTGTGGAGTTTTTTGAAAAGGGTAGTTTTGCCTACACCACCCATACCGTGCAGACCCATGATTCCAACTTCATCTTCCATAAGACGGTTCCATGCCTTTTCTAGTATTATTTCCTGACCAATCGTAGGCTGAGTAGGCCTTTCCTCCACTTGAGATCTTGGAGCTGGCTCAGCAACCTCATCAAAATTACCCTCTGACTTGAGTTTCTTGACCTCCTCCAACAACATGAATACTCTTTTCCCATAGTTGTAGCTTGAATATACATTTTTTGAACATAAACCACAGAGACAAAGCTTCTGTAGCTGAACATGACTAGTAGTAAACAGACAGTTGAACTTTATATCAATGCTGTCGACACGTGTAAGCCATACCTGAACAGCTTCAAGCCTTTGTTTATATTGCGTCTCCTCTCTAGTTACCTTGTTCTGGACCTGATGTTGAAGTGCTTTAAGATCTTCCATTTCTCTTTGCAGGGCTCTTAGAGTTTCCTTGAGTGATCGAATATAACCTTTATCATATAAGCATCTAAAAATACTATTCACTGTTTGATCACAAGAAAACTGGAAAGACACACAATTCCCCATGGTGATATAGGAAAAGATAATAATCTGAGTAAGCAACAACCAAGCTTAAGGTGAAAGAAGTGTTTTAGTTGAAAACCATTTAACTAATAACGAAGGAAGAAATAAACTTGTGAGATTTGAGTTCACTTTGTGTTTTAATTTCCGCAACTTTTCAAAAAGATGTTTAGTTTATATTATCCAAACTTTGATTTAAAATAGACAAAGCTTAATGATAATATCGCCTAGCTCGGATTATTATAATCACTTTTTGTATACTAGTTTCAGCTTTCCACCGAAAGTTATTAACTTTCTTTAAAATAACAGTTTTCATTTAAACAAATTACTGAGAATAATCCCTGCAACCTCACCTTCCTTATCTTAAGAAGTTGCACTAACTTTAATCCATCTCTGAACAAATGTGAAAGGAACAAAGAAAAGTTTGTGATTTTTTATCATATATATTTTGAAAGAATTCAATACAACCTAATAACACCTAATAAAAATCCAACTAAACACATGTATGCAATGGATCATCACAATGAGACTGAACTCAAGTTACAGAAGAAACCAGACTGATGGAACGCAAGTCTTAAGTGCAGCAAAGACACCAATACGATCAGAGGTTTTAAAGTCTTAAGTGCGTGGGAAGCTCTCTCCTTGTCATTGTTCTTCAAAGACACTTATATCATTTTCTTATAACAGGGAGAATCATATTATTATTAAAAGACCCTCTTTGTTACTAGAAATTTAGGAATTTTAATTTTCATAAACATATCTTTGTCACTAGGAATTTAGAAACTTTAAAAAATCAATATCATACAACTTTATGATTTGAAATTATTTTAACAGTTTCAGAAACTACTTCTCACAGCGTTGTGCCCAACAAGTATCCTTGACTAATGAAACTTTAGAAAATACTTTAGTAAAATAGGAGCAAAAACTGGTCGTAATAATTGAGTGAAATGAGCAAAAATATGATCCATACAAAGAAAAAATGACAGACTGATAGTACGTAGTTAATACTTTTGATTAAAACAAAATTTTCATAATATACAACTTAAAAGTGACACGTACATGTAAAGTTGTATATACAAAACTATATACGAAGTCTCTAAACCCTATACCCTAAACATTGATTTTTAAATCGAATATCAATTATTTTATATTTTCAAAAGTCAAAATTTTAAACAAAATATAAAGAAATATTTAAATTATTAATATATTTAAAATTTAATGTTTTAATGGTCAAATTTAAATAAATTTTATATAAAAACACTAATTTTTAATGTATTCAAAATCAAAAATTACATTCACAAATTTGTAAAAAAACACTAATATTACATGATTATCAATTCATAATGTCAAACTCTAAGGTATTAGATAATATACTCTACATGATTACAAATTTTTAATTCCAAGTTTTAAAGAGCATGATCTTTGTTAGTTTAGTTTCATAGACTTTAATTTTTATACTTGATAAATTTTTTTATATTTTGGTTATGTATATAATTATTTCATCCATTTTTTAAAAAAAAATTAAAATTAAAATAAAATCACGAAGTAGATTTCACTTATAGGATATGAAGTTACTTACGAGTAGACTTCTATTGTAGACTACACAAAGTTATGACTGTAATTGTGATTCCAATTTTTTTTGTTTGGTCATGTAGGAGAATATTGTAATTTCACTAACCTTTGAATTAGTTTTTGCATTTAACTCAAATTAGGGTCTACTTTTGTATTTGCAACCAATTTTTAAATTATTCTAGTCAAATCCCCCCAATAAACATATATATATATATATATATATATATCAATGCAAATGCAAAGACAAATATATGTTTGTATCATTTGTTACAACAACATTTAGGTCCGAAAGGAGAAGAAGTAAGACATTTTCCAGATGAATATCCGTCTTTCACACAGTCATCGTTACATTTAGTTATTCCGTATGTAGCCGAACAATCTTTCTTGCATTCATCGTCAATTCTTCCCGCAGGTTTTATGTCTGCACGTCCACAAATTCATGTAAATACCAATATTTTTTATCTTTGCTTTTAGTATCAAACTATATATAAAGTCTATTGAAATGAATATGTTTTGTGAATTTGATCTTGAGTAGAAGTTTTATTTATACAGGTTTCTTTTGTGATCTGAAAAAATATACGTTTTTATTTTTCCTATCATTGATTGATATAATTCCCTATATACTTATACGAATAATAAATTAAATTGACTAAAATATATATACTTCCTTAAAAACAAGATTATATAAATCAATCAGTTGCTGTATTTTAGTACAAAATATGTGTCTCTTTGTTTAAACATGACTGAACCAGCCTCTACTTTTTTTTTGTCAACAATTGGATCGACAAGACCTGATCCATAGCCTAAAATTCACCCCTAAAATCTATTTTTAAACTACTATAATGTAGCGTGTATGAATCGAATCATGGTGTCAAATCATTAGTTGGATCATCTTAACTACCAGATTATGAGCAACTCGGCAACCAGCCTCTACTATTGATTTGAAATTGGACTATGCAATTAAATCTCTAAACCAGTAGAGTCATTAAAAAGAAACAATGAGTACCAAATCAATATCACATGCATTTGGTTACGTTTTAATGGGCTGAATAATTAAAGAAGAAACGGAAAGTGATGAACAGAAGAGTCACCCGTTGGTTAAACCCAAATTTACAACATTTTGTAACAGTCCATATATGAATTTGCAAATAAATTTAAATTGGAAGATAAAATGATGTATATGAATCAACGAAGTATGTATATCTGTGAGCGACGCTTAGGTTTATATACTTAAAAACGTAAAACATTGTATTTATGTTATTATGATTTAGTGAAGGCCTTTTTAGCTTCCAACTATGTGCTAATTATATTAGGTTTAATTACGAACTTGATTAGCTTTTTCAGTTCCAACATATACGTTATTCATGCTATTGTGGCGACAGATCCCAAGAACCTCGAAGATGTAGTTCCCATTGAAGCACCGATTGTGTCTTCCTACAACGATAGGATCAGGCCATTGCTAGACACTGTGGACAAGCTGAGGAAACTCAATGTAATGAAAGAAGGGATCCAGCTTCCCACCATTGTTGTGGTTGGAGACCAGTCCTCTGGGAAGTCAAGTGTTCTTGAGTCCTTGGCAGGAATCAGTTTGCCTCGTGGGCAAGGCATCTGCACTAGGGTTCCTCTAGTCAAGAGACTTCAGCGAAGTTCTAGCCCTGTACCTGAGATCTGGCTTGAGTACAATGACAAAGTTGTTCCCACGGATGAGGAACATATCACTGAATCTATTTGTGCTGCAACAGATGCGATTGCAGGTAAGTTTACTGTCTTTTTATCTTTCTCTGTAAGTGTTAAGTGTGTTTTGCTGCAAACCTACTAGAAAAATTACTTAGTATATGACCTTTAGTCTAAATATGCATGTTAAAGAAGTTATATTTCTGAGCTTAGAGCTCCCTGAATAGTTGACCAAAAATAAATGAAGTCCCTGAATAAGTGCCTAAGAGGTAAAACTGTTATTTGATTCCGGAACATCTACTTGTGAGATCTTTAATGCTCTGATTATGCCTAAATATATACGTGAATCCAATTGCTTAATTAGTGATATCGATGCTATAACTACTACATTGGTCTTTACACATCCAAAACCTTATAAGGCTATTTACACTAGTTTATCTTTATGATGGAACTTAATAGTATTATGTGTTTGAGACTAACCTGTTTCGATTATGAAACCTATGCTGCAGGATCTGGTAAAGGGGTCTCAGACGCTCCATTGACCCTGCATGTGAAGAAGTTTGGTGTTCCAGATCTTACCATGGTCGATCTTCCTGGGATTACTTGGGTTCCTGTGAATGGACAGCCGGAAAATATTTATAAGCAGATTTCTGGGATGATCACGAAGTACATTGAGCCTCAGGAATCAATAATACTCAATGTTCTGTCAGCTACAGTCGACTTCACCACCTCTGAATCCATTCGCATGTCTAGACAAGTTGAAAAAACTGGTGAACGGACTCTGGCTGTACTGACAAAGGCTGACATGGCTCCTGAAGGTCTCCTGCAGAAAGTTACTGCAGATGATGTGAGTATAGGATTAGGTTATGTCTGTGTTAGCCTAAGCCAATCCATAATGTATGCCAAAACAGTTTTGTTTTGTTTCATTCTTGTAAAACCATATAGAAACGGAACTAGAATTATTTACTGTTTTTGTTTCAGTCTTTTAAAACCATATAAAAACAAATTTGCAAAACCAAACTAAATAAGTAATAAATATATATAGTATTGTTATACTATCCTTTCCAATTCTTGGTTTTGGGTTTTCATTGGTTTCTTCCGTCGTAGGCCTCTACCGTCCGAGTCTCTAGGTGATAGCGGCTCTATGTTTGGGTTTGATAAGATGATTCTCTTTTGCCGCTTTGTTTTGGTGTCTTATGACGTTTTCAGATTTAAGTGTCTTAAGATTTGGGATTTTACGTTCTTGTTGATTAAGTAATTGCGTTGGTAATGCTAGGTTTCGTCTCCATTTTTAGAAATCTTGTGTTAGGGTTGGATGAGACGTTGGTTTTGGGAATGTATATTCCTCCCTAAGCGTGGTAAATCTATTGGGATCATAGATTGATTTGTGTTGTGGAGTCATATATTGAAACTAATGGTCTTTGAGCGAGTTTTTGGAACAAGTTTATCTGGATATATATAAGCAATCTTAAAGAAAATTTTCTTTTCCAGAGAAAGTCAGATTTTGTTTTTTAGTTTGAAGTCCGTCTTCAAAATGTGTTACAGTAAACTCACCGGATAGCCTTTGCAAGATAAATATGTATGCACTTTATTCTTTTTGTCACATTTTGAATCAATATCAATCAGATAAAGAGTATCGTACAAAGTTTATTGCCTTCCTTGGAATAATTACTACTGAAGACAAAAATGATAAGAATTTTGACAACTAATGAGAATATTTGAATGAGGAAACAAGCTAAAAACTACAAAGAATTGGGGTTTGAAGATGACTAGTGAAAATCTGAAACTTACAAATGAATTTAAAGTTTCGTAGTAATTACAAGTCAGTAGTGTCATTATCTAAGCTCTACATACAACTGACTTAAATTAGAACTGGAAGTTTTTTGAAAAAAAACTCTATAAACTAGTCACCAGAAGAAATGATGAATATCAAATCAGTCACATACATGTGCAGCTTTGTAGTACCGTTTTCATGGGTTGAATAGTGAAGAATAATAAAGGATTGAAACGACGGTATGTAATGAGCTGAAGAGACACTCTTCGGGGAGTGTGATGCGTCGGTCCCTATTTGATTTTAAAATTTACTTCAAATTGGAAAATAAAATCATTTGTATGAAAATATAGGTGCCTCGAAAATGTAGAAAATATTGTAAAATATGTAGGAGACAAGACATGAAAAAAATTCAAAAAAAATCCGAAAAACCCTCCTTGAATTCTGGAAAAATAATTTTTTTTTTTGGAAATATTTTTTTAAAATTCGAACCGATCCGAACCGAACCGACTCGATCCGACCGAACCGAACCTACTCCCTACTAATATCTCTATATATATCACTTCTTCGCTCTGTACATCTCTAAAGCCGAATCTCCTTCACTCTTACACTTTCTCCTAAAACTTCTATAGTTTGTCTTCACTCTTTTCTTGGATCTCATAAAGATTATGGAAAGTAGTACGAACCCTGTAGTCTCTAATATGTCTTCTCTTGCTATTGCGGAGACAAAACCCCATGCCCAGGAAGATGTTATTCCCATTGAGGCACCGATTATATCTTCTTATAACGACCGGATCAGGCCGTTGCTTGACACTGTTGATAGGCTGAGGAACCTCAATGTTATGAGAGAAGGGATCCAGCTTCCCACCATTGTTGTGGTTGGAGACCAGTCCTCGGGAAAGTCAAGTGTTCTTGAGTCCTTAGCAGGAATAAGCTTGCCTCGTGGACAAGGAATCTGCACTAGGGTTCCTCTGATCATGAGACTTCAGAGAAGTTCTAGCCCTGAACCTGAGATATGGCTTGAGCTCACTAACAAAGTTGTTCCAATACCTGAGGAACACATCACTGAAGCTATTTGTCAAGCAACAGATGTGATTGCTGGTATGTTTTCCCTCTGCCTTATTGTAAGTGTGTTTTGCTGCAAACCTGCTAGAGAGATTACTTAGAATGCGAACTTTATTCTATTTATGGATGTCAAAAAAGATATATTCTTTTACCTTAGAACTCCCTGAGCAAATGTGCGTCCATGTGCTTAATTAGTGGTGTTATATGATGCTCATCTGAAAGTTTTAATGCTGTTTACATTAGTTTTGTTATAATACACAACTTTCAGTGTTATGTGTTTGAGACTTACCAAATTCGACTATGAATACCTATTCTTCAGGCTCTGGTAAAGGGGTCTCTGACGCTCCACTGACTCTCCATGTGAAGAAGTTTGGTGTTCCAGATCTTACCATGGTCGATCTTCCAGGGATAACTCGGGTTCCGGTGAATGGGCAGCCGGAGGATATTTATGAACAGATTTCTAGGATGATTATGAAGTACATTGAGCCTCAGGAATCAATAATACTCAACGTTCTGTCAGCTACAGTCGACTTCACCACCTGTGAATCCATTCGCATGTCTAGACAAGTAGACAAAACTGGTGAACGGACTCTGGCTGTAGTGACAAAGGCTGACATGGCTCCTGAAGGTCTCCTGCAGAAAGTGACTGCAGATGATGTGAGCATAGGATTAGGTTATGTCTGTGTTAGAAACCGCATTGGAGTTGAGACATATGAAGAAGCGAGGGCGGAAGAAGAGAAACTTTTCAAGACTCATCCAATGCTGAGCTTGATTGATGAGGATATTGTTGGCATCCCTGTGTTAGCTCAGAAGCTAATGCATATCCAAGCAACAATGATTGGCAGGTGTTTGCCTGAAATTGTACGCAAGATCAATCAGAAAATGGAAACTGCTGTTCTCGAGTTGAACAAGCTCCCAGTTGTTATGGCTTCTACTGGAGAAGCATTGATGGCATTGATGGATATCATTGGTTCTGCCAAAGAGTCTCTTTTGAGAATCTTTGTCCAAGGAGATTTCTCTGAATTTCCAGGTGATACCAATATGCACTCTACTGCTCGAATGGCTGATATGTTGAGCCAATTCTCAGATAATCTGCAAGCTAAACCCGAGGATGAAGCTGAGTTTTTGATGGACGAAATCAAGATACTTGAGGAATGCAAACGTGTTGGGCTTCCCAATTTCATTCCAAGGTCAGCGTTCTTGGCTATACTCTCAGACCACGTGGATGATATAAAAAACAAGCCAATTGAATTCATGAAGAAAATATGGGACTACATTGAAGTTGTTATCTCATCCGTCATTGCAAATTATTCTGAAAACTATCCTCAAATTCAATCTTCCATTAGACGTGCCGGTCGAAATCTGATTTTCAAAATCAAGGAAGAATCTGTGGATCGTGTGATTGAGATTGTTGAGATGGAGAAGATGACGGATTACACATGTAATCCTGAGTACATGACGTCGTGGATTGAGAAGACTGGTGAACAAGAAGACTTCCTCGATGCTGTTTTGAACCAAGAGAATCTGAAGTGTTACGAGTTAGATGGATTCGGGAATGTGGAAACTTTGCATCTACGAAGCTATCACCGTCATTTGCTGCAACAAGCATTTGACATGAAGATGAGGATATCATCTTACTGGCCTATTGTCTTGCGAAGGATTGTTGATAACCTTGTACTGTACCTTCAATTCTCAGTGACAAATCTCGTGAATTATCAATTTCAGAAAGAGATCATTGCGGAAATGGTGAATCCGAAAGCTGGTGGAGGAGTTGAGAGGATGCTGGAGGAATCACCGTCAGTGGCGAGCAAGAGAGAGAAGTTGAAGAAGAGTATTAAGCTGTTGAAAGAGTCGAAAGATGCTGTGTCCGCCATTGCTGATCAAAATTCTGGGTATGGTGATCGTTGAAGTCGGGTCGGATTCTCTTATGGGAGAGTTGGGCTTGCGCTTGGGCCTTTTTTTCTATCCGTTGTGTGGTTATGTAACGAACGCTTATGGTAATGTGTGTGCATCACCTCATGTGGGTCTTAAGCAATTTTCATTTTGGGTAAGGGCCGGTTTAAACACTAAACGGAATTGAACCAAAACAATTTAGCCTAACCGAAATTATAATGTATACCAAAACAGTTTAACCGAAATGAAATGTTATGCAGAAAGTTGTGTACCTTACTCTCTCTTTTAATCAGATAAGAAATCTAAACATTATCCTAGCTTGGTTTAAAACATTCATAGCTATCGTAACAACAACCTAGTGGTTCCGTATTCGTGGGCTGGATAGTGAGGCCTTATATAAATGGAATAAAAGGCCGAAGCCCAACTCCTGCATAAGAGAACCTGACCCAGAAGCCAGAATTTTGATCAGCAATGGCAGATCTTTCATCTCACAATTGATTTCGATTTTTCAGCTTCTCTCTCTTGCACGCCACCGACGGAGATTCCTTCAGCATCCGCTCAACTCCTCCGCAGCTCTTGAATTCATCATTTCAGCAAGGATCTCTTTCTGTAATTTATTATTCACGAGGTTTTTAACAGAGAACTGAAGGTACAGTGCAAGGTTATCTATAATCCTTCGCAAGACAATTGTCCAGTAGGATGAGATTCTCATTTTCATGTCGAACACTTGTTGCAGCAGATGTGCATGATAGATCAGTAGATGCGAGATTTTCAACAACATACTCTCAGGTCTTTTCAACATTGTTCAAAACAGCACCGATGAAGCCTTGTTCACTCGTCTCCTGGGTCCAAGACGTCATATACTCAGGATTACAAGTGTAATCCGTCAGCGCTAGTGAATATACATGCAAACCACAAATGGGTGCGAACGAGTTTCGATTCTTCCTTTCCTGCGATATCAATTTGCCCGTCACTTTTCGTATCGAGAAGCTTGATGGAAACCTCCCTGTCAAGAAATCCACTGATTCAGGTATTATTTCGATCTCCCAATATACATATTAATACTGAACTGAAAGAAATTTGAATTGAATTTGTTCTAATTTTGGATGCTCACACTTCGTATTCTGATCATATAAAATCACATGGGACTTGAAATATGAACTCTTTGTTGCTTGGTCTCTGGAATTTTAAAATTCATGTCGGAATTGGGTTACAGTTACTAAGGAAACTGAAATTTTAGTGCTTGAGATCACTTTGGTTTGATTTATCTTTTTGTAGGAGTCTGCTCTATTGCAGAGGAGAAGAAACCAGAGCTTTACATTGAGTGTGCATTGTATATTGATGGAGCTCCTTTTGGTCTTCCCATGAGAACACGGTTTCTTCTGTTTTTTTTTCTTCTGTGGTGCTGTGGTTTAATGATGTTGATTACCATTGTATAAATGTATTATGGTTTCATCTAGCTCTGTTTTTAATTCCAGATTGAAAACTACAGGACCACCATACTGCTGGAACGAACTAATCACCCTCAGTGCTAAATATAGGGATTTGACTGCCCATTCGCAACTTGCTGTCACAGTAAACAATTTGCTGGCCTCATTGCTTGTTTTATGTCTTGGCTTCATTTCCTTATTTTTCTACTTACTCAATATTTCCTTACATTCAGGTTTGGGATGTTTCGTGTGGGAAAGCTGAGGGACTCATTGGTGGGGCAACTGTTCTTCTCTTTAATAGCAAAGGACAAATGAAATCAGGAAAGCAGAAGCTCAGGCTCTGGCAGGGAAAGGAAGCAGATGGTTCATTTCCTACGTCTACTCCTGGAAAGGTTTTTGATACATCTCAACACTAAATATATACTTCGTAATATTGTTCTTGATGCTGACTTCTTTTTATCTTGTATTGTCTGTAATTTTCTATACTCTAGGTTCCACGTAATGAACGTGGGGAGCTAGAGCGTTTGGAGAAGCTCATGAATAAGTATGAGAGGGGGCAAATCCAAAGCATTGATTGGCTGGATCGACTTATGTTGAAATCCTTTGATACGATCAAGGAACAAGAAAGATCTAAACATGGAAACTCAAATCTGTTTCTGGTGATCGATTTCTGTAGTTTCGAACATAGAGTTGTATTTCAGGTGAAATCCTTACTGCAATTGGATCTGGCTCTGACCATCTTCTTTGGGATATTATATGTCTGTCTTGCATGATCAATGGATTTATGTCTATCTGCTTTGGTTTTGTAGGAGTCTGGAGCCAATTTATTCATAACTGCCCCAATAGGTTCAACAAATGAATTTGTTACTGTCTGGGATACAGAACTGGGAAGGACTAATCCTTCAGAGCACAAGCAACTAAAGCTGGCAAGGAGCCTGGATCGTGGCATTATTGACAGGGATCTCAAGCCAAGTTCTAATGAGCGAAAGTAAGTATTGAATTTTGTTGAAATGAAATTCCTTTCTTTTTTTTGTTGAATCGAAGTTGTGGTTACTCAATAGAGAAACTGTTACTGTCATTCCTTTATCTTATTATGTTTTGCATATAATCTCATGAGTAGGTGCTTTCTTCTTTTCTTGGCCCTCTTTTTCTTTTTTTAAAGAGATATACAGAGAGTTTTGAAATATCCGCCAACAAGGACACTGAGTGGAGATGAAAGACAACTTCTTTGGAAGTTTCGTTTCTCTCTAATGTCTGAAAAGAGAGCTCTAACAAAGTTTCTTCGTTGTGTGGAGTGGAGTGATGTTCAGGTAAGTGTACATCTTTCTCTTGTAGATCTATTTGCACGGTTCTTAATTTTCCATGTTGCATGATTTTCCCATGTTGACAGGAAGCAAAGCAAGCAACTCAACTAATGCACAAATGGGAAATGATAGATGTATGTGATGCTTTGGAGCTATTGTCTCCTCTGTTTGAAAGTGAAGAGGTACTATGAGTGCCCAATATACTATTCTTCTGGTCTTCTAACCTTCTAATGGCTTTGCTTGTGTGTTACCCTGTTATATATATGTAAACTAAATTCTGACTACACCTGCTGGTAGGTCCGAGCATATGCTGTGAGTGTCCTTGAAAGAGCTGATGATGAAGAGCTTCGGTGTTACTTGCTTCAACTTGTTCAGGCTCTCCGTTTTGAACGCTCTGATAGATCTCGCCTTTCTCAGTTCCTTGTGCAACGGGGTATTTGCTAAACTTATAGACTCGGTGAAATCATGTTGAGTTTTCTCGGCAAATTTGGTTTATATTTTTGTTCCATGACTATTCATTGACTGATTTCTGTTATTTTTTTTTCTTTTTGTTTTTTTAAATTTCTAGCGTTACAGAATATTGAGTTGGCCTGTTTTCTTCGTTGGTATGTCGCTGTAGAACTTCATGACCATGTCTATGCTAAGCGGTTTTACAGCACATATGAGTTACTCGAGGAGAGCATGATCAAGGTGTGGACATTATATCCATATATGTATATATTCTCATTTCTCTTTTACCCTTAATATTAGCTAAGCAAGTAGATCGATTTTCCTCTATTGACTTTGTAATAACCAGAATTTAAACCTTTTGAACTTGGGATGTGGGTTATGGTTAATAGTGTCAGGATATTAAGGTTTTTGGTAATGTTTATAATAAGAATGCTGCTAAAGCTACATATAGCTAGGTTATGCAGCTAGAGTATATCATCTTATGTAGTAATCTGTGTCCTTAGGGGCAAGGAACTGAGCTGCCTTATACATCATGTGAGATCTGTTTAGCTGCTTTAGAATGATATTTGCTTTGATGTCAGCTGCCAGCTGGTGTTAACGGAGAAGATGGATATAAATTGTGGCAAAGCTTGGTGCGTCAAACAGAATTGACTGCTCAATTATGTTCTATTACACGAGAAGTGAGGAATGTACGTGGAAACACCCAGAAAAGAATTGAGAAGCTTAGACAGCTGTTAGGTGGACTCCTAAGCGAACTCACTTACTTTGAAGAGGTACACTTTCACAATGGTTTCAACTGGTACCTAATGCTTATAAATGTGATGTTTATCAAAGAATATGTGAGTTGAAGTTTCGACTAAACCTGTTGTTTTAAATTTTGGATTTGGTTTTCTTTCAGCCTATTCGATCACCGCTTACCCCTAGTGTTCTGATAAAGGGGATTGTGGCAGGAGAATCAACACTCTTTAGAAGTCAATTGTATCCTCTGCGCCTTACTTTTCGAACAGAAGATGAAGGGAGTTGCAAAGTTATATTTAAGAAGGGAGATGATCTTCGGCAAGACCAATTGGTATATTCAAGTTCATTGCATCATATTTCCTAGATCTTTTGTTCATGTTGTAATATTTGTCTATCTTTTCATTAGGTTGTTCAAATGGTTTGGTTGATGGATAGACTGCTCAAGCTAGAGAATCTTGATTTGTGCCTAACGCCTTATAAGGTGTTAGCAACTGGACATGATGAAGGAATGTTGGAATTCATACCATCCCGTTCTTTGGGTCAGGTACAAATATTAAAGCATCAACCCTACCTTTGTAATTACGACGCCCTCTTGTAATTTTGAGTTATTAATCTCGTCATCCTAAAATATTTTGTCTTTGCATGTCAGATTCTCTCAGAGCACCGAAGCATAACAAGTTATCTGCAGAAGTTTCATCCTGATGAGCATGGACCTTTCGGAATAACAGCCTCTTGTCTCGATACATTTATAAAAAGCTGTGCGGGTTATTCTGTGATAACATATATACTTGGGATTGGAGACAGGTACAATTTCCCAGGGTTCTGTTCTACCAATTTTCTTGCTTTATAAATTTACATTTGAATCGAATTGTGATGGCCTGTCTTTGATATGTAGACACCTGGATAATCTCCTCCTTACTGATGATGGCCGCCTTTTCCATGTTGATTTTGGGTATATTCTTGGTAGAGATCCTAAACCATTCCCTCCACCTATGAAACTCTGCAAAGAAATGGTGGAAGCCATGGGCGGAGCAGAAAGGTATCTGTAAAATTTATGACTACAAAAATATATTGCTATGAGAGTTTTAGCATCAGATTTGAAATGATTGGCAACTTCGTATTATGTGATGCAGCCAATACTATACAAGGTTCAAATCATACTGTTGCGAAGCCTACAACATTCTCAGAAAATCAAGCAACCTTATTCTTAACTTGTTTCATCTCATGGCGGGTTCCACTATTCCCGATATAGCTTCAGACCCGGAAAAAGGCATCCTAAAAGTAAGTATTTTCACTCTCACACAGCCAAAATAAACCCTCCATTCTTCTCATTGTAGATTGGCTCTTGCTTGCACTTTATGATTCTCGTAAATACTATCTTTGCAGCTCCAAGAAAAGTTTAGGCTTGATATGGACAACGAGGCATGCATCCATTTCTTTCAAGACCTGATCAATGAAAGTGTAAGTGCGCTGTTCCCGCAAATGGTCGAAACCATACACAGATGGGCTCAATATTGGCGTTGAAACCAAAAAGTTTGGTTTGTGTTCTTGGCTTTCTTACAACCTCTGAAAGCGATATATGTAAATAGTCTCTTTAACCTTGAAACTAGAATATGGACACTCTCAAACAACGTTTTGTTTAATCCTCATTTCCTTATAATTGTAAATTAATTCTCTCTTATTTTGGTCCTGTGAAACGGCATGTTTATTCTTAAAATGGAAAACTTTTACGGGCTTTTCAAGAGATTTCCTCTCGTCTTCGGTATTTTCAAATTTGTCCAGTATCATCAGGTTTTAACTAAATTCCACTTGTCTTTCGGTATTTCTGAAATTGCCACGTGGTTTTGGCAATTTTCAAAGTTGGTCTACATCTTTATTTATTTACAAAATTGCCTCTTATCTTTTCGTACTCACGAAATAGTCTGCACCTTTCGGTATTAACGAAATTGCCTCTCATCTTCTATAGTATTAGCGAAATTTTCCCGCATCTTTTAGTATTTACAAAACTGACCCATATCTTACGGTATTCACAGAAGTTTTTCACATCTTTCGGTATTCATGAAATTTGCCCATATCTTTTGGTATTCACGAATTTGCCTCTCATCTTCGGTATTCACGAAATTGCTCTGTATTCTTTCTAGATTAATCAAGTTGCTCCGTATTTTGTTTTATATTTCCTAATTAATTGCATTAGCAACCTTCTTCTCGTCTTCATTGTTAAGTTTCTCTCTGGTTGAGATCCTTTGCATCCAGAGACGGACACACATGCGTTTTAGGGGGTCATATGACACTCTTAAGCTACATAAAATTGTTTTAAATTACCTATGTGTATAGAAAGTATTCAGCATATTTGGTAAAACACTTGGCCACCATAGATCAATACTTCTTTTTACAGTTTTTAACTGAAAATTTAGATATATTTATGGTATTTCACTATATGTTTTTGAAAAGTAATTTTTATAAATAAAATATAATATCTTTAAAAAAAGGAAAATTAACGCACGTAAAATTTTATCCTGGTGTCCGTCACTATTCGCATCTAATTCGAAAGGTAGGCTCTATGCTTTCTCTGATCTTTTAGTTTTTTATGAATGAATCTGAATTTTCTCAGCGATCAAATTATCTTTGAAGTCTCTCGGATTTGTTGTCTCGAATAAATCGTATCTCGTTCGCTGGCGAGCTCTGTTCTTCAAACATTGGAATTCCATTAGTGGTTGAATTTTGTTTACAGTGCTAGCTATCATGTGTCCTCTTTTACACGTTTCTTTTCATTTTCAAATCTGTGATTTGGAGCTCTTGATCTGAATTTTATCGAAAATATCGAATCTGCCTGCAGAACTATTGATCTGGTTTGAAGAAGTGTCACTAATCATCGTGAAATGTTAAAATCGTGATCGATGATTTTGATTTAATTCTCATTTTCTGTTTTGTTGGTTTTCATTTGCTTCTGAATTGGTTGCTGACTGTCGATTTTCTTATCGGAGGATGTTTTTTTCGATAAGATGATGATGATTGCCTAGCAAGTATTTTGGTCTATGTATAGTTTCCTTTCGTAAAATTTTCATGCAACAATTATTGAGAAATAGAGAGAGCAAAATCTTGTTTGTGAGGCATGATCTGTGAAACTATTTCTTTGCATATTTCAGGATCACACTAACATTAGCAAAAAGGAAAAATGGGGCTTTCATTTGCAAAGCTTTTTAGCCGGCTTTTTGCCAAGAAGGAGATGCGAATCCTTATGGTGGGTCTTGATGCTGCTGGTAAGACGACCATCTTGTACAAGCTCAAGCTTGGTGAGATTGTCACCACCATCCCCACCATTGGTGAGCTTCAAAACATAAAACAATTATTGCTTCAGTTTTTTCTCACAATCATCACTTCGCATATGGAAGTTTAGATGTTACTTCCTAGTTTGCTGACCTGACCATGTTGTTAGTTATGAGTTACTGAATTTGGGATATATGAATTGAAACATATGCATATATTGTTTTGTATCACTGTCAAATGATTTGGATACAAACACTTTTTCGAAGTATGAATGCCTTGTGTTCAACAGGGTTTAATGTGGAGACAGTTGAATACAAAAACATCAGTTTCACTGTGTGGGATGTCGGGGGTCAAGACAAGGTTACTAGTATCATCTGTTACTACTATTTCTATAAATCTTCGCGAAATAGGGAAGAAGAAAGAGGTGAACGTGTGTGTACTCACACTTTTTCTTCTCTTACAGATCCGTCCTTTGTGGAGGCACTACTTCCAGAACACTCAAGGTCTGATATTTGTGGTGGATAGCAATGACAGAGATCGAGTTGTTGAAGCAAGAGATGAACTTCACAGGATGTTGAACGAGGTAGCTTCACTTCCTAACAAAAGTAGACTAAACATTACTGCTATTTAGATCAGACTTGTCTGATTAATGTCGGCACTAGCATGACTAGTACGACCGATACTTGACTGACCTATTAATGCTTAATTATCTGCAGGATGAGCTTCGTGATGCAGTTCTGCTTGTGTTTGCCAACAAGCAGGATCTTCCAAACGCAATGAATGCTGCTGAGATAACTGATAAGCTTGGACTCCACTCTCTCCGCCAGCGTCACTGGTACATATATCCAGCAAACTCTGCTTTGCATTGTTTATTTTGTGTGAGCTCTTAGAACGGAGAGCCAACATTGCTCGATTGTTCTCTTCAGGTACATCCAGAGCACGTGCGCCACCTCCGGTGAAGGACTGTATGAAGGTCTGGACTGGCTCTCCAACAACATTGCTAACAAAGTAAGTCCCCAATACACATTTCAGATTTTATATAAAAAGGTTTATGAATTGAGCGGTTTGATACTATTACTATATCATAGACGGTTTTCTTTCCTCATTTGATTAACAATTTTACGTGTAATTTATTGGCAGGCTTGAGTTTTGTGAGACAAAGCTTCAATTCGAAGAGAACCATTTTCTTTGTTCCACGTTCAAAAAGAAAACTTTATTTTTTTTTGATTATGGAGTCATATATGTTGCCATTTAAATGAATTTGTTTTGGGATTGTGATGATGATATTAATATACTAAAATATATATAGATACATAACATAGACTTCAATGAGATTTCTTTTGGTAACCATTGAGCCATTTTGTTTTTCTTTTTCATCTGAATCTAAATATTATTAGATTTGGAATATTACAGTGATTGGAGCTCAACATCATTAGACTACAAAAAAAAACAAAGGATGCAATCAATCCTTCAAAACAAAGAGTATGATATGAAGTTATCCGAATGATAAAACTAAAATCAATGTATCGATACTATTTTAGGAGCTCCGAACGATATTCCGACAACATAATTTCTACCTAAAGGCGATGACTTGAATCACATAAACTAAGTTCCTTTCCATTGAGCCATTTTGTTAGAAACAGCTTTTTGAATTGCGTTAATCAGACCACATACAAGCGTATACTGCAGTGAAACAAAGACTGTATTTATAGAAAATAAAAGAACAAAGCAAAATAATAAAAATGAGGTACTAGCTCTAACATTTTTGTCCAAGTAAATAAAAGAGGATTTGAAGTATTTCGGAAGATCCAATCCATTTCACTCAATTGTTTTTGTTTTCTTTTGATCAAAATTTCACTGAATTGTTACTAGACATGTTGTTATACTAATTTTTTTATTTGGATATTTAATTTATAAAATTGATAAGTTCTCGATGTCTTGTGTTTATTTTGCATAAGCATATATTTATTTATTTATTTTAAGTGAACATTATTATTTGATGGGTTCTTTTACGTTTGCTAGTTAGGATAATTCTAATCTCAGGAATTTGACTCCTCCCTACTAAAATAATAGATTATAAGGGATTTCAGACTATAATTAGATTTTATTGATCCAATTGTTGATAAAAAAACAAACATTATTATTTAATGCTCGTATATCTATTTACAACATATTAAAATTTAATTTAAATAGTACACCTAATTTATTGTTGAGACCATATATATAATGTATAGGTTTTATTATATACATATATGTAGACTAGATGATTATTTTACTTTGTTAAAAGATTTTCTATAAAAATTAATAAAAGAATTTATAGAGTGGAGAAAATATAAGACAAGAACATTAATAGCAAAACAAGAACAACACTAGATGATTATCTATATTTTCTGGAATATATTTATCTTTTTATGTCTAACCAAATATGCATATATAATTATTTATATTGATTGATAAATAATATGCAATATCATATATTATCCATTTTCTGGAAATTTTAAAATTATGATAAAAACTTCAAATCTACATTCAAAATATATAATATACATATAAAAATTCTGTTATGTATTATTTATGATTTTGTAAACCTAATTTCTACATTTTTTAGACGAAAAACTAAAACTATAAAAAATGACATGATTTTTGTACAAAAATAATAATCCATATTTTTATGCACCAATAAAATAGTAAAAGCCAAACGAAATAGACCTAAAACGCATGCAACGTTTTTTCCCAAGGTGTAGGGTCTAAACAAAGGATGTCGGTACGTTAAAAAACAAATATCCAATTATTCAAACATATTCTTAAACGACTTTACCAATTAAAAAATCTAATTAGTATATATATGAAGGTCATGATCAAAATTACGTACTTATTTGAATTATATAATAACTGTATATATATATTGATGTTGTAGTAAGCAAAGGAGTTTCTCGAAGGTTCATTTCTACACGACATCAAATTTTATATGTTTCTGTCTCAGCGACTTCTTCATTGTGATTTCACCTAATTACTCTAAACTACTTTTGTGTTCCATCGAGAATTAAATTAACAAAGCCATTATACTTACTATCCACTGAACAATATTGAAATTCAATTACTTAAGACGGTTTAATTTGTTTGCTGCAATTAAATCTATTGCATTTCCGTATATAAATTTCTGTAAACTGATTTTGAACATATGATTTATAGTTTAGAGATATGTGAGATAAATATGTGTATGTGTACATATATTATAAAAATTGAGTTTTGAGTTTATTATTTATAATTGAATTGTGATGTATATGGTAAAATACCCAACAATGATTTTAGAAATATTGAATTTAGGAAGAAGTAGCCGTTTGAAATTCTAAAATAAAAAATAAAGTTTTTTATATAAAAAGTTATTCTCATATATTCGTTAAGTTATAATATACAAATATCAGGACCAAAACATATTTAATTATTTGTAATTATGATCATTACATATTCTAAATTTATATCTGTTAACAAAACAAAACAATATAATTTTTTTGTCATCTCCTTTGTTATTAAACCAAAGCAAAAGTACTCAATAGATTATTATAACAATTGTATCGATAAGACTAAAAAGCGAACCCTTGTACTAAATTATTAACTGGATCATCCTAACTACCAGAGTAAGAGCAACTCGGCGACGAGCACAAATTCAAAAACATTAATTACAAACCGGATGAGCAGATAGTAGAATAATTCAAACACAAATTGATTTCTCTCACAGCGAATGAAGTATATTTCTAAAGATAAGAACACAAGGTATATGCATGGAACTTTCAAAAATTGGCAAGTGGAACCAAACAATCAATTAACACCTAGAGAGAAACTTTGGAAAGATTAGACCTCGATCAATTTTAGAATATAAAGACATGGAACGAATCAAATCTCTGCGCAGGAGACTCAATCTAATAGACAAAACGCTCTAGATAAAACCCAAGAAGATTACTAAAAGCCCAGCCAGAGGGTAATACGAAAGACAACTACAACCGTACCAAGAAAAAAGCAAGTTCAAAACGTCCAAAAACATAATTGCCATTTGCCAAGTTCTACAGAAGCCTTGACAAACACATGCGAACTTCTACGAGAAAGTCATGGTCTTCGTTCAATCTTATTATATATTACTACCCAATTAAAATCTATCTTTTCATTAAAATATGTTTTATAACTTGGAAAACGATATTCCAAAATAAATTTTGAAATCTTCGAAACGATGATATATTAAAAAATATTATTGTTATATTTAAAGGTGATTTACATCACCCCCACCTTTAGAAAAATGACAAATACAAGAAATGATCTAATATCTGAGAGTGAAACTCAGTTTCTACATAATATAATTTTATATTAGATGTAATTCATATAAAACAATATCAAAAATTAAAAAGCTGATTAAACAATTAATAAAGCAAAGTATACGAGTAATTAACACATTAACAAAACAATATCACACATCCCATATTTCTTTTTGTCAACAAATAACTACTAAATCGATAACTCCCGATCTATACCCTAAATTTTCCAACTGAAAATTTAAGATAAGATTTGAATTTACTACATAATGTCTAGATAAATCAGGATCAATCCAACTAAACTACCTGTTTATTGGCACACATCCCATTTATTAAACAAAACAATATCACACTTCCCATTTTTCAAAGAGAAAGTGAAGTATATGAATAATTAACACATTAATATGAAGTATTTGAGTAATCATAATTATAAAGAAGAGGAAATTCTAGATTTACCCTTCATGCTACGCTCTATTTAAACAAACGTTGTGGCAGATTTCACAGAACTACTCACAAGCCAAAGACCTAAGTAACTAACTAAACTTGTCTTTTTTTACTTCTCAAGCACTCAAGAAAACTTTTCAATTTCTCATAAAACTCACCCCAAAACTTTTTCTTTATTCAAAATGGCCCCTGAGATTCCCGTAAATTCGATCTATGTATCCGAAAAGGTGCATCAAGCACCTTCAAGGAGAGCTTATGTGACATTTTTGGCAGGTAATGGGGACTACGTGAAGGGAGTAGTGGGATTACTAAAGGGTTTGCGTAAAGTCAAAAGTGCTTATCCTTTAGTTGTTGCTATGTTACCTGATGTGCCTGATGAACATAGAGAGCTATTGAGGTCTCAAGGCTGTGTCTTGCGTGAGATCGAGCCTGTTTATCCTCCAGACAACCAAGTTGAGTTTGCCATGGCGTATTACGTTCTTAACTACTCAAAACTGCGTATTTGGAACGTAAGTATCTAGATTTTTTCACAGAAACTCTAGCTTAAGATGTGTTATAGTTGAAAGCATTTTTGTGGTTTAATTTGACCTTTGAAACTTCTTGTAGTTTGAAGAGTTTAGCAAGATGATATACCTGGATGCAGATATACAAGTCTTTAACAATATCGATCACCTCTTTGATTTGCCTGATGGGTATTTTCACGCTGTGATGGATTGTTTCTGTGAGAAAACATGGAGCCACTCGCTGCAGTATTCAATTGGGTATTGTCAACAGTGTCCGGAGAAGGTCACGTGGCCAGAAGATATGGAGTCTCCACCTCCTCCTCTGTATTTCAACGCAGGTATGTTTGTGTTTGAGCCTAGCCCTTTGACTTATGCGAGTCTCCTTCAGACCCTGAAGGTCACACCACCTTCACCATTCGCAGAACAAGTAAGTTATGTTAGTTTAACAGTTTTGTGATGCTCCTAAACAGAATCTGGTTTTGATGAATTTTGTATTTGTACCTTTGACTAATTGGCAGGATTTTCTCAATATGTTCTTTGAGAAAGTGTACAAACCGATCCCTCTGGTTTACAATCTGGTTCTGGCTATGCTTTGGCGTCACCCAGAGAATGTGGAGCTGGAGAAAGTCATGGTTGTTCATTATTGTGCAGCTGTACATAGTTCCCTCTTTGCTCACAAGCCTAAGCCTGATTATATTTTTGCTGAAACTTGACTTCTTTTCTTATTAATGGTGAAATTGACAGGGATCTAAGCCATGGAGGTACACAGGAGATGAAGCTAACATGGACAGAGAAGACATTAAGATGTTAGTTGATAAATGGTGGGATGTATATAATGATGAATCTCTCGATTTCAAACAAAAAGTACCTGAAGACGTCAAAGAAAACATTACAAAATCAAGCATCCTAGCTTCATTACTCGAACCGGAAATTACCTATGTTCCTGCACCTTCTGCTGCTTGAGATGTCTTTCAGGGAAAGTGTACAAGATTTGGTGTGTTCTTCTATCTTTTTTAGCTTTTGACATATGTGTATACATAGTTTGAAATTGTGTTGGAATCACAGTTTTTAGCTGTCCTTACTCGACCAGAAAGGTTTTCGATTTTTCAAGTAGTATATGCTAAAGTGTGAAGGTTGTAAAATGGAATGAAGTATTTCTATTACTTATATGTATATCGACCAGAACAAATCATTACGAAATTGCAGAGAATAGAGCTACTAATGTTCTATTGTTTAACCTAGTATTTGAGAAAGTTTTGAAACCGTTCCCTCCGGTTTACAACCTGATTTTTTCTGTGCTTTAACGCCATCCGGGAACTGTTGACCTCGACAAAGTCAAAGTTGTTCACTACTGTCCCCCTGTAAGTAGTATTTCTGATTGATGATGATCATAATTTATTTTTGAAATTAATACCAAAATTGTAATTTAAATACCTTAATTAGTTGTTGTATAGCCTCGTATAAGATAAAATAAAATACAATAAATCTCCAAAAAAAAAACATGTGCTTACATTAGAAACTCCGTTTTAGTCATCGTTTTTTGTTAAATGTGATGTGTATTATATAATATACACATGCATGTTTGATACATATTGCTCAATAAATATATTTTTAATACTTTTTTATGTTATTTGTTTTAAAATTTTTGATGGTCCATCATTAATTAGATCATATAGAAAAAAAGTTTAACAGTAACGTATAATATGAATTAATTAGGTCACTCTCGGCCACCGCCATTTTCACAAAAATTGACGTCGCCTCCGGCGCGTCTCCCTCTGTCTCGTCCTATTCCGATAAGATTCCTTCTATCATCCCAATATCTCCTTCCTTTCTATTCAATCCTCTTTATGGTATCTCCCACTAAAATTGAGCCACCATGTTCATCTCAAGATTCACCTTCACAGAAAAATCCCTTTCATACCTCCACACCTTTTCTTCACTTGTAACCATAGATTCTCTAATGCCCTCTTCAAGTAGGAGCTTTGAGTTGAGCATTGAGTCTCCACCATCTCAGGTCTTAGAAGATTACGATGTTGCAAAAACGGGTAAATTGGCTTGATCATCCAAATCTTAATCTGTACCAATTTCTGTTAGTATCGACTCTGCAAAGGCAGTGGTATCTCTCCATGCATCTATCCAATCTCTATCTCCAAAAGGAGTTTGGAAAGTGCCACTGTCAAACCCTTTGTCTTCACAGGTAGCTCAAACAAAGGTCATAACAAGTTCTTCCATTGGGGAATTTCCAGTGACTTCACAAGCACTCGCCCCTCCTAATTTGTGGCCATCATTGCAAGATAGTAAACACCAATCTCACCCTCATTCAAAAGTCCCTGTGGTGAGTAAAGATTCTCAACCTCTATTAGCTAAGAGGTTTGAAACTTCTCCTCAACCAAAGGTCTCTTATGAGGAAAAACATTGTTTTCCTTGGGCTTCTAGGATGAATCCTGCAACAAGAAATCTTTACAGAACTACCGCTCCAATCTATTTGGAAGATGGAACTCCTCAGGTAACGATTCTAAATCACATTCTCCTTCAGGGTTTGGAAAACCAGAATAAATATGTGTTAAGTCAGTTTCACCGTTGCATTGCCCCTTCAGGAGGTTTAATTAATGCCATAGGATATGGAGCAGAAAATCAAAATTCTTTAATCTAAAGGTTAGACATTCTTCTTATCTTTTTCATATTCCTGATGAATACACTAGATCTTGGGTCTTGCAACGAGGATTATGACATGTTGATGACTGTCTAATGTTTGTTTCTCCTTGGACTCCATCAGCAAGTCTCGCTATGCCGGAAATTTCTACTATACCAGTTTGGCTTACTCTAAAGAATGTCCCAAATTCTTTGTACTCAATCCCCAGAATTAGTCATATAGCTTCTGGTTTAGGTGCTTCAATGATCACTAACAAACCAAGATTTGATCCTATGCTTATGGGAGAGGCTAAAATCTTGGTTGAGGTTGAGCTAGATAAGCCTTTTCCTCAAAAAGTTGCTGCAAAAGATGAGAAAGGGATTATCTCCATGGTCGAAGGGGAGTATTCTTGGGTGCCTACCAAGTGTAGTAGATGTGGAAAATTAGGACACAAAGTTAAATGTTTTCTCGAATCAGACACTCCACAATCAACTTATGTCACACAACTTGAGAATTTGCATACTAATTCTTCTTTAGGTGCTCAGGTACTCTCTACTCTCGAAGTCAACAAGGGTAGTGAAACTGCTTTAGAGGAAATTTGGTTGCCACTACAACATTGCCTATTTCTGTAGATCCTAGTGTGCCTATTCTTGAAGATAAAAACACTTCAGCACCTATAGATATGTCATCAATCATTCCTTCTACTATTGTACATGATCCTAATTGTGTAGCTAATTCAAAAGCCCAAGAGACAGAAACCTTGGAGGTTGCACAGTCAGCCCTAGAAGCTTCCCCAATAGTCTATATATAATGGTTTATCTTTACCCATTGATGAAGCCTTAGCTTCACCCATAGTACACTCAACAACCTTTCCCCGGTCCACTCAGCTAGCAGCTTCTTGTGAAACTGCTCCAGTTATTAACAAAGTTGCTATCAATACTGAGGTTTCATCCACCTTCCAGAATGTAGTTTTTACCTCTGATCGCATCATTACCTCTAATGCTTTTGAGTTCATTGCAAATAATGGAAGAAATCAGTTAGACTTTTTGGAATTATCAGAGGCTACAGGTTCAGAGGATTCTATTAGCCAGAATTTTCGGAGAGGAAAGAATTGTCAAACCGACACAAAAAAGCAAGAGATGGAATGGATAACCATCCAAGGAAAAAAAGGGAAAAGAGTCGATGAAAATAAGATGATCATAGTTATTTCTTCGTTATCTTCCTTTTTATTAGCTGCAACATCTTCATGTTCGTAACTCTTTCTTTGTTCTCTGTTTTTTGTAGTTGTAAGCTTTATGCTTAGCTTCTCTATTCTCTTGTATGTTGCAAGAAATACTGTATGGCTTGTTTCAAGTCATAGCCTTTGTATCACGTTTTATTTAATTTGAAAACCTTTAATCAAAAACAAAACATATAATATGAATTGATAAATTATTTTGTTCCAGAGATCTCTCGTTCTCTTCCCCTTATCAAGGTTAAAATATTGTCCCATATGAGAATGAATTTTGTCCATGCTTTATGTTGCTTATTGCAACATTTTAAAGTACCTTCGTGGGCTAAGCTTGGCTCTAAACTTTTAACATTTTATCGTTAGTATTGAAAATTTGTAAATGATAGGGGTCGAAGCCATGGAAATATATAGGAGAAGAGCCTAACATGGACAGAGAAGATGTCAAAATGTTAATTAAGAAGTGGTGGGATATTTATAACGACGAATCACTTGATTTCATTCCCAAAATTCCTGCAAATTTCTAAGCAATGAACACTTTCAAAATCAAAATTTTGGTTTGGATGACCAAAAGCTTCAGTTCCCGACTACAACACTTTCCTCCGCTTGAGAAATCTTAAACACTTGTTGGTGTTTTCTTTTTTGTTTTCTATTAACTTGACAAACTTATGCTTTGATTCTCATTTTGTGTTTTCTTTCTGTGATTTGAATCATTTGTTTTTGTTAACATTTTAATATTCTGTGTGCCAAGAAATCATTCAAAATTCCATTAAATAAAGCAACACATAGCCAAATTAGGTAAGATAATATTAATTGTGTTAATCTTAGTTAAGACAGATCTACGAAAAAGCAGAGAATTGTCTATGACTTACTTTTAGGAGAAGGGACGGTCTCCATGACCATCACAATCGCATGTTCCAGTCCACACAAGCGTGGTCACTGGTTGAGTGAAACTTGGAAAGTCTGGAAGTTGCCAAATTTGAACATTCTCTCACCCGTATGTGTTGTCCATTTCTATGCCCCCAAAATTAGTCTGAGTTTATGATTTGTTGAACCGATAAACCAGATAGGACGTGAAATTCTAACTCGCAACTCATGGATCACTGTTACGAAAAAATGCAATTCCCCGACTTTCAAATATTCACAATGCAGACGAAATTTGAGTTATGTGATTAGGGTAAACGGATGCAATGAGTAATACACCTCCAACTTTGACCTAAAGTCAACAAACAAGGATTTTAAACATCAAAATTTACTTGTAATTTGGAAAACATCAAAAAAGAAATTAAAAATTGATGTGGACTGATGACCATTAGTCACTTTACAAATTCTCATGCATCGGAATTCGATACTTATCCAATATAAGTGAAAGAGAAAAAAGAACTCTAGGGTGTAAATTTTGACTTAGACATTCTCGATAAAAAGAATTATTGTTGGCCTTGGGTCATAGATGACTAGAACATCGAATTGGTTATTAATATGTGCATCGTAGGTTTAGCCAACCCAAATCTAATTTTTAGGCCCACGACTCTGATTTTTGAACTGAGTTTTCGAGATTGAGGAGCTATAAATTAGTCACATGTAATCATCATAGTGTCCCGACAATCGCAGCCAATGTTTTACGAGCTGGTCAGAGAAGCGAGTGAATGTATATTTTATTACAAGTGGTCGACAAAACGTCTCCATGACTCGCATGTGACAAGACTTACGACTTACGCTACCATAAAAGATTTTTTTTTCATATGGGTATCAAAGATTTTTTTTTCATATGGGTAGCACTAAACTAGCAAGATTGTTTAACAGTTGCTTATTTTGATATTAATCACGGCTCTGTTTAAAGTTAGCGATTAAAATTAACGTATCAAGTTTATTATTATTTTTTTTCAACTTTACTCTTATAATTGCATTGACAAAATCGATCCATAGTCAAACTTCATATTTAAATTTTTTTTTTTTTCTTTCCCTTTGCATCGAGGAAGAATCGAATCATGATGCTTAATAATTTGTAAAGTGATAACTACCACTAGACCACCGACACATATCAAATTTATATAAATAGATATTTCATACAAACTTATTTATAGATATTTTCCAATTGTTAGTTCTAACTATATCCATATTTAAACGATATTGTATTCAACAGTTTATTTGTTTTACTATTTTACTCAACGAAATTATCAATCGGATTCATTATAGGGTTGTTAATGGACGTTAATATTTTTTTTGTGGGTCAACAAGTATCCATTAACTTGACCAATGGAAATTGAATAGAATATTCGAAACAAGTCAAACATTGCTCGATGGAGAAGAGAAACAAGTCGGCCATGGAAGAGGGAAGTGGATAGGTTAGATCCAAAGTAGTTGATTGTTGAAACTTTTTTTTTTTTTGGTCAAAGCCTTATTTTAAACGTTGAAAAATACTCGAAATTCAGATCAAAAAGGAGAATTTATAGGGAAAGAAAAAAGACACCGCCATGGATTCGACTCAAATCTCCCATATGGCTCTCGACATCGGAGGTAAAAGAAAAAAAAACCGAGATTGGCTTTGTCTGTTTCATTTTAGATTTCTTCGATTCTGGATTTGTTTGGATTGATCTCGACCGGAAATGGTTTGTGTGATTTCATTTGGGGATTTATGGTTTCGCAGGGACTCTGATCAAGCTTGTGTATTTTTCGTCAAATGATGACGATAATTGCGAAGATTCTCGTAATGGTCGCTCTGTTGTCAAAGGGAAGCTTTGTTTCGCCAAATTTGAGACCAAAAAGATTGATGATTGTTTAGAGTTTATTCGATGTAATATTCTTCATCATTCCGGTAAGTATTGATCTTTCTCTGATACTACTTCTGATTCAAGATGGGATTCATATGTAAGCTTTGTAGCTCTTTGGGGTAATGAGTTGAGTCATTTAGTTCTCTGATTTTTCAAATTTTTTGTCTTTCCTGGATTTTACTGACGGAGGTAATTGTTCAGGTGTACAGCATCAGAATGGCGTAGCCCACGATAAAGTTTTTGTTAAGGTAAAAAGCTATGATTGGTTATAGCTTGGCTAAAGCTTTTGTAGTGAGAAATGTTGCAGTGGGAATCTCAGTTTGTAGTTTGTTCATGGTCTTCTAATTGGTATGCTGTTCCAAAAGGCCACAGGTGGTGGGGCGTTTAAGTTTGCTGATCTCTTTAAGGAGAAACTTGGAATTCTTTTCGATAAGGAAGATGAGATGCATTCTCTTGTTGGGGGTGTTAATTTTCTCTTAAAGGTTGGATTTTTTCTATCATAATCTCTTCATTTGTCCAAGCATTATCCAAATGAGGATTTATATGTGTATGTCGTGTCTGCATTTCCAATGTATTTATTGTATGCAGTTTAACAATGCTGCACTGTGAAGAGTCTAGGCTACAAACTCATTCACTTTTGTCAACAATCTGTTGTTTATTTTATGTATGTGTTAAGTTGTATTTTGCTTTCTTGATAGTTTTGGATCTGATTGCAGACAGTCCCAAGGGAAGCTTTTACCTACTTGGATGGCCAAAAGGAGTTTGTGGAGATCGACCACAATGATTTGTACCCTTATTTACTTGTCAACATCGGCTCTGGTGTTAGCATGATCAAGGTTTCCAATGGTTTTGGCTTCTCTGATCCATTTTGTATATTTATTTGCAACTACATCAGCTATGTTGCTTATTCGAACTTGATCTTGTACAGGTCAATGGAGATGACAAGTATGAACGTATAAGTGGTACAAGCCTTGGTGGAGGCACATTTTTAGGTCTTGGAAAGCTTTTAACAAAATGCAAGAGGTGTGACTTCTTATTTTACTCTATTCATGTTGTTTTTCCTCTGTGCATGAGTTTCAACTATCTCTTAGTTTCAGTTTTGATGAGCTGCTCGAATTAAGTCACCATGGAAATAACAGAGTAATTGACATGCTTGTGGGGGATATCTATGGTGGAACGGATTATTCAAAGGTAATAACTAATATTGTTTTGCCAAAGTTATAGATTGGATTCCTCTGTAAAATCAAAACTTTTTCTTTTTATTCTTTTATGGTAGATTGGTCTCTCGTCAACAGCTATTGCTTCCAGCTTTGGGAAAGCGATTTCTGATGGCAAAGAACTTGAAGATTACGAGCCAGAAGATGTTGCAAGATCCCTCTTAAGAATGATATCAAATAACATTGGTCAGGTCAGTTTTCCAAACATTTCAATGGTAATCTATAGAAAAAACTCAAAGCTGATGTTTTTTTCCTGACTGGATTGTATCATTTTCACTCTGTCTATCCAGATAGCTTACTTGAACGCTCTCAGATTCGGCCTTAAGCGTATCTTCTTCGGTGGATTTTTTATCCGTGGGCTCGAGTACACCATGGACACAATATCTGTTGCTGTTCACTTTTGGTAATCCGAAACTCAAACTATGTACTGAATCCCACCTCTAGTTCTAAGACTTATTGTATGTCCACAAAAACACCTTCAGGTCGAGAGGTGAAGCAAAAGCAATGTTTTTAAGACATGAAGGGTTTCTTGGAGCTTTAGGCGCATTCACAAGCTACAAAACTCAGAGCCATAACGACTTAAACTCGCATCACCACACGGTGCAGAAACCAATTTTCAACTTTTCAGGTGATAACCATAGGCACATCTCAGTAACTTCAAATTTAGACGATACTGAAACCATACATTGCAGCATCAATCTAGTTTAGTATATCACCAAATGTATTATTATCAAATCAGTGTAGAAAATTGTCTTTAAGTAACTGTTCAAATCAAGAGCTGCTCATTAGTAGTTGTTGAATGTAAGATACATTTATGTAAAATGATTCAGTTATTATATAATATTCATTCTTGTATGTCAAAGGTAACTTGTACTATAATCACAGAGAATCAATGGAGCTCGTTTGATTCTCGGTTCAATGTCTTTGTTTCTGTTTAGCCTTGGTTAAGTGGGTTTGTGTATAACTTATCAAAAACAAAAACTTTACATAATTTATCTCCATCTATGAAGTATGAACACACACGATAAGAATGACAATATGATCATTTTGTGTTGCTGAAGATCAGAGTTCAATCCGGTTATTGAAAACTAAATCGGAGACAATATTTTTGTAAACCGTGAAAGTCAAACCGAAACCGGAATAATAATAAGAAGTCCCGGTTCGAAGCAATTCTATCGTAGTCTTCTTTCTTTTTTCCTTATTCGTCGATTTCAATTTCTTTCCGCCGATTAGTTTCCTGATAACTATCTCCGACTATCGCTACTAAGCCACCGATTCTTCACCGTACTAACTCTTCACAGCTCATTCTCAGATATTTAAGAGTTTGAATCCGATCTGATCCCGTTTGACCAGTTTCAAATAGGTAAAAGCTTTTCTTTCTACATTTTAAAAATCAATCTTTTACCTAACGCTGAATTTTACATTTTTCATGATCTGAATTTCAGGAGATCTATCTACAATTCGATTCTTCTCCTTCCTGATATTGGTTCGTTGTTCCAATCGGGAACAAAAATGGTAGGTAGAATCATTTTTTGTATATCTTCAATTACCCTCAATTCTAATTTTGATTTGTTGACAAATAACTAGTTAGATTCAATTGGATCTTACGGCAAATTTAGGTAATTTATTGAGCTGTCGTGCATTACCGATTGTTTAACCATATCTTTGTTTCTTCTAAAAGCTTTGATTTGATTCCATGGAGTATTTGAATCACTGGCTCACTGCTTCTACTTGTTAAATCTGTGACACTCATTTGGTTCCATAATCCTTATGATTAACGATCCAATCAGGTTTATCACTCGAGCTTTGTGGATGCAGAAGGGATAACAGAGGCATGTGGTTGTCCTTTACTTCCTCTCAAGAGTCATATAAAGGGTCCTGCACCTATTTCAGAACAAGGTATCAATCAAAGCAAAGCATGAATGTTGTTTCTCAAAAGTGTAAGATAAGCGTTTATAATTGTTGGTTTGGTTTGTATGCAGACAAAACCGATATCGTAGACGAGGCAATCACCTTCTTTCGTGCAAATGTCTTCTTTACAAAATTTGATATCAAAAGTCCTGCTGATAAGCTCCTTATATACTTGACGTTCTATATAAATGTGGCGTTAAAGAGGCTTGAAGGCTGTAGAACATTAGCTGTAGGAACTAAGGCGATAATCAACTTGGGTTTAGAAGATACTCCTGTTCCTGGAGAAACTGGCTTTCCTTTCCCAGGTCTCTTTCCGCTTCCGAAGTCCCCGGACGAAGCAGGTATATTGACTCCTTGGCCTCTCTTTCATCAATTTTAAGCTGTTGTGTAATTTAATAAGGTCCTTAGTCTTGTGTTCTGTTGGCTTCAAATTTCAGATCTTTTGAGGAACTATCTGAAGCAGGTTCGAGAGGAAACAAGTGGGAGGCTACTGAATGTAGCGTATAGAGCTAACGGGACACCAAACAAATGGTGGCTTGCATTTGCCAAGAGGAAGTTCATAAACGTGGTTGCCATATGATATAAAATTGAGTATCATTGGTAAGTTATGAGTATTAAAGCATCACTATAATTTACTGTTTACAGTTATTCAAACTCGTACATGATCTGAGATTCGCTTATATGGTTGAAGTCATTACACTATACCAGTTAATATATCTTATATCAGCCTCAGCATCTGCAATTCAAGCTTAAGCAAAGTTCTTTTGATCTGAATTAGTCGTTATCTAGCAGTTGATTATACGAATGCGAAGATTCCAAGCCATTGAAGATAATGAGCATCCCTGCCTTTAGCTTCCTCTACGCAGGAGTTAAGCCATTTGAGCCAAGACAGATGTAAATTTCATCTGAGAGCAGAGATCTCTCTCTCTCTCCAAAATATATACGTATAGAGTGTTCCAATGTATTGTTTCATACTACTCTTGATGGAATCTAAAATGTTTTGATACAAGATCAAAGTTAAATTAGAATATTCTTTAGTGTTTTTCTTTCGATCAATAGAGTTCATCTCCAGAAGATAATCAGATTGTTGCACACTGCCTAATTTTTATTAATTACACGGAAATAGCTTAGCATACATACACATCACTCTGCCTGAAACCATCTATTAGGCCTTGGTGCACACGTTTCCATCACAAACCCAATCATCTTTCGACTCGCCGCCACCTTCCACAGCCACATCGCCATTAGCTTCCGTTTCCTCCTCTTTTGCCATCTCAACATACTTGGCTTCAATCTCCTTCAGACGTTCCTCAGTAAACGGGTAAGCATCAGCTCCATGGGCTTGCACAAGGCTCCTTACTTCTTTTGTTATGGTTCTCCCAGTTGGTCCCAGAGCTGCTAGCATTGGAATACCACCAACCTTAAAGGTCTTAGCCAAAGAAGGTTTCCTAGGATCACCGAATGGAAGAGCCAGCCATGGCATTTGCGAGTAATACTCATCAAATGATTCTTGGTCCTGATCACTGGAGATGAAGATTAACTCAAATGCTTCATCCCGCTCCTTTATCTGCTTGTATACTTCAACAAGCTTTGGCGTAAAAGCACGACAAGGAGGACACCAGTGAGCTGAGAAATACACAAGAATATTCTTCCCCACCAGATCAGAAACAAGCACCTAACAAAAGCCAATATATTTCATGTTGGTTCAGAACGGCTTCGAAGAACAATGTTTGGAAAAAGAAAAGGGTCTAGAGAGCTTTACCTTAGCTCCATCTTTTCCGAGAACGTAGTTGAGATCACCAGAGACAAGAATTGACTCAAGCGTTTGAGCCTCCATCTTTGCCTTTTCTATCTCCTTGAGTTCTTCAAACTTCTCTGGAGTGAAAGGATATGCAAGAACTCCGTGTTCGTCAATAGCTTCAGTGACATTCGAGTGGCGGATTTTTCCATCGGGTCCAAGAATGACCAGCGTTGGTAACGCTGACAGCATGAAGTGCCTCGCCAATTTTGATGAGCTTTTGTCGTTGAATGGCAATGCTAGCCATGGCTTGGTCTCAAAGTCTTGATTAAAAGACTCCTCATCATCTTCAAGAGATATCAGTACAATCTCAAAGTTCTCCCCATTCTCCTTCAGCTTCTCATAAACTTCAACAAGCTTTGGAGTAAACTCTACGCATTTCCTGTAAGACGCGACCGAGAAGAGAAGCCCAATGGTTTTCCCTTCGAGTTCCGATACAGGTACCTAATAGAAATATGCAAGTGATCGGTCTCAGAAAGTAATAAAGCCAAAAAGAAAGAGGGTCAACAAGAAGTAACTAGTGCAAGAGTACTCTATAGATAGTCTTTCTTTAGGCAACATAGAATCTAATCTCACAGTCAAAAGCTAGTATAATTCAGGTGTACCTTGTTCCCGTCTCGCGAAATCACAAAGTCCCGTGTAGGAGTCACCAAGACAGATGTTAAGGTCTGTTCTTTCCTAGCTCTATTTTCTTCCTCTTTGATCTCCTTCATTCTCTCTGGTGTGAAAGGATAAGCATCAGCTCCATAACTTCGTATGAGCCCAACTCCATTCTCATTCACAGTTTTACCGTGATCATCAACCATCACGAGGTTAGGAATTCCCCTAACTTTAAACAATTCATCCAAACGGTCACGGGTTTCTGAATCAGTAAACGGAACAGCGAGCCATGGCATCTTACTGAAATAATCACTGAAAGACTCTTCATCCTCATCACCCGACACAAACACAATCTCGAACCCAACTTTTGGAGAGAGTTCATTGTACACCTCCACCAGTTGTGGAGTAAACTGCTGACATGGTCCGCACCACGCAGCTGAAAAATAAAACCCAATCTTCTTCCCTTTCAAGCTGTCAATTTTAACCTGAACACAAAAAACGATGCTTATCTTCAAACTCTACGAAAGACTTGCAATTTACTGTGTATACTCCAGAAAAAAACAAAAGTCCCCAATGTTTTCAATCTGAACTCTAGCTGAACTCAAAGTTATTACAGACGCCATGTGAAGCATAGACTCAAGCCTAACCATCCAGATGAAAAGTTCCCAGTAAGTAGCTATTAAGTGCAGTCGTTTCGAAGACTCTTAGTACTTGATTCGAACAAGAGAAATCGATCGAAGTAATCCATAGCAATACAATGAAAAGAAGCTATCTTTATGAAAACAATCTAAGAACAAGGCTTTATCACTTCACTAACAGGAATCATCAACCAGAAGAATCGGTTCAAAAAGTAAGCTAAACGCAGCACATACACGAAACCAAAGATCGAAAGAAGTTGAGATCAACGAGCATAAAGTCAATATCAGGTCAACTACAGGAAGAAAGAAAACAAATTTACCTGTTCGCCGTTATTACGAACGAGGAAATCCCTCGCCGGAGAAGAGAGAAGCGAGTGGAGATCCTGGGTATCGCCGCCGTTAACTTGCTTCGAAATTTCGGCCATTGCTTGTACGGAAATCGGAATGAGATAATCGCAATCACGAAGATTGGTCTTTGAAGGAAGGGCCAAATGTGCTCAAAGCGTCTTATGAGTTATGACAAAAGCTTAAAGTTGGTTTCTTCTGAAATTGATACTGGTCTATTAATAAAGGACCAACACATGTTCTTTATTGACTTTTCCGGTTGAGATGACGATGGAAATTTGTAAACCGGAATCCTGAGAAGACTCAAACCTCTATCAAAAGCTCAAGTCAGATATTTCAAATTTGAAGCTCTTTTTCTCCAATTCAAAACAAAACTTCAATTTTTGTATTATTTTTATTAGAACTCTACAAAAAAAAAATTATAATAACGTATATGAAGTACTAAAAATGTATAGATTAAAATAATAAACAATTAAACTAATTAGATTATTTATAAAAGTATAACTTTGTAAAAATAGAGATGCAAACAAAAACATGAAATTTTAAATTTGAAATATTTAAGTGTCTTTTGGAGAGTAAAATACTTGTATAACATTTTGTATGTTTGGTATAATTTTTCTAATTACAAATCGTATGGAACTCAGATTTCAGATTTAGATGATCTACCTAATGGTTTTGATATCACGAATTCAATCTCTTATTACCCTAAATGGAAAGTTAAGTGAGATTTTTAAGAATGTTTGTTGAAAAAAAACTAAAAATCGGAGAACATTTATTATGGTCATAAAATTTGTCGAGTTCTTCTCAGTCTGGTGGTTAGGATGATTCAGCTAATGACTACGGCATCTAGGGTCCGATTCTTCCTTTCTACAAGTCAGTAGATTAAATAGGAAATTTAAAGATTGGGCTAGACTATGGATGCTTTGTCGATCCAATATTGACAAAAAAAAAGTGTACTCCCATGAACCCACACATTAATTTTGACAAAGAGTTGTGAAATCTTCTTAAAGTTTCAAAATTATTTAAGTTAGACACTGACAAATATTTCAAATATAGTGTACCTATATCACTCAAGCCCAAATTTTTTTTTTGTTAATATTGGGCCAAAACAAGACGACCATTAGTCAATTTCTTACATAATACATAATGTAGACGATGAGACTCGATCTCTAATTATGCAAGTGTGCATATCTTATGTAGACTTACCGTCTGCCACTAGAATAAAAACCACTTGCGTTTTTAACAAAATTTAGAACACAAAAAAAAATTCTCCAAAAGAAGCATAAAAAGTGGGCATAATTAAGCGTATCCTTTGTCGACGTGTAATAATTAAGAATATTAGATGAGTTAAAATTTATTTCATACATAATTAACTTAAATTTGATCGGAAAATAAAAATTTTAATTTCAAGTGAAATATCTATAAGTATCTCCCATCGCAAAATATTTGGGGAATTTACAATCAATTTTTGTCACTGATTGTATTATCGCCAACATGATTATTATAGTGAGTTTTTCTCCACATACTTCACTTGGTAAATTCAAAATCTAAGAAAAAGATTTTTTTTTTCTTATTAATGATTCCAAACCCTGTATTTTACTTTTAATCTAGTTAGAAAAGAATCTAAACCCAAATTAATAGTAGAGTATTGTGCACGGAATGATTATCAATAAGGTAAAGAGAGCTAGGGTTTCAAAGTATTACAACAAGCCAAAGAAAGATATAGAACTTTTCACTATTAATAACGAGTTTCAGAGACAACTTCACACTCTTTAAACCTGTTCAAAGTGTTTTGATACTCTTAATCATGATGTCAGTTGAAACTCTTTACCTTAACACTAATTTCTCCAAGTCTGAACAATTTTGCCGAAAATAATCAACTACTTTCCTTGTGATTCGTTTGTTTAAACCTCTGGATAGTGTCTCCAGTGTAACGAACTTGAGAGATGACCGAAAACATTGAGGAATTGGTGAAACTTCAATCTCCTTTACATCGGAAGAACTGTCAAGTTTCTAAACACAAAATTTAACTCTCAATAAATGAACTACATGAACATGATTGTCTTGACACAAGGCAAAGAAACCAATTCAGATTCTGGATTATCCATGACAACATTGTTAAGACTCAAATTCACCAATGAAGCACATGAGTAAATCGAGAGAGGCATTCCAGAAATCCTTCATCACGAACAAACCAACTCATAATAGTTAGATGACGAACTCTACGCTTAAGCACTTTCGAGATCCTCCACACGAAATGAACTTGTCCATCAAGATCATAATTCAACTTAATTAATCTCTTTATGTCTAACTCTTTGTTAGATTCCATGAATCTATCTGTGAAATCCAGAAACTCGTAATAATCTCTAAAATTTGTGGTATCCAAATCCAAAGCAGGAACATGTAACCAGAGATTTCTCCACCGCTCCAACAACACACTCGTCCGAACAGAATCTTTCGTTGGGAGTTTAGAGAGGATCAGGCTTAATAAATGATTTGGTAAATTGCTTAACCTATCTTTCCGAGCTCTACCTTCTTCCTCTTTGATCTCATTAACTCTCTCTAGTGTGAAAGGATAAGCATGATCAGCTCCATAACTTTGTATGACCCCAACCCCATTCTCATTCACAGTTTTACCGTGATCATCAACCATCACTAGCTTAGGAAGTCCCCTAACTTTAAATCATTCATCCAAACGGTCACGAGTTTCTAAATCAGTAAATGGGACAGCGAGCCAAGGCATCTTACTGAAATAATCACTGAAAGACTCTTCATCCTCATCACCCGACACAAACACAATCTCGAACCCAACTTTTGGAGAGAGTTCATTGTACACCTCCACCAGTTGTGGAGTAAACTGCTGACATAGTCCGCACCACGCAGCTGAAAAGTAAAACCCAACCTTCTTCCCTTTCAAGCTGTCAATTTTCACCTGAACACAAAAACGATGCTTTTCGGCAAACTCTACTAAAAGACTTGCAATTTCTAGTGTATACTTTAAGAAAATCCAAAAGATCAAAAGAAAACAAAGTCCTCAATGTTTTCAATGTCAACTCTAGCTGAACTCGATGTTAAATACAGAGGCATGTGAACTATAGACTCAAGCCTAATCATCCAGAAGATAAGTTCCCAGCAAAAAGCTCTTAAGTGCAGTCGTTTCAAAGACTAATCTTAGCACTTTATTCGATCAAGAGAAATTGATCAAAATCATCCATAACAAAACAAGGAAAAGAAGCTATTTGTATGTAAACAATCTAAGAACAAGGCTTTATTACTTCACTAACAGGAACCATCTTAAAGAGGTTTGGGAGGAGGAGGAGGAGGAGGAGGAGATCCTTCGCCGGAGAAGAGAGAAGCGGTGTATTAAAAGTTTGGTATCAAAGATTTTGTGAATTAAAATTTTTTTTTTCCCAAACGAAGGGTATTGTAATATTAATAAAAGGATGAATCTCCGAGTACAAACCACGATAACAGGGGAGCTTAGCTCTGACCCAGGACTGACCAAAAGACTCGAGAGTTGCTAGATAAAGTCCTAGCATCAACCTAAACCATAAGCAACATAACTTGAAACAGAAACGAGTGAAAATCAACATAAACAGACTCAGACATTAGGACTGAAGCCGCTTCCACTTTATTCCTTGCTCGTATCAAGATCATTTGCAGCCGATGTACCAGCTGGTACTTCATCCTTCGAGCTGACTTCAGTTGATATCTTTGGCTTTTCCAGAGGTGATCCAATCGGCACGGTGTAAAATAAGCTTCCACATCTCAATTTTGAACTTTTTGATTCTGATTTTTTTTTTTTGGGTCAATTTTTCCTTATAAATAAACTTAGTTGTACTTATGGTTTATACATTGTTAACAAAAGTATTTATATTTTTTTAATTAGGTAGTCTACTGTTTATTTAAGGTTACGAGACGAGAAACTGAAAGACCAAAGGTTACAACGATTGGAATTCGAAAAGGCACCACGTTTCGTGGCCTTTTTATTTTCAACTTATCTTTAAAGTTTTCTTAAGAGCCGAAGAAAGCGAGAAGATCTTCTGTTTGCCGGAGAATCCAAGGTTCTTCATCTTCTTTCTCTTCCTTTCCTTTTATCGTTCACGTAATCTCTAACATCTCTCAGTAGCATAACTCTTAATACTATTTTATAATTTTATGTGGAAATTAGGGTTTTTTGGTGAAACCATGGTTAGAACATCTCTTAACACTTGTTTAAAGAGGAGAAAGTTGAAGAAAAACGAAAGTTCATCAGTGAAAGATAAGTTAAGCAACTTACCAGATCATTTGTTATGTCGGATTCTCTCTAAACTTCCTACGAAAGATTCAGTTTGTATGAGTATTTTGTCTAAACATTGGAGAAATCTTTGGTTATATGTTCCTGTTTTGGATTTAGACACCGGAGATTTCCAAGATGATTACGAGTTTTTGGAATTCATAGATAGATTTCTGGAATCTAACCAAGAGTTAGACATTAAGAGATTTAAGTTGAGTTATAATGCTGATGAACACGATCATGATGATTTTGTGTGGAGGATCTCTGAAGTGCTTAAACGTAGAGTTCACCTTTTCACTATTATCAATTACGTTGATTTGGATGAAGCATTAGTTCGAATGCCTCTCTCGCTTTATTCATGTGCTTCATTGGTGGAATTGAGTTTGTGCTGTGTTGTTATGGATAATCCAGAATCCGAATTGATTTCTTTGCCTTGTGTCAAGACAATGTATTTAGAAGCAGCCAAGTTTGATGGCAATGGGATCCTTGAAACTCTCATTTCAAGCTGTCCGGTTCTTGAAAATTTGGTCATAATCACTCATCCTGAAGATTATTTGGAAGTTGGGTGTGTGCGTTCTCAGTCTTTAAAAAGTTTCAAACTAGATTCGCAGCGTGTTGAGGGTCCAGATCCTATTTTCGAAATCGATATTCCAAGGCTTGAGTATATAAGTATCAGCAATTATCAATGTGAAAAGTGCATAATTCATAGCATTGGTCCCTCCACAAAGGTTAACATTGATGTTATATCTCATCTCTTTGATATAACTAAGTTCCGTGGTTTTATCATTGGAATATCTAAAGTTCCGGAAATGAGAATCTCTGCTCGAAGTCTAGAGGTAAATATAGTTGACTAATTCAATAACTTAATCAATCTTGTACAATTTTTGATATATTTAACATTTTGTTTTTTTCACAGGTCATTCATGACTTCTCCAATTTCAATTCGTTGCCTCATTTCACCAACCTATCATTCTTAACTGCTTCATTAATGGATTCTTCTTGGCAAGTTTTGACAACCTTCCTTGGTGGTTGTATCAATCTACAGTCTCTCTTAGTGGTACGTTTCATTTGTCTATAATCATGTAGTTCATATATATATATATATATACTTTGAGTTAAATTTTGTTTTTTGGTTATGTATTCAGGAACTTGACGACAGTTTTGCCGATATAAATGATATCGAAGTTTTACCAGTTCCTCAATGTTTTCGTACATCTCTCAAGTTTGTTACACTGAAGACACTAACCGGATGTTCAGAGACACCAATCACAAGGAAAGTAGTCGATTATTTTCGGAAAAATTGTTCGGTCTTGGAGAACTTTGTTTTAAGGTAATGAGTTTCAATTGACATCATGATGAAGAGTATCAAAACACTTTGAACAGGTTTAAAGAGTGTGAAGTTGTTGTAGTAAAACTGAAATATCAATGTAAGAAGTTATAAATACTTTGGCTTGTTATAATCTGTTTGGGTTTAGATTCTTTTCTAACTAGATTAAAATCACACGGCTTAGGATCATACTTAATTAGAAGAGAATCTTACTCTTGGCTTTTGATTGTATGAAGTAAATCTGAGGAGAAAAGCACAATAATAATCATGCTGGTGATAATAAACTCGGTTAATAAAAATAGTTAGAAAATCACCATATATTTGGCAATGGTAGATACTTATATATACATCTCAATTCAGGTTAAGATGATTGTGAAATAAACAAATCTTTCAGCATTCATTATTATGAAATTTCCCTCAAAGGTTTACCTGAACTAAGACACCAATCACAAGAGTCGGGAACTTACATTAGGGATGATTGGGCTTTGAGTTGCTTCTGTAATAACTTTGAGTTCAACTAAAGTTCAGATTGATAACATTGAGGACTTTGTTTCTTTTGATCATTTGGACACTCGATTATATCCGTTTAAAAGAGTTGTTTAGGGGCAGTGGGATTCCAACCATAGTGATGATCGATGCTCACGGTGAAACTGTTAATGAGATACAATTGAGGTCATACATAGCTATGAGGCTAATGCTTATCCTTTCACGTCAGAGAGAATGGAGGATATCAATGAGGAAGACGATGAAGCTCGGAGAGAACAAACTTGATGAATTGAGGTAATTACAGCAAATTCAAGATCATCGAACCGTAGCTGACTTCTGGTTTATGTTTGGATTTAATTTGTTTCAGTCATTTGCTTCAGTTGTAATAAATAGAGAACACACTTCCCACTGGCAGGAACATGTTTTCTCTACTTTCCACTTTTCTTCCACTTTCCCCTAAATTTAAGGAGTTAATCTCTTACTTAGGAGATAATAAACAAGAAAATAGACAATTTGAATTGCCAAAGAAATTTGTGTATTCTATTTTGTTTGGTCTAGTGAGAGCTCTAAACCTGGTACCTTATCAATTGGTATTACAAGAGAGTCATTGCTTTCATTTTTATTTCTATTCTTTTCACATTACACCATTCCACCAAAAAATATCAAAGGAAAACTATAGGATGAAATAGAATCATCTAGATTACATTGTAAATATTTTTTTGTTGATAAAATAGTAAATATTATGTGAGCTATATTAGTTTTGATACTCTTCAACATGATGTCAATTGAAACTCTTTACCTTAAAACAATTAAAGTTCTCCAAGACCGAACAATTTTGCCGAAAATAATCAACTACTTTCCTTGTGATTGGTGTCTCTGAACATCCGGTTAGTGTCTTCAGTGTAACAAACTTGAGAGATGTACGAAAACATTGAGTAACTGGTAAAACTTCGATATCGTTTATATCGGCAAAACTGTCGTCAAGTTCCAGAATACATAACCAAAAAACAAATTTTAACTCAAAGTATATATATATATGAACTACATGATTATAGACAAATGAAACGTACCACTAAGAGAGACTGTAGATTGATACAACAACCAAGGAAGATTGTCAAAACTTGCCAAGAAGAATCCATTAATGAAGCAGTTAAGAATGATAGGTTGGTAAAATGAGGCAACGAATTGAAATTGGAGAAGTCATGAATGACCTGTGAAAAACACAAAATGTTAAATATATAGAAAATTGTACAAGATTGATTAAGTTATTGAATTAGTCAACTATATTTACCTCTAGGCTTCGAGCAAAGATTCTCATTTCTGGAACTTTAGATATTCCAATGATAAAATCACGGAACTTAGTTATATCAAAGAGATGAGATATAACATCAATGTTTACCTTTGTGGACGGACCAATGCTATGAATTATGCACTTTTCACATTGATAATTTCTGATACTTATATACTCAAGCCTTGGAGTATCGATTTCGATAATAGGATCTGGACCCTCAACACGCTGCGAATCTAGTTTGAAACATTTTAGAGACTGAGAACGCACACACCCAACTTCCAAATAATCTTCAGGATGAGTGATTATGATCAAATTTTCAAGAACCGGACAGCTTGAAATGAGAGTTTCAAGGATCCCATTGCCAGCAACCTTGACTGCTTCTAAATACATTGTCTTGACACAAGGCAAAGAAACCAATTCGGATTCTGGATTATCCATAACAACACAGCACAAACTCAATTCCACCAATGAAGCACATGAATAAAGCGAGAGAGGCATTCGAACTAATGCTTCATCCAAATCAACGTAATTGATAATAGTGAAAAGATGAACTCTACGTTTAAGCACTTCAGAGATCCTCCACACAAAATCATCATGATCGTGTTCATCAGCATTTACTCAACTTAAATCTCTTAATGTCTAACTCTTTGTTAGATTCCAGAAATCTATCTATGAATTCCAAAAACTCGTAATCATCTTGGAAATCTCCGGTGTCTAAATCCAAAACAGGAACATATAACCAAAGATTTCTCCAACGTTTAGACAAAATACTCATACAAACTGAATCTTTCGTAGGAAGTTTAGAGAGAATCCGACATAACAAATGATCTGGTAAGTTGATTAACTTATCTTTCACTAATGAACTTTCGTTTTTCTTCAACTTTCTCCTCTTTAAACAAGTGTTAAGAGATGTTCTAACCATGGCGTCACCAAAAAAACCCTAATTTCCACATAAAGTTATAAAATAGTATTAAGAGTTATGCTACTGAGAGATGTTAGAGATTATGTGAACGATAAAAGGACAGGAAGAGAAAGAAGATGAAGAACCTTGGATTCTCCGGCAAAGAGAAGATCTTCTCGCTTTCTTCGGCTCTTTAGAAAACTTTAAAGATAAGTTGAAAATAATAAAGAGTTTACCACACACAAAAGAGAAGAAGAAAAAAGATAAATAAGGCCACGAAACGTGGTGCCTTTTCGAATTCCAATCGTTGTAACCTTTGGTCTTTCAGTTTCTCGTCTCGTAACGTTAAAAAAACAGTAGACTACCTAATTAAAAAAAATATAAATATTTTTGTTAACAATGTATAAACCATAAGTACCACTAAGTTTATTTATAAGCAAAAATTGACCCAAAAAAAATCAGAATCAAAAGTTCAAAATTGAGATGTTGAAGCTTATTTTACACCGTGCAAAAAAAAAAGATGTTCTTAGATATGATGGTTTTAAAAAAAAAAAATTTATGTTAAAACATATATGTATGCCGAGGACACGTGGCCCAGTGGTTGTAGTCACTTTACAAATCCTCAGGCACGAGGGTTTGATGATCTGGTCTTGTCGATCCAATTATAAGAGTAAGGTTGAAAAAAAAAAATATATATATATATATATATATTTGTATATATTTGCTTGTAATACGCATCCATACCAAACCTAGGAAACCCTAAGCCATGTCTACATAAAAGTCTAAACATCTTACCTTCTAGGATTTCAAATTGGTACCAGTAATATACCTTGGTCTCCCTCTTCTTCACCAGAGACTTAAGAGCTCGGCATTGCTTAATAAGATTCAATCGAAATTTTCTTTCCGGTGCACTAAGCTCTCATCTTTTGCAGGGGGGCTCCAATTAATTTCGGTAGTGATTTACAGCTTATTACACCAGAATTGTTAGCATTAGCTCCATAGCTATATATATGACCTCAAACGCATCCTCATTTAGCAGTTTCACCATGATCATCGACCATCACTAGGGTTGGAATCCCACTGATCCTAAACAACTCTTTCAAAGGATTACGAGTTTCTGAATCAGTAAACGGAACAGTGAGCTACGGTACGTATATGACTGAATTAGTCACTAAAAGACTCTTCATCTTTATCACGGGACACAAAGACAATCTCGAAATCAACTGTTGGAGAGAGTTCATTGTAGACCTCCACCAGTTTTGGAGTAAACCGCTTATATGATCCTAATCATGCTGAATATAAGTTCCCAGAAAATGGCTATTAAGTGCAGTCGTTTCACAAACTCTTGGCATTTTTAAGTCTCCTAAAAACTACTCCCATGACCTCATACATTTATTTGACAACGAGTTGTGAAAACTTCTTAAATTTTCAACATTATTTGAGTTAGATACTAACACAATATTTTATATCCAATTAGCCAAATATTGCCATAGGTTTCTCCAAAAGAAGCATAAAAAGTGGTCTTAATATTCATGTAAATCTTTTATTTGATTCACAGTCATCTTTAACCTGAAAGGAGATGAAATTATAAGTATCTCCGATTGCAAAATATATGGTGATTTTATTAACCGAATTTATTATCACCAACATGATTAATATTGTGCTTTTCTCCACAGATTTACTTCGTAAAAATCAAAATCCAAGAGTCAGATTCTCTTTTAATTAAATATGATTCTAAGCCGTGTGATTTTAATCTAGTTAGAAAAGAATCTAAACCCAAATAAAAATAGTACGTAGAGTATTGCGCACAGAATGAAATTTCAAAGTTTTTTAACAAGCCAAAGAAAAATATAAAACATTTCACTATTAATAATGAGTCTGAGAAACAACTTCTTCAATTAATTTTAGTTTTAATACAACAACTTCACACCTATTAAACTTTTTCAAATTGTTTTGATACTCTTCATCATGATGTAAATGAAACCCTTAAAGAAAAACAACTTCCTCCAAGACTGAACAATTTTGCCAAAAATAATTAGCTACTTTCCTTGTATTTGGTGTCTCTATGAATCGGCTTAGTGGCTCCAATACAATAGACTTCAGAGACGAACGGACACATTGAGGAACTGGTGAAACTTCAAGCTCCTTTACATCTGGAAAAGAGTCGTGATCAAGTTCCTGAAACACAAATCCAAATAACAAAACTTAACTCTCAATGAATATGTACTACATGGTTATAGACAAATGAAACTTACCACGAAGAGAGACTGCAGATTGATGCAATGACTAAGGAAGGTTGCTAAAACTTCCCAAGAAGTATCCATTAACGATGCATTCAGGAATGACAAGTTAGTGAAATGAGGCAATGGTTCCAAATTGGAGAAGTCATGAATGACCTGTAAAAAAACGAAACGTCATGTACCTAAAAACTGTACAAGATTTATTAAGTTATTTGATTATTTAATTATATATACCTCTAGACTTTGAGAAGAGATTCTCATTTCTTGAACTTTAGATATTCCAATGATATAATCATGGACCTTAGTTCTCTCCGTGAGATGAGACATAACATCAATGTTTATCTTTGTGGAGGGACCAATTCTATGAATTATGCACTTTTCACATTGATAATTGCTGATACTCATATACTCAAGCTTTGGAGCATCAATTTCGAAAACAGGATCTGGACTCTCATCATGCTCTGAATGTAGTTTAAAGCTTTTTAAAGACTGAGAGCGTACACACACAACTTCCAAATAATCATCAGGATGTGTGATTACAACCAAATCTTCAAGTACCGAGCAGTTTGATATGAAAGTATCCAGAATCGAAATGCCATCAAACTTAACTGCCCCTAGAGATAAAGTCTTGAGACAAGGCAAATATACCAACTCAGATTCTGGAGCATCCATGACAACACAATAAAGATTCAAATCCACCAATGAAGCACATGAGTAAATCGAGAGAGGCATTCTAACTAATGCTTCACTAAGATCAACATGATTCAGAAGAGTTAGATGACAAACTCTACGCTTGAGCACTTCAGAGATCCTCCACACAAAATCTTCATGATCGTGTTCATGAGCATCATAACTCAACTTGAATCTCTTAATATCTAACTCTTTGTTAGATTCCAGAAACCTGTCTATGAATTCCAGAAACTCATAATCATCTTCAAATTTTCTGGTATCTAAATCCAAAGTAGGAACATATAACCAAAGATTTCTCCAACGTTTCGACTAAATACTCGTGCGAACTGAATCTTCCGTAGGAAGTTTAGAGAGGATCTGAGATAACAAATGATCCGGTAAATTGCTTAACTTATCTTTCACTGATGACGTTTCGTTTCTCTTCAACTTCTTCCTCTTTAAAGAGGTGTTCAGAGAAGTTCTAACCATGGCTTCACCCAGAAACCCTAATCATCCACAGAATGTTACAAAAGAGTATTAAGAGTTACGCAAATCACCGACAGAGGTTAGAGAAACGTGAGCGATAAAGCGAGAGAAAGAGGAAAAAGTTGAAGAACCTTGAATTCTCCGGAAGTCAGAAGATTTTCTCGCTTTCTTCGGCTCTTAAGACAATTTTATAGATAACTTCAAAATGAATAAAGCCCTTACAATTAAAAAAAATTAAAACAAATGATAAATAGGGTCACGAAACGTGGTGCCTTTTCGAATTCCAATTGTTGTAACCTTTTCTAATGATTTTTTTCCGACGAACCTTTTCTAATTTCTAATAATTCTTAATTTAATTAAAGTTATCAATTATTATTCTTTACGTACAATAGTAATTATGAATTATTTTTTCCCAACAATTATGATTTTTTATTTATTTATTGAGAAAGACAGCTCAAGAAAGTAGGTAATGATTGAATTTTGTTCGACTCTTTGGTCTTTCAATTTCTCGTTTCCTAATCCTATAACTAATAGTACAATACTCTCTTTTCTTTTCTTTTCTTTTTCTGGTTTCAATACTCATAAACTGAAAGAAATTTTATTAGTAATGAATATTGCATTAAATGAAAATTAAATTTGACGAAAATAAAAACATTTTGACTCAATTTTCGGACTACCTAATTAAAAAAAAGAAGCAAATCCCATCCTTTAATGATTATAACTAATTGATGAAAACATATATAGCATAAAACTGTTGTAATAATTAATAAATCACCTTGTGAGTTTAATTACTTTGGTTAACAATGTATAAACTATAACTACAACTTAGTTAAATATAAGCAAAAATTCAGAAGAAAATGATTTTTAAAAAAAAATTATGATAGCAAGTGGCTCTTAATTTAATGGTAGGCGGTAAGTTTACTAAAACATGCATACTTACAAAATCAAGGATCGAGTCCAAGCGCTTATATTTGACTAATGGATCGGCCAATTGAAATCCAATGAAAAAAAAAAAACTTTATGACATAACTAACACACATTTATTTATTTATTTATATATATGTATATATACATCCGTGCCAAACCTAGGAAACCCTAAGCCACGTCTACATAATAAGAATCTAAAAAATCTCTTTTAGATCTTTACACCTTTTAATTTAGAATCTTTTTGGAATCACATTTTTATAATGATTTGTTACCTAAATTAGCTTAGAACCAAATCTTTCAAAAATGCACAATTTCTCAGAAAATTATTAGTTAGTTTCATTATACTTGATGTTTCTGTGACTGTTGCTGGTATCTTCAGATGAATAAACTTGAAAAACGATACGAAACATTAAGGCACATATGATACTTTCATGTCCTTAATTAGTCTCTAGAAGGCTGTCAAATTCCTGATAACATATATGACCAAAATAAAATTAAAAAACGTCTTTATTTTGGGATATGAATCTCAATGTAAATATATCACACAGATGAATAAAAATATACACCAAAACGAAGGAATGTAGATTCATGCAGCAACCGAGACAAATTTTATATGTAGAGAATGTAGAGAAAGAAAGAACTTATGTTATTGAATCACTGAATCATGTTGTATATCTCTAGGGTTTTGAGTTGAGATGACCATTTCGGGAACTGAATATATCCCAATGATAAGTTACGGATCATAGCTATATCATCAAACTCTAGATCAAAGACAACATGAATGTTTACTTTTGCAGAGGGGCCAACGCAATGTACGATGAAGTTTTCAGATTGGTAATTGTAGGAGGTAGGCTGCGTCCCAGTTGGGCCTCACGACAATCAGATTGGGCCAATCCAGAATGATATCAATAGTGTTGGGCATGGCGTCCCACGAACGACTCAGGACAAAAGGCCTAACGATCCGACTGCTGCAGCGGTCAAGTACAGGTTTTTTTGTTTTGTAGTAAGGGTCAAATACACCTTTTTTCGTTAACAGTAAAATCAATAAATGTCTATCTATATCATAAATCCTACCTCTGAAATATCTTATTTAATCTATGATTATGAACGATGTGACTATTTCTCTCCTGACATCTAATAACTCAGATATTAATGCTTGTGTTCCCATCTTTATGGACTTCAAGTTTGGCTTTTCTGTTACATTTTTCTCCTGCAAAGAATATTTGATGTATGAATTATTAATTGGATCATCTTAACTATCAAATTATAAAGAATTCGGCAGTAAACATAATTTTTTTGATCGGGTGGTAAACGTTGTTGTATATTTTCTATATATATTCCCAAAATATTTTATGAGAACAGTTAGTTTCAAAAGATCCGCACACTGTTTAGTAGTCAAACAAGGATTGTAAAACTCTAAAAATATCAAGTAAAACAAAAAGAAATATTCTTCCAGATTATGTTGAAAACACTAAGCAGGTAAATAAACTAAAGTTTATATCACATTACAATATTCATATAAATAGAAAAAATCTATACAGAAAAAACAATTAAAAGCCGTAGAAACTTCCAAACCAAACTAAACTAAACCCAAAAATAACATAGAACAAACCATACAGATTCTTTCAAAACTTTCATTAAAAATGTTTTGCAATAATAAAACTCAATTCGGCCTGGTCTTTCTTTTTTTCGAAAATATATGTTTTGTTATTCACCATTTTGTCCATGTTCATGTTGGAACACATATGATATGTATGCATTTTAACTCATTTTAGGTGTCTCATTTAGTATATTTTGCATATATTTCATAACATTTGTATCTGTATTAGAGTCCAATTAGCTTCATTTGCACATTTGCATTGCATTGCACATATATTACATTGAATGAGTTTTCAGATATTTGGAGAGCACAAATTAGAGCATTTTGGATATTGTGGAGACTCTGGAGTCAAATGGGAGCAAAGGATGGATAGAACAAAACCAGAAATATTTTGTTTCTAGTTCACTACTGATGTTGTCTAGGGTGATTTCCGCTGTTGTTGTTTATTTCATGATTTCTGAGTTGTCCACCTAGAGCTCTTGAGGATGTGTTAGATCAGTGTAGATCTTAGGTTTTCTAGGTTGTTTGAGGTTAGAAAATATCATATCTTGCTTGATTTGGTGTTGTTACTGCTTGTTGCACTCTGATCAATTGAAATATGTTCTTAGACATTCTAGCACTCAATACGTGTTTGGTAGAATGTATGATCGAACCAATTTAGAGATTCACGCTCTTAGCTCGAGGGGTCGATTTTCTAAGGCGTGAATCGGCTCGAGTGAATTGTTTCTTCATGCCAGTTAGGTTGTTAAACACATGTGATGATAGGTTCTGTTGATAGCTTAGTTGAAATTGTTCGCCACGAGAGTGGATTTAATGTTCTGTGAACTCATTGCCTAGAGGTCTGTTTTGTTGAGTTTTTTCAAGCACCTAGTAGAGCTCAGTGATCCACTGTTCCATGATTCCCACTCCTCAAGAACTCGTATTCTCATCGCTATGCGCTGGCTTTGTCTGCTGCTCTATTTTTCACTGCTTTATTTTGCTTTCACTATGTTTTCGTTGTTTGCTCTGTTTTTCCTTTAGCTTATTTTCAAGTTTGATTTAGGTTGCTAAATAGAATTTACTCTGATTGGCTTGAATTAGAGAAGTTGATTGTGTCCTGATTTTTAGTTACACTCTCAGTTGGTTTGACACCTTTTATGGTACTTCGAGACACTATAGTACAATAAAATTTGAGAACTAGAAAAAATTTATGTTATCAACATAATTTTAAATTTATGTTACTCCCTCTATTTCAAATTATAAGATTTTTTGGTTGAAAACACGCAAATTTAAAAACTTAAATTTATATCAATTAAATTATTTTATATTTTAAATGAATAGAATTCCATCAATCATATTAAAAACTATAGAATTTTAAAAGTCATAACAAATAATAGAAAATGAAATGTATTTAATTTTACATAGAAATATGTAAAACACCTTATAATATAAAATATATTTTTTTCCTTAAAATCTCTTATAAAGTGAAACAAAGTATATACCAAATACTTTTTAGTATATGTTCAAAAAGTTCAAAAAGATTTGACAATTAATACCAAATACTTTTTAGTATATGTTATATTGTAATCTACATATAGACAAAAACATAGTGGCAACCATAACATATTGTTTCATTTTATGTTATTTGTCTGGAAAAGAGATCAATCACAGCTAAGCAAACATCTTTATATAAATTAAAGAGATATACATAATAAGGTCTTATTAACATATTTTTTCTTCCAAAAATAGTTCAAAAAAGAAAAAAAGAAAAAAATTGATTATAATATTCAAAATCTACATTATTCACCTTTGGACAAAGATAAAGATGACGATGAATAGGATTCAAGATTTTACTTTACGTTTTTTACCTTAGATTTCACTTTATTTAGTTCAAGGTTTTCTTATTGCAATTGATAAGTAAATATTGTAAAATTCACTATCTATATAAATAAAGTAAAATGTTAACAAACTTTTAATTTGAAACTATAATTAAAAACAACTTATAAATATCAAACCATAATTTAATGGATATATCTACTTATTTAGAGGCCGATTGGTGCAAGTTGTACCTTTTAGTTTTTTGCTTTATGATTTAGACTATAGGTTTTTTGGGTGTAGATTTTTTTGTTGTGGAAATTTATTTTGTAAAGTTCATAAATTTTGGTTTTAAGTTTTTGGCTTTCTACCGCCAAAAACATTCTTTAAATAAAAAAATTGACTTTCTAGAACAATGAGAACCAAAAATAAACTTAAAGCACGATTAGTCAATTTAGTGATTTAGAAAGATTGTTGCTCTTTAGAGCAACCAGAGTTATTACCAATCACACCATTATTATTTAAATTAATATTACAATCATAAATATAATATGAAAACATACCTTTTTATGATTTCGTAATTAAAATATAATGTCATAATTAATAAAAATTATAAACATAAATCTGAATTTAAAAATATATATAAATTCACCACAATTACAAAAAAATAATATAGATTCTCTACATACATCGTATAATTTTATATTATACAACAAAACTAAAATTAAAAAAAATATTCTCATAATTGGTGAATATAGAATTTATAAATAGATATGTAATAAATTAGATCTAAATTTGTAGACAATAAAGAAGAGCAAAAACTACATAGGCTTTATTTTAATTTAGAAATTAAAGAATATATAGTGTGTTTTTGCATTAATTTTTTTTAATTATGAAAAACTAAATAAAAATTATTAAAATTAAATTCTTAAAGAATTGTAATGGAATTAGTATCAAATTAAATTTATTAAATATATGTAAACTATTACCGAATATAGTGATAACGAGTATATTAATATTTATATGAGCATTACATATAATAAAGATGAAAGTTTCTAGTGAGTCAAAATTTCATTTGTAATGGTTAAATAGTGTAATATGTTTAAACCTATATGATTTAGTCTCATACTTTTGTTTAGGCAAATGTTGATGATATTACTTCATACTCCCTCATTCAATATTCAATATGTGTAAGAAAATAATTTTATACTTAATGACAACAAAACTAAATTACCTTGAGTAATGATAAATTTACCAACTAAATAGTTTTTAACCGAAAAAATATTAATTGTGTTTAATTAACAAAATGTAACTTCACTCTCTCTTCTTTATTATTTTAAATATATTATTTGGTAGTTCTAACTTAGCTGGAACCTACTAAAATTTTAACTTCTAAAATTTTTACTAAATTAATATAAAAATCTGTCATCTCTCTTTTTCCGATTGAAAACTGCTCGAAACTCTCAACATGTCATTACAAACCTTTTACAATTTTGAGAAATTTATAGTGTTAAAAAGATGGAGAACTCATGACATAAGTGTCAACCTATTGCTCTTAACGAAGATATATAATTTATAGAGTTTAGATACCCTAAAATAGCCACTCAAATTCTAAGTTTCTATATACTTTCTTCAATTCTTGTATTTAAATCTCGTCTGGAGTGCGGGTAGCTACTAGTTATATATAAAAATTATATTCCCTTTGTGCTATATTATTTGCTTATTACAATAAAATTATATATTTATTATAGTATTGTCGGCTAATATCGAAGAGCCCATCATCGCACCAAGTGCAAAATTGCGAGGTTCTATGCCCATTAATGAACAAAACAATACTATTAAATGTACCAAAGTTACATTGATCGCACGTTAGCCTCCACGACGTATTTCTTCGAATTTGATTATTCATTTCCAACATACATTGCTTGTGAGTATAATACATGAGTAATAATCACCTTAAATACACAAAAATCGTGGTTCAATAGATAATGGTTTTAGTTTATGTTGATTATTTAAAGTTGGCTAGTTAAGGTGACAAGGTTTTCAGAAAATTCTTATGTCCCAATACATAATCCTTTTGTCTGGTCTTGGAATGAAAACTACCACAAACATAAGAAGACATTAGAGATATAGGATTCTGTGCTTTCAAAAAAAACAAAGTAAATATAGTACAAATTTTAAGAATCTTTGTTTTGGTGGGAGACAGAATTATAAAGTCACCAATTAGAAGTCACTCTTAACAGATAGTATGTTCTAAATTAATTTCCAAATATATAGTACAGTGCATTAATGAAGCATCTATAGTTTATAATTTATAGCCAGAGTTCAAGGAACCAAGTTCATCAATACCAAATTCAGTGTTTCAAAAACTATCATTACTCATTAACACACAATACAAGAACTAGAACTAATCAAAAACTACTAATTTTCAATATCTTATAAATCAACTAATTTAATTTTTGTCTGTTTACTTTCTCTCTTTTTTCAGCAACAAACAGTCTCTTTCAGCTTTTTCTTTTTCTTTATTTGTTCTTTTTCATATAATTATGATCTTTTTTCTACTAACTAGTTGAGGGAGATTTATCTTTAATGTACTTTATGCAGCTTTTATTTAGTTATTCAGATTCTTTCTTTTACTATTTTTATTGAATCTTTAATAATTTTATATAAGTTATAAATAATATGTTTCCTCTTTTTGACTTTTCATATATGTTTAGTTATACCAGCTAAAGCTTCCTCTTTTTCTCTTTATTTTGGACCCATTACCGTTGATTAAAACAGTATGTTCCAGATTAATCTTCTTTCCAAATACCTACTTAATTTGATTTATAGAAAATGCTTAATTCTCAAATATAGGGGATGTTATTAAATATTATATACATTAATGGATTTCAAATCCAAAGCAAAATTCTTGTTTAAATCACATGTTATAGAAAAAAATGAAAATCTATTGGATTTGATTAACAATATATTAGATTTTATTAGTCTTTCACAACTAATTCAAATCTCACTTTTTTGTTAGCATTATGAAATTTACAACAACAAAAAAAAATATTTTTAATCCTACATATGTCTCTTAAAATCCACTAAAATACCTACAAATCTATTGAATAAATTCACCCCTTTATAATCTGAAGTTTATGAAGATAATTAAATTTAAGCAATTTACAATTGGTATCATTTTGTAAATTTGCATTTTTAAAACATAATATTGGTAATTAGTGAAACTTTATTTGTATTACAATTACAAGAGTTTAAAATGATAAAAAGAGTACTTACTGCATGATTTTTAACTCGATTACCCGCTTAATTTCAAGTCCTAATCAATTAGACCTAATAAAGTTAATAATAATAATAAAATAGAATAAAAACTGTTTAGTTCTCAAATTTACTTAAACTTACTTCGGAGTGAAGTGTCAGTACTCAGAGTCTGTCTTCATGAGATCATAGTGAAGTCTCTCAAATCTCTCTCTTCATACTATTTCTCCTTCTCAACCAACAATCTCTCTAACTAGAGAAGATGAACAATATCGAAGCAGCTTTAATCCTCTGCTTCTTCTGCTTCCTTTCATCTTCTCAAGTAAGAAAATTCATCTTTTGTTTTGTGTATTAACGTTTTGATTAATGCCGTTTAATCTAACAATTTTGCGTTTTTATGTAGGTTCATTTCGCCGGAGCTAAAGAAACCGCCGGCAACTTCACGGTGTCGGAGAATCCATTCACACCGAAAGCTTCTTTGATTCGATATTGGAACAATCACATCAATGGCGATTCACCTAAACCTTCTTTTTTCTTCTCTAAAGCTTCTCCATTAACGGCCGTGGAATCTACGCGCTTCTCTTCACTCGCTTCACGTCACGCGCTTCACAAATCAGATTTTTGCTCCGCCGCGAATCTCTTCTGCTTCCCTGAGCTCGCCGTCGGTCATTCTCACTCCGATAAACACGATGATGACGTTAACTTCGCTATTTACAGCGGCAAAAACTTCACCAGCTACGGTTCCGATCGTCTTGGTGGAGCTGATTCGTTTAAAAACTATTCCGGTGGTGACAACACCGCCGTCGATTCTTTCCAACGGTACAGCCGTGATTCCGCCGGACACGACGATAAATTCTCAAATTACGCCGATGAAGTTAACGTCGCTGACCAAAGCTTCACATCTTACGCAACCGGAACCACCGGAGGCTCCGGTGATTTCACAAATTACCACACAAACGTTAACGTACCAAACGGAAGATTCACTTCTTACTCCGATAAAGCAAACGGAAGATCACAATCCTTCACTACTTACTCAAAAAACGGAAACTCCGGAGCACAATCATTCACAAGCTACAGTAAAAACGGAAACGGAGCTCCGAATGAATTCTCGGGTTATGGAACCGGGTCAAATGTAGTGAAATCGGGTTTCACTGGTTACGGCACTACAGCTAACGGAGCTAACGACAGTTTCACGAGTTACGGTGGCGATGGGAATAACCCGGTTAACGAATTCAAAAAATACGGTGACGGAGCAAACGGCGCCGTTTATGACTTCAAAAATTACAGAGATCAATCTAACATCGGAGTTGATTCGTTCTCTTCTTACGCCAAAAAATCAAACAACGAGATGGTTAACTTCGTAAATTACGGAAAATCTTTCAATCTCGGCTCCGATAACTTCACCGGTTACGGTCAAGGTAACGTCAGAGGAAACGTGAGCTTCAAAACTTATGGCCAAGGACTGAGTTTCAAGGAGTATACTAAAGACGGCGTCGTTTTTGCGCAGTACAATAATAATGTGAGTTCCAGTGGCAAAACAGTAAATAAATGGGTTGAGGAGGGTAAATTCTTTAGAGAATCGATGTTGAAAGAAGGAACTACAATGCAAATGCCGGATATAAGAGATAAAATGCCTAAAAGGACGTTTTTGCCCCGAACCATTGTTTCGAATTTACCATTTTCGTCTTCTGAGGTTTATGAGATTCGGAGAATCTTTAGTGCCGGAGAGAATTCGTCAATGGCGGGGATAATTTCTGCGGCGGTTACTGAGTGTGAGAGACCACCGAGTTACGGAGAGACGAAGCGGTGTGTTGGATCGGCGGAGGATATGATAGATTTCGCTACGTCGGTGCTTGGACGCGACGTTGTGGTGAGGACGACGGAGAATGTTTGCGGGTCAACGAAGAAAATCGTGATTGGAAAAGTCAAACAAATTAACGGTGGAGATGTAACGAGAGCAGTTTCATGTCATCAAAGTTTGTACCCGTATTTACTATATTATTGCCATTCGGTTCCTCAGGTACGGCTTTACGAAACGGATCTACTTGACCCGGAGAGTTTAGAGAAGATTAACCATGGTGTTGCCATCTGTCATATTGACACGTCAGCATGGAGTCCGAGTCATGGAGCTTTTATGGCTTTAGGTTCGAGTCCTGGTCTGATTGAAGTTTGCCATTGGATCTTTGAGAATGATATGACCTGGAATATAGTTGATTGAGTAAGGATTCTGTCGTTTTGACCGTTTGGATATTCTTTCTTTTTTCTTTCAAAAGTTGAGATTTGCTTCATTGGTGTTTTTGTTTTTGTAGTTTTCTTCCTTATTTATTTATAATATATTTGATCAATCTCCTAAAATTTGAAAAGAAAAATGGAAAATTGACCAAAAAATCAGTTAAAAGACACTGAGTCTATTGGTAATATTGTTTAAAGTGACCGTATAGAAATCAGTAATATTTTTTTTTGAATTATAATATGAATTATATATTATTCTTTAAATCATAAATACAAAAATAAATGAATGTTTGTAGTTATTTACCATCAAGAATTATTCTCAGATTATCACAAATAGCTTTATTTGAAAATGATTTTTCGAACAAATATAAATAAGTTCAACAATCATTTAAAATTATTGTTTCAAATAAAATATTGATTGATAGCAAAATAAATATATCGGTTGCACACGATTCATTTGGGAAACAAAGTTTTGTATGTAATCAATGAGACTTACTAATATGCATAACTTATTTTGTTATAATTATATAAAAAACTCGAAACAAAATAGTTATGCGTAATAGGAAATTTTACATATTCCACTGTTAGACATAAAAAAAACCTCCTCTGTTTTCTAAAAGAAAGATTTTCTTACTATTTTCTTACCACTTGCATCGATCGAAGTTTGTGGATACCTAAGATGAAAACTTTCTAGATTACGGAATGTGTATCTTCGCTAACCGAACAAAGACTTGTGGTAAGAAATCGACGATATGTTCTTGATGGAAATGATGTGAGGTTTCTCAAAAAGGTGAAGCAAAGTAAAGTCTTGTGCGTTATCAAGCTTAGCGAACTCCCACAAAACCCTAAGTAACTATCTTCTTTCCCCATTTTCATTTTTAGCAATATATTTCATCAACTTATAGTAAAATCGAAATTTATAAAAGCGGCAAAATGAACTGATTTACATAGGCTCTAGATAATAAAAACTAACACAATATACCTCGTCATATTAAGAAAAATACATAACTTTATTAAAAGAAAAACAGAAACATATTTAGATGTAGATGATGGGAATCAATCAACATATGTATATGTACATTACGTATCGTCATTTATTATGTAATAGGTAACAATTTTTTTATAAGTAAATTAAGTACGAAAAAATTGAAAATACATTCTAAAATATAAATTTTACCATGATATAGATAAATGAATATCATAAATCAATATAAATAGCTAAATACGCTTATTTTCACACATTAAACTACAAATATATTAATCTATAGTGCATGATTAGTACGGATAATCATCTAGTGCCTATATAATAGTATCAACATAACATTAATACATTAATTTTTTTTGTCTATCTTTTAATCAAGGATTTGTAGACAACGATATGTGCGTCTTCCCCAACTTGACAGAGACATGCGAAACTGAAGACGGCCAAATTGGTTGGTGAAGCATTATAACTAATTTGCCGATCAATTTACAGAACGGTACCTTGGTTTTAAAAGAGTTTTACAGTTTTGGGAAGGGAGAGAACAATCTACGGAGGAGATGTGGTGAATGTGACTTGGAAGATTAAGGAGTATCAGCTTTTAGAATAGGAGTTGCGAGGTAAAGTATTATGCATTATTAAATCTATTGTAATGCCAATAAGTTCAAGTGGCTTGGGACTTTCATGATCATCTATATATGTAATTTGGGTGGAGAGGTTGTACCCACATGAAAACTATCAATTAAGTCTGTAACCTCATGAAACTTGAATCTCAGCCTCTAACCATATGAAATTTCTTAAATATGTTATAACCACATGAATTTTTTTGATTCGGGTTGTATCCCCATGAAATTTTGAATCAGACTTCAACCACATAGAAACTTGAATTTCCATTTCTAACCACATAAACTTTTAATTTTGTACTTCAAAATAATATAAAGTTGTGATACTTTTCAAAAGCAATTATATTAATTTATATAACAAAATAATGATTAATATGTTTGAAAAAAAGATTAGAAATAGTGTATATTATTTTATTAACATTTTAATATGTTAAGTTAATAAGTATGTCATTTTATAAATTTAGGAAAAAATATTATGAGAATCTAATTGTTTAACATTTTGAAGTTTTATCAATTTTTTTATTCTTCATCCTCCATCACTCTTGTTTTCGCATTTTTGTTGTTTTCCATCTATTCATTTTAAATGATGGTTTCATTTTTGTCCCTTAATATATAGACCCTTATAATTAATTTATGTTCAATAATCTCACCAAATCGTCTCTATTATTTTTTTTTATTTTTTTGTTGACATTTGGCCACAACTAGCCGGTACATTAGCCAAATTGCTACATAATGTAGGCGATAAGACTCAAGCCCTGGTTCTGCAAGTATGCATATCTTAGTGGACTTACCGCATGCCACTAGACTAAAGGTCACTTGCCGTCTCTATTATTATTATTATTATTTTAATCTCTCTTTAACAAAAAATAAAGAATCTGGAATCAAAAATTGATCTGCTATACATATAAAGAACTGAAGAACACGAAATCAAAAACCTAAACTAATAATATTGATTTAAATCAAAAATTTTAACTATTAGTATTGACTTAAAAACAAAAATTTAAGTATTGGTATTGAATTATATCCAAAACCAATTCAATTTTTGATTTGGATTCTTTATTTTTAGTGAGCTAAAGAGATTTCAAAGTAATGATAAAGATGATTTGGTGTGAGATTATTGAACACAAATTAATTATAAGGGTCGAATAAACAAAGGAGAACGACTGATGGATGGATGATGATATATTAAACGATAAAAATGAAACCATCATTAGAATGAGTTGATGGAGAAAAACCAATATATGAGAATAAGAGTGAGGGAGGATGAAAAATAGAAAAATTTATTAAAGCTTCAAACTGTTAAACAACTAGATGCTCACACTAAAATATCTCTAAAATTATTATTTTTAAACATATAAATCATTATTTTGATGTACAAATTAAAATAATTGTTTAAAAACACATTACTTATTTCATGTAGTTATAGACTAAAATTCAAGTTTTGATGTGGTTACAGCCCCATTCAAAGTTTTATGGGGATACAACCGAATCAAAGGTTTCTGTGTGGTTATAACACATTTTAAAAGTTTCATGTGGTTAGACACTAAGTTTCAAGTTTCATAGGGTTACAGACTTAATTGATAGTTCCATAGGATTATAACTCCTCCAGGTAACTGGCCTCTCTCTTTGTAATGCCATCATGAACTTGCTTTATTCTTTTTGTTTCTTTTTCCTCTATTGAATTTAGTTTCCAAACTTTTATTCGGTTCCGTGGCTAGTCTGCAATTCTGTGATGCCTTGAGAATCCAGAAAACCAGTTTTGATGCCACAAGAAAATTCTAGTTACCTAATGAATTTGAGCACACCCACCAATATTAGCATGTAAGAACTCAATCCTGGTGTATCATGTTGAAGATCTTGCTTAGTCGGTGTGCCTATATCTTGACATTACCAATATAATTGTCAATTCAACATAAGTACACTAAGAAAAAAACTAGAAGGGCAGATAGAGAAAAAGAGAGACCATTCTCAAGAACTATTTTATATACTCGAGGATACCTTCCATAGCTCTCATAAAGCATAAACACGCTTTTCCAAACAAAAACAAAACAACAAATAAAGATGGATTGTTAACACTTCTCCGTATATTGCATTTTGCGACTAAATCTGGTAGCTATCGAAACTCTTACCTCCACAGGAAAATTTCCAAAATCGAAGAAGAGGTATATTGTCACTCCCAAAACAATAAACCGAAGAAGAGGTGATTAGCAAAGACAAAATATTGAGAGAGAAGAGCCAATAGATTTCTTTGTTATCGAAAAGATTGATTTTGATTCCTAAAATTTATATATACAATGTGGAGGATATGCAGGGGGGTTCCTAATAGCCTTGTGTAGACAACCACAATCTACATAATTAGATTGTACACAACTGTGTTCCTTAGGCATCAACTCACTCATTCAAGAGAGAGTTATGTAAAATATATACCTTAGCAAAAGTATAAATTATCAATTATTTATCTGTAATTCATAAATATTAATTTATCATTTAATTCTGGTGGCACATCATTAGCTTGGAAAATGCGTTTTGAGGACTAGAGTGCGATTTTAATAAAAAATTATGTATTGAATCACAACCATCAAACTTCAACATATAGGTTGTTTTAATTAATATAGTTTGTTTTAGAACTACATTATATTTACATTATAAAATAAATTATATAGTTAAGGCTCTTCTTACAGTCTTAGTGAGCATGGCCTTACATCACAATTCAATTTGAATATAAAACAAACAAAAACTACTACACTTACTGTGCAAAAAAAAAACATTCTCGTTAAATGTAATCTCAAGACGTTCTCTTCGTGAACAAACTGTTGATGAGATTGAATTGATTTTGTGTTAACTGGTCAAGTAATCATGAACCGGAAATCAGAGAAGAAAAAAAGCAGTACGGCGTCGGTCTACTCGCGAGGATTGAAGCCGGTTATTGTCTCTGTTTAGAGATGCATTTATATACTTCTTCTCTGTTTTGTTTCTGTTGTAACAATTCCAACAGAATCATTTTTTCTTCTTTCCACCATTGTTGTACTCTCAAGCTCGATTTGAGCTGAACTCTTCTTCAATTAGTGAATTGCTGGATCTTTCCACATAATCATATCGATTTGTGGAACTAGGTAATCAAATTGTGTGTTCTTTGTGTTGCGATTTTCTCTGTGATTCGAGTTCGATCAAATTGATTTCTTGTTAAAACCGATTAAGAGTCATCGATACTGTCTAGATTTGAGTTTGTACTGAGCTCAATTCGTATCACAAACAAATAATAGCTTAAGTAGTAATATATGTAAGTCCAACAGGCCTGAATTCAAACAAATGTATACTGGGCCAGAAACCAAGCTCAACTTTAGATCCAACTAAATTAAAGAACAGAAGACAGACTCAACAAAACTCGTACAACAAAACTCGCCTGCTACAATAGCCGTTGCTGAAGAGGAGACAACAGTACTTTCTCTGAATCGCTTTAATTCACTTTTATCCCAAAGCTTAGACTAGTTCTGTTAGGAATGTTTCTTAAAATTGGGCTTTTGGTTTGGTTAAACTCAAAATGATTAAACCAATTATGAAGCCCATGAAATCATTATAACATTTCAGGTTATCCTTCTTGTACCATGAATATTCTGGATTAAAAATAATATACGAAAACCCGAACCCGAAAATACCTAAACCGAACCTGACCCGAAATCCGAAATACTCCGACCTAGCTGCAGAGAAAAGAAAGAGAGCAATCGATAGAGATATTTTCTGAGAGAGAATCACTTGATCATTGAAGAGATTAATTGATAAGATTGGTTTTCGGGATTTATCTTTGGGATTCGAAGATTCTTTCTCTTCTTATGTTGTTCTTTCTCGTTGACTAATTCACCTCTTCTCTTCCGTGTATAGTGAAGAGGACAGAGTAAACGTTAAGAGAAACCACCATTGAAGAATCTTTCATGGAGATTTGGAGGATTATTCTCTCAAGTGCAGAAGTTTACTTCAGCTCTGCAACTTTCGTTATTGTCAATCTTTCTTGTTCACTTCTTTTTGTTTGTTTCTTTCGTGTGTATTCCTCCGATTGTTACCCAGTTGGCTTGCCCCTGATCTAACTAGGCACTAGGTGGTAAGTTTGAATTTCATCCATTCTAATTATATTTTTTAGGCTATAGATCGGGTATTATTGATCCAATGGTTGATTGTTGACAAAAAAAATCTTAATAAGAAGAATGAGAGAATGGATTTGAGACGGTTGATTTTCTTTTTTTTACCAAATAAAAATATTAGTAAGTGTAAACTTTGATAAAAAAATGAAAAGAATTATTCCTAAATGGGGTTTTAGAACAGATTTAGATCAACTAATTCTTCTCTGCCTAGTGGTTATGATGATCAAACTAATGATTTTGGTTATCCAGATTCGATCTCTCCCATTACATGTAAAAGATTAAAAAATGAAATATGAATTTTACCAGTTTAATCAATCTGGATTGCCTTTTTTTTACCCGTTTCTGCTATTTAGCAGAAATGGAAATATGAATTTTAATTCAACTTGAAACCGGTTTAGGTATTGATTCCTGGTTGAACTGGTCCGACCAACTGATCTTGTCAAATTTTCAAAATTCTTTCCAAGAATAAGTATATGAATATTATTGAGCTTCTCTTCCTTGTTCTCTGATTATTGTTTCAAACTTTACAGGTAACAAACAGAGATATAGCATGTGATAGTTAGTTATCAAAAGTACAAGTTTTTTTTTCTTTCTTCTCTGCTTTACTCTCACCTTCTTGTCAACTATTACATTATTTATCAAGCCTGGTCAATGTGACTATGCAGGAAGATATGAAGTTGATGGTGGACACTGGCTTGTAAGTTTTATCGTTAATGCAGGTTTCGTTCATTTGAAAGGTTCAACTTTACCAACTCTTATCTCATCAGTCATACCAAAAAAGAAAACTCTTATCTCATTAGATAGAGGAGACTTTGTTAACAAAAAGGGTCTACAGTTCTACAAGAACCTCATTCATGAATTAGTAAGCCACTGTAAGATCTATCTTCATATCCACGGTAAATATTTGGTTTAACTACCACTTTCATGAATTAGTAAGACTCCTTTGAGTTTTAAATTGTAAAAAATACTCGTTTATCAAAAGTTCTGTGAAATACCACTTTTCACATAAAAAGGGTTTTCGAAATGAGGGCATAAATTACAATTCTGTCTGTGGTAGACATTTATATGGTTTACGATAGACATATATAGTAAATTTATGTATATAATAGAAAAAAATACAATATAGTTGTACATGGTGGACATATATACTGAATTATGTATATGATGGATCAAACTACATTATACTTGTCCACCGTGTACATAACTATACAAATTAAAATGGTACTTCCCATAATTTTAAGCTCAAAATGTGCATTTCGTTGAAAGAATAGAAAAAAGGTATTTCTCATAATTTAAAACTCAAAAAGATATTTTGTATGATATTCCCTAATTTAAAACATTTGAATGAATCCCCATTTTTTTAAACCTCTCAATTAGTAGAAATTAGATTATATAACTATATAGATATATTGATATATGGTAAAAATTTAATATAAAAGTAGAGAAGAAACTAAGTAAAAAATAGATAACAAAGATATTGTGTATATTTCAAATTACTATAATGTAAATATTAAAAAATAATTGTATTTCATATGCGTTCCGAATATTTTATGTTCGGCTCTGGGTTTTACCATTGCAGTTTCTACTAACTGGACTCGAAACTTACCGCAGGAATTGAACCACATGTTACTCTGTACCATTACGATCATCCTCAGTATCTGGAGGATGATTCAACCGTAGGATAATGTAGGCTAACAAAAAGTAGCAATACTTATAAGTTTCTTATACAGATTTCATAGAAATTACAGATTTTATACAGAATTAAGTCAGAGATTTTGGTCATTAATTGCAAGCGCAATCATAGAAACCAAAATGTCCTAAAAATTTGGAATGTTATATAACTAGGCAAGCATTTTAGAGTTATGTGTTTTATTCATAAATAACTCATAAAACTCACTAATCGTGATTTAATTTGATTTTCTAAGAATTAGCTCTAAAAATCATACATCAACGTAAGCAAAAAATCTGGCAAAAATAAAGTGTTGCTGCGAATATTATTGGATCACTGAATAAATCAGTGGCTTTCAAATCACTTGTATGGTCGCTGCAACCAATTTTATTTATAATGATGGGTCCACAGTACTATTTATATAGTTGGATCACAATTTTACTATATTATTGTGTCGCTGATCGCATATACATCGATTTTTAGGGCCAACTGTTGGATATGTCTAAGTGTTGCTGTGACTCTAAAGGAGATAGAAGGTCTCAAAGCCACCATCTCAATCTGAAGGTCTCCAGAGATGGCTTACGTTGAGCTCACATGACCCATAACCGAACAAGTAAAAAAGGGACAAGGAAGTAATTACATGTTGTCTTTCTTCTTGCTCCGATCAAGTGCAGGACCACCTGCAGGCTTCAGAGTACGGAAGCTAGAGATAGAGCCGTTGTCGAGGAGATATTATCGGCTTAACTAGAGACGAAGATGATTCTCTTTATATGAGAATCATAAGGACAGAGAGAGGTGTGCGAATGTAAGTACAGAAAACAGAGAGATAGAGAGTGGAGAGCACGGGAAAAAGGTGAGGGTTTGCAGGGGATGAGAGAGAGAGAGTTTCATTACCCAAGTTTTGTAACAAGGAAACCGTTTCATTCTAGTAGATTTCCGAGTAATCTCGGCGAGACGTAGCAGCCATTAACCGTGGCTGTGAACTCGTTAAAGTGTGGTGTCTCGCGTACTCTGTTTCTTACATTTACAGCCGAAACTTAAACTCAAATTGTAAACTTAAAAGCTTAATCAACAACTTCTCATTCATTGCCATTACAAAGTGTGTTCTAGCTGAGCTAAATGTGATCATAATCTCAACAAATTGGTATCAGAGCTGTGATAAGCTAGAATCGAGAAAGCTGGAAGCTTTGGTGAAGACAAAGTTTGGAACTTTGTAAAGGTTATGGCGTCAGGACGTGTGGAAGTGGAGCGATTTGATGGTGAAGGCGATTACATTCTCTGGAAGGAGAAGCTCTTAGCTCATCTGGAGCTGCTTGGCTTAACCAAAGGTCTTGGTGAAGTCGGACAAGAAGAAGAAGCATATGAAGCTGAAACTGGTGAAACAACACCTGAAGAAACATTGTTCTCAATCAGAACAGAAGACAAGACGCTTAAAGAAAAGAGAGCTAAAGCAAGATCTACTGTTATATTGAATGTTGGAAACAATGTTTTAAGAAAAATCATTAAAGAGAAAACAGAATGATTAAGGTTCTTGACCAACTTTTCATGGCAAAATCTCTTCCAAATCGTATATATCTCAAGCAATGACTTTATGGTTATAAGATGTCTGAAAGTATGACCATAGAGGATAACGTAAATGATTTCTTCAAGCTCATCTCAGATCTTGAAAATGTGAAAGTGTCTGTTCCAGATGAAGATCATGCCATTGTGCTTTTGATGTCTTTACCGAGACAGTTTGATCAGCTAAAAGAAACTCTCAAGTACTGCAAGACAACACTTGCATTGGAAAAGATAACAGGAGCTATAAGATCAAAAATCTTGGACTTGGAGTAGCTGGAAGCAAGTGAAGAGCAGTTCAGAGGGGTTGTTTGTTCAAAGTAGAGGTAGAACAACAAACCGAGATAAAAGCTCTGGAAGGGGTAAGAGTCATGGCAAATCAAAGTCAAAAGATAAGAAAGCTTGCTGGGTTTGTGGAAAAGAGGGACATTATAAGAAGCAGTGTTATGTTTGGAAAGAAAGGAATAAGAAAGAAGGAAACCTGGTTGAGAACAACAACTCACAAAGTGGAGAACAGATACGAGAAGCAAATGCATTCACAGTCTCAGAGGTTCTCAACACTGAGAGTGATAGTATCGAAGATGAGTGGATCATGGATACAGGCTGCTCCTTTCACATGACTCTGAGAAGAAACTGGTTCACTAATCTAGATGAAACCAGAACTGGAAATGTGAGGATGACAAATGAGACTCACGAGGAAGTAAAAGGAATGGGGAACATTCGCATTAAGAACAATGACGGAACTACGTCTCTGCTCACAAATGTGAGATACATTCCACAGATATCAAGAAATTTGATCTCGATGGGAGCACTCGAGGATCAAGGTTATTGGTTCCAGTCAAGAAATGGGATACTAAAGGTGAATAAAGGCAGAATGACAGTAATGAAGGGAACTAAAGTTGACACACTCTATTTTCTGCAAGGCACATCGATGCAAATGGGTGAAGTAAACAATTCTGAAAATGAGAAAACAGAAGGAAGAAGGTGGCACTGTAGATTATGTCATATTGGCCAGAAAGAAATGGAAAAACTAGTGCATAAGGGGTGTATTCAAGCAGATAAAACACAAGGTTTTGAGTTCTGCGAAGACTGCATCTATGGCAAAGCTCACAGAATTAGTTTTAGACCCGCAAAACATGTCACTACAGAGAAGCTAGGCTACATACATTCTGATTTATGGGGGTCACCGTCAGTTACAAACTCAATTGGGAACTGCCAGTACTTTCTAACCTTCATAGACGACTATATAAGGAAAGTATGGATTCGTTTTTTCTCAAAAGAAAAGATGAAGCATTCAGGACATTTGCGGATTGGAAGCAGTTAGTTGAAAACCAATCAGGGAGGAAAATAAAGACACTGAGAACGGACAATGGACTGGAATTCTGTAACCAAGAATTCGATGGTTTCTGTAGAGAATCAGGAATAGCAAGACACAAAACTTGTGCCTACACACCTCAACAAAACGGCGTGGCTGAAAGAATGAACATAACCATCATTGAGAAGGTGAGGAGCATGCTCAGTGAGTCAGGATTGGAGAAACGGTTCTGGGCTGAAGCAGCTTCAACAACAGTACATGCTATCAACAGATCATCAGCTTCAGCCATAGAGTTTCAAATCCCCGAGCAGCTCTGTACAGGTCATTTACTAAACTTATACACATTAAGAAGTTTTGGTTGCATTGTGTATGTTCATACATATCAAGGAAAGTTGAATCCACGAGCCAAGAAATGAGTATTCCTTGGATATCCGGCTGGAGTGAAAGGGTATAGGATATGGCTGCTGGATGATAGGAAATATGTCATAAGTAAAGATGTGATTTTTAGAGAAAATGTGATGTATACAAATGAAGCTAGAACAGAGAATGATGCGGAAAGAAACGGGAAAAGAGAGAGTGTTCAAGCTTCAGTCTCTATATTACCAAGAGAAGAGGGACATGACAGAGAGCAAGAAAGCGGTAAAAAGGTGGTAGAGAGCTCTAATGGTAATCAGTTTCACGAGACTGAGCCAGAAACTGAGCAAAATACTGATGAACAACAGAACAGAACTGAAGAAGACTTGAGAAGTTATCAGTTGGCCAGAGATAGGGTGAGAAAAAACATCAAACAACCTCGCTGGTTTGATGAAGATGGTGATGTTAGTTTTGCATACAACGCAACTGAAGATGAAGGAATATTAGAACCAGAGAGTAATCAAGAAGCATTAGAAGATGCATAAAGGGAAATGTGGATTAAAGGGATGGATGAAGAGATGGAATCACAAATGAAAAATCACACATGGGACATAGTACCAAGGCCACCAAATGGTAAAGTAATAGGCTGCAAGTAGGTATATACAAGGAAAACAGGAATAGCAGGGGTTGAGAAGCCAAAACATAAAGTTCACCTCGTTGCTAAAGGATACTCACAAAGAGAAGGAATTGACTATGATAAAATTTTCTCTCCAGCGGTCAAACATGTCTCAATCAGACTCATGTTCTCTGTAGTAGCTCATTTTGATTATGAACTGGAACAACTTGAAGTCAAGACAGCTTTCCTTCACGGCACATTAGACACAGTGATCTATATGGATCAACCCGAGGGATATGAGATCAAGTCTAATGCTGACATGGTGTGTCTCTTAAGGAAGTCATTTATGGATTAAAGCAGTCCCCGAGGTTATGGAATCAAAGGTTTGATTCATTCATGAGGAATGTAGGTTATTCAAGAAGTCTACATGACAACTGCGTGTACTTCAAAGTAACTAAAACAGAGAAGAAGATATTCTTACTGTTATATGTCGATGACATGTTGATCATTGCAGAGGATAAAGAGACAGTAAGAAGTCTTAAACCAAAGCTTAAATCCGAGTTTGATATGAAGGACCTAAGAGAAGCCAGGAAGATACTAGGAATGGAGATAACTCGAGACAGAAAAACTCATACTCTAGAACTGTCTCAGGTGGATTATTTGCATAAATTTTTAAGGAACTTTCAGATGAATGAATGCAAGTCAGTCTCAAATCCACTGGGAGTACATTTTAAATTCAGAAGTGCTAGTGTTATGGAACTCGAGAGGCAAGCAGAAGAGATGAATGATGTTCCATATGCGAGTGCAGTGGGGAGTATTATGTACTCAATGGTGGGAACAAGGCCAGATTTGGCACACCTGGTTGGTGTGATAAGTCGTTTCATGAGCAAGCAATTAAAGGAGCACTGGCAGGCTGTTAAATGAGTGCTCAAATATATCAAAGGTTCAGTAAATACTCAGCTGCAATTTAGAAGACAGGAAGAATTCAAAGTGAAAGGCTATACATATTCGGATTATGCTGCAGATTTGGATCGAAGAAGGTCGACCACAGGTTATACATTCACAGTAGGAGGGAATGTAGTTAACTGGAGGTCAAGACTACAAGATGTGGTGGCTCTTTCCACCACGGAAGCTGAATACATGGCCCTAACTGATGCAACAAAAGAAGAAGTGTAGCTGAGAAGATTCATGACTGAGTTGGGGTTTGAATAAGATTCAGTGGAAATATTCTGCGACTCACAAAGCGCCATTGATCTGTCAAGAAACTCCGTACATCATGAGAGAACAAAGCACATCTCAACAAAATTTCATTTCATAAAAGAACTAATTGCAGAAGAACAAAGCGCCATTGATCTGTCAAGAAACTCCGTACATCATAAAAGAACAAAGCACATCTCAACAAAATTTCATTTCATTATTATTATTATTATTATTATTATTATTATTATTATTATTATTATTATTATTATTATTATTATTATTATTATTATGATTATTATTATTATTATTATTTATTATTATTTATTATTATTTATATATTTTTCAATAATTGAGTGACAATACAGGATCAATCTATAATTTAAATTTTATTATGTGTAAATTAAAAGAATATCTAGAACTAAATTTTATTGAAAGAGCTAGTAAATAAAACATGTAATTTCTTCTCAAACGTGAAATACTTGTTATTTTTATTTGGTTAGAGATATTCATTTAGATTTCTCTAGATTCCGAGTAGACTGCTATGAAAAAGAATGATGTTTCGACCCTCGTTCTCTAGAAACTGGAACCTTTTGGCTAGAAAAAAAGGTTACCTTCAATAATGCCACAAGGGTTTTACAATTGTAGGGTATGCCTCCACGAGTTTTGCTTTTTGTAAATGCTCCAATTTTGTTTTAGTGACGGAAAAATGACAAATATATTCTTAAAAAGAGAAGAAAAAAACAAGTTAGACAGAGATATAAAATCAGTGAAACATAGACCAACACATTAAAAAAATATAAAGATAATTTAAAAACATTAGAGGACATGAACATAAATATTAATGATCTCATATATCATGTAGATAATCTTAAAACATGGAATACATGAGTATGAACACGAATAATATGAACTTACAACCGTAGACATGCATAATTTCCTATAGCACAACATATAAATAGTTTTAAAATATGGAAGACATGAATATCACTTATGTCCATGTTTATATCAATGTTTTAAAATTATCTCTGTATTTTTTAATATATTGGTCTATTTCCATTGATCTTTATGTTCATATCCCGTGTCCTGTGTCCTGTGTCAGTGTGATTTTCTCTTCCCTTCTTCTCATGGGTATTTTTGTCATTTTCCCACCATTAAAAAAAACCGTGGCATATTCCAAAATGCAAAACTTGTTGTAGCATAGCCAACAATTATAAAACTGATTGTGGAATATTACACGATTAAATCTGCACTCTCTCGTCTTCTTCCAAATTAAATTAATTCTACAGGAAGACAGTGGACCACAATATGTTGTCGCCACACATAATTTCCAATGAAATGGAACGAAACAGTCATACAGAGAAAGAGAAAAGACATTATCAAAGAAAAAGATGGAATAGATTTTTGCTCTGCTTGCAGTTTTAAAGTAGTATGTGTTTTTTTGTCAATAATAAGATTGAGAAAGGCTCAATCCATAGTCTAAATTTCACATCCTAAATTTTTTTTTTAATTTATTAGTGTAGTGGAGAGAAATCGAACTCCAGTGCCATGAGTCATTAGCTGGATCATCCTAACCACCAAACTGAGAGCAACTCAAAAATCATGATTTAATATGATTTTATAAGAATTAACGTTGGCCTAGTGGCTTGTGGTAAGTTCCTTTAAAGCTATCACTACCTAAATATGTAAAAAGTTGATTAATGGAGTAGTCGGTTATGGTCCGGTGTTAAAAAAAAAGAATTAAGTAAGAGATTTTGGTCATTAATTGCAAGCGCAATCATAGAAACTAAAGTGTCCTAAAAATTTGGAATGTTATATAACTGGACAAGCATTTTAGAGTTATGTGTTTGATTCATAATAACTCATAAAAGTCACTAATCATGATTTAATTTGATTTTCTAAAAATTAGCTCTAAATATCATACATCGACGTAAGCAAAAAATCTGGCAAAAATAAAGTGTTGATGCGAATAGTATTGGATCACTGAATAAATCAGTGGCTTTTAAATCACTTGTATGGTCGCTGCAACCAATTTTATTTATGGTGATGGGTCCAGATTACTGTCTCAATTTAGCTATATTATTGTGTCGCTGATCGCAAACACATCGACTTTTAGGGCCAACATATCATCGATAGTCAAAACATTTTCACAAGAAAATCACTTGTTATAAAAAAATTAATATATTTTAACGATCATCAGGATCATGTAAAGATTTTGCTTAAATTATATTTGGTACATCTAAAAATCCAGCAATGGTAAAGTTCTAGTTAGAGATACAAGAGATTATTAAACTAGCGATTCTTTTGGATTTTGGTAAAATTTGTATTTTTTTTCCCCATTTTTCAGATTGTGTCTCATTGTGAAGAGAAGTAAATAAGATAAAGTCGCAAATTTAGCGTGAGATCAGTAAATTGTGTCGTGTCACGTTAATGTTGTTTCTATATTAATATAGACCATCATATCACCTACAAAATTTTCATCTTTTAATTACATGGATCCCACAATCTAAGGTCCTACAATAAAGGAGCTTTGTCTTCCGAACAAAACAAAATGAAGAAGTTTTGTCTTGGAATTAAAGAGGCATATATGGTCATCATTTCAAGTTGCACCATCTTCATTAATTAACAACACAAATATCATAAGACCTTCTGGTGTGGTGAATAAAACTAGTGAACATTTAATCATTTAACTAAAATACATGTAACAATTTCATTGTATGTGTATTAGTTATTTTAAATGAAACACAATATATATATATATATATATATATATATATATATATGTGTGTGTCTTTTGATTAAGCAAGTTGAGAAGAGAGAACAAAACTAACTTCAACTTGCTAGTACATAATTAACTCGAATCCTTTTACCTTGTTTAATTTTCAACACTTATTCTATTAATTGTTATGATTGTACACGTAATTAATGTATTGGACCACCATATGACCTACAAACCGAAATATAATACCAAAATTATTTTGAAGTTAGAAATATATGGTCTCCATTTCTACAACGTGTTACAACTGTTACCATCTATTTATTACATAACAACCATTTTTGTTTCTTACATATATCATGAGGACATGAGTATATGGATACACCAGTAACAGAAAGAAATGGAACACGGTTTTGCTCTGCTTACTGTTTTGACGCTCTTCGCTTTGTCCGGTAAATGCACCGACGCTTTTAGCAGATATGACTTCCCCGACGGATTCCTCTTCGGAGCTGGTTCTTCTGCTTATCAGGTTTGGACATTGTTTTGTTTTTTGGTTCTGAACTTATGAACAAAACTGAACAAATCTTTGATCTCTCCAAAGTGGGAAGGAGCTGTTGCGGAAGACGGAAAGACTCCTAGCGTTTGGGATACTTATTGTCACTCTCGTAAGCTTTCGTTTCTTATTAGGAACCATAAGTTTCCAGTTCAAAACCGTCAATGAGTAGAGTGGTTCATGGAGCTTATATATATATTACTTAACAAATCTCCAATGTGGGATATTCTAATTGAAACGACCCAATTTCCTCAAAAATAATAATTAAATAATTTTCCCAAAATAATCTTATGAAATAAATAACTCAAAATAGTTTAACTTCCAAAATAACCAATCAAACCGTATTCAAAATATATTAAATAAATCTAAGAAAAATAGTTTATTAAAAATCAACAGCTGCATCGACTTCATCGCTCATCAGACAAGACATCAGGCTCACCTGAAAGATTGGGAAAAAGGGGAATGAGTAATTTGGATTACTCAGCGAGAAACGAGTCTAAGGACTCAAGAATCCATCATAACGACTTATAACAACCCATCTAAAGCAAGTCTATGGCTAAAACACACAGAACAAGCACGGTGTCTACCACACCCAAGAATATGACCACTCAGTGTCACACACACACACAAGGGAAGCACGTCTCACCGGACACACCGAAGGGACAAAGACGGCCAGGTACGCTATAACCGGACACACCGAAGCGACCATTTCCCAACAAACACACTCAACGGACACGTCCCACCGGACACACCGAAGGACAAGGACGGCCCGACCGCTATCACCGGACACACCAGAGCGGTTCACACAGCTGTAAGGGAGGCACGTCTCACCGGACACACCGAAGGACAAAGACGGCCAGGTACGCTATAACCGGACACACCGAAGCGACCCTTTCCCAAACAGCATACTCATTACCCTGAGGCAGAGTAATAGTCCGAGAGTCTGGGTCTACAGGCCACAGCACACTCCCGAACTAGCCCTATCATGAGCTCTCAACACTCACGTCTAACACAACACATCAATACACCTTATCATGCTCAAACAACAATTAATCACACAATAGTTTTAATCCTTTAATCCTATGAATTCTATGTGATACATATATATATATATATATATGCTTACGTATTATATAATAATACAAACACAAACAATGACGCATCTATTATTATTTAGATACTGTCACATGCATGTTTTAATTCATAAACTAAACTAGAGATTTATTGTAATAAGAGCGCTATATGGAAACACAATTCTAGTTCCTCACCTTAGCAACAGAAGATACAGACTTCTTTCCTGAACTGCTAACAATAGAAACTTTCCTTATATGGGAACTTTCCAAAAACGGAAATCTGCCAAAAATAGAAAGTACGGATATGGAATGAGAATTACTGATATCGGATTGCTCAAAACGATATCAGAGACTACTTAAGACTAGATTCTAATTTGGGTCAACCATTGACCAAAATAACTATTTTACCCTTCAACTTATAACAGCCTCAACTCTTAAACCGAAACGAATCTGACAAAACCAAAACCAGATCTGAACAACCCATGGCAAGAACTATAACATACCAGAAAATCAAACGGATCCGAGCGATTTGGATTTTCCGGCGAGACTCCGGGAAGCGCGTGGCGGCGCGTCCGACAACGGATTCCGAAGCGGTTGGTGGCGCTTGCTTCGCCTCGGCAATATCTACAGATTGATATGTAGATCGCTCAAATCGGAGTTCGGATGAGAAAGTTATAGCCGAAATACTAAATCGGGAAAACTACCTCAATAATTCCGGCGACCGGCGGCAGCTGAGACGACGGCGGCGGAGGTGGCGGCGGCAATAGGTCTACAATTGGGCAGGGTTTCGCCGAAGAAAGGGTGTGAGAAGAGAGGGAACCCTTGCCTCTCCTTTTATATACTCTGACAAGTGGAGGTGCCCTAGGGTTAAGGGTTTGGGCCTTAAATGGGCTTGGAACTGGGCTGTTACAATTCTCCCCCACTTTAGAAAAATTCGTCCTCGAATTTAATCCCGAGTTACTACCTTCCTCATCAAGCTCCCCAAACAACTCAGGATAATCCTCCCGCATACTCTGTTCATTTTCCCAAGTCTCTTCATTAATACCATCTCTCTCCCAGTGGACTAGAACTTTCCATAACTTTTTCCCCTGAACTTCCGTTTCGCAACGCTGCAAGATCTCTCGGGGTACACCTGGAGCTGTTAGATCCCAATTCAAGTCCGGAGGTGGCTGAGCCAAAATCAACTCAGGTTCCCGCACCACTTTACGGAGAACAGACACATGGAACACATCATGGAAGTCCTTAAATTCTGATGGCAAGTGGAGCTTATAAGCAACTTCCCCGACCCTCTCTGTAATAACATATGGTCCCATGAACCTCGGCTTAAGCTTTTTTAGCTTCCTGTAACTGTCTGCTCCTCGAAAAGTTCTCATCTTCAGATACACCAAATCTCCCACCGCAAAAGCTAAATCCTTTCTTCTTTTATCAGCATAGCTTTTTTGGCGATCATGAGCTTCTTTAAGTCTACTACGCAACAACTCAACTTGCTTCTCGGTTTCTCGAATCAAATCGGGACCCAAATTCTGTCGTTCTCCTACTTCAGTCCAACAGAGCGGAGTTCGACAAGGTCTACCGTACAAGGCTTCATACGGCGGCATCTTAATGCTCGCATGGTAGCTATTGTTATAAGCAAACTCTGCTAGGGGCAAAAACTTTCCCCAACTGCTACCCCAATCCAGAACGCATGCCCGAAGCAAATCCTCAAGGGTCCTAATAGTTCGCTCAGATTGTCCATCTGTCTGAGGATGATATGCGGTACTAAGATGCACCTTAGTACCCAAAGCTCTCTGAAAAGCTTGCCAGAAGCTAGAAGTAAACTTCGGATCACGATCTGACACAATACTCACTGGAACTCCATGCAGCCTGACAATCTCATCCAGATAAATTTGAACCAAATCCTCAGTCTTAGCTGACTTCTTGATAGCAATAAAGTGTGATGACTTGGTGAGTCTATCCACTATTACCCAAATAGCATCATTCCTGTTTGTCGTCTTTGGAAGTCCAGTCACAAAATCCATGGTTACCATGTCCCACTTCCACTCGGGTAATGGTAAGTCTTGAAGTAACCCACTCGGTACCTGACGCTCAGCTTTTACCAGCTGACAGTTCTGACACTGCGATACCCAAGTCGCAATCTCGCGCTTCATACCTTCCCAATGGTAATAACGCTTCAAATCAGCATACATTTTGTTGCCACCAGGGTGTATAGAGAATCGAGACTGATGCGCCTGACTTAGGATCTCCCTCTTCAATGTCTCTACCGAAGGTACACAAACCCGATTCTTATACAAGATAGTACCATCAGCTGCAGTGCGGTACCCAATAACTTCTTTCTCGATCATCCTTTTAAGTCCTGGATCCCCTATTTGCGCATCTCGGATTCTGTTAAGAAGATCGGCTTGCTCCCACATCTCTAATCCGGTTTGGTTATCCTCAACTGATGTCACACATAACCTCATATTCGCCAAAGTATCAGCCAACTCTTGCACTTCTCTAATGCCAGAAACATCTGTCCTTCGACGGCTTAGAGCATCCGCCACCTGATTAACCTTTCCTGGATGATAAGCAATATCCAAGTCGTAATCCGCCAATAGCTCCATCCAGCGCCTCTGCCTTAGGTTCAAGTCGCTCTGCGTGAAGATATACTTCAAACTCTTATGATCCGTCAATACCCGAACTTTCTCTCCATAAAGATATGCCCTCCAAATCTTAAGCGCAAACACTACTGCGGCTAACTCAAGATCATGTGTCGGGTAATTCGTCTCATGTCTTCTTAATTGTCTCGAAGCATACGCTATCACAAGACCCTCTTGCATCAACACACATCCTAGCCCTGTCCTAGAGGCATCGGTATAAACATCGTACGGAACACCCATCCGTGGTAGGACCAGCACATGAGTCTTAGTCAAACAATCCTTTAGTTTCCGAAAACTCTTTTCACATGCTTCTGACCATTCAAACTTTACTCCTTTTCCTGTCAACGAGGTCATAGGCTTTGCTATACTGGCGAATCCCTTCACAAACTTCCTGTAGTATCCTGCCAACCCGAGGAAGCTGCGCACTTCAGTAACACACGTTGGTGTAGGCCACTCAGAAATCGCTACAATCTTAGAAGGATCCGCTGCTACTCCTGCCTCAGAAACAACGTGGCCTAGGAATCCAATTTCTCTCTGCCAGAAACTGCACTTACTGAGCTTTGCAAACAGACGGTGCTCACGTAGCTTATCAAGAATTACTCGAAGATGCCATTCGTGCTCCTCCTCACTCTTGGAGTATATCAAAATGTCATCGATGAACACTATGACACACTTATCCAAGTACTGCCTGAATATATCATTCATCAACTTCATAAATGCTGCAGGCGCGTTCGTCAAGCCAAATGGCATGACTACAAACTCGTAGTGACCATAACGAGTACGAAAAGCTGTCTTTCGAATATCCTCCTCTGCAACTGGTATCTGATGGTAACCTGAAGCTAAGTCAATCTTAGAGAACCAAGTAGCCCCCTGCAGCTGATCTAGCAGCTCATCAATCCGAGGAAGAGGGTACTTATTCTTGATAGTCACCTTGTTCAGACCGCGATAATCAATGCACAACCTGAAGCTGCCATCCTTCTTTTTGACGAACAGGACTGGTGCTCCCCAAGGTGAACTACTGGGTCGAATAAACCCTTTATCCATTAGATCCTCCAACTGCTTCCTCAACTCTTCCATTTCTGCAGGAGCCAAACGGTAAGGCGCTCTCGAGATAGGGGCAGTACCAGGCTCCAACTCGATTGTGAATGGTTCACTTCTGGGAGGGGGCGGACCCTGCAACGGCTCGAAAACATCTGCGTAGTCTGACACCACTGGAATCGTACTGAGTTCAGATTCCGATCCTTCCCCCACTATAGAGATGGTCGCTAGATAAGCCTCATTACCCTTAGCGAGCAATTCCTCTGCATGAATCATCGATATTAACGGAATACCGATACTGGCTCGAACTCCCTGAAAAATCAACCTCTCATTGCCCCTTGGAATTAACACTCTAGTGCGATGGCAATCTAAGGATACCATATGCTTAGATAACCAATCCATTCCGAGAATAACTTCATATTGGTTCAACACCATCTCTCTCAAATCCCCAAGCAATTCCACTTCATTAATTACCACCGGAACATTGAGGTAAACTCCAGAGGTCTCTAAAACTTGCGTACCAGCCGTCTGAACTCTTCTTTCCTTAGGCGTGAAACTCCCGGAAAAAGACCAATGCTTAGCAAAGTGGGGACTGACGAAGCTATGAGTAGCTCCGCTATCAAATAAAACGTAGGCATGAACACCTCCTACTAATACCGATCCTACACGGTTTTTATGCGCCTCAGGCGATACAAGAATATAATCGATAAAGCTTAACACGGAATGACAAATCAATTAAAAATTAACAACGTACCAGCAATCGGCTCAGCAATCGGCTCAGCACCAGCTAAGGTCTCCAAAGCAAAAACTCGAGGTCCGACTGCCTGTCGCTTAGGCGGAGGCGGCAAATTCACCCTAGTTGGACCAACTGGTAGATGCGCTACATGCTGCTCGACCCTCGGAGGCCTCTGGCAATACGCAGCGAAATGACCTCGCTCTCCACACTTGAAACACCGAGTTACCTTAGGCTCTCGACACTCAGGAGCCTTATGACCAGGCTTGTTGCAATTATAGCACACGACTTGCTTCTGGTTCCTCTCTGCTCCACCTGGACCTGAAGTACTATCCCAAGTCCTTTTCTGGCTGTCATTTCCCTTAGTACCCTTGGTCGAAGAACCCTTCAAATACTTTTGCTCCTCAGCTAGACCTTTCTCCTGAATAGCGGCTCGCTCGACTAGCTCATACATGCTAGAATAATCCCGCACTGAGCAACGATTCCGGATTTCAACCCGCATTCCCTTCAAGAATCTCCGGATCAATTCCTGCTCATCATAATACCTACCCGCAAACCTTCTCAGACGAGAGAATTCCATCTCATACTCGCGGATAGTGCGACTCCCCTGACGAAGATCTTGGAAGGCGCTCTCCATCTCGTCCATAATCTCTCGAGAAAAATAACGCTTCGAGAACTCCAAATTGAAATCCTCCCAAGTCAACTGATAGCGATTATTGACATTAGCTACGACTCCATCCCACCAGTACAAGGCGCCATCCTTCAGATATTGTACCGCTAGATCCAAACGATACTCCTTTGGACACCTCGCAGTAGCAAAGTTCCTCTCCAGCTGTTTCCTCCAGTTATCAGCAACCAAAGGACCCGAATCCCCTGCGAATGACTCAGTATTCATGTCCCTAAGGTACCTCAAAGCCTCCCAATACGAGATCTCCGGTCTCGGGGCATGGATTGGTGGCAGGGGCGGGCAAGGTGCTCTCGGCTCAACCGGCACATAACTCGGTGGAGGCGGTGGAGGGGGAGTAGACACTCTCGTCTCAGCAGCAGGCTCAGGAGGAAGTGGAGTCTCCCTCGAACGAACATCTACAGGATGCTCCTCGTCCCACCTCTGCTCACCAAACCTCTGCTAGTACCTTAACAATTCGGCCTGCAAAGCCTCCAACTGGGATTGAGAACTCTGATTCTTCGCTTCAGACGAGTGACCCTCAGAACCAGAATCACGTGTCGGGTTAGACCTCTCGGCGACACTCCCAGAAGATGCAACAGAAGTAGCAGCTGGTGCAGCACGGACATTCTTCTTCTTTTTAGCTCCCTTCTTTGGCGGCATCTGGAGAACAACAAGAGATCAACAACGACCAAACTTGAATTAAATGAGCACAACAGAAGAGTAGAGAAGAACGTCGATGAGCTATTTTTTTTTTTTTTTTTTTTTTTTTTTTTTTTTTAAAACGTTTTTGAAAACCTAATAAAACATTTTTTTTTTTTAAAATCCACTTAAAACAATTTTTCCTCAGGACTGCCTATCCGGGTCGGAACCGGTTTGACAAACCTGGCGCTCTGATACCAAGTTGAAACGACCCAATTTCCTCAAAAATAATAATTAAATAATTTTCCCAAAATAATCTTATGAAATAAATAACTCAAAATAGTTTAACTTCCAAAATAACCAATCAAACCGTATTCAAAATATATTAAATAAATCTAAGAAAAATAGTTTATTAAAAATCAACAGCTGCATCGACTTCATCGCTCATCAGACAAGACATCAGGCTCACCTGAAAGATTGGGAAAAAGAGGAATGAGTAATTTGGATTACTCAGCGAGAAACGAGTCTAAGGACTCAAGAATCCATCATAACGACTTATAACAACCCATCTAAAGCAAGTCTATGGCTAAAACACACAGAACAAGCACGGTGTCTACCACACCCAAGAATATGACCACTCAGTGTCACACACACACACAAGGGAAGCACGTCTCACCGGACACACCGAAGGGACAAAGACGGCCAGGTACGCTATAACCGGACACACCGAAGCGACCATTTCCCAACAAACACACTCAACGGACACGTCCCACCGGACACACCGAAGGACAAGGACGGCCCGACCGCTATCACCGGACACACCAGAGCGGTTCACACAGCTGTAAGGGAGGCACGTCTCACCGGACACACCGAAGGACAAAGACGGCCAGGTACGCTATAACCGGACACACCGAAGCGACCCTTTCCCAAACAGCATACTCATTACCCTGAGGCAGAGTAATAGTCCGAGAGTCTGGGTCTACAGGCCACAGCACACTCCCGAACTAGCCCTATCATGAGCTCTCAACACTCACGTCTAACACAACACATCAATACACCTTATCATGCTCAAACAACAATTAATCACACAATAGTTTTAATCCTTTAATCCTATGAATTCTATGTGATACATATATATATATATATATGCTTACGTATTATATAATAATACAAACACAAACAATGACGCATCTATTATTATTTAGATACTGTCACATGCATGTTTTAATTCATAAACTAAACTAGAGATTTATTGTAATAAGAGCGCTATATGGAAACACAATTCTAGTTCCTCACCTTAGCAACAGAAGATACAGACTTCTTTCCTGAACTGCTAACAATAGAAACTTTCCTTATATGGGAACTTTCCAAAAACGGAAATCTGCCAAAAATAGAAAGTACGGATATGGAATGAGAATTACTGATATCGGATTGCTCAAAACGATATCAGAGACTACTTAAGACTAGATTCTAATTTGGGTCAACCATTGACCAAAATAACTATTTTACCCTTCAACTTATAACAGCCTCAACTCTTAAACCGAAACGAATCTGACAAAACCAAAACCAGATCTGAACAACCCATGGCAAGAACTATAACATACCAGAAAATCAAACGGATCCGAGCGATTTGGATTTTCCGGCGAGACTCCGGGAAGCGCGTGGCGGCGCGTCCGACAACGGATTCCGAAGCGGTTGGTGGCGCTTGCTTCGCCTCGGCAATATCTACAGATTGATATGTAGATCGCTCAAATCGGAGTTCGGATGAGAAAGTTATAGCCGAAATACTAAATCGGGAAAACTACCTCAATAATTCCGGCGACCGGCGGCAGCTGAGACGACGGCGGCGGAGGTGGCGGCGGCAATAGGTCTACAATTGGGCAGGGTTTCGCCGAAGAAAGGGTGTGAGAAGAGAGGGAACCCTTGCCTCTCCTTTTATATACTCTGACAAGTGGAGGTGCCCTAGGGTTAAGGGTTTGGGCCTTAAATGGGCTTGGAACTGGGCTGTTACAATAATACTTCTCTTCCTTGTTCTTTGATTATTGTTTCTAACTTGTAGATAACAAAGGTAACGGAGATATAGCATGTGATGGTTATCACAAGTACAAGGTTATTAGTCTTCTCTGCTTTAGTCTCTCACCTTTGTAAACTAGTACATTATGAACTTTGTTAATCAAGCTTGAGTTTATTGTGATTATGCAGGGAGATGTGAAGTTGATGGCGGAGACCGGCTTAGATGCCTTCAGATTCTCCATCTCTTGGTCTCGGCTAATACCACGTAAGTCTTATCATTAATGCGGGTTTTTGTTCAGTTGAAGGGTTTAAATTTACGAGCTCTTACTCATCAGATAGAGGAGGATCTGTTAACCGAAAGGGTCTACAGTTCTACAAGAACCTCATTCAAGAGTTAGTAAGCTACGGTAAGATCTGTCTTCATATCCTCGATAAAGACTAAAGACTTTGGTTTTAGTTCCAATGTGGGATATGTCACCATTTAACGTAGACTTTACGTAAACTTACTACAGGAATTGAACCACATGTTACACTATACCATTACGATCATCCTCAGTATCTAGAGGATGAATATGGAGGATGGCTCAATCGCAGGATGATGTAAGCTTAACAAAAGTAGCATTACGTATTTTCTCTTACAAATTTGTAGAAAAAGCCAACAAGAGCTTGCTGTAATTTGCCCTTCCAGAAAAGACTTCACTACTTACGCAGATGTTTGCTTCAAAGAGTTTGGGAACCACGTCAAATTTTGGACCACGATCAATGAGGCTAATGTATTCACTACCGGAGGTTACAACGATGGTGATACACCGCCTGCTCGTTGTTCCAAACCGGGAAACATATGCTTGGCTGGAAACTCCTCTACTGAACCATATATTGTAGCCCATAACTTGGTGCTCGCACACGCCTCTGCTTCAAGACTATATAGGCAAAAGTATAAGGTATATATTTTGCATAACAATGTGTGAATTTATGCCAAGAAAACAATATATATATATTATATATATATATATATATATATATATATATATATATATATATATATAAAATGTGCAGGATATGCAAGGAGGTTCTGTAGGCTATAGCTTATATATGATAGGGTTTACTCCTTTGACAAGCTCCAAAGATGATTTAATTGCAACTCAAAGAGCCAAAGATTTCTATACTGGCTGGTGAGACACAAACACTTCCTAAGATTTATCAAATTAGGCAACATCTCCAAAAATTTCTTTACATGGCCTCTTTTAAACTCAGGATGCTTGGGCCTCTTATATATGGAGACTATCCTGATGAGATGAAGAGAATTGTTGGATCAAGACTGCCTGTTTTCTCAAAGAAAGAATCAGAACTAGTTAAAGGCTCAATCGATTTTGTAGGAGTCAATCATTATCTTGCGGCTTCAGTTGGAAACATCAAATCCAATATCTCTCTTTCAGGAGACCCGGATTACTACTCAGACATGGGAGTATCTTTAAATTGTAGGAATCAAAATTAATCTTAATCTTTTCTCTTTGCCCTTTATTTCGATATATATTGCCTTTGCTAATAATTTGTTTTATTTGTTTTATTGCTCCGGAGTCCTTGGAAATTTAAGAGATATGGATGTAAGTCTCAATAAGGCTACCAATTCCTTTTACACTATGGTTTTGAAACAGCTAAGTGTTACCAATCTATCTTTCTTTGTTGTTTTGTTTTTATTTGGACAAGTATCCTGTTGTTCCATGGGCTCTAGAAGGTGTCCTCGAGTTCATCAAGCAGAGCTTTGGCAATCCTCCTGTCTTTATTCTTGAGAATGGTATCTCTCTCTACACACTCTCTCTCATGATTTTGTTTTAGTTTAATTAGTTCTAATAAATTATGGACTTCCAATTCAATATCAATTAGCAATGAGTGGATTGGTCCTTAGATTATATATATATTAGGTTAGAGTGACTTCGATATGCGATGTGGGCCGTCTAACATGACCCTCGAGGATATGTGATATATGTTTAATTCATTATTATCATACATGCCTTGTTGGACTAGGATCGTGACCGGACTTTTAACTCAAAACCAATAGGCATGGATTGACATTGACCCTCAGATTATATATCTTAAGTTAGAATAACCTAACTTTCGATGTGAGATATGTCACCATCTAATCAATTCTCATGTCAATGCAAAAAAATAGGAACACCATTGACGCAACAAACGGAGGATACAGCAAGGATTGAATACATGAATGCTTACATTGGTGGTGTACTTAAAGCCGTAAGGTAAGTACAGTTTCTTATCTCAGCTTTTGTTCTCTTATCTTATCTTCACCTGTAATATAGAAAAAATACATTACTACTATGTGTAGGAATGGGTCAGACACGAGGGGCTATATTGCATGGTCATTTATGGATTTATACGAGATAATCACGGGATACGATTATAGTTTTGGGTTGTACTATGTTAATTTCAGCGATCCTCATCGCAAGAGATCTCCTAAGCTTTCTGCTCATTGGTACTCTGGTTTTCTCAAGGGCAAAAATACCATTATTGAGTCACAAGATATCACACACTTGCAGAGCAACTTCTCTACTAGAGTTTCATAATTTTTGATGAGTCCTTTTGTGTCGTTTATGTGAACATTAAGTCATTAATCAATAAAATAGTACTGCTTGTTTTGGTGTTTTTCTATTTTTCATGTATTCAAATACAGAAAATGTTATAATAATGTATAAAATGGTATAATAGTGTATCCAAAAACTCAGTGTTCAAAAACTAGACAACGGAAAACCGCCATAAAGTTTATAAATGTATATACGGCCGTTTATGCGGAGACTATACGTGAATATTAATTCAAAATACATACTAGCTAGTAAAAAATTTAAAAAAATACAAACTCAAAAGAAAAATATTAACTCTCATGTAACTCACAAAAGTCTTAATTAATCTCTCAAATGCAATGGACACTATTTTGATAATCACCATCATGTTAAGATAAAATCCCTCTATTAATTAGTTCCATTATAAAGATTTTTTTTATAGTTATCATAAGAAAAAAGATTTTTGTTTAAATAAAAAATTTAATACGTTTATTTTGTTTCAATATAAATAGTGTAATGGACCAGGCCTAATAATCACATGATCTGTTGTGATGCTTCTACCGACATAAATACTGAACTACTCTGATTGAAATGTTTTGTCTTAGCATTAATGAGAGATATGTATGTATGTATGGTCTTCATTTTAATACGTTTTTGAATTGTAATTCACAGAAATAAGGTGGACCATTTTTTTTTGTCTGTTAATTAAAATGGTCTAAATTAAAGCTTAGCTAAATTGTTGAAATCAAAGCTTTACATTACCATTCTCTATTTTCTTACTAATATTAGGGCCTAAAAGAACCACCAGCTTGGCAAATCTAATTATTTTTGATATTTTTTATTCAAAAAAAATTACAAAAAAGAGTATTATAATTTTGTTGAACATAGAAACTGTGTCTCCATGCTTCTTTTAAATGTATCTAATTTATCCAGATGATGTATTATTGTATCTAAATGAACGACATTTTATATCTTTATTTGGATGGAACAACTAGATGGAAATAAGCGGTTATTATAAAGTTGACGCAAATGAATCAAAATATGAGATGTGGAAACTTATATTTTTCATATTGCACATAACATCTCCAAATATGTATTTATAGAAGAAATCAGAGAAAATAAAATCTTTGTCTTTTATTGTAACAATTGAGCCCCAAAATAACTATCCTTAGGCATAACTTGACTATATATAGGTACTCTTTACAAGCAAAGTAAGAGATTAAAACATAGTCAAAATAACTTTTTTGGATATTAGAACCATATATAATTAATATCATGGTAATCACCTCTGTATGACTAGTTAGATTCGACGAATATCATCTTTAATATATATATATTGGACTAGATATTTATAATGATGATATGATATATCAAAAAATAAACGACCCCAACAATTATTTTGGGTTTTTGCAACTTGTATTCTCCTTCTTCACATGCTTCACATTTTTTTTATCAACAAATAGATCGATAAGTATATATACATAGTCCAACCTCATCCTTAAAACCCTAAACAATGCAATCTCTATCAATAATATATCCACAACTTCACACTTTTTTTTACCGTGAATTATCTTTCATCATTATGATTCTCTTCTCTTTTTCTTTCTTTTTTTCATCTAAATTTCTTTATATTGATAAATCATCGTTACTCTCTTTAGCCAAGCAATCAGCACAAGAGTTGAACTGACGACATGTATATGTAAAACGGATATCATCAAACATCCGTATCCAACTCTTTATGGTACTGACATAATTATCGAGCCTAAGATTGGTTGTAGAACTATTAGGTAAGCGTACGACATTTATATTATCGCCTTCAAATTCCACCCATCGATACCCGTGACTCCAGACACATTGTATAGCCCAAAGCAAGGTTGTGGCTTCTGATTCCTCAACTGTCGATCGTCCCTGAAACTTACCCATACCACCTTGCAGAAAAGATCCATTAGCGCCACGCACCAGCCATCCCAAACCAGACGGAAGACAACCATCCTAGTGCGAGGTGTCATAATTACACTTGACCCAACCATCTGTGGGTTTTTGCCAATGACTGTCGAATGCCAGTCGTTTGAGCAGCTGGAGAACCTTATGTCGCTGTCTTGCCGAGCTCTATTGAACGTATCAGTGTGTTGAATAGTTAGGTGTTAAAAGCACAATGTGTTTCTACTCTTCCAAAGTTGCCACAAGATCCAAAAGGGCAGTAGGCGAAGCTGTAAGGAGACCGCTCTGTCTTTAGATAAGTCAATGAGATAGCATAACTTATCTTGAATTGGAATTGTAACATCTAACAATGGACCCATCGGTAAACCCGTCATTCTCCATACCGCCTAAGCATAATATTGGAGATAAGGAAGAATAGCAATGATATTAGGAAGATTTGCGTATCTTTATATTTATGTTTAAAGTCAGTTAAGAGAGGATATTTTCCTACAAGATTAGGGTTTACTACTCTTGTATAAATACCTCATTGACATAATCAATAAAACCTAAGCAATTTAGTTTCTAATTCTACATGATATCAGAGTAGTCAATTCTTGTGGATCGTTTCTTAAAGCTTCCGCAGTAAATCTTTGTATTCTCATCTTAAAAAAAAAAATTATGGAAGGTGGGGCTGAAGAGTCCAACGATCTGGAATTTTAAATGTTTTTTTTTAAAAAAGAGAGGTTGTTTCACGTTTTTGTATTGTTTTATAACTTTATTATGAAATTATTATGAGGTTTAGAATTTTTTAGAATTAATATTTTGATTATTCCATAGTTTGGGATATCTTGGTTACGAGGGAGTTCTAGTAGAACGCACATTCTTAGGTCAAAAATTTTAGTTTGGTTTATGGACTGTCCAAGATAAAGACGATTATTTGTGGAGTTGCAGTTGCGCCCATGATATACATGATTATTGCATAGGTTTTGCATAGCATTTACATGTAGTTTTGCATCAATTTTAGTAGTTTATCTTTCATTTAGTTTGATTTTGTTTCATATTGCATTTTAGAGTCCTAGGTAGATAGAGTCGCATATCTTTCGTTTTTGAGTCGGTTTCAGGTGAATTTGGATGCATTTCGAAGCTTGGAAGGTTAAGGAGGTTGGGCGCTATCAAACTATGGACAAATTGGAGCAAAGCAAGGAAAGGAGAAGGAAGGACACATTCGGATGCACGAAAAGTCGACCCTCACTCCGATGTTCATGGAGGGTCGATGTTCTTAATACTCAAGAGGCAACATTCTGGAAATACAAAACGTCGACCCTTGTTCCGAGGTTTTTGCGGGTCGACGTTTTCAGCAATCACGGTGAAACATTCTGGAAACGTAAAACGTCGACCACCTCTCCGAGGTTTCTGCAGGTCGACGTTTTCAGCACGATGGTTGGGCATTCTGGAAAACATAAAACGTCGACCCCTGTTCCGATGTTTTCAACGGGTTGACGTTTTATGCAAAACGCGGAGTTTCTTTTAATCCAAATTTTTTCTTCTTACCATAAATACCAAACTTTAGGGTTTATTGAAAAAAAAAAGCTTTTAATGTTGTAAACTTTGGAGGCTAAAGACCTTTTGGGGATGATGATCCTTGGATCATCATCTTCCTTTTATTAAGATTTCTTTTTCTCTTTTCTTATATTCATTTCATGATGTCTTTGGTTATTTTCTTACTTTGTTTTATGTCTTTGATGGTTGAATAATGAAGTGATAGGTTGATGGTTAGGTAGATCTTAGGATTTGATAGTTGAATCTTGAGCTTAAGTTGATAGATATTTAGATTCCTTCATTTAAGGTGTTCTAAATGTTAGATTTAACTTGATCACCTAAATCTAGATGCTAGGAAAATTATCGCCCGAGAGGTGTTCGATGAAATTCCCGAATGACTTTTTTATGAGCTTTTCTTCCCTAGCCATTGAGAGATGATGTTAGGGTGATTAGTGGTCTTAGTGAGCTTGATTGTAATGCTTGTTAGTCTTTGAATTGGCAAATGAGAGTTTAACTCAATTGATTGACTAGGAAAGGGTTCATTGCCATGAGAGTGGGATGTTCCATTGTTGTGTCTCATGCCCTAGGATGATGCTTAATGGTTCCTTATGCATCTTGATTTGATTGTCATTTCCTTTGATAAATTGCCTTGTCATAAACCTATTGCTTGCTAGTTTTGTTTTGTCCTTTGTTAAGTGTGTTTGTCATTTCCTTTATCTTGGTTCTAGTTTTGATTTGGTTTGCTTGTTTTATTGTTAGTAGTCTTTTAGTTCAAAACCTCCAATCTATTGCTATAGCTTAGATCTTCATTCTCATAGTCTTATTGTGTTGATTCTAGATTCTCTTGGATTCGAACCTCAAATGCTTTCAATGATAGTTGTTTAGCGTTTGTTGATTATAAATGTAATTGATTGTTTTGCACTCAAAAAACGCTTGCATCAGCCCACTGGATGTATTCCATTATTAAAACCAAAGACAAGCTGAAAGTTTCATCCCTCTCAAGATTGAAGTTTTTTACCCGGAGTTAACTGATATGGTTTGTCCGTCCTCGACAAGTGTCCATGCCAAAGGTCTTCCGCTTTATGATTGCGGATTTTATTTTTTTGCGACCCACCTTTGTCGTGCGGGGGAGTATTGGAGATAAGGAAGACTAGCATTGATATTAGGAAGATTTGCGTATCTTTATATTTATGTTTAAAGTCGGTTAAGAGAGGAATATTTTCCTGCAAGATTAGGGTTTACTACTCTTGTATAAATACCTCATTGACATGATCAATAAAACCTAAGCAATTTAGTTTCTAATTCTACACATAATCACAAGTAAAGAAAATCCATAGTATCAAACATGCGACAGCACCGTAAACATGTCGTTGCTGTACCCAGCCTTTGGTGCTATCAGTAAGCTTCAAATACCCTGAGTGAGTTCGGGATGTGTATAGAGAGGAGGCCGAGTACTAAACGTAGTAATTGACTGTCTAGCATATCGATACCCCGATCGTACATTGTAGTGACCATTTGGTGTCAAGCTCCAGATTGGGCGATTCATCGTCATAAGGGTGGAAGAAATATTTTACAAAATGACTGCGTGGTCTCGTACATCAACCAGTTGATCCAACTTAGATAAATACCATTGTCGTGTATCGGCACTAATTAAATGTGACACTTTGAGGGTGGGATCATATTGTGGTAAAAGACGGGCTGGCCGTGGCGGTGAAGTTGGTAACCCGTTATCCAAATCGATCGAAGTAGGCATACCATCACCAATAGAATACTAACCCCTCGTTGTAATAACTCACATCCAAATTGCAATGATTGCTATCCATATGAAGCTTGTGCACACTTCCTAGCGTTTAGCATTGTGCCGCGTGGGAAATATCTGGCTCGTAACACTATATATTAAACTATCCGGTTTATGTAAAATTTTCCAGACACGATTCGGCTAATAGGGCCTGATTAAAATGCTGTAAATTACGGAACCCCATACCACCTTCTCGCTTAGGAGCTGCAAGTTTGGACCAAGCCACCCACGATATTTTCTTCCGGTGTTGTGTTGTTCCCCACCAATATGATTCTCTTCTCTTTATGTCTTATGGTTTGGATTTTCTTTCTTTGTTTATTTTTGATATAATTAATTGATCTGGTTTAACATTTACAAATTTTCGTCGAGATTTGAGTGGTCCAGTGGTTAAAGGGTTGGATCTCTGGCACCCTTTAGGAGTTCAATATGGCTTAAATGCCATCTTCACTTGATGACCAAAAGAAAACATTTACAAATTTTATGTATTCATCAAATTTTCCATATTTAGGTTAAAAACCATGAAAAGGCACTAGCATATATTGCAAGGTTTTTAGTGTTGTTTTCAAGTTTTTCTTTTATATTCATATCACAATCATCAGATGTTGACGTTCTAACTAATCACCCTCATCTCCAAAACCAGAGGGTCCCTAATCTCCATCTCCATTTTGCACTTGTTATATACACTGTATCAGAGATTTAAATCTAGAATCAACAGAAAAAAATTAGTAGAATAATAATAGAAATTAATACGAACTTATTGTTCATCAAAAAGTCAGCTAATCTCATATCTGAATTGGCTTGATTAAATTAAAAATTAGCTAGAATCACAGTTCATATGTTAATTAGCTTGAACCATAATTAGTATTTATTTTGATAAATTAACGATATTTTTTTTTTCCCCGATATTAAGGAACATTGGAACTCATCATCTATCCACAATTTATTTTTTTGTGTTGTGATATCAGTTTAGATACACTTTTGCCATAGCTTGGTTTTGATCTCTTACTTGCAAGAAGTGGGATCTACTTGTTCAACTGAATTCGATCTCCTATTACATAGTAGCAAAAGGGACAAGCTTCTTGATTAAATATGAGCAAATTTAAAGTAAGAGGGATAAGTTAACAATAAAAAGAGTGGACTTACAATTAGATTTCTTCTTTACTGATAGATTTAGTGTATTGATCCATTATATATTTATATGACTTACAAAAACATCTATATATGTGATCTACCAATACAAATGGTTCTGCTTTCAATTTCATGGAGCCAACCATCTCTATACCAAATGTAGTATGGTAACAAAATGTTGTGTTGGAACTAGAAATATATGGTCTTCATTTCAACACGCAGGACCATCTTTTGTTTCTTACAAATATCATGAGGACATGGAACGTACGCAAGTAAGAAGAGAAAGTGATGGAACACTTTTATGCTCTGTATACTATTTTGATGTCATTGGCTTTGTCTGGTAGATGTACCGATGTTTTCAGGAGATATGATTTTCCCCCAGGATTCGTCTTCGGAGCTGGTTCTTCTGCTTATCAGGTTTGGACTTAATTAGTTTCTTTTTGATTTGTCTGAACAAAAATGAACAAATCTTTGATCTCTGGAAAGTGGTTAGGAACTGTTGCAGAAGACAAAAGGACTCCTAGCGTTTGGGATACTTATTGTCACTTTCGTAAGCTTTCATTTTTGGTACTAACTATAAACTAGTTAGTGATTTTGATGAGCTTCTCTTCCTTGTTCTTCGATTCTTGTTTCTATCTTTGTAGGTAACACAAGTAATGGAGATATAGCAAGTGATGGTTATCACAAGTACAAGGTTCTTTCTTTTCTCTGCTTTACTCTCTCACCTTTGTCAACTATTAATGAAGCCTGAGTTCCAAGTGCGCTATGTACGCAGGAAGATGTGCAGTTGATGGTAGACACAGGCTTGGATGCTTTCAGATTCTCCATCTCTTGGTCTCGGCTAATACCTCGTCTGTCTTATCGTTCATGCCGGGTTTTTTTCACTTGATGAAGGGATCAACCTTAAGAGCTTTTATCTCATCACATAGAAGAGGCTTTGTTAACCAAAAGGGTCTACAGTTCTACAAGAACCTCATTCACGAATTAGTAAGCCACGGTAAGATCTGTCTTCATATCCGACTCAAGAGTTTGGTTTTAGTTTGTACTAACTGGACTTTACTACCACAGGAATTGAACCACATGTTACACTATACCATTAGGATCATCCTCAGTATCTGGAGGATGAATATGGAGGATGGCTCAACCGCAGGATGATGTAGGCCAACAACAAAAAGTAGCAGTACTAATAAATTTCTTCTACAGATTTAATAGAAACTAAACTTGGTTCCATTTTTCCATTGTAGCAAAGACTTCACGGCTTATGCAGATGTTTGATTCAGAGAGTTTGGTAACCACGTCAAAGTTTGGACGACGATCAACGAAGGTAATATGTTAGCTCTTGGTGGTTACACAGACGGAAATGCACCTCCTGGTCATTGTAACTTACCAGACAAAAACTGCTTATCAGGGAACTCTTCTGCAGAAACATATATTGTAGCCCATAACTCGCTTCTTGCGCACGCCTCTGCTTCAAGACTATATAAGCGAAAGTACAAGGTAATAATTGCTTAATATATACATACATTTTCCGTGCTAGATCATGGCTATAGAGAATTTTTTACTAGTATTATAAATAAACCTTTTCTAATGTGTGAGTTGATGACAATGTGCAGAATTTGCAGAAAAGTTCCGTAGGCTAGCTTTAGCATACGTACGATAGGTTTTACTCCTGGAAGCTCCAATGATGATGTGATTGGAACTAAATGAGCCAAAGGTTTTTACATGGGCTGGTAAAGTCAAGCACAAACGTGTTCCACAAGAATTTCCAAATTAGGCAACATATCTAATTAGGTTTTAAAACTCAGGATGCTTGAGCCTCTTATATTTGGAAAATATCGTTTATGAAATGAGAAGAATTGTTGGATCAAGACTGCCTGTTTTCTCATAGGAAGACTCAGAACTACTTTAAAGGCTCATCTGATTTCATTGGAATCAATCACTGTATTGCGGGTTCCGTCACAAATATCAAACCCAAACCTTCTGTTTATGAGGGTATCTCCAACCATAACACTAAATTTGGTGTTAAAATTACACCAATTTTGGTGTTATAGTGTTCTTCATCTCTAGCCACAAACACTAAATATCACATTAAAAACTATTTAACTAATATTATATTATTAAAGTTAGTTATTTTTGTGTTTTATTTATTTTGATAAAGACTAACTATTCTTATAATGATGAATTATATTTTAATTTATAATACAATATATATATATATATTATACTATATATATAATATACAATATCTATATATATAAACAAAAATTTCAATTACAATAAATACATCAAAAACGATGGTTATTTATTAGTATATTAAACCAAAAATAATCTTTTATATTAGTTATAATTAAACTTTTATATTTTAAATATTGAAAAATGGTTATTTAGTTTTGAAAAAAAAAAAAAAGTTAGTACGTATTTCACATAAGTTACGCAATTACAAATGTAATATTGAATTGCTATTAATTATTTTTAGTGTGATGAATAGTGTTGCACCAAATATGGTATTTTGGTGTTCTTTTTACAGTTGGGTTGGAGAAAAACTGACACTAAATATAATGTTTTAGTGTTGGGTTGGAAATGGCCTGAGCACCCAAATTACTACTCAGACGTGGAAGAATCTGTAAATTGTGGGAACCAAAATCACTTTTTTGAATTGAAAGAAACAATCTCTTTGCCCTTTTATCTCGATGTTGTCTTTGCTAACAATCTCCTCGTTGTTGTATTACCTGTTGGATTGTAATCTCATTGAAGAAGTCAAGACTATTTTTAGAATTTGAATAGGTCGCACTACGTGCTCTGTTTTCTATTTTATTCAATTTGTTTTGTTATTCTATTTAGCTAAGATGTAGGAGTTTAGTTTTGCTATCTTTAGGTGTAACTCACTATTATAAATAAAAAGGAAGACTAGCTGTAACTCTAAGCGAATCATGTATCTTTTCAGCAAAATACTTTTCCCTGTTTCAATTTCTTAGAAACAGAGCATTCGGAAATAGAAATATCAGTGTTGAAAAACCATCGATTGGTATCAGAGTCACCCCAATTCCAAAACACCGAAATCAATTCACAAACATGTCAGGAACTGAATCAGCTTCAAGCAACAGGGGAGGAGAAATCAGACAGACTCCGCCACCACGCATCAAACACCATCGACGCGTGAGGGGAGCGTCACCCTGCAATATCCGATCTTAACTAAGACCAACTACTCGGCATGGTCGATCAAGATGGAGGTTTACATGGAAGCACAAGGCGTGTGGGAGGCTGTTGAGAGCAGCGTACCGATGGATACGCAAAAGGACAAGATGGCGTTAGCCGCCATTTATCAAGAGATCAGTGAAGATACCCTACTCCAACTCGGAGCAAAGAAAACCGCAAAAGAAGCTTGGAACACCTTGAAGACAATGCATCTCGGTGCGGAAAGAGTGAAGGAAGTGAGAGCACAAGCCCTAAAGTGGGAGCTTGAAGGTCTCAGAATGAAAGACAACGAGACCATAGATGATTTTACGGGAAAGATCTCTATGATCGTGAGTCGCTTGAGGAGTCTAGGAGAGGATGTGAATGAATCATATGTGCTGAAGAAAATCCTCAGAGCCGTGTCTCCAAAATTCCTCCAAATTGCATCCACCATAGACGAGTTTGGGGATGTGTCAAACAAAACCATCGAAGAAATAACTGGTTCGTTGAAGGCTCATGAGAGGACATGAAACAGAGGAGGAGGAGCATGTACTCTTGACAAAAGCAGAATGGAGAGCACAGGAGAAGCTTCGGTTCAGCGGAAGCCCACAAAGACAGTATGAATCGAATCGTGGAAGAGGATACTATAGAGGAAGAGGTTCGGGGGAAGAACGAAATCGACAGAAGGTCGACATAAGCAAAATCAGATGCTTTGCGTGTAATGAATTTGGTCATTACGCAGCTGATTGCAGGGAAAACGACAAAGAAGAGGAAGTTCACCTCGTGGAAGAAGATAGTGAACATGTTCTCTTGGTGGCAGAGGAACTCAATGGTGGTGAATGTCGTGATGGACAAGTTTTGCTTAGTGAAGGATCAATGAAAGAAGAAATCACTGAGACCACTTGGTATTATGATACGGGAGCCAACAATCATATGACTGGAGAGAGGGATGTACCGTTAAACATCGACGAAACAGTGACTGGGAGTTCAGAGTTTAAAGGTTCATTGAGATTAAGGGGAAGTGTTGGATTGTAATCTCATTGAAGAAGTCAAGACTATTTTTAGAATTTGAATAAGTCACACTACGTGCTCTGTTTTCTATTTTAGTCAATTTGTTTTGTTATTCTATTTAGCTAAGATGTAGGAGTTTAGTTTTGCTATCTTTAGCTGTAACTCATTATTATAAATAAAGAGGAAGACTCTAAGCGAGTCATGTGTTTTTTCAACAAAATATTTTTCTCTGTTTGCATTTCTCAGAAACAGAGCATTCAAAAACAGAAGTATCAGTGTTGAAAAACCATCATTACATGGGTGGCCTTAAAGATGGTTGAGCAACAGAGGTAAGAATACCAATAAAGGAACCAAATTCAGATGCAAAACACATCAACATCCTTTATGCACTTTACTTATCATCAAACAGATTAAGTTTTACCGATCTGTCTTTTCGTTGTTTGTTTTGTTTTTATTTGGACAAGCATGACCTTTGTTCATGGGCAACGGAAAGTGTCCTTGAGTACATCAAGCAGAACTTTGGAAACCCTCCTGTCTACATTCTTGAGAATGGTCTCTCTTTTTTCTCTCACAAGTTTATGATTTTTGTCTTACTCCTACGATTAAAATTTTGGGTTGTACTCTGTTAATTTTAGTGATCCTCATCGCAAGAGATCTCTTAAACTCTCTGCTCATTGGTACTTTGATTTTCTCAAGAGAGAAAGCACATTTACTGAGTCACAAGATATCAAAGAATTGCAGAGCAACTTCTCTACTAGGGTTTCACAATTTTGATAAAGTCCCTTTACGTCAGATAAGAAGTGTAATCAATAAAATGGTATTCTTGTATGTTCTACTTCAATTGACTCTAGAAAATCATGTTACAATGTGGTTTTATGGATCAGATTTTGTCTTAGTTGTTTTTTAAGTTTTGCAGTTTGTATTAGCCTTTTTGCTTCACTTTTAATGAATAAGTGTCAAAGAAAAAAAATTACAACTATCACTTTCTTAATATATTTTAGATATTTTTTATATTTCAAAAACTAATAATTTAAACCTATATTTTAATATTTGAAAATTTATATCTAGGCCTGGGCATTCACGTACTCGAACCAATCGGATCGGGTCTTTCGAGTTTCAGCTATTTCAGGTTTAGGCATGGAGGACCATTGGGTATTTTAAAAATTCAGATCGGGTTTGGGTATGTACATTTTGAGTTCTGGGCGGGTTTAGTAATTTACAGAGAACCCAATTAATATCCGAACATATATAAATTTTGGGACCGGTTCGGATCTAATTCGGGTATTTTCAAAACTTGATAAGTCTTCTTCTCCAACAGAGATTCTAACTCTTTTTTCTGCTTAAGCATCACACCATAATTCGAGCTCCATGTTTTACCACCAACATTACCAACACTGATCTATATTTCCTCAGAAGAATAGTAATCCAAATCCGAACTAGAACTCGACGAAGAAGAAGCATTTCTTCCACAATGCCTCAAAAAAAACATCAAAGGCAGAGTAAAGTAAATAACACTCATTATGGAGATCATTAACAAGTTCTTAAGTTCATTGATAAAAACTAAGTGAAATCAAAGTATCCAAAAGCATATAAAGTCTTGCAAAACAACAAAAAAGAATCAAAACAATTATTTTGACTTGTAGCTCTTTGATTGCATTGATACCTTGTTTTTGAGAGCATTGATTGTTTAGTCTTCTATTGTAATTGGATTTCCAAACTCTACGACAACAAACAAGTGTTAAAATTACATAATATGTACACATTAAACTAAAATTAAATCATAAAAAGTTTACCTTTCTCAAGCATGTCAGCCTCTTCAACCTCAGCAAGTATTTGTGCGATGGTGAGCTCTTTTGATTCACCTTTGATATCTTATTTTATCTTTTGCTATGTGCACATTAAGACCTCAACGGTAAAGTGAGATAGACTACTTCTGGCTGGAGTGATAATCTGACCATTTGTGCTAAAAGCACTCTCAGAAACAACCGATGACACTTGCATAACAAATACATCTCTAGCAATCTGTGAGAGTATATGAAACGAAATCTGTTCGCTTTCCACCATGAGAGTACGTATGTCAAACTTTGTCCCACATACCTTTTCATAACTCTCAACATCATCTCTTAAATATGTATCCAGCTCATCTTTTGTTTCTCTTGCTCATTTCTCAATCATCATCTCTTTATACATAATGTCAATCCGCTTATACCTCAATCCATCATTTAATAGATCGCATTATATCACTAGATTGTTCACGACCAAAACCAGAAGACATAGCTTGAGAATACTGAGATTGTGAATACTGTGATTGGACATTTTCATTCCCATGATGTCTATCACTATACTCAGCAAACATAGATCTCAAAATTAACAAGACTGACTCATTCATCTCCTTAGCTTCCATAGAATCCTTCCCATGTAATGTTTCAAAACACAATTTCGCAAACTGTATTTTCTTCCTATGATCAAACATTGTCGCTACATTCAACATCTTGTTGATATTTTTCAGCCCATCCCAATACTTTTTAAACTTCTTAAGCATTTCAATGGCCTTTCTACTCAGTTGGCTATCATTTTCAATAATAAGTCCACTCAGATTTGATGCTATGGTCACTACCTCACCATAGCATTCGTGTGAGTTCAATGTTGTAGAGGTTGAGACAATCATAGTTGAGTTATAGAAAATACTAGAAAACGACAAAGTCTCTCAACCTCATCCCAATCATGACACTTAGGAGGTCTTTTCCTCTTTTTTCCATTTTCTAACTCTAAAAAATAATCACAGTAAACCAAGTCCCCAGCTAACATTTTCTCAAATACAACTTGAAACTTAAGAGCTTGTTTCAACATAAGATATGTTGAATTCCACCTAGTCTTCACATCAAGTGGTAAACTACCTTTTGTCATATTCGCAGACTCAACCTTTAGCTTAAATGATTTCAGTCTATTAGTAGATGATATAAGATAAGTGATAGCATTGCAGATTGCACATATACTATCATCTACTTCAGCTAAACCATCCTTGACAATCAAATTAATGATATGTCAACTACATCTCATATGTAGCATCTCACCATCTAAGACAAATGCATCATCTGAATCTAGTTTAAAACTGCTTTCAAACTTCCTTAAAGTAGAATTATTAGTTGTTGCATTATCTCTTGATTCCCCACTCAGCTAAGCAGTCTAAAAGTACAGTTGAAATAGTCTGACCTTTGTGATCGGTTACATGTTTGAAATCGATTATCATTTTCTTAAGTGTCCAAGTGGGATCAATGTAGTGGATTGTGACAACCATGTAAGAAGCACCTGTGATTTAAAAAAGATAAAAACAGAAAGTAATCAGTTTATAATCAATGTAAAGCACCTATGATTTCAAAAAGTAAAAACAGAAACTAATCAATGTAAATTACTAGTTGGTTGACACTTCCAAATGTCTGTTGTAACATAGACTCTTTGATTATTGCATAAAAATCACTTCATAAGAGTAACCTTTCTCTCCTTATACATTTTGACAATGTTCCTTTGTTCAGTCCTTCTTGAATGAGGCATATAGAGATTCATCTGACATAGAAAAACAAACAACAAGTCACAGACAGTCTACATGTTGCTGATTGGCTTGAATTCCAACCAAGACTTGTACTGTTTACACAAACTGATATGATTCTGTAGATTGGATGTCTCTGACTTGGTTGGATATGTGAATTCCTTCTCGCAGTAGTTACAAATGCACTTGTCTATTAGTTGTTTTTAAGTCTTGTGAAGTATGACCAAAAATTAAATCTTGCGGCCAGTGTCTTCTTAGGTTTATTTGGCTGAGATGTTGCTTCACATTCCTCAAGATTTTCTTTACGTTTCCCTCGAGATCCTCCACTTCTACCACTTGCTATCTCAGTCTCTATATTATTAATGCCAACATTATTTGTATTCAACCTCTCTTCAAGTGAAGAGACTGATGAATCCATCTAAAACAAAAAAGAGAAAATAAAAGAATAAGTCTTTGTATAAGAATTAGTTTATATAAATTAACTACAAAAACCTATAACTTAGCCAAAATCTTAAAAGAAAACATGTATCTGTAAAGAAGGTAGGGAACATGGATTTCAGTTTCTCATATAGTCGAATTACAGAGTGCATATATCAACATAAACTCATCAGTGTTCTTCTTCTCGTTGCATCCTATAATGTTTGTCCATAACCCAGTGAAACCAATTTCTAAAACATGGATACTTAATACACTTTTTCTCCAAAAAGTGATTAAAAAATCAGTTAAAATTAACAAGACGTATTTTAGAAGATGTTGATGGGGTAACTCAATTTGTTGAGTCGTCTTCACCACTTGCTCTATTAAATTCTATTTATGTAAGCGTGTTGTTTAACACTTTTTTTAAGTTTCTAACAAAAATTTGTTTTTTGTGGATGAACAATAATAATATTTGAATAAAGGCATGTGAGAAATTTTTAATCGAATTCTAACCAATATGTGATCAAAAAAAGTTTGTGCAAATTTTGATCAAAAACTTTTCGATGATATATTTTGGTCATTAAGACACTGTTTAAATAATTATATACCAAACTCTAATGACAAAAAGAAATTCGTCAAAAAATGAATTGAAGATTTCAAATAAAAATTAATTGAAATGTTTAGTATATTTTTTCCTCTCATATTAACGAACAATAACAATGCTAGATGTTAAAGAAAACAATTCTAGTCAATAATATTTAATTTACCTAAATGTAAACGTGGAAGTTCACCATTTATATAGTTACCGTGTGAAAAAATATATATTTCAGAGTTATTATAAGGAAAATAGAGATAATGATTCGTCTGTGGACAATGAGGCGTCTTGGAATCATCAGTGTCACCAATTCCGCCGTCGTCTCCTACACCCTGCTCTCTTCAACGGTGGCTTTCCCCGGAACCCTAACTCTACCTTCCAGCTTCCGCAACCACCGTCTTACCAATTCCATTCATTTCCTCGAATCCCAAAGCTTCTTCCCATGCTTCTCTACTTCTTCTGCAGCTTATCTTCCTTCACTCGAAGAGTTCTCATCAACTACAGGTGAGTACTTTTTATCGACTTATTGTTTCCTTTCTGGATTAATGCACTGGAAAATTTAAGAATCCATCTATCTTAAGGTTCTGTGGCGAGAGACAATAACCAGAAGGTGATATTGAAGGGTATGACTTATGCTTCGCTCCAAGTACGTTTTTTTCCGATCCTTAATCTTCTCTTCATCTGTTTGGATTTGAAATTCTTTATAATTCCATATATTCTGTTTCAGTTGATCCGTTTTAAGTTCTGGTTGAATCCGGTGGGACCAAAGTTCATAATTTTTTTTTGGAATTGAGTCAATTTCGACTTGTAGGAATGGGTTCAATCTCATGGGTTTCGACCGGGACAGGCTTTGATGTTGTGGAAGAGATTATACAAGGACAATATATGGGCAAATGATGTTGATGATCTGGAAGGTTTTGTTTTGTTTTTTTTGGTTCTGTTTTTTTCCCCAGAAAGATTTTGTGTTTCAGCAATGCCTGTTGGTTTCAATTTATGTGTCCATTCTTATAGGCCTGAACAAAGATCTCAAGAGAATGGTAGCTGAACATGCTGTATTTGGGGCATTATCTTTTAAGGATATTCGTTCGGCTTCAGATGGAACTAGGAAGGTGGATAGAATCGTTTTTTATTGTATTAATTGTTATAAGTATTCCGAATATCATAATTTGGGCAATGTTTATATCTTATTGAGTTTTGGGAATCTTTCTCATTGATACATAACTCGCAGGGTGTTGCAGATTCTGTTCACGTTGGATGATGGACTTGTGATTGAGACGGTTGTTATACCTTGCGATCGAGGCAGGACCACAGTTTGTGTTTCGAGTCAAGTAGGTTGTGCCATGAATTGTCAGTTCTGCTACACTGGCAGGTAAGCCAGAATGAAGGGTAGTCACATGAGCTGCTTTCTTGCTTTCAGTATCTGGTTTAATGTATCTAGTTTATCTGCTTTCACAGGATGGGCTTGAAGAGAAATCTCACTACTGCTGAGATAGTTGAGCAGGCTGTTTATGCCAGGCGATTGCTTTTCCATGAATTTGGATCAATAACAAATGTCGTTTTCATGGTGAGTAGACAAACCAAATATTTTCTCGGCATTAAACCTAGTTGAGTCACTTTTAACAGTTTCTCTCATGGAGCTGGATGTGTTTTTGTAGGGAATGGGAGAGCCATTTCACAACATTGATAATGTCATCAAAGCTGCAAACATAATGGTAGACGAGCATGGACTTCACTTCAGTCCCCGCAAGGTCACAGTCTCGACCAGTGGCCTTGTTCCTCAGCTGAAGCATTTTCTCCGTGAGTCGAATTGCGCTTTAGCAGTCAGTCTGAATGCAACAACTGATGAGGTTTTTTCTTCATGCTCTCTCTAAAACAGTCATTATATCATGAGGTCTCATCTGACATCATCGAATGTGAATGGTGCAGGTCAGAAACTGGATCATGCCTATCAACAGGAAATACAAAATATCTTTGCTCCTTGATACGCTCAGAGAAGAACTCAGTTCGAAGCACAAGTACAAAGTATTGTTTGAATACGTGATGCTAGCAGGAGTGAATGACAGGTAAGCGAAATCCCCACTAGAGACTCTCTGTTTCACAATCTTAAGTCTCCTCCACTAAAAAGGTTGAATTCTGAAACCATCATGAGTAAGAAGCTCTTTAATTGTGCAGCATGGATGATGCGAGGAGGCTAGTGGAGCTTGTGCAGGGAATTCCATGCAAGATCAACCTAATTCAGTTCAACCCACACAGTGGTTCTCAGTTCATACAGACCGAGGAAGACAAGATGATCAAGTTTCGTAACATATTAGCTGAAGGAGGCTGCACTGTTCTCATGCGGTTTAGTCGAGGCAATGATCAAATGGCAGCATGTGGGCAGCTTGGCATGCTTGGGACAATCCAGGCACCAGTGATGCGGGTTCCCGAGCAGTTCCGCTCGGCTCTAAGAGTGTCACTTTAATATGCCAAATCGCAGATTAGAGCAAAGAAAACCAAATCTGCACCCAGATGTAACGTAACTTTGATTAGATGCCACCTTTTTCTTTCTTCAGAGGTTAGTTTTGAGAAAATTGGAATCTGAAATGAATAGATTTAAGGCTATTAGTCTATTACTACCAAAGGTACTCTATAAACTGGAAGATGTATAATGAAGTACAACTTGATCCTATGGAGCCAGTGTCTAATTTAACTTTTGGCCCAAATAATATTTCTCTCGATGTCTGTACATTTAACTCTGTTAACGCACTGAGGTATGTTTTAATTAGGATGCTGCTTGATCATATGATATCTTTTCTTCTATACACGTTTCGTCTGTCTGGTCATTCTGGCAATCTGTCTGGTTACTGACATGAAAGAGATCGACGAGAGTTTCTCTGATTTTGATCCTCAGAGCAGAGGCTTCGTCAGGTCTAAACCGCTTCTTGTCAAACTGGATGAAATGAGACACATGAGTTAATAGAAGCTTACGAAGATATGTGATTCAGTATGCAGAAGATATTTGAGATAACTCACCATTGCCAGGTCTTTCCTTTTCAACCTTTGAGGTGCCTCTTCGATGAACCGTTCAATGAAGAAGAGAACAAATGGACCACAGTCAAAATCATTCTTCTGTTGCGGAACCTGGTTACACAAGAAAATACTATAAGATATTGATTTTCTTTAGTGGTTTTAGTATCTCAACATAAATCATATTTCCAAAGCGACTGTCTAACAAAGTTCTATGAATCATGGGACTTAAAAATTGACCTGTATATCAGCTTCACTGATCCTGCGGGGGAGGTTTCTCCATATTTTTTTCTGAGATTGGTAAATCCGTAATAATGCCATTCGTCTTTTAAAAAACTGCAACAAGTTGGCATAGGATGTAGTCAAAATGGTATCTGCAGTTTCATACCATTGTAATAACTTCTCCTAAATGGATCAAACCATATGCATAAAACCCCAAGCACGTATAAAGATGTAGACGCTGGGTGATGATCCTGGTTTGTAACCTTTTAACATTTTTAACAATCGATATTCTGGAGTGAAGTCCTAGTGAATCCAGGTGAAGTATAGTCAATCCCGACTCATCTTTGTTATCTGGGATGCAAACTATCACAAGGCTCCAGTGGAGACTGAAAGATGGTACAAAAATCATACTGAATACATAAATACACTACAATTCCTGTATAACAATTCAAAGATTTGCAAGGCAGCTTTTGGTTTTAGATGACAATGACCATTCAAATGAATTCAGGTTTTTCTCATATAATTTGTAAAGGAAAATAACTTACTCTTCATGTATGAAAATATAAGCCTTGCGGAATAGATCAATACCCTTCCACCACCGCCTGAACTTAACAAAAAAGGCATCCTTGTCACTCCCCTGTTTTGTTGAAAGGAAAAGACGATAGACTGATCGGCTTAAGTAACAAGGACAAAATGTGACTCACAAAAAAGCTATCGGAGTTATTTTCTAAGGACCACATTGTTAAAGCTTGGATGGCTGATCTTTCTATAGAGTGTTGCCAATAAACTTTAGCAGCTTCAGAACTTTTTATATGCAAAGCAAACATAATGCATTCTTCAAATGATTATGAAAATTAATCACCTTCTTGTAAAAATGACAATCAGCAGAGATTTGATTTGCTGAGGATACCTGTTGCTGCAAGAATCTAGCCAAAGAAAACAAAGTTAATATCACACAAGAAATCATGCAATGTTTTCACCAAAAATACAAATAAATCTCAAAGTAGTCAACACTTCGCATGGACACGGCAGAGGCTTATTTAACGAAAATAGTGCTAGCATTATATATGATAACATATATCACAACTCCTTTTGTTTTTTGGTCAAACATATAAACATTATAACTCCAAAACTACCTGATGTAGAAATTCATAATGGGCGATGTTAAAAATTCTCGAGGGGCAAGACACTCAAGATCTTTGCGAGAGACTAAAACAAAGTGTGGATCATCATCACTGAATCACCAGATTTTAAAAAAAAGTGAATGAGAGTTGTAGACTTACTGCAAGTTATCCTAGACCAATTTTGAGATAGATTTACCTTGATGGGTAGCAAATATCTTCCGGTAAGCTGCAGGTTTTGTCAAATATTAGGTTATATACAGCTCTAAGTTAGCTAAAAGAAACAAGGTAGTTTTTACCCTTCGGGCAGTTCGACTTCTTGCTCCGCCTCCATTGAAGGCTGCGGCTCCTCTTCATCCACATTAATCACTGTATCATCTAGGTTCTATATTTTTTTGGACGATATTATCAGTAAGTTAAAAGGACGGAATAGAGAATACAAAATTTGAGAAAAAGGAGCCAAACTCCTGCTGAGGGCTATAATGATTGCATAGATATTTGCAATTGCCCGATATATGGTAATGAGGATAACACACAAGATGAGAAAAAAAAATCGGATGGATAAGCCATAAACTCTACCACAATATCTATACCTCTGGTGAAAACAACTTTCTCTTGTTCAACAATCACACATAAACTCCGCAAATAAAAGCCTTAATGAAATCTTCAAGCACCAACTAAGACCAATATTGGAAAATATTACTTTCTTCGGGTGTGTATCATATATCTATGCAATTAAATGATATTTTACAATCAAAAGAAATCTTGAAAAAATTATTTTGTGGCATGATCACTTTAGACACTCAGACATCACCAGAGAACCTACACTATCATTCATTGAAGATTTGTGAGATTAAAATGACATATGTTGTACTTTTTAAAAAAAAATTGATTATAAGACCATAGCCAACCAAAACTTAATAAAGAATCACCAAAGTCCCTTGAATGAATTCAAGTTGATATTCGTGGATTTAAATCCACCACATGGTCTTATTGCAGATGGTCACATGTTTGTTTGTATCATCTCAAAATATTGTTATTTGTGATATTTTAAATTCATATAACTAAGATATGAGTTTTCTAATTATCCTATTACCAGTTTTAGATTAGATAACACTAATGAATTCATATTCTAGACATTCAATATTTATTGTATGATAACATAAATTAAAGTTGGCACCACATAACTTACAAAATAGTTTGACAAAATTAATAAAGATCTATGATGAATTGCAAGATCATGATCGATCAAATCTTTCACTCTGGAGTTATGAGATGTTGCTTGCAAAAACACATATTTGGATAAAAGACTAAGTGAGTATCATAAATTAATCTCCATTACAACTAAACTTTATTGAGAACCAAATATTTCTCATCAAAAATATTTTGATTGTAAGATATGTGCCTTTATACATCTACAACATAAAAAAATAAGACACAACTAAGGTTATGAATATATATGTTGGTTGTGATTCTTTCAAGTATATGAAACCTAGAACCAAATTAAAATTACTTATATCTTTACAACACATTTTACCGATGTCATTTTGATGAGAAAATATTTATGGTTATAAGAGGAGAAAATAACATAAAACATTTTAGAAGAAACTAAATGTTTAATATGTAATATTCAACATTAAGAAGAGTCTGTGTTGTTGTACTCTTATTCTCCTTCTTTAGTTTTTCCCAACAAATTTCCAAGAAACGTTTTTAACAACACAACAAATGAGACTAAAAGATTAAGTCTATAAGATTGAAATGTGCCCACAGCAAATTGTGTAAAATGCAATCCTCATTATTCTATGGAAAATTTGCATTGTTGTACTATTTTTTTTTATATGGTTTTCCTTATTGGATATTTTGTGAATAGTTTTTAACAAGAAAACACAAGACACCAAAAAATTATATCCATAACATTTGGAATACAACATAAACAAGATGTGTAAGATATCACCTCATAATCCAAATGGGTCTTGCAAGATTGTACTATTTTTCTTTCTATGATTGTTTTGATTGGGTTTTCCACGAAATTACTTTAACGAAACACAAAAAAAAATAAACATAATACAAAAGATAATAGCGATGATAATAGTATCCAAGGGAGAGTGTCAACTCAAACACATTAACATTTTCCCACAACGATATTTTTTTATTTTATAGCCTCCACATCACTATTATATATGAACCTTATGTAATACTTAGAATTCATATTTTCTTGAAATAATAAAAAAAATTTGTGGTATCTGTCTACTAAAATTATGGCAGTTAAATCATGTTTTTATACTGATCATGGTCATTAATCGTCATCATAATTCAGTTTTATAATAATAATCTGTTGGAAAACAAAAATCAAAAACTGCCTACAAACTGTCATCATGGGACATTCAAGGCCAAACCTCAAATATTACAAGGTTTTTTGGTTGGATTCAAGTTTTCAACAAAGGTATTGAGTATTGACTACCAGAGGAATAGAAATAAGTAGCCAATAATAGACAAACACGTGTGAAAAAAAACAAGGTTTAACTCTTTCTTTTTTTTGCCAAACAAATTGTAACTTTGAGTCTAGACACACGCAGGTGATAAAGTAAAATCCGAGTTGTGATTTCTAGGGCAAAAAAATCCAGATTCGGTGAAGTCAGTACTCCATTACCAAGCTTCTACCGAACTATTGACTCCGATGGCCGACGATTCTTCTTCTCCGGCCACTGGGGATCCTAATTTACAGAAACCGGAACCCACTACTCCGATTCCAAATCCCAATCCTTCACCAACACCACCACCGCCTCAACAACATTCGCAGCCGCAAGTTGCTGCTTTAGTTCAGCCTGTTCCTCCTGGTCCACCTTATGCTCCTCCGTCTCAGATTCCTGGCTCACTTGTCGCCAATCTACCGCCGCCACCACCGTTTCGCCCCGGTATGCAGTTCACTCCCGGTCTGAATTTTCAAAACCCTAGCTCCGGAGTTCCTCCTCCCGGCGTGAACTCTATGGCGGCTCCAGGATCAATGCCTCCCACGTATCAAGGCCAGCTTCCGAACCAGGCTGGTGTGAGACCTTTCCAACCTATGGCTAATGGTTACCCAGGAATTCATGGTGTTGCTCCTCCACCGGGTGGGTTCTTCTATCTCTTAATTGTCTAAATTTATGTACTTTATTATTTAGAAATACGTTCCGTACGCACTGTAGGCTGTAGAATTTGTCTTCCGTGGTAGTTTTGCATTCTTTGTATGTTGAATGTGATTCGTAAATTAGTGAAGTTGAATCAATGTAGTTTTAGTTTAGATTAGAGATTAGGGTAAAAGAAAAGAAGTTTTATTGAATAGAGGAATTAGGGAGAAAACGTATTAGGAGAAAACTAGAACAGGAACACCGATGACCGGGTGTTTTCTCCTACAGCGTCTTGATTGAGTTCCGTGAGAATGGTTGCGAGGCATCAAATATTGGGTAGGGACTCAGTTCTACGACTCCCTCATTTTGGTATGCGCAAATTCGCTTTTGTTCTTCTTTTTCTCTCCATAAATGTTTTTAGATAGTGTGACTCCTTTGAAGATAAATTATTAACCAAATCGCTAACCTAAAGGTTTTTGAAAGACCTGCCTCACGTTCTTCAACTTTCTCCAATTATTATGTTAAATTGAGATTTACTGTAGTTTTAAGAACTTTAAACTTGCTGGGTTATTCAACTGCCGGCAGCTAACATTTTCAGCAAGCTGGTCTTGGTTTTGAGGTATAGCAATTCTTTCAAATTACACCTTCCGTTACATCTTTCCACATGTTTCTCTATCTTTTTCCCTCCTGTGGTCAATCTGCTAACGGTTAAGATAAAGCTATTATAATGGGAAAAACTAGTAATTTCAAGTTCCATGTGGATGAGATGATTGGCGTTTCAATATTAATGAATTTTAAATAGAACGTTCGTCAGATGATTATAGATTCTTGCTCTTTCAAGTTTCCCTGTGAGGTTTGACTACATAATTTGGTAATAATGACTACGATACTGGCTATCTTCTCAATTTTTCCTTCAGGTTCTCTGTTCAGCTGGGTGGTATATGTACTGCCTCTGGTGTGCATATCTAATTTGCTCTAGTTTGTGGTAACAATACAAAATGAATTTTCAATTCCGCTTCATGAAAATCTTGACTTTTATGCCTATGCAGTTGTTCAGGGTATTACTATGTAAACATTTATTGATGAATTTGTAGAGACTTGTTTTTGTTTATGCAGGTCTTCTCCGGTATCCGTCTCCATATCCAACAATGGTTCGTCCTGGATTTATTATGCGCCCGCCTGGTACAATTGGTGCTGTTCAACTAGCACCACGTCCTGTCGTCTCAGGAATGCCTGGTCTCCGTCCCGTAATGCCTCCTATGGTTAGACCACCTTCTGTTCCTTTTGTAGCACCTGCAGAAAAACCACAGACCACAATTTACATTGGCAAGATAGCAACTGTAGAAAATGACTTTATGATGTCTATTCTCGAGGTTTGTTTTCTTCTTTCTATATGGATCTTCCCGACTACTACTTTTAAGTTTGTTTAAGCTGACTTAGATGCACTTGCGTCGATCATTTATGCTATACAGTTTCTTAGTACTGATCTTGTCATTTTTTTGCAGTTTTGTGGCCATGTCAAAAGCTGTTTACGTGCGGAAGATCCTACCACCAAGAAACCTAAAGGTTTTGGATTCTATGAATTTGAATCAGCTGAAGGGATACTTCGAGCCATACGCCTGCTGACCAAACGTACTATAGATGGACAAGAGCTTTTGGTAATTATGGATTTCTTATCTATTAAAAATATGTTTGTTTCTTCAAGCAGATGTACTTCGTGTCAACCAAGATCTATATAAGCTTCTACAGTAAACATATTCTCATCTTTTCTTCTATATGGTTGGTAGGTGAATGTTAATCAAGCGACAAAGGAGTATCTGCTAAAATATGTTGAGAAAAAAATAGAGAATGCAAAGCAAGCAAAGGAAAGTCAAGCTGTAGGTGCGGAAGATAAGCAAGCTGAAGGTCCTGAGAGTGAGCGGAAAAAACTTGAGAGTGGTGAAAAGGATACAGAAAAAGATGGAGAACCAAAGAGTAAAGAAAACATCGAAATTGCGAATTCTGCGGTTATAACTGATGAAGAAAGGGAAGCAGATAAAGAGGCTATGGAAAAAATTGAAAGTGCTATTAAAGAAAGGTTAAAGTCCAACCCTCTGCCTCCCCCACCTCCACCACCACCTGCTGATGGTTCAGGCATGGAACTTGCTTTCAAATCAAAAGATGGTGACTCCAACACTGACATAGCTAGGAGTGGTTTGTTTCTTCCTCTACTAATCTTCTTTATTTTCTCTTTCTCTTTCACTTAATTCAGCTACCCTTTTCTGTTTTAGTTTAATTATTGGTCTCATAGTATGTTTCTTCATGTAGATGCCGCTGCAAATGAGGTTGAGACTTCTGGAGAACACACTAGGCCTGACACAAGTTCACCTGATTGGAGTAAGAGAAATGACCGAAGAAGCAGAGAAAGAGGTGAAAAGGAGCAAGAAATGGATAGATACGAGAGGGAGGCTGAACGAGAACGAGCGAGGAAAGAGAGAGAGCACAGGAGGAAACTGGAGGATGCAGAGCGTGCTTACCAAACTCGTCTTAGACAATGGGAACGCAGAGAAAGAGAGAAGGAGAAGGAACGGCAGTACGAGAAGGAGAAAGACAAAGACAAAGAGCGTAAAAGGAAAAAGGAAATTCGCTATGAGGAAGAGGAGGATGAAGACGAGGATGATTCAAGAAGAAGATGGCATAGAGCTGCATTAGATGAGAGAAGAAGAAGACGGCTAAGAGAAAAAGAGGATGACTTAGCTGATAGATTGAAAGAAGAAGAAGAGGTTGCTGAGGCAAGGAGGAGTGCCGAGGAGCAAAAGTTGCAGCAACAGCAATTAGATGCTTTAAGGATCCTGTCTGGACAGGCAAATATTGGAACTGAACCAGTTCCCATTGAAAACGATCATAAGGCAACCCTCCAAACTGTTGGTGAAGGCCATGAGCACCATGCACCAGGTAAGGAGCTTATTTCCTTTCGTATCACTCACTATCATCTTTCTCCTTTTTTTGTCTCTCTTTCAATTTCTAATGGCTCCGTTTGCCAGGTGCAGATGTTGAACAGAATGGTTCTGGTAATGAAATGTCCATGGCTACTGATAATAATAGTGGATCAGAGGCACATGCTCCCTCCAAGAAATTGGGATTTGGGCTTGTGGGATCCGGCAAGAGGACATCTGTGCCTTCTGTGTTTTATGAGGAGGATGAAGATGAAGCACATAAGGATAAAAAGATGAAGCCTTTGGTTCCTATAGATTACTCAGCTGAGGAACAGGAGGCCGTGGCCCATGGTGGTTCAGGGACAACACCACCTCATTTGGCTTTAGCTGCTGAATTTGCAAAACGAATTTCGAGTACTAATCCCAAGGAAGAAATAACAGAAATTGACAAACAAAGGAGCAGACGTTCTCATGATAAGGCAAGTCACCGGGACAGGGAGAGGGAAAGGGACAGAGACAGGGACAGAGAAAGAGTCAGGGAACGAAGTGCCGGGCATAGTGGTCCAACCAAAGATGCTAAAGAGCCTGGAAAAGCAAAGACACCTGATACCAAGTTTCTAGATGCAAAACAATTGATAGATACTATCCCAAAGACAAAGGAAGACTTATTTTCGTACGAGATCAACTGGGCTATGTATGACGAGGTAAGCTATTCAAAAATCTCAACATCTCATTTGATTTTTACTATCTCAATGATCCCTTGAAAAATTACTTGTTGCGTTTCCTGTTGAGTTTGTCTTGGTGCTCACATGTTTTTACCTTTTTTAATATCGAAAAGCATCAATTGCACGAAAGAATGAGGCCATGGATCTCAAAGAAAATCATGGAGTTTCTAGGCGAAGAGGAAGCCACACTGGTAGATTTCATTGTTTCGAATACTCAACAGCACGTGAAAGCGTCTCAGATGCTTGAGCTGTTGCAATCGATTCTAGACGAGGAAGCTGAGATGTTTGTGCTGAAAATGTGGAGAATGCTCATCTTTGAGATCAAGCGAGTCGAAGCTGGAGTCCCGGTAAAACCCAAAGCCTAAAACTTTTTCTTCCTTTGTTGCTTAGTGTCCCAATTTTTGTCGAAGTCTTCTTATCTTTGGATTTTCAAAAAGAATCGCCATGTTCACAAGCTTAATGCAAAAGAAGACATTTAAACTATATAACATAATGCACATTCTAGTTCTCAGAATAAATATTTGCATTACTTGAAAAGTTGTATGATATTGCTGTCCTGTCAAATCTTATTCACTAGGTAAATAAAACTAAATTATTTTTAATTTTGAGATTATTCTAAATCATAAATCAAGATGCTGAGTCATTGTGTGCAATTCATGTTGAAGTTTTGGTTTATTGGATAACTCCATTTTATTCTATTGCTGGTTAAGCACCTTTATCGATAAAATCTAATTGATGGTCCAAATTCATCTTTAAATTCCTTATTAACTACGACACTTGGCTACAATAATGTTTTATTAAATGAATAAAATCAACAACATAATTACAATAAAAATTGATATTATTGCTCACAACTTCTCTATGAAAACAGGAACTGATTACAATTGTATCAGCTCTTTGCTATAAAATGTACAGGTATAGTTTGTAAATTACATACATGTAAATATTCTAATTTCCTTAACCTATCAAAACAATATAAAGTTTATTTCTTTCAATAACTTTTTGATTAAAAAAGCTCAAAAAGTTCATCAGTATACCAAAATCACCAGGCGTGTGTGAACCGTTCTCTTTCTCGAACGTGTTCAACCGTACCGGTTTTCCTCTCCTGAAAGTCGTGTATCATTTTGATAAGAGCACTTGCCTTTTTCAAACCTCCAAACTCGCCGTTACTTGACGCCGTGTAAAGAGACTTCATTATCGTAGGATTCTTAGCGAGAGACCCAACGACGTCACTTCCGCCGTTATAACACAGATTCAAAAGCAGAGCAACACATTGCTGCTTCGTCGCCGGCGAAACCTCCGGAGAACCTAGAATCTTCACCGTGAGTTTCAATCCTCCACGACGAAGCACAGATATCATCCCATCGGGATACTCTGCCATTTTTACGAGAATCGCCATCGACTCCGCCTTGACTCCGTCGCTAATCTCGTCGGATTTCAAAACATCGAAAAGAACGGAAACAGCTCCGGCGGCAAGAACGCGCCAATTATTATCAGGCTCTTGTATTAACAAGCTCCTAATCGCGATTAACGCGTTGCGTTTAGCTGAATCTCCGTAATCAGAAGTTCTAATGATTTTCACCAATCCTGAAATCGAATCTGGAATTTCTCCGATCAATCTACTGTAATCTTCGTAAGAAGAGAGATAAAACAAAGCAGCTGCTGCATATTGTCTACTCTCTCTTCTCGCTCCATTGTTGAGAACCTCCACGATTAGCTTTAATCCACCACCAGCATCTCCGGCGATTCGAGTTTTCCCGGCGGAATCCTTCGATAAATTCATAATCCCAGCCATAGCATTCTCCTGAATCCTCGCATCTTCCAATCGCAGAATCTTCATCAACGATTCCACAACACCAGCTTCCACCAAGCAAGATCTGTTAAAACTACTCGTCTTAGTAAGAACTCGAATCTCTACCAATGCTTTAACCATCTCTTCTTTATCTCCGCTAATCAGTTTTCCAACAATGAACTCTGCAGTGAGTTTTCCAGCTTCTTCCGCCGCTAAACTCTCCGCCACAATCTCCTTCTTCTTCTTCGAATCATTCTTCAACAAAACAATACCGTTTCGTTTGCAGTAACTTTGAATCACTTGTTTGACAGAGAAGTTATCTACCAACACAGTACTCGTCAAAGTCTTACCGGTTATAGGACACGTAATGTTACCGGAGGCGAACCATTTCGTAATAGAGCTCCGATCATACGTGTGACCTGTTTCCAAAACCATTGGATCACTCATAATCTCTAGAGAAATCGGACAACGAAGCTCATCAACATTCAAACCACGAATCATCATATCATCTTCTTCTTCTTCTCTCTCAACTTCTTCATCAACATCAATACCTTGAAGTATCACACATCTACAGTAGCATATGAATCCAATTAAGCTACTAATAAGCTCGATTTCGGCTGTACTCTTCTTCCCCACAGAGATCTCTTCTCGTAAAAACTCGATTTCCTTGACGCAATCTCTCCATTTTCGAACACCAACGTGATCTAAAACTCGAAATATTTCATCTGATTTCGGATTGATTCTGTTCTCGAACAGATTAAAGAACCAATAGATCGAGTCTAAAACTCGTTTATCGTCTCGACCAGGTTTTGCTTCGGATTTTCGAGTCTGACGCATTACTAGATAGATTAGCTCTTTAACTTCTCCAGATAAGTCAATAGATCCGACTGGAAACGTGTCGAGAGTAGTGGATATGGATCGGGTCAAGACCCGAAAATGAGCTGAGACTTGATCGGAGTTTATCAACATATAGAGCTTAGCTCCGTCGCGTGTACAGTCTTCTAGAAGGTACTTAAGTTTCTGGAAGATGACATGAAGCTCTGAAAGGCTTAAGATAGCAGAACGACCCGTTGATATTGACCCGACCCGGATTTGAATCCGGAATTCCTCTAAGAAAATCACAAGAGTTTGGATATGTCGGAGAGTTTCATTAACACTTCGTTTGTTGGTAGAGAAGTGTTTCGATTTGAAGCTGAGAATCTCGCCGGCGATTTGTAATAATGAGTCGAGAAGAGTGGTTATGGTGATTGATTCGCATGGACTCACCGCCGGAAAAGTCAGGATCCGACGACCCGACCCGGTTTGTGTATGAATCATAATGGATAAAAATCGAAATTAGAGAGGTTTTGTATCTCTCAACTGTTTTTGAAGTTGTTTATGGTTTTGGTGTTGTGAAGATATTATAATACACTTCGCGTTTCAAGTTAACCTAAACTCGAGGACGCGTGAAGAGTTATGATTGGTTAATAATATTTTGGGGTTAGGAATTGCCACGTAGATTACGACTGCTCGAAGCGTGTAAAGATATTATTTGCTGATAAGCTTTAGGGTCTGTAATATTGCCACGTGTTTTCTGTGGGACCCAATTGGTCCTCGTTGTGTGCATGGAAGTAACCGACAAATTGTTAGGACGCTTCTTATGTTTTTTCCTATTCTATTTAATGATTATTTAATTATTTAGTTTAGATAAACACGAATTTTGTCATTAATTGATGGATCCAATGATTTAGAATTAATTAATTTTAGAGGATAGTTCGAGGATGTTATTGGATGAAACATTATTGAAATTTTTTTTTATTAATATTGGATCACAACTAACTAACTCATTAGTCAAATTTCTATATAACGTAAATGATGAAACTCGATCGCTGGTTGCATAAATGCACATGTTTTAATAAACTTATTGACTGCTACTAGACTAAAAAACTATTTGCACACGTGTTTATAATTGTTTTTTTCCTTTTTGATAAATGTGTTTATAATTGTTCTTGGTGGACTTTTTCAAAGTATATATTTATTTTAAAAATACTATTTTTCGAATAATTTTTTGTCGGTATTCTGCATGAAATTTAGACACCCAATTATATTTCGTCTTGTGATGACATATTTCCAATGATAGATTGATAGATCGTGAAATATGTATTTACAAAAGTTGTCGATTTGTTAACGAAGATTTGTGGTCAAGTGGTAGAAGACATGCCTAGGATTTTAAATTCATGTGTTATTTGATTGCTATACAAAATCAAAATACATTTTTTTAGTATTTTTATATAGATATAAGCCAATATTTTTGACTTATTTAAATATTGAAAAATAGAAGGCTATTTGTGGATTCCATCCCGCCAAATAAACCAAATTGTGTCTTGCTTTATTGATTAACGACTCAAGTGACTGTGCATTAAATTTGTCATTTCAATGTCGTCTCTTTTTCCTTTTATTTTATTTGCTGGTCAAATATGAGTTGTACAAAAAACAATGGACGGTGCGATTTTCTAATAGAATAATCAAACACATTCTTTGTTTTCATTTCAAATTATTTTCTTTTAGAGTACAAAACTTTCGTTGTACGCTTTTTGTAGACGTCTTAAATCTTCTAACACTTGGCATAAACAGATTTAGGTGAGACATACAAACGAGTCGAATAAGGTACTTGTCTCTGTCTTAAAACAGTTTACAGTTTTTTATTAATTTTGAAATTAGTGGCTTCCTCTCTAACTTCCTTTTTGTCGTTTAGCGTAAGTGAACGAGATTGTTGCTTCATGGCCTGAAACTTATATTTGGGCTTCGTAGTCCATTTTCTAAGAAGCTATGTTGGATTTGGGCTTCGTAACACCTTGTCTCTACCTTGTTTGATGATTAATCTGAGTTAAGTTTTGTTCTAAGCAAAATCGAACAACTTAAAACTTAGAATCTTCTTTCTTTTTGGTCACAAAAACTCAGAATCTTAATATTCATATACGGGTCTCATAACTTGAGGGTTGGTGGTGGCCACAAAAGTGATCGGGAAGAGAAATAGAAAGTGTTTTTTTTTTTTCTCTCTTTAGTGACTGAAAGTCTGAAACCTTAAAACCACACAAGAGAAATAGAAAGCAGTTATAACAACACTTTCTTTAACCTTTGTGTCTTGATGTCTTCATTCATTTACCATCAATCATCTTCTAAAGACAAAATCCCATCCGCATTCTAGTGCTCGGCTTTTTAACACCTGTTTGCAAATTTAAATCTTCTTTAGCTTCGAGAAGGTTCCTGACTCTGAGAAGTAAGTGCTTTGAGTCCCACTTCCTAAACCTAAAGCCTGAGGATTGCACAGTTCTATTCCCTGTCATCAATTGAAGGTTCTCAAGTCAGTCAGTGGACGCAAATGGATCACGAAAGATGAAACTTCTGAAAAAATCAAATCAAATGTTTGTACCTGCACAGGAGTGAAAGCGAGGCTTGATGTCAAACCAGAAGTAGTCGCACCACCTGCATATTGTCTTTCTTTGAGCCTGAAAAGTTATTGATAAACAGTTCAGAAAGAGAACACACAGGAATATGATGAAAGAACAAGGATTGGGGAATGGAAGGGGACTTACTTTTTGGCAACCTTAGCATTAAGTTTCAGCTTGCTAGGAACACTAGAAACACGCAGCCTTTTGCTTCCAGCCTGACCAAGCATCCCATAACCTTCGCCTAGTCCATCACCTATTATCATGAAGAGCAGATATTAGGCTAAGTGCCTTAAAATTAGCCATTAACAAGTAGAAGTACAACAACTCTTACCGAGGGAGCTCTCTTCAGGTGTACCAAACGCCATCCTGTTGGCCAGCTTCCGCATATCTGTAACTGCATACCTGATTTAAAGAGAAAGGTAAGAATGTAGCAAATAATATAATTCCATTTACAGTCATTTAGGCTATTGTGTAGGATGAAAAGGATACCTTTCTTTCATTTTCCTTAGACGTCGACCACCTCTTTTTTTCTTAGGCTCAGAGTCTGGAACAGGAAGTGGCTTAGGTTGCCTTGCAGGAGGAGGTTCTTGCCACTTCTCAATCTTCTTAAGGAGTTCCTCCTTGAAAGCCTTTCCATTTGTTCCTGTTGGGTCTCCTCTAGTAGCATCAACTCTTGCTGCCAAAGAAGATTTTGTAGCCAAGAGCCTAGCAGCACGGCCCCGAAGTCCAGGAGGCGTGCTTTGGAATATCTCTGTCTGCTCCAGATAACCCACACGGGACTGAGATGTTGCACTAGAGAACCCAGCAAGATTCTTCCTCTTGTGGCCTAAAATTTTAACATTACAAGCAGGCATTTTAGCAAGTGCTGACAACCCTCCTGCAGTCCCCATGAGCTTGGCTGCAACAGCACTCCCAACAATGGCAGAAAGATTTGGTGCAATAGATCCCATCTTACTTTCAACAAAGTCAAGGACCTTCTTCCGTGCGGAATCAAGATCTAGAGCCCGATCACAAGCCTCTAACGTCTTTTGCAGGACATCCTCTGGCAGTGGGCTCCCTTTCGTGGTTAATGCAGTAACTGAAACAACCATGATAATAGCAGATGGAAGAAGGCCTTCAAGATCGACAAGTGTTAAATCCGTCTCATTGCCAATTCTTTTCACAACACGAGCATAATCAATTGGGTGATGCACCAGCGATTCTAGCTCTTGAAATTTAAGTCTGTACTTGTCACGGATAAAGTTATGGACAATGGCAATTTCATTCTCAATATCAACTGAGAGCTGATTGCAATCCACAATTAGCTTGTACTCAGGATCATCTTCTAATACTGTTCCTTTCTCTGCTCCATCAGAATCCTTTCCTAACGCCTCCTCCACTTTCTGCATAATATCAATATATCTCTGACTTTTCTGTAGCTTAGAAACACTATCAAGATCATCATAATTAAGTGACTCTAAGTCTGCCATGTCCATGTCAATATCTTCTTCCTCCTTGCCAGCATCATTATCACTTGCGTCCTGAATATAGGTAAGCAAAAAAACTACAATTATAACCATATTCTCCTCCAAGTAAAAATGACTTAAGTACTATCAAAATATAAAGCGAAATATAGATAGTAATCAAATTGTTTGGAACACTCACCAATTCTGCTTCATTATCAGATAACTCGTCAAGGTCAGCAAGAAACGAATCCTCAAGAGTTGCCTACAACAAATCCAACACATTTCGTTAGCAATTTCAAGCTTACAACAAAGATGATCATGTTCATATAACATACAACAGCCAGTATAAAATAAACAAAGGATTAAAACAACGACAAAGAAGAGAACAATTATCTAACAACTCGGAAACCCTAAAATTGAAACTGAAAATTTAACAAAGACGAACCAAATCAAATTTAAAATAACATCTTTCGTTTATAATGAAACCAAGTGTGAAAAACAGTCGATGGCAAATCAATTATCAATTGAATATTCGTAACTTAGTGAAATTTTGCGGAAAAAAAAAAGAACTTTTGAAGGAAAGAGAAAGATCAACAAAATTAAGAAAGCGAGAGGGCGCACAAATTTTGAAGAACAGCGTAGAAGATAGAATTGCTAAACAGTAAACACTGAAAAAAGGAAACGCTTACCATATCTTCAACGTCGAACACAAAAGCTTCGTGATTTATCCTGCGAGTTATACGAAACCAAATAGTTGTTTCAGAAACCCTAATTTTACAAAGAAAGCTTAGAAAACTACTTTAATCCAGGAAGAAAATCAAAAGGCACCTATATAGGAGGAGAATCCCAAATTCGACAAGAAATTGGAGAGCGATTAGTTTTCTCTGGAAGCTCTATAATGTTTGAAGTGAAAATTGTTCTCTAATCGAATCTCGACGTTGGCTTCCTAGTTGGGCCTATTTATATTGGCCTTTCTTGTACCTACCTTAGCAATTGGGCTACTTAATTGGCCTATTTTTATGGGCCTTTCATAGCAGTTTGGCTTCCACATTTGAAACCATATTGTTCCCCTTTAAATATCTAGCTACCATTTTTGTAGAAATTCCATGTTCCCTACAAAAAGGATAACGTTTTGAGGTTACAGGATCGAGGATTGAAAAAACCATTACTTTAATGGGAACGTTAAGAGTTATATTACCAAGAAATTCAAATAATTAGACAAATTTTGTCAGTTTCTTTGCAGTAATTATGAACATCTTACCCGTGAGAGATATTGTCAGTGAAGTCACATTCGAGCAATAATTTTGACCAATCCAATCTCTTCTAAGGTGTCTTCCAACCACCATTAAGATCCTTTGGGGGAAAAAGATAGTTTCTTTCTTGTTGTCAATCTCTCTGCTTCTCGTTTTGGAGGAGAATTCACAATAATGGAGGACGAAGATAGGATTGAAGAAGCAAGCAGCAATAATAGTCTAAGACGTGTTGGTACTGGAAGCAGTGACCGGCGATGGGTTGATGGAAGTGAGGTAGACTCTGAAACGCCGCTTTTTACGGAAATCAGAGATAGAGATTATAGTTTTGGGAATTTGAGGAGAAGATTAATGAAAAAGCCCAAACGAGCTGATTCTCTTGATGTTGAAGCTATGGAAATTGCAGGTGCTCATGGTCACCATCTCAAGGTTAAACCCATGAGTCAAAGTTTTGATTTTTATTAGTGCCTAAATGGTGTTTGTGTTATTGATATAATCCAATTTCGTTTGTTGTCATGAAAATGGAATTTTTTTTAGGAGTTATCACTTTTGGGTACAGTTGGGATAGCATTTCAGACGTTAGGTGTTGTTTATGGTGACATGGGAACAAGTCCTTTGTATGTGTTCAGTGATGTATTCAGTAAAGTTCCTATAAGATCAGAAATTGATGTTCTTGGAGCCTTATCTCTCGTTATCTACACCATTGCTATGATTCCTTTGGCAAAGTATGTCTTTGTAGTCCTTAAAGCCAACGACAATGGTGAAGGTAACTGTCCCAAATCAATGATTTTGTAAAATGATGTTTATTTGGTTTCTAAGTATGTGTTTGTGTGTGTATGTGTGCAGGAGGGACATTTGCACTGTATTCACTTATTTGTAGGTATGCAAAGGTGAATAAGCTGCCAAATCAACAACCTGCAGATGAACAGATCTCGAGTTTTAGGCTTAAACTTCCAACTCCAGAATTGGAACGAGCTCTGGGCATTAAAGAAGCTTTGGAGACAAAAGGGTATCTAAAAACTCTCCTTCTGCTCTTAGTCCTAATGGGAACTTCCATGATTATTGGCGATGGAATTCTAACACCAGCTATGTCAGGTGAGTGTGATTTGTGTTGTATTTTTTGCAAGAGAGTTTCCCATAAGATTTGCTCCGGTGTAACTTTTCGAATCATTTAGTTGAATCGTCATAAAGTAAAAAGTGGTTAAGGTTGTAATTAAGGTTTGATCTTCTTTTTGATTCATATGCAGTTATGTCTGCAATGAGTGGTCTCCAAGGTGAAGTTAAAGGATTTGGAACAGGTGGGTATCACAATCACATAATTTCTCTCTCTATTTCTAAGCAAGTTTGTCTTGATGTCATATTGATCTTCGTGTGTGTTGTTTTCAGATGCATTGGTTATGTCTTCCATTGCAATTCTCATAGCTTTGTTCAGCATACAACGGTTTGGAACGGGTAAAGTGGGTTTCCTATTTGCTCCAGTTCTCGCGCTTTGGTTCTTCTCTCTCGGTTCTATTGGAATCTATAATCTGTTGAAGTATGACATCACTGTCATAAGAGCATTAAACCCTTTTTATATCGTTTTGTTCTTCAAGAAGAATAGCAAACATGCTTGGTCTGCCCTTGGTGGATGTGTCTTATGCATAACAGGTAACTAATACACACACACACACTCTACTCATAACTTCTTGAAATCTTTCTTAGAAAGTATTAAAACTATGCAGGAGCCGAAGCAATGTTTGCAGATTTGGGACATTTTTCAGTTCGTTCTATACAGGTTAGGCATCACCTTATGGTCCACTGCTTAATGTTTAATGATAATGATGACCAAAATAATGATTTCTGGCTTAGATGGCATTCACTTGCGTGGTGTTCCCGTGCCTTCTCTTAGCTTACATGGGTCAAGCTGCTTATCTCACAAAGCATCCAGAGGCGTCAGCTCGCATATTCTATGATTCAGTTCCAGGTAACCCAATCAATATATCCCCAAGGTTTCTCAGCTTTAATTATAATAAATGTCAAAAGTGCTGAAATTTGTAATATACTGCAGAGAGTTTGTTCTGGCCGGTGTTTGTGATTGCGACATTAGCCGCTATGATAGCTAGCCAAGCCATGATCTCTGCAACTTTCTCATGCGTCAAACAAGCCATGGCTCTTGGTTGTTTTCCGAGGCTGAAGATAATCCACACTTCTAAGAAACGGATGGGTCAGATCTACATTCCTGTCATCAATTGGTTCTTGATGATCATGTGCATACTCGTTGTCTCCATCTTCAGAAGCACAACCCATATTGCCAATGCTTATGGTCAGTTTATTGGTTCAATTCGGTTCAGTTTTTTCATCTTTCTGCTGCCTTCTGATACCTTTTCTCCATTCTTCTATTTTCTTGTTTCAGGCATAGCAGAGGTAGGTGTGATGATGGTGAGCACGGTGCTGGTCACACTAGTGATGCTTCTGATTTGGCAAACCAACCTATTTCTTGCCCTTTGTTTTCCACTTATATTTGGTTCCGTTGAAACCATTTACTTGCTTGCGGTTCTCACAAAGATCTTGGAAGGCGGTTGGGTTCCACTAGTATTTGCAACTTTCTTCCTCACCGTAATGTACATATGGAATTACGGAAGTGTGCTCAAGTACCAGAGCGAGGTCCGGGAAAGAATCTCCATAGATTTTATGCGTGAACTCGGTTCAACTCTTGGAACAGTTCGAATCCCGGGGATCGGACTCCTGTACAATGAGCTTGTCCAAGGCATACCATCCATTTTTGGACAGTTCTTGCTCACTCTTCCTGCGATTCACTCAACAATCATCTTGTATGCATCAAATATGTTCCTGTCCCAGTCGTTCCTCAAGAAGAGAGGTTCCTCTTCAGACGGGTTTGTCCTAAAGACTACCATATGTTCAGGTGCATAGCGAGGTATGGCTATAAAGATGTAAGAAAAGAAGATTCTAGAGTCTTTGAACAGCTTCTTATTGAAAGTCTAGAGAAGTTCTTGAGACGTGAAGCAATGGATGATGCTCTAGAGAGCAACCTGATTGATTTTGACCCCGATAGGATTTCTGTTGCAAGTGATACTTACACAGACGACCTCACAGCTCCTCTCATTAACCGTTTCAAGCGGCCTGAACCAGAGCAACAAGAGTTGGATTCAGATGTTTTGCCATCTTCAAGCGTAGGGTCGTCAATAGAGGAAGATCCAGGTCTGGAATATGAGCTTGCAGCTTTGAGAGAAGCCACAGACTCGGGACTAACGTATTTGCTAGCTCATGGAGATGTGAGGGCGAAGAAGAATTCGATATTTGTGAAGAAGCTTGTGATTAATTACTTCTATGCGTTTCTGAGGAGGAATTGCAGAGCTGGAGCTGCAAATCTTACTGTTCCTCATATGAACATCTTGCAAGCTGGAATGACTTATATGGTCTAAAGTTTGATTCTTTAGTTATATACTCTCTTTGGATCATATCTCCTTAGGATTTCCCCGCGAAATTCAAATTATAGTTATAAGTATTGAATATAAAAACTCCATTTATAGTTAAGACATATTTTTGTGAACCAAGAAACTTCGTTATATAATATCGCCAAGCTAAGAAGGTGAATCGTTTACAAACATATAATCTCCGGCTAACCTTCTAATATTATGAATCAATATTTACAAACATTTGCTTACAAAAAAATGTTCAGAGGAATTGTATATCTATTGTTTTTTTTTTCTCAAACTGAATTTTATTAATATTTAAGGGAGAAAGAAGTGATCTCATTACAACCACCTTGTATTAGACAAAGATTTAACCTAAAATTAAAGGTACCTAATACATAGACTTAGATATCAAATTCTAGAGCATAAATCGAACGAGCATGTTCAGACACTTAACATCCAAAGCTAATGATGAACCAAAAATCTACCATTGATATTGGGAAGCTACCAACCAACCTCATTATAATTTCAATACCCATATCTATTGTTTTTATATGCGTATTTGATTATTTATTTTCAAAACCTCATTACATCCCCCAATTTAGTTTTTTTTTCTTTAAATTGATTTTGATAAGATTTAGGTAAACTTTGATTATTCATTTTAAATTTTTTTTTCCAACTTAACTCATCTAAGTTTTTAATGTTTTCTTAACTAAATATGCATATTTGATGAATACGAAATTGGCATAGTGGTTATAATCTAAGTTTTGACTCCAGCACTTTGTTAAAAATCCATAGAGACCAAAACTGGTAGTGGGATTTGAGTGAGTCGTTTGATTAGATGTTAAAGTAGATAATGTGGCAGTCTTTTTCATATTTATGTCAAAAACAATTTTCCAATGACAAAGTGAATCCTACTTGTAACTCACTGCTCTTATTTTCTATCCCTTTAAATTACTCTTTCTTTTTCTTTCAAATTGGTTGTTTTTGATAGACTAAGAAATTTTCAGATACAATATTACCCGTAGTATTAGAAGGTTTTCTCAAGATAGACTCTTCGTTATCTTTATTGACAAAAAAAATTATCAACAAATAAATCGAAACTTTAAATTTTTGCGATGTTTAAATGGCCATTAAATAAATTATCACAAACCTTCGGATTTAATTTGATTAGGTAGTGACATGGTTGAAGTTGCCCTCCACAATATAGTTTTATAACAGAGACTCTTTATAATATCTCAAATATTACAAAAAAAATTGTGACACCCATTGACACAATAATGTCAAATTCAAAAGACTAGTGTGCATGTAGAACTCTCGAGTTTATGTAAAGTTTTGTCATAGAAAAAGTCATGTAGTATATAACATTCATATTGGTCAAATTAATATTACATATTATATGAATAAGGACAAAGTCAATACAACAAATTGAAGAGACACATTCACTTATATACGGCATAATAACATCATTTATTAGTATTGTTTATAGGAATTTAAAGTTGAGAGCCAAAGGGTCATTTTCTGAAAAAGTTGACTTTTTAATATTACTATCAATATAGTATTAAGAAGAAGAAAAGTTTTTATTGATGTAGTATAATGGTTTATGCTAAATAATCCTTTAGCATGCATATGTGATGAGTATTTGTAAATAACAAAAAACAAAATATCACTAAACACATTAGGACTAAATGTAGATATATATATCTTTTTTTTTATTGAAGCTTATGAAATTATCGATTTGATTTTCTATCACAATTGTTATCTATTATTACCATGCAATATCATGTTAAAAACCCCGCATAAACGTGGCCGAATGGCCGAATGGTCGACTGAAATGTAAAAAATCTAGGAAATCTAAGAGTTTTTGAATTTGATTTTTTATGTGTTTTGGCATAAACAAAAATATTCACATGGTTCTCTATTGTACCAAGATTACTCAGAACTCATAGTTTGTAGACCCGAGAAACTAAATAGAGTCTGCATCCTCAAATTCTAACTCGGAGCTCATTTATGCATGATGACTTATATGACATGAATTATCATAATATTTATATATATATATATATATATTAAAATGTGATAGGTATCCTACATATATACGATTATAATCATTTTTATCTAATAATCTAAATGCTAATTCACTTATTTTGAGTTGGAAAATCTTAACTTATCATCAAACTTTGTCATGTAACACTGTTTTTTATTTCATAGTGAAGCTAAGACATTAAACTCGAAAAAGATTTGACTAAGGTTTTTTTAATGTGTCATCATTGATATAATATTCAATATTCCAAAAATATCGATTGGTTATAATATGATAATGGATGAGTAGACCCACAATCCATAAACGAGATATAGTTTTAAATTACATGTTTAGAAATTATAGTTTATGTGATCGTACCTACCAATGTAGATAACTCATGCACTTTGGTAAATATGGACTTGAATATGCACGATATAAACCTCATGTTTCTTAAGACTTAACAAACATTTGGATATTGAAGAAGAGTACCTTTATAAGATAATCGTGAGTTAGGATAGATTATTTTCTTTACCTAAATAATTGTTCATTATAAATGCTATTGATAACTTAAAATAGTGGATTGTAAACTTGTAATAATAATTTCTCTTTGCTTTCTTGTAATTTACAACCAAAGTATTAGCAAAAGCAAAATCTAAGCTCGAGAAATATATTTTTTGTGAAATGCTTAAATATTCAACTATGCAGTTTTTTTAATCTTTATTTTCGATTTCACATGATCGCGTAATTTTGCAATAAAATTCATAATTTCTATGAGGATGCAATAATCTCAAAGAGTGAAGTTTTTTAAATGAATTCAACGGAATAAAAACAATATGCATTTCTAACAATGTTAAAGGGTGGCTAAGTTTTTTTCAGTCTCATCATGATTAAAATGATCTAATTAATAATTTTAGTATCAGAAATTTGACTTTTTTCCATAATAAAAATGAGTTATAAAAAATTTAAGCTATGAAATCAAATCTTATCAATAAATTGTTGATTAAAAAACATAATTAAATGGTGTATTGTTGTTTATTTGGTTGGTGTTTGGTCTATATATTTGCTTTTTGGACTCATACCTAGCACTTTCACTAAATTGATAGGATCAAAACACAACTCAAACTAATTTGTAGGAATTATTAAAGATTGAAATGATATTAGTATTGTCGAGTTGCGGAATTAAGTTAGGACTTAAACTATTGAAGTGGCCTTTTGATTGATGTCCACATATAAAATGTTGTTTATAACTTCAAGACAATTTATTTAGTCTGTGTTTATCCAATCGTTAGGTCACTTTCACAACGTTCCGTTTCACTTGTTTATCAAAAAAAAACTTTCCATTTCACTTTCTAATCTTCATGTTATCTTCTTTAATTTTTGTCTTTTTTTGAAGAAATAAACACACATTTTTTGGCTATTTTCAGTGTCGACTAGAGTTGGATACACCTAAGTATCTTGAAATTCGTGATATATCTGGATTCAAAGAATAATAACATAATTACAAAATCAAAGTTTATAAAAGCAATTGAAAATTATGTTATAAACCCATTATAATATTAAAATATTAAACCAAAATAATTTAATAAGATTTATTAAACAGGATTTTATCCATTTCAACTTCATATTGGTAATATAATAATACTAGAAGAAATTTATCAAATAATAATAATAGCAATAATCATAGAAGAAACATTTTGGTGGTATGAGATGATTTTAATCGAAGTAGCAATTACGAAATTTTATAATTAAATAGCAAGAATACCGAAGACCAAACACCTCGATTTAGTGAAAGTGTATCAGTTTATTTTTGACTCTAAAATATTATTTGTTTCATTAAAATTTTATGTAAAGATTTTTGTTCAAAATAACGAAACGAAAACAGTTGTCAATCAATTCCTCTCGACAGGCAATTGCTTTAATTTCGTTACTTTGAAAAGTAAAATTTTTTATATGAGATTTAAATTAAACTAATTATATATTTTCGATTCAAAATAAACTAAAATATAATTGGTTATTTAAAATTTCATTAAAAATCTTGTTTTTCAAAATAACAAAATAAAAATAATTTTCAATCAGGTTTATAGTATAATAAATAAAAGTTAATTTCGATTGGTCAAATGTTTATAATATGTCAACTTCTAAAAGTAAAAATAAAAGAAGAAAAAATAAAGAAGGTATTGAGGTGATTTATGGTCCGTCGGTGAGAAGATGAGGATGAGACGATTAGGAGTATGGGTCCTACGTTTTGATAATAAATCCGTAAGACGCGGCGAAGTGGATAATCACTGGGTCCATATTTTCACAAGTCACCAAGTATCTCTTATTAATTCAGACCTCTTGTCTCGTGCCGACCACATGCCTTCAGTTACATGATACATTCAACCATGTCTTTTGTGACAGCTAAGCCCGAATGTATCATAACCGCACTACCACTATTTTTTTTTTAACTTCTTCTTTATTGGAATAGAGGACTAATATCGGAAATTACGGATAACATATCCTTTATCGGTAAGAATAAAAAATTCATTTTATATGAGTATTGAGTTTTTCACTTATTATTAATTAGTTTTTGATTTGGAAACTCAAATTCTTACTTGGTATTAGAGTCATGCTATGCGCATGAGATAGAAACAGTTTGTGAGTGGCATACCCATTCAATACAAACAACCATGTTATGGTATCTCTAAGATTGTGAGTTTCAACTAACATTCACTTATATCTTGAAAAAACCTGTAAAATAGCATAAGTTGGTAATAAAGAGGAATCTACTCTAGTATATATGGGGTTAAGGCCTTTCTACTCATTATCAATTATTTTTGAGTTAGAAACCTAAATTCTCACAATTATAAGATGTTTGAGAAAATATGGGTATAATAGTGATCCTGAGTTAAAATACATAAAATATGAGTTTTAAACACCAAAATATATAAACATTTTTAGGGGCATTATATATAAAGTTTTGTTGTAGGGTTGTGGTAGCATATTGCTGTTTTGATTCGAAAGAATTGGTTCGAATCCCTCAAAATCTTATTTTATTTTATAATTTTTATTTTTTTTATTTTAGGTGTAAACAAAGTTAGAAGCGGTCCATTAAACACATATGGAACCAACTTCACCTCCATTCGTTAAATTTGGATTGTGCTTAGCTAATAAGTCAGCACAATGATTATACCATCGAGGCTTGTGACTGAAGTGAATTGACTCGAACAGCGAATTCCAACTTCCAGGAGAGAAGAGAGAATGTCATAGACTCAATGCGTGGGTACTACTTTCATTTAATGTTCATGTTATATTCTTTTTCATACAGGTTTGTATTTTCTAACTGAAGGCTGGATTCTTCCTGTGCTGCCAGACATTTGTCGAAACGTCTATTCATAGCAAGAAAAACATGATATTTTTAAGGAATATATCCATCGGAAAACTGTTGAAAAATGACCATATCTAATGGTTTTTCAACAGATTTTTTATTATCTGATCTAGTTGGCCGAAAAAATTTGTCCGATATGTTTTTGTTGGAAATTTCTAACATGAAGTGACTAGTCCTTTTCCAACAAAATGAATGTTTTACATTTCATATTTGTGTAAACCATTTCATTATAAAAAGCTATGACTTATGGAGATTTTGAGTCCTTGTCCAGGATTTCAAATGAGACGGTTTTTTCGTAGCCAAATTGTCTTTTCATACCCTAAAACCAAGTAATGTTTATCTAATTGTCATGCAACATTTAATTTTCTGGTCGAACGAGTAAGACTGATAAAGGCTATAGTTTTTAAATAAAAATATATATATATATATATATATATATATATAATTATGGATATACTCATATACCATTGCACATTTAATTTCTTTTGGTAGTAGACATATGATTCACCAAACAACTAGGGTTTTGGAGGCTTCATCCAAAAAACTATTCCAAACTATTTCTATTTAAAATTTATACATACTTATCAAATATCTATATTAATATTAAAAATAATTTAAACGAATTCAGTTATTCCCATAAAAGTTAATAGGTTATCTAGGTTTTGATTAGCAAGTATTAATTCTAAAGACTGTAATATCACAATGTAAATATATAAAACATTATGCATATATAGTTAACATTATAGAATAGTATAAAAAACCTGATTAATTTGAAAGCCTGAGATATTTAATCCTACAATAATATAATTAATAAAGTTGGATTAAAACTACTAATTAACTATTCCCTTAAAATAAGTCATAACATCGTTCATAAGTTTCGAGTATACGACAAATACATAATTTGCGATGATAATGTTCTTTATTACTAGCATCGGTGGCCCTTCTTCTTTCTTAATCACGAAATTAGGAGATATCTTAAAGTCTATTGAATAAATTAGGAATAATAATGCAGTAAAATTACAAACTTGAAGTCAAATATGTATATTAATAATGGTTTTTAAGATGTTTATTTTTGTGATCTCATTGGTTTATACTTTGTGAAATGTAATTTAAGTTGATACATAACTATGTTGAGACCAATAACATTCACTTCAATTTAATTACAAAATATTTTTTTAGATATTTTTTTCATATATAATTTTTATCGTTACAATATTTAGATTTGAATATATATAAAAATGATAATATCATCATCAAAACATTATAAATCTTGGTTGTTTACAAATATATTAAGTAAATTAAATATTTTAATAGCCTAATATATTGTAACAAATATTTTTTTTTCTTTTGTAAAAAACTTCATTTTTGTTATGATAAGTATAGTAACTAAATTCAAACCTCAATTTCAGAAAATTTCCATTGAATCAAGATTTTATATTTCACTTTTTCTTTTTTGTCAACATTATTCATTGGAGCAACAAAATTGATCTATAGTTTAAAGTAACGTGTGGAATTTAAATTCGCCACTTGGTACTTATATAAGTCACGACAAACCAAATGGACTATTTGTTTTTTAGTAATTTTGTATTTTATTTTTATGTAGTGAGATGTTATTATAATTATGTTAATTAATTAGGGAAATTAGGTTATTTTGACCAAAAAAGAAAGAAAGAAAGAAAACGTTGGTGGCTAATTAGAAAAAAACAAAAAGCCGCACTATAGGATTAGGCTCTTCGTGAACAAGAGAGTCGTTTATTCTGAGATTTGCTTCTTCTAATTTTGTTACTAAAAGATTCTATAACATAAAATATTAATTTTTTCTGTTTTTAAATAAAGTAAGTTCTCATTTAAAAGTATTCAAAAATATATAATTTTCTTATTAACGGATTTTAAAAAATGAATAGTTAAAGTTAAAATGAACAAAGAAAATAATATATGCTAGTTTGTTTTGTTAACTGTTAAATTAACAAGGTTTATAGCCAAAATGTATATCCTAAAATTTTTGTTAACAGATTTTAGAAAATGAATAGTGAATATAGATTAAAATTTAAAATACAAAAAAAATTACATATTCTAAGTTTTTTGTTAATAGTTGAATCGATAAGGTTAAAACTCACACCCTAATTTTGTTTTTCATTTATATCAAAATAAATCTCAATACCTAAAAATTTATAAAATAAACACTACTACTAATCCATAATCCAGTTATCTTCGTTACTAATTTTGAATTTCTATTTTATACTTTATCTTATATTATATACATAAAAATATTGATAATGGGTTTTATGAAATATAACAATAAAAATTCATCCCATGTGGTGCAATACACATAATTATAACGGATAAAGTTAACTAAGAACATCTAATTTAAAAGTTCTTTATTTAATTGGGTTCGTCTAACCCGCACGACTCCATACAAAGTAAAGAAAATAAATTCGCCAAATGTTGTAATAATCAGACAAAAGTATTTGTCCAATAGAAAAACGACACCACATATTTTTAATATTTTTATATATACACAAAAAAAATTTCATTGATAAACTAGTTTTTTTGTCAAATAGTTAAATACTTAGATGGATTTATTGGTTGCATGATTTAGAGATTTATGTAAGATTTATAAATTTACTTAGAATTCTTTGATTTTAAAAACATACAAAATTTGCAAATTCAACTCAAATTTTTTTTTTTTTGTATTTTAAAAAGGAATCCACAGTCAAATCTATTCAACCTATTAAAAAACAAAAATATCGTGAATAAATTGTGACTTTAATTAATATTTATAAATAAATAAATAAAAACTAATAAAACATGATTTTAAGTATAATTTGTAAATAATATAACCAATGCATGATTTTAATTAGAATTTAAAAATTATTATTTAAATAACACATAATTTTACAAGAATTTCTAAATCCATTAAAAAAATTTCTATCTTGAATAATTTTTTTATCATTAAAATTTAATGATAGATTGTTTGTAGATAAAATATTATCAATAAATTCCGATCTATAACTAAATCTTCAAACTTTTGACAAAATTGTGAGACGAAAGTCCTGTTCTTTTTACGATTGCAACTTGAGCGATCATCGACTAATATTATAAGTAGTGTGAGATTTAATTATGTGAAAAATAAACATACGAAATTTAGGCATCACCGTTTAATTAGTCGAACGACTCAATTAATTGATCGTTAGCGACATCGGCGACAACAATACACAATGTCGTCGGTGACGGCAATCAATTAAGCTAAGCGACTCATCTTTGAACAGGACCGAACGAACTAGCAACAACACTTAACCATTTAACTAATAAAAAAAAAGAATACAACCCCTTTAGGCTATAAAAATTAGAAAGAAAGTAAAAAATAAAAAACGTACACAAATCTGCCTAACGCATGAGTCATGTACAATTGTACATATCTTATCTATCCAAGATTAGAAAATGTCAACAAAGAGAGTTTTTTAAATTTGACATAAAAATAAATAAAAAATAATTGAGAAATGTAAAAAAAAAAATAGGAGTCTATTCGTGTATAGTCTAAAACTAGAGTGTAAATGGAACTTATCCAACTTTGTAATAAGATCGAGCTTATCGTTTCTATAATAAATATTAAAAATTCGTTCTTATTAGTCTGTTGTGTCTCTCAGAATATCCACCTTCTGATTCCAATTCTCTCTTTTTTGATTCGATTGATTTTTTTGTCGCCGGTGATCGGAGTTATCTCTCAGACGGTGACCTTTGTGACTCTCTCTTTGGTTAGTGTGTTTTAACTTCGTTTTCTAGCCTTCGCTTTTCTTTTTTCTTTCAATTTTGCTTTCTACTCTAATCTTCGTTATTAGTGTTGAATCGCATGATCCTTTCTTATTTGATTGATTTTTACTTGATTCTTATGGGTTTTGGGGGAAACGTGCCCTAGGTTTTGTGGATTTTGTGTCGGCTTTCCCAATTTGGTTTTCGAATAGTAAAAATTGATACTTTGTGTGATTATCTTTACCTTATGTGCAGTAGTTTGAAGAATTGATAATTATGTTGAATTTTTCTCATTAATAAGACGAGAAACAAAACCTGTGAATTTTTACTCTTATTTGAATTCAATCATCATTTCTGCTCTTTGGTGATCAGGTCACTCATCGAAGAACCTTTGTAATCTTCATAATCTATGTGTTCATCTACTTTGCAATTTTGACTAAGATGGTTAGTATCCATAGCTGATGTTGAAACCTAACCCTCTATATGACCCGGATTGTGTTTTTGCAATTCCCATTAATAGTTAAACGTATCTCATTTTTTTCTCACTTGTTTCGTCTCTGATGTATTTGATTGCTTTAGTTTGATTGATGTGTGTGGATTGTATTACTTGATTTGTTGAATATGCTATTGACATTGACTTTTCTTTTGTACTTCTAGGTATAAAGCATAGTTCCTTGGTATCTTTTTTCAGCTTTGGAGTATCTACTTTTGATGATTTTTTTGTTCCAATTATGGGGTCAAAATCATTTGGAAATCTCTTAGACTTGGCTTCTGGGGATCTTTTGGACATTCCTCAGACCCCAAGAGCTCTTCCAAGAGTGATGACTGTGCCTGGTATCATTTCTGACGTTGATGGATATGGAATTATTGATGGTGATTCAGATGTCATTTCATTACCTTGCCGCGAGCGAAAAATCATTGTCGCCAACTTTCTTCCTTTAAATGGTAAAAGGGATTCTGAAAGTGGAAAGTGGAAATTCAGCCTCGATAATGATTCTCCCATGTTGCATCTGAAGGATGGTTTTTCTCCAGAGACGGAAGTCATTTATGTTGGATCACTCAAGACACATGTTGATGTTAGTGAGCAAGACGAGATTTCCCAAAAAGTTTTTGAGGAATTCAATTGTGTACCGACTTTCCTCCCACAAGATGTACATAAAAAATTCTACCTTGGCTTTTGTAAACAGCAACTATGGCCACTTTTCCACTACATGTTACCCATGTGTCCGGATCATGGTGAACGATTTGATCGAGGTCTTTGGCAGGCTTATGTTTCTGCCAACAAAATATTTGCAGATAAGGTAATGGGTGTGATTAATCTTGAGGAAGATTATATCTGGATTCATGACTATCATTTAATGGTACTCCCAACATTTTTGAGAAGGCGCTTTCACAGGGTTAAGCTTGGTTTCTTCCTCCACAGTCCATTCCCTTCTTCAGAAATTTATCGAACTTTACCTGTCCGAGAGGAACTACTAAGGGGGCTTTTAAACTGTGACTTAATTGGTTTTCATACCTTTGATTATGCACGGCATTTTTTGTCATGCTGCTGTAGAATGCTTGGATTGGAGTATGAATCTAAGAGAGGGCATATTGCCCTTGACTACTTGGGGCGTACAGTTTTTCTGAAGATTCTTCCAATAGGTATTCACATGGGAAGGCTGGAATCCGTTCTGAATCTTCCTGCTACTGCCGAAAAACTGAAAGAGATTCAAGTTAAGTATCAGGGTAAAAAAGTGATTCTCGGTATTGATGACATGGATATATTCAAAGGTTTAAGCCTAAAAATTTTGGCCTTCGAACACCTCCTACAGCAATATCCTAGCATGCTAGGTAAATTAGTTCTTATACAGATTGTGAACCCAGCCAGAGGCTCAGGTAAAGACGTTCAAGAGGCAAAGAAAGAAACGTATTCTGCTGTTAAAAGAATCAACGAGCGTTATGGTTCGCCTGGTTATGAGCCGGTGGTTCTGATCGATCGTCCTGTTCCCCGGTTTGAGAAGTCTGCCTACTATGCCATGGCAGAATGCTGCATAGTCAATGCAGTGAGGGATGGGATGAATTTAGTTCCGTACAAGTACACTGTGTGTCGGCAAGGAACTCCTAACATGGATAAGTATCTGGGAGTAAGTGATGATTCTCCTCGCACAAGCACGCTTGTCCTGTCTGAATTCATTGGTTGCTCGCCCTCTCTAAGTGGTGCCATTAGGGTTAATCCTTGGGACGTTGATGCGGTGGCCGATTCAATGTATTCTGCTATCACAATGTCTGATTTTGAGAAGCAATTACGACATAAAAAACACTTTCATTACATTAGTACACATGATGTCGCATATTGGGCGCACAGTTTTGCGCAGGATTTAGAGAGAGCTTCTCGCGATCAGTACAGTAAACGGTGCTGGGGTGTGGGTTGGGGTTTGGGTTTTAGGCTCGTTGCTCTGTCTCCTAATTTTAGAAGGCTATCCATTGAGCAAGCTGTTAGTGCTTACAGACGATCGAGCAAGAGAGCACTATTTCTTGATTATGATGGTACTTTAGTTCCAGAGACCTCCATCGTAAAGAACCCAAGTGCTGAAGTTATTTCTGCGTTGAAGACACTCTGTAGTGATCCGAACAACACTGTATTTATCGTTAGCGGGAGGGGGACAGTTTCTTTGAGCGAGTGGCTTGCTCCATGTGAGAATCTTGGGATAGCAGCTGAACATGGTTACTTCACAAGGTACATAACTGTTTTTTCTCAATTCTGATAGTGTCATGAAACTTTTGTTGCCAGAGAATAAAACTTGGAAGTTAATCTCTGTGATGCAGGTGGAATAGTAATTCTGACTGGGAAACTAGCGGATTGTCTGATGACCTTGAATGGAAGAAAATAGTGGAACCTATTATGAAACTATATACAGAAACAACCGATGGATCTAATATAGAAGCTAAAGAGAGTGCTTTAGTCTGGCATCACCAAGATGCTGACCCAGACTTTGGTTCTTGTCAAGCCAAGGAACTACTGGACCATCTAGAAACCGTACTGGTGAATGAACCGGTTGTTGTGAGCAGAGGCCACCAAATCGTTGAAGTTAAGCCTCAGGTACTACACTTTCTTCAACCCATTATTTGTTGATGAAAAATAAGGAACCCATAACATAATGATCCATAGAGAAATATCTCCTATGATTTGTAATTTCCCTGTTTGATTCCACTTTATCGAAGCAATCCTTAATTCCCTGGTTTACACGTAGCCCTCAAACTGAGATTTTTGGACTAACAGGGAGTAGGCAAGGGTCTTGTCACCACGAAAATTCTTAGCAGAATGCTTGAAGATGGGAGAGCACCAGATTTCGTGGTATGCATTGGGGATGACAGATCAGATGAGGAGATGTTTGAGAGCATATCAACAACCCTCTCAGCTCAATCATCGTCAATGTCTACAGAGATATTCGCATGCACAGTGGGAAGAAAACCAAGCAAAGCCAAGTACTTCCTCGATGAAGTAAGTGATGTGGTGAAGTTGCTTCAAAAACTGGCAAATACATCGAGTCCAAAGGCTAGGTACCCTTCGCAACTCAGAGTCTCCTTTGAAAGTGTTGTATAAGACATCAGAGATCAATGGGGTTTACCAAATTTAAGAAACATGATTTGTACATAGAAAACACGTTAAAACAAAAAGAGACAAGACTTAATGTTGCCATTTGCTTCTGTAAATTGAGGCTTAGTTTAAGGTTTGTACATGTACGTAATTTATGACTTATGAGCAAGAAAAAGCTCTTTGATATTGTGTTTGTATATTGTTTTGTGTATGATGCAAGTTACTTTTGTTCTTCTTGCGATTATGAAACTATAGAACTGAGTAAAAGCTATTGATACAAACACTAAAAGCATGTTCAAAGCCAGCTTAAAGCAGATGTATAATAACATTTACATGCTCAAAAGCAAAAAAATAGAGCTCAGAAATAAGGCAATATGACATCTTAAAGATCAGATTGAATGCGAAGGACCCAACCAACGCTAAGCCTATTATCCTCACAGCTCTGAATGCACCAGCCGGGAATCGAACCCGGGTCTGTACCGTGGCAGGGTACTATTCTACCACTAGACCACTGGTGCTTGTGTTATTATTCTTTTAAATATATATTTATTCCGAAGATGTAATATTGGGCACCGTCACCGTCTTCCTCTCCCTTTCCTTTCCCGTCGAATCCCATTACTTACTGCGCCGCGAGTTCTCAATCGTCTTATATTCTCTTGCTTGTGTTTACTTTGCTGCGAAAGTTTTGTTCATCAATTCTCGCGTTTTTGTTCTCAGGTAAGTTTTGTATGCCTCAAAGGAAAGTGTATTTCTGCCTTGTTGATGAAGTGCAACATCACTGTTCGTGACTTTAGCTTCAATGGCGAAAAAAATAAATCCTTTTGTTTGCTTTGAAGCTTGAGGTTCGGTAGATGCGTGAAGATGAAGTTGTGTCTATCTCTGTTCATATGGGAATTGATTTTTTTTTGCTTGCTGTTTCTTCTATTTGCGGTTTGTTCTGACAGAAGCAGAGAATAAACATGGGATTACCGGATACATCTCAAGACTTAACGTCGGAGATAGAAGTTGATGCTTTCAGAACAATCTTTCCTCTTTGTTTCTTTGAGCGTCACCTCTCTGAATCTCTTCGACCTGATGCTAGACCACTTGGAAAAGCCAGAGACACCATTGTTAACCTTGGTAAAACAACTTAGTTGATTCTTCACTTTTTATCAAATTAATTCGATCAAAATTGTGACGTGATTCTGTATATAGGACTTGTTTCAATCGCTGATGGATCTGCTCTTGCCAAGATTGGTTCCACGGTATTGTTTCTGTGAAAAGATTCACGTTTATCAGCACTGTTATTGTGTTACCATATTTTTGTGACATAATTGGTCTTTGTGTGTGTGTAGACTATGCTCGCGGCTATTAGAATGGAAGTTATGACTCCTTCTGCAGACTCACAAGACGAAGGATGCATAGGTTGTTAGTTGCCCCGACTATGTTATCTCTAGTTGCTTCTTTCTATGTGGTTTTGTTCTTCTTCTAATGTGTTGCATTTTGTGATCGATCCATTCCTTTCTGTTAGCTCTCGAGTTCCACATGCCTCCTATATGTTCTCCAACTGTTCGGCCTGAAAGACCAGCTGAAGCTGCTCCAGTTATTTCAAAGCGTTTGTCTGATACTATTTTAAGGTTTTTAGATTTTTTCTTTCTGTATATATTTACTCATTCTCCTTGGGCATCAAATACAAGGTCCCTTCTAAATTGTTTCCTTTATTTTGTAGTTCTGGAATGATTGATCTTAAAGAACTGTGCCTAGTTAGTGGAAAAGCTGCTTGGATGGGTTATCTGGTGAGTACATGTTGACTATCAATTGATTTATCACAGCTATTCCTCTAGGGGAGCTTCTCTGTGGAAATTTAACTAAGGTGAAGTCTCCAGCAAATATATATATGAACATGTTGCTCTGAAATTTCTCATAGGACATATATTGCCTGAATGCTGATGGTGCTCTGTTCGATGCTGCTCTGCTGTCTGCTGTTGCAGCCTTTTCGAATTGTAAGTTCTTCATCATCCTTTAGTTGGTTTGACAGCTCATTCAGAACACCATTTACGAAAGGCCTAAAGCCAATTCTAAGCTCAAACAGAAGTTGGAACTTTTAAGGCCATAAATTTTCTTTTGGAATCTGAGAAAAAGAGCAAGCGTTAAAGAATCACTAATCTTACTGAGTCATACCGGAGTTATCTTCTTCCCGGCTGAGAATAGTGGTTGTTCAGAAGTTGCATAATTGGTTTACTAAGACGGCATGACCTTAGATTCAGCAAATTTTCCTCTGATGCATACGATCTTTTATTTTGCAGTGCAAATTCCAGTTGTGGCTCTGAGCGACAATGGAAGAATAGTTGCCATCACTGGAGAAGAAGGAAAAGGAAATGCATTGGAGAAGGAAGCAGTGAATAAAGAGAAGAGAAAACTCACTCTTAAAAACATTCCTTTCTCTTTAACTTGCATACTCTACAAGAACTACATCTTAGCAGATCCAACAAACGAAGAAGAATCAATCATGGACACTCTATTGACCGTTGTCTTAGATTCTTCTGATCAAATGGTTGCTTTCTATAAATCAGGAGGAACCACTCTGGCTTATTCACCAGCCATCAAGGTAAGAAAGAGCCTTAGCATACTCTATTAATCAATGGCGGCTTTTTTATTAAGTTGTCTTGCGGGTTTTGCTTTTTGCAGAGCTGTGTCGAGTTAGCAAGGAAGAGAGCAAATGAGCTTAAACAGATATTAGGAGAGATGGATATCGATTAATCTATCAGAGGGAATGTGATCATTCCATAACATTGTTGAAAATCTTGATGGTTACATAATGTAGTCAGACCACCAAAAACCCATTTAAATGGCCAAGGATGAATCCCATCACCATTTTTGTTTCAGTGCTCTAACGATGGTGTAAGTGCAAAAATTATATGCTCTCTATTTCAAACGAATGAAGATTCTAACTAATCTGATTTTTTTATTCAGCTTACATATAAGCTCATACAAAGGAAACTTTTCAAATTGTTGGGATTTTCAATTCAACCTGATAATAGTTTTTATAATTTGAATGAAAAAGCTAGAAGAAAGACAAGGCCACTAACATCTATATGAGGTCTAGGGTTCATAATCTGTTGATTTTAAATTTGTTTAATATGTTGACCTCTTTGCAATCAAGACCAATGTTATCCAAATAATAAATATATTAAAAAGTAATATATTTAATTTAGCATATAACAAATATTTTGTCCAGCTAAAATATAGATTAGCGGGTAATAAATAAGCGGAGATAACATATTAAATACGCTTACCTTACATTTAATGCTACATTCTTTTTCTTTCCAGTAAATTCGTTGAAGGTATATTGGTCATTTATTCTCATATGCTTTAGTATTTACTTAATTAATAAAACTGAATAGGTAATTAGTGAATTTTTGATAAGTTTATGTATATTTAGCTAATTCACGCTTTAGACAATACTCGTATTGGTCATTAAATTCTTATTTTTTCCTTATTTCACATTAAATGTGTCATCTTTACTTTTTCACTTATGTCATTTTCTTAAAATGACATTAAATGTATTTTTCTTAAAATGACATTAAATGTATTTTTCTTTCTCTCTTTTCTTTTCTCTTTTGTTTTTTCTTTTCTTTTCTATCTCTCCAAATTAAATGTCCACGTATTCACTCTCCCTTCCCCTATTAAATGCTTCAATATTAACCATTTCTCTCATATGCCAAAAGCAGCATGTGAGACAATTTTTTATATTGAAAATAGACATTTCTCACAAAATTGAGCTCAAAAAGGCATATGTGACAAAATTCTCTATAAAACTTGTGTAAAGATTAAAAGAATTGTATAAATAAGTAATATTTCTTAAAAAATATTATTTATTTATTACTCTATCAATTCATTTACCAAATTCGATTTATCAATTAATTTATCATTTTTCTCCAAATCAAACTTTAATTTAATCATTTTCTCTAGAATCATAATTTTTTTTTTCTAAGTCAGATTAATTACCATCAAATCATAATTCTGATACAGTAAAAATGTAATTTAACGGTTTAGTCATCATGATTAACAAAATTAGGGTTTGATTTGGGAGGGAAATGATACAATTAAGGTTTAATTTCGGACAAATAATAAAATTAATGACAAATAATAAACATCCAAACTAACAACATGCATTATGACTAAAATATATTATTAATTTATTAATATATTAATTGAATTAAAAACTCAATTAATGACTATAAAATTATATTAATTTATAGAAATCATTAATGAATCGAAAATTAATTTAAAGCAGTTTTATATAACATAAAAGAAACCACATAGGAGATCTACTCACTTCCTTATTATTACTATTTCATTGGTTATCTATGAGCTACATCTTATATGAATACATGAATGGTTGTGAAAAAAAAAAATTAATTTCAACATGTTTATGGATTGTGGAAATATTGATGAAAGATAGCCAAGATGAGTGGAGATAATCATGATTCAAGACCAAGTGATGATACTCCAATAAAGAAAATATTTAGAATGGTTATGGTCAAGACTCTTTGGTGGCGAACAACAATGTGGCAATCAATCAAGGCTCTTCTTCCTACGACCATAATGAAGCTAGGGAGCAAGAAATGAATGCAGCATCACAGTATGTTTTCAACACTAATGCTTATCATAACCAAGACTCTTTGGTGGCAAACCAGAATGTGCCAATCAATCAATGGTCTTCCTATTACCAGAATGATGCTACAGAGCAAGCAACGAATGCAACAGCACAATATGGTTTAAACACTAATGCAGATGCTTATCAAAGTCATGATTCTTTGGTGACAAACAACAATGTGCCAATCAGTCAAAGCTCTTCCTATTACCAATCAGTGCCCTGCAATGTTCCCACCACTGGTCAATGTTTATCTCAGCCTAATATGAACAACTTGATAGCATCTCCTAACTTTACAGAACCAGAAACCACATTTCCTTTCACTGGTGTATATGCAATGACGAACGAGCAATGCCTTCCTCCTCTTTAGAACTATTCTTCTGACGAGAACACTCCCCAACAGTGCCATTTGCTTGGAAATGCTCCTTACGATTCTACTTTTGGGACTCTCATTAATGGTGCTGAGAACGTTAATCATCTCTCTTCATTCCAATCCTTAAATTCTCATGAAGAGCCTAGCAGTTATGGAGTAGCACAATATACTCCAATGTCGACTCTTGATACAAACCTACTAGATGAACAAGAGGGTTTTACCTTTGTAACATGAAACTCATAGAATCGCAATACATCTGAATCTCAACCTTCAAAAAACTGTTAAACCGGACTCCGTTAGTTTTTTTATCTGTTACCGTTAAAGTATTGTCGTGGTTAATGATTTTGTTCGAAACCGCGACTCCGTTAGATTTTTCCGTTGTCTTTTAGGGAAGAAGAAAGAAAATACAGACAGACATGTCTCTCTTTCCTCTTTCTCTGTTCATCTTTTCCATCGACAGTGGAAATCAAGTGAATGAAAAAACACTCAGATCCGAATAATCACTCTCTTTCTCTGGAAATTTGAGCTCTTTAGATCTATGATTTTCCGAATCTGTTGATCCATCTCTCGCGCCAATCGTCCCGGATCTGATTTTTCAGCTTCGTTCCCCTCGGGCGTGGATACAGTCATGAATCCCTTTTCTTCTGGCACGCGTCTCAGGTTAGAGATCACTCTGCTCCAATCTCCAACTAGTAGTTTGCTTTCTATGTTGCGACTGTGCGATACTTTCATTTTTGCGTTTCAAAGTTTCTAAACCGTAATGTAGCTTGATTCTTCTAGTTTTACTGGGGATTCTCTCTTTGCCAGGATTTTGGGGCAACTCAATTGGAAAGTTAAGTTTATTAGAAAATGTATAAGTGGATTTTGGAATGCAGTTCATTCTAGCAAAATTTTGTTTTGTTAAGTGAGATTAGGCATAAATACAGTCATGGGAGGATCAATTATAATGTCGATTGATGAATTGGTTTTTGGATTCCTATAAATGGTTGAGAAATTGTTACATATCTGAGCCCTTCAAGAATAGACCAAACATAACTAGATGAAAGAGTAGAACTAGACATCGAGTGAAAGTTGCAGAAGATGAAGAACATGTAGATTAGACGGAGAAGACGGGGTTGGTTTTTCACATGCTTTTCATGAAGAATGTGCTTTGAAAACGGTTTTGGTGGTCTAATCTGTATGGAACCTACACAATTGTATATGAGTGTATTTCTATATGTATTCTGTATCCTTTGACCTGTTGTTACTCAAGGTAGTTTGTACTAGCGTTACAGTAATAAAATTTACTCAAGCTGTACCTTACTTCGATTCTTGATAAGTTGTAAATACAAATGCATTCATCATTTATTGACATTTTATGTTGCAGCGACATGATTCGAGCTATACGTGCAAGTAAAACCGCTGCTGAGGAACGTGCTGTTGTAAGGAAAGAGTGCGCTGCTATTCGTGCTTCAATTAATGAAAATGATCAAGACTACAGACACCGGGACCTAGCAAAGCTCATGTTCATTCACATGCTTGGTTACCCGACTCATTTTGGACAGATGGAATGCTTGAAGTTAATTGCTTCCTCTGGATTTCCAGAGAAGAGGATTGGTTATCTAGGACTAATGTTGCTTCTTGACGAAAGGCAAGAAGTGCTTATGCTGGTCACCAACTCACTGAAGCAGTATCCTCTATAATGAATTTTATTGAATTTGATTCCCTAGTAGCACTTAGCTTTTTGCTGGTAGTTCTTATAATTTTTTAATTCACCTTGTGAGAACCTTGACTTGCGTCTAGAGATCTGAACCACACGAACCAATACATAGTGGGGCTTGCTCTCTGTGCCTTAGGAAATATTTGTTCAGCAGAAATGGCTCGTGATCTCGCCCCTGAAGTTGAAAGATTACTTCAGTTTCGTGATCCAAATATACGGAAGAAAGTGAGTATTTTATTGTACTGTTATTGTACCCATTCAGATAAAAGGTGTTTTTAGTGAGGTTCAGTGGTGGACATGTTGGAAATCATTAGAAGCTAGGTTCAAGTGCATGTTTACCAAATGATAGCTGTTAACTTAAGAGCTATGTATCTATTTTCACTTTACAACTGTCAGTTTTTGTATCCATAGAGTAATACGTTATGATGAACTTTTCGTTAACCTTTTTCTATATTTAGGCAGCTCTTTGCGCCATAAGGATCATAAGAAAAGTTCCGGATCTTTCTGAAAACTTTATTAATCTTGGTGCTGCCCTACTGAAAGAAAAGCATCATGGCGTTCTCATTACGGGAGTTCACCTCTGCATGGAAATCTGTAAAGTCAGTTCGGAAGCCCTTGAGTATTTCCGGAAGGTAATTGCTAATACCTTGCCTATTTGATTAAAAGAATATTATGATGCCTTAGATGTTGAAGTATGCACTCTTCTTCTTTCTTGAGAATCTGAAAGTAGCTCTGCATCTGTTCAACAGACTCTTCTTTATTACCATTAGCCTCCTACTCGCTCATGGTTTCATGATTCTTGTATCTGGAAACTAATTATCCTTGCATTGAACATTTTGTCTCTTTAGATTCGTGATCTTCCTGGGACCCTTGCATAACTTTTGCTTATATGCTGAATTTATATGAGTGTTTTCGATTTGCTCTTCTTGTCATGATGGAAAATTAGCGGTTTCCTTATCTGATTGACAGAAATGCACAGAGGGTTTGGTTAAAACCCTGAGAGATATGGCAAACAGTCCATATTCACCTGAGTATGACGTCGCAGGAATTACAGATCCGTTTCTTCACATCAGATTGCTCAAACTGTTGCGAGTTTTGGGCCAAGGGGATGCAGAGGCCAGTGACTGTATGAATGATATACTTGCTCAGGTTTGTTCGTTCTTAGTCTGTCGAGATTTTTCTCGAGGCTTATATTGACCTGATTTTTCATGCTATCTTTGTGATCCTCTATTGATTTTTTTAAAAATAAAAAACTTGTTACTGTCTGTCCTTTTTGATTTTCAAAACATTAATAAAACTACATCTCAAACAACGGTTCCACACCTTTATGTTTTTTGCTACAAGGATCTTTTGTTACTTTTGCTTTGAAAAAGATTTTGATCTATAACAGTCAGGATCACAATGACATAAAATCCTATTTGATTTTATTATCTTAGGTGGCATCAAAAACCGAGTCAAACAAAAATGCAGGCAATGCTATTTTATATGAATGCGTTCAGACAATAATGAGTATCGAAGAAAATGGTGGCTTGCGTGTCCTTGCAATCAATATTTTGGGAAAGTTCTTGTCCAACCGAGATAATAACATCAGGTTTCTGTCTAGTACCACCAGTATTCGAGTTTTCTATAATTTTTTCTCTGACATCTTGTATTCCCTTTTTTTTTTTTGTTACTCGACTTCTTGTATTCATCTACAATATTCTATAAATAATCGTTTGCTACAAAGCCAGTAATAGTTGTTTCAATCATATATGTCTAGTTTGTAGTGACTCTGTTTTTCTCTGCTCGAAGGAGTAACTGTTTTCAAAAATTAAATAAACCATACCTGACATGTTTTGACAGTTTTGTGTATGATGGAAGTATTGTATCGTGAAGTTTGTGACAAATAATAGCACACTTCATCTGGTGCATTTCTCGTCTATCCACTGACCACCATCCGAAATAATAAAACCTTAGTTTTGGTTTTGCAGATACGTAGCATTAAACATGCTGATGAGAGCCTTAACTGTTGATTCCCAAGCGGTTCAGAGACACAGAGCTACAATCTTGGAGTGTGTTAAGGTATTTTATATGGTGTTACTGTTTCTTTGTTGGGTGTATCTTATTGAGGTGCCAGACTTTTCTGTTTCTACTGTTATTCACATGTAACCATCCAGTTCTGTTTAAGTGGAGTGAGGTCACTTTAATTAAATGGAAAATTTCTTTAATATCTTCTGTTTTAGGATTCAGATGCTTCAATTCAGAAAAGAGCACTTGAACTTATTTATCTTCTGGTGAATGAGAATAACGTGGAGCCATTAGTAAAGGAGCTTATAGAATTTTTGGAAGTAAGTGAACAAGATTTTAAGGAAGATCTTACTGCAAAGATCTGCTCCATTGTTGAAAAGTAAGTTTCACAACTTTTCAACTAGCATTTGTTGAGATTTCATTTTTCTAGTTGGTGGTAATTGAACTTGTAGAAAAGATTTGATATACGCTCAATCAATATAATCCTTGATTTTATTAGAATTCTTTCCTGGATGAATGGTGTCCATCAGGCCTGATTAGCTACTAAATTTCGTATTTTCGTGGTGATTAGGTTTGCTCCAGAGAAAATCTGGTACATCGATCAAATGCTAAAGGTTCTATCTGAGGTATACTCTTAACCCAGGTTGTGAGATTACGTATTTCTATACATACACTTATCGGCAGCAATCAACATACAGGCTTCTGTAACTCTCAACAGACTTTTTACTTCATATGAAAATAAGTAGATCATAATTTTGGACTTCTGATCTTGATTCTGTTCACAACAGGCTGGAACTTATGTGAAAGAGGATGTATGGCATGCACTAATTGTGGTAATAACAAATGCCCCTGATCTCCATGGGTACACTGTTAGGGCTTTGTACAGAGCGTTGCATATATATCCTGAACAGGTAGATGACACTTTTCTTCGGTCAGATATCTCCCGAAAATTTGAATATTTTAACTAAGATGGTCATTATGATGTATGGGCAGGAAACTCTTGTGCGGGTTGCAATATGGTGCATTGGAGAATATGCTGATCTGTTAGTTAACAATTCCGGAATGCTTGACGTAGAAGATCCAATAACGGTGAGTACTATCATTTTGCTCTAAGGGTTTTTAGTTGTGACAGATACTGGGAGTACAGCTAATGGATATGTTTCTTGATAGTTCTTTTTTTGGTCTTGTAACAATTTTCTGCTTCACTAATTTGCTTGGGGATCACGCACCCTAGAAACAGTTAACTATTGTTATGTGGATTTTCTGTGCTGCTTAGTTCTCTAGTTGATAAATAGCCTAGAAAGTGGTTTCAGTTGCAACTGTTTGCGAATCATGGAATTTTAATTCTTAACTTTTTGATTGTTCATTCAAATAATTACATTACTGAATTTTCTGCTGGTGACTTTATTAATGATCATCTTTACTTGCTAAAGATTTATTTTCATGAGTGTAGATATTAATTTGTATTCTCATGCTTCTGTAATTAGGTAACAGAATCAGATGCAGTGGATGCTGTTGAGACTGCTATTAAGCATCATACATCAGATGTCACAACTAAGGCAATGGCACTCATTGCTCAGTTAAAGATCTCATCTCGTTTCCCTTCGTGTTCAGAGTATGCCAACTTTTACTTTACTTTCTTATGTCTACACAGCTGATCTATGATTTATTTGGTTATTAGCGTAAGCATTCATGAACTCAATTCACGTCCTTGTATTTATGTTATATATTAGGTCACAATGAGAATTAGTCTATGATACTTCCCACCAGTTACGGGCTTGTTGTTTTACTTACAGGAGGGTTAAAAGTATTATAGGACAGAACAAAGGTAGCTTTGTCTTAGAACTGCAACAAAGATCCATGGAGTTCAGTTCAGTTATTCAAAAGCATCAAAATATAAGGTAATTCCTTCGATTCTATCCGACATGTTTGTTTACATCAATTCTGAATGATAGAGTGATAGAGTTCCACAGATCTTGACCAACAAAAAAAAAGAGTTCTACAAATCTTAATCTACTAAATTACCCAACAAAAATATATGCAGATCTTCTCTGGTTGAAAGAATGCCGGTCCTTGATGAGGCAACATTTAGTGGAAAGAGAGCTGGTTCTTTACCGACAGCTGTGTCAACGTCTGGAAAATCTTCACTTAGTATCCCTAATGGTGTTACTAAAACTGCTGCAGCTCCTCTTGTAGATCTACTCGACCTGAGTACTGATGATACTCCTGTACCTACCTCTTCCAGTAACAACTTCCTTCAAGATCTTCTTGGTGTTGATTTAACCCAACCTTCAGCACAGCCTGGTTAGATTTCCAAATATACTGTTTCACTCCACTGTTGGAAGAATTAATAACATATATCTATTCACAGTTTTCTGGTATTGCAACTGATTTCGATAAACATCTGTATAGCATTATCACCTTGGAGTCTAAGATGGATCATAATTCATATATGTTTCTTCATCCATACTTTTGTCTGGACATGTTTCTTCAACTTATTGGTTTCTGCAGCAGTATGACCAATTTTATTATTACCTGTAGAAAACTGTAAAATTTATGTAGTCAAGATAAGTAATTAGTGTTATGTCTGGTAGAGAGTTTGGGATGTTCAGTTGTGAAGTTGCATTGTAATGTCTAAATTCCTAGGCTCTTTGTTTACCCATGTGTCTATCAGTTTCAGGTATCAGGCAATCCCCGAAAGCTGGCGCGGATATTCTTTTGGATCTGTTGTCAATCGGATCTCCTGCCCCTGTACAAAATGGCTCGTCGAATGGTGACTTGTTATCTATTCAAGATAACAATGCTCCAATAACCTCCATAGATACAATTTCATCTAGTTCTCCCACTGCGGCTTCTTCAGTGATGGATTTATTGGATGGATTTGGCTCCAATCCACCAAAGAGCGGTAAAGATGCTATGTTAAACATTGAAAAGTTACTGACACAGTTCCCTTCATTTCATTTTCTTATAGTATTATGATATCATTTTTTTCATGACAGAGGATAAAGTTCCAACATATCCATCCATTGTTGCATTTGAGAGCAGCTCCTTGAAGATTGAGTTTGACTTCACGAAGCAAACAGCAAACAGTCAGACGACAGATATTGTGGCCAATTTCACAAATCTTAGTCCTAACGTGTACACAGATTTTCTATTCCAAGCTGCAGTTCCAAAGGTCAGGTCCCTAATTTTTTGGTTCCTGATTCATGGTTAAATACCACACTATCTATCCTAAACAACAAAACTTTCATGGGTTTGGTTCTTGCCTAAAATGATCCACGCTTTTATGGCTACGATAGATTCATATTTCTGCAAAGTTCTTATCTATTTATTAGTTCCAGAACTTGGAACTGTATTGGATTAAGATTAGTTTTTTTATGTTTCCATGATCTGTTTTCTTGGAACTGCTTGATCGGATATAAAACAAAGAACAGAGTATTCAGAAACAATCTGGTTTCAAAATTTTATCGACAAAGTTCTAATATATTCATATTTCCTATCTTACACACTGCAGTTTCTACAACTTCACCTGGAACCAGCTAGCAGCAACTCTCTACCAGCCAATGGAAACATTAAACAAACTATGAAAGTTACAAATAGCCAACACGGAAAGGTACAGTTCTCTACGACTTTCTCTTCACTAGATTTACACAAAACTCGTTTAGTTGCGAAACCGAAACCGCAGAATAATCTCTGTTCTTCACCATTTCAGAAATCCATTGTGATGCGGATGAGAGTAGGTTATAAGATTAATGGCAAAGATGTGTTGGAAGAAGGACAAATCAACAATTTTCCACGTGGGTTATGAGAAGTTTTCAGGTATTTCAAAGATTCATATACATATTCCTAATTTTATATATAATCACTTCCCATAGACTAAAAGAAACTCTTGTAGAACGTTTGTATGTGTGATTCATTGGCTTTTGTGTGAAACCTGGGTTTAAAGAGAAATATATTTTTGATGATGATTTGAAATATGAAGAATGCATGTCTCCAAATGTTAGTCTTCTTCCTGCTTCAAGTTCTTTTCTATCAATTATCAATGGAACTCTTTGTTTTTTTGTGTCTTTTCTGTTTCTCGAAAGATGTCGAATGTGTCATAGGTTTATTATCTTATCTCAATATGTACTCATAATGTTTGCTATAGACTCAATTATAGATTCTAAATTGAAAGAGTTGAGTTTGATTGACATAATATGTCCGCTGAGTGAAGTTATGTACCTCGACCAATCTCAGATTAAGGACTAGTTTTCAGTCCATAACCAAATACGCCTCAAATCTGTATCGACAAGAAAGTGCTAGCTAGACAAAGGTACTATGGATCGGCGTAAAATGCATAAAGCATTTAATCAGAGCATGACCAATTTTAAGACAACTTATAAAATAACATGATCAATAAACAACATAAGTGATACATAATATTTCATTAGATTTAAGAGTACTAGTGCTGTCGAATGGTTTGAACGAGAGTTTAGAAAGTGTAAGAACTTCTGGATTCGAATTTTCCTTGATTTATATTTATGTGTGGTATTTCAGGGGTTCTTACTTAGTTTTTTTTGGGTCCACAGATATAGTCATAGACACAAAATCCTCATAACATAGTTTAGAGTTTATGGTGTTCGTTGAAATGAACCACCTGAATCAGTTCAGTTCAACGAATTGTATTTTACACATTGTTAAAGATAATTTATCGTTTATTTAAGAAAATAACGAATTTCTTTTGTTTTGTATAATATTATCAACTTTCTTTAATTTCTGAAGTCTATTTGTTAAAAAAAAAATAGTGAACACTGACTAAAAATAAAACATAAAACAATGTACTACAATGATTTGACTAGTTTTATGGTTTCTATATAACTACAATATGAACACATTCATTAAATATATATATATATATCAATTTCACAATCAACATATTTATTGTTGCTATATATAGCTAAACAAAACAAAACAAAAGAACTCCTCCATACCTAAACTTTGTGGACTATTTATAAAATTTAAACTTTAGTGAAATATAATTCAGATAGAAGAGTACAGTTTATAAATTGCAAGCGTTTCTAGAGTTTGATTAATTCCAAAAATTCATAATATAAAACATTCTCGACGGATTATCCAAGAATTTCTAGTTTACTCATCACTACTACTTTTACGATAATCATATAATATTTTTGCAATTTATTTTTAGTGAGCAGAGCTGTAAAAAATCCAATATTAATGCAAAATAAGAGTATCTAGTTTACATATTAATTTCGTAATATTATTTTCATTTTATGATTTTCGACGTAATGTTTTGTACAAGACATGGAATCTGCAACATATTTATCACAAGTACCGTTAAAATAACGTACTATGTCACTATGCCTGAAACAAGACATACAATACTGCAACAATACAATTATTATAAGAAAATAATAATATTTATGTTTTTAGCCAACTAATAGAAAAACAAAATCTTAAAACATTACAAATGTCAGACTACGAAAATTCACAGTACTACAATTTATACTTATTGTACGACAATAAAAAAAGAAAAAAAACATTTTATAAGCTAGAAACATAATTAATAATCTTCACTAAGAAACCCACCGATCTTATTCTCTCTATCGTAATTATTATTGCCGCAATTATTGCTATAGTTATAAATATCATTATTACTATTATAATTATTATTATTATTACTACCTTCACCAACCAAATCATTACGTTCACCTCTAAACGCATCGTTTTGACCTTCATGACTTATTTCTTCTTTAGTAGTACTATGCTGAAATGGGAAGTAACCTGGCTGAGTCGTTGGAGGTACAACTGATGGAAGCTTCGAGAGAAGAGCTTCGAGGCTGCTCATTGACGGCGTTATCTTCATCGGTAATGGCGGTGCAGCAGGGCCTATTGGATGTGGCTGGTTGTGGTTGTGGTTGTGGTGGCTCATCAACAAGCGGTGGTTGTGGTCATAAAAGTGGTGTTCAGGTTGTTGTGGAGGAGGAGCTACTCCGGGGAACTGCCACGTGTCAGAAGGAGAAGCGTTGATGAAAGGGTAACCAGAAGAAGAAGGATGAGGAAGAAGAACTCCAGGAATACTCTCTATATAGCTTAGCTTCTTCCTTAGCATCACTACATAGCTTAAATCTTCTACCACCTTCATTATAACATTTTAGTTATATGTTAACATTTATATAGCTTCCATGTAACCTTATATATGAAACCAATATATATAAATAGTTTAGAGAGAGAGAAAGAGAGAGAAACCTTGTTAACAGCTCCTAACTGGACAACACCTTCTCGAACAGAAATCAAGGCAATGGTCTGCAAAAACATTTCATGTACTTACATATCACTTAAGTAGTTAGATGTATGATAATGCATTTATGAATATATGTATGTCTTTTTTTATTTAACTCGCATCTAGCTTAGGTTAACTGGGATTTATAAACACTGAACCAGATATATCGGGTCAATAGGCTATAAACTCCAGCTAACCCCAGAGTGGGTTAAGGTTACTAGTTCCACCTAATATTCGAGGAATCAGTACCGACGACTAGTTTGAGTAAGAATATATGTTAGCATGTGAAGAGACATAAAACATACTTTGATTCCAGACTGAAACTGAGCCTCCCATGTCCTAGGGTACTGCATAATTACATAAAATTTAGTTAATGGTTGATGATCAATATATATAATTAGTGGTTATATACATATATGTGTACTTTCTTTTGTACTAAACGATAAGAATGCATGTGTATGTATAAGGAAATGCATACTGAGTCAGCAGAATTGTGCCAAGCAGATAAGAAGTTAATCTCTTGGTCATTAGGTTCTTTGTAAATCCACTTGTGACTGTGATCTGCTGCTACTTTCCCTATCAACCTGCACATTATTTAATATCATTTCAATCATTAGCGTATTATTATTATATTAAGTTATTAACTAACGACAGTTATATAATAATAATACTCTATTTAGTTGACAAGATTAATTTATTAAACTAATACTTCCTTTGTCAAAAAAAAAATGATTAAATATTCTCTATTATCTATATCAGCTTTTTGATCAAGACACTTTGCAGATTATTCTCAAGACTTTATAACAATCATAGATCATAAAACTTTGAATATAGAAAAAGAGGTAACTTTGACTCATAACTTTCTAAAACCAACTATTTACATATATCTATACTTAAATAAAAATGAAAAATCTCATCTACATATATATATGTGTACAGTATATGGATATAAAATCTGAGTAAGAAAAAAGAAATTATAATAGTATCAATTTTGGTACAAAAACCGCGTTAACAAAAAAAAGTGAAACCCAAAAGACAGAAAGTACTATTTATTAAAACAAGAAAAATTATATAAAATATTTTTAAATATTTCTTTGTGTAAAAATCTTTTTAATTACATATTATCCTCACATACCCTTCTCCATAATTGTAGATTTCATGAGACATCTTAAAGAACAACTCAGGCTGAAGCCCTTGATATTGTTGATATTCACTATTTCCATAAGCCACCGAGCCGCCGCCACCACCACCGCTACACTCACCGGAGCTCAGTTCTCCGGCAGAAGCTGCAAAGTTGCAAAACCCATCTTCCCAAACCAAGATCCTACCAATAATTAATATACAACCATATTATTCATATATAAACCAAAATAAATCTATATTTACATAACTAAATTTGTAATATAAATACATATTTTAATTTGTACCAGTTTCTTCTGTTCCCTCTTGATCTATCATAAGCTCCTTGACCATCCCACCTACTTACAAACAGCACTAAATGATCAAAAAACATATTTATTATTTTTAACTTTAGACTTTAAAAACTTTATATACTTATAACATGACCCTTCAATAACTCAAAGAACAATACACAAACAAAGTAGGGTTTGATTTTGATTTTGATTTCGATCATATGAAGCTTACTTGGGAGGAGGATAGTTTCTGGGCAAGATTCTCCAGAAAACAGCATAAACCCATTGAGAATTTTCATGGATACATAAGCTTCTTAGTGTGTGTTGAAGAAGATGAGTCACTGCTAATGGATTTAGATGTTCTTCCATGTATTCTAAGGATTAATCTTTCTTTATTTGTTGTTTTCTCTTTGGTTTTTGGTTTGGGGTTCTCTGTGTAAAAGGACTTCTTTTATAAAACCCTCACTATCTATCTTCCTTTATATAACAAGCTATATTGATCGCACCCCCCAAAGCATCTTTTTATATAAATAATGTTAAATTTATCATTTACTTTAATTTATTATAATTGGGTGGAGATAAGTTATTGAATTCTTGACTTCTTTGGCTTTTTTTTATTCCCGTTATGTACATGCATATATATATATATATATGTCATTGTAAAATGTTGGGTAATACACTCAGTTATGCACAAGTATATTTGTATTTTTTTAATTCTTTTGGTTACTTTAAAGTTTAAACATATACAAATTTTAAGTGAAAATGAATACTCCATATAATATTGGTTTTAGTTTTAATATATCTTAAGTGATCTTTAATATATATTTGTAATAATTAATGTTTTTGGTTTGCTAATGTTAGTTGTAGTATTTCGAAGAATTACAACTCCACATAAATTGATTTGATTTTTTTTTCCTGATGTATCTTCTCCAATAATATACAACGGATGTGGTAGTAGAAGTTGAAGTTTTTATTTCTTGTAAACGATAAGATCGATAATTAAGAATGAACTTTTTTCATAAAACTTAAGAGCGATTTTAGGTTTTTATATTTATGTTTGTGATGTGAATTTACAAAAAAAACATGTACAATGTAGCATGGGAACATTAGACATCAATACATGTTATGTTATCGATTTCGTAGTCTTCATATATCCTATCAAAAGACGATCAAAACAAGATTTTTGGATTGACTCATAAAATTTAATTGTTTTCATGTAAATCTTAATATCTCTTTAAAAAATCTATTGATAGTCTGGATCAGATTGTATACCAATTAAGAATACCAAATTTTATAAGTTAAAATGACTGTCAATGTCAATTTTTTTTCTGAAAAAAATCTGACTATAACATATTCATCATTATTGGGTTTTACACTAAATGAGAAACTGTATTTTTACCTGAAAATCAGTAAGTTCAATGAATATTTTTTAAAATAATTGGTTTTTTTTCTGACAAAAAAAACTGACAAATTGAATTAATTTCAAATCCTATGAAATAAAAGTTTGGGGTTTTCCTTTTACCAACACATTCATTTATTTTCAGTTCAGTGGTCAGTTAACGAAAACTGTACCTCTTATTTTGATTCTTTTGTACATGTGTTCTTAAATTTCGTTCTCTTACTTTTCTTCTTCCTTTCAATAATATTCTTTTATGGAAAAATCAAATTCAGTCTACTTATAATAGTGAATTCACGTGTAAAAATGTGTTCATTAGTTAACTTAAAACATTTGTTTATTGCTTTTAGGGTTTCCGAAAAAAATCTTTCAAATCACTATTTTAAAAATTTGACTTTTCATTTCAAAAAATACAAATCGTTCCTATCATTTCATACATAGTACACAGTATAATTTTCATATGTATTTTGAAAAAGTTTTTGAGGTTACATAGATCGTTAAAAGAACAGTCGTCGTCGTTATCTTAAAATTTGATAAATGATTTTTTGTCAATAAGTAGATCGATCAAATTTAATTCATAGTCAAATTTTTTCCAAATCATAATAATGTTATATGGGTAAATATGATTCCAGAAGTCAAACTCGAATAGGAAAAAAAACTATTTGATTAAAAACATTTTCTCGGTGATAATGGTTTATATTGAATTACTTATACAAAATGTAAAGTAAATTAAGTTACAAGCTATAGTGATATGAAATTTTTCTTTTTGCAGAATATATATATATATATATATATACTTCTTTATATAATTAAAGTAATCCTATTTTGAAAAGTATGAGTCTGAAAAAAGAAAAATGCCGATACATTCACGAGAGTTCATACTTCAATATTTAAATCAATTTTAATAGCACAAAAAGTCAAAATATACATGGGTTTATTGTTTTATGCACATGTTATGGTCTTAGGAATCAAAAATCTCATCGATGGTGGTAAGGATTTTAATCAAATAAATTATACGAAGATGTCACCAAAATTAGAAACCCATGTTATTTTATGTCAAATCAAAAATCAAAATCATTAAGAAGACAATCTCTCTACATAATATAAAGATGTTACGTTTGTGAAAATCATAATAAAAAGGACCCACAAAGTTTGTAGCATAGAACTAATTCAAATGTGTCACATGGATCCTTATGATAGTTTTGACGAATTAAATGATTCGTTTTTGGACAGGGCTTTTGAGACATATATTCGAAAATTTGTATATTTAGTTTTTATGTTTTTTACAGCTACTTTAAGAATATTACAAAAATATAGCCAATGATTATTGTCTTATATTGGTCAAAGCTAGCCTATGAATTGATTTTTGTTTTACTGTTGTATCATCTGCAACATCAATTTCTCCCGAGATGTCTCAGTGATTTGATTATCTACTTAAATTTACCTTCAACGATTTTGTAGCCTCAAAGCTATGGGAATCAATGGTGATTAATTACTGAAATCTATTTAAAGTTATTTCGATCTATATTTCTAAAAGGATATATATCACTAACAAGTGATGTCATTTTTATTTTTTATGTTATTTTGTTGTTGTTAGATATTAGATCAACAAATTTCCACCCACAATCCAATATCTATTACAAAAGATTACATAAACTATCTCAAATTAACTTTGAATTGAAAATATTGAAAAATATACATTTTAACATTTGACCAAACTATATTTTATATATATATATATAATATCATATACAGTTAACCTCTATAAGTTAAATATCATATACAGTTAACATCTATAAGTTAATAGTTGATAACTTAATATATACAATTAGGTAATACACACTATAAAATTAAAATACTTCTCTTTTTTTCCAAATTTAGTTTATGATTAAATCAATATATCAATAAATTAATAAAATATCATAGTCGGAATGTTATTTATAAATATTAAGACTGTATAAATTAAAGATTTTAATAAAAAATTAAAATAAGTTTTTCATTAATTATATTCCTTTTGTGTTAATATGTACGGCAAAAATAAGAAAACTACCTTTTAATTGAAACATATTATTTTACGGAGAAATACTTTTGGTCAAACTATGGTTAAATGTACATATTTGATATCTTTTTACCAGAATCTAATTTCAACATGTATTTTTGTTATGTGATATTGTTAGAGGTTTAATTGAATCTTGACAATCGAATCATTTAGGATATAAAAACATATTTTCATCTCTCTTTATCACTTTACCAATAGATTGAGTCTTAAATACTAGTTCTAAATAAGGCATTAAGGTCCAAGTAGGTATAGAGACTCATCAAACCAAATAAAACCAAAAAGATTAGGAAAAAAAACTGTGTACGTTAGAAACTTTTATCATTTTAGTACGAAGATTGTGTGCCCACGTAGATAGGTTTAGGGACTAGAAGTAGAAACAATAATAGATGCTTCATTTAATTCATCATACACCTCTCTCTATACGGATTGAAATAATCAATTTTTAAAATAGTGGGAATTAATTGTAAGAAATAAAAAATATGAAAATAGATTGGAGGAAAAAGACATGATGACTAAAAGGAGCTTTCAGTGCTTTCAATTCAGCTCTGAGGCTGACACTAAGAAAGTGTTTTTGGGCAGACCATTATGCTCTTGTCTTTGACCATTCTTCCTTCCTTCTCTCCTTTTTTTTGTTGCCAAATTTATTTAGCCAACTTCTCTAATTAATTTGATTCTAATTATTCTCAAAATTTAGCTGCATGTTAATTATTTGCTGCATAGAAATGAAAAAAAAAAAAAAGAATGTTGAACTAAAATATTTCTTCTTTTATGTTGTCTAGATACTTAAAAAAATTTATATCGAATATACTTTTTTAATTAGTTGAATCGACAATATTCGATACTATCGATCCATAATCCAAATTTGGTAACAAAAGTTATATGATTCCGTAAAATTAAATTTCAGTACAAATTACAGATATAGATTTTTTAACGAGTTGACCTAAAAACACTTCCATCCGTATTAAATATATATGTAACTGAAACTCAATTTTCTTCTTTCTCTTAATAATTTTGATAGCTCAAGTTTTGAGTTGATGCATGTAACTGAAACTCAAGATATTTAGTTCAATTGGTAACATAGAATCGGATGTTATAAAGAAGGCAAAATATTTATGATTTACATTATGTTTCAGAAGAATATGGTGATATATTTTAAGAAATGCTAGATATCAAGTATGCAACAGAAAGTTGTACTTATGTAAATTTTGAGATCAAGTAAAACAAGTTAGAATTTTTTTTTCTTGTTTTAAATAATTGAGAGTGGTGATCTGGCTTATAAATGCGACTCCCTGAAATAAAATTCTACTAAAAAATAGTAGAAATAACATTTAATCACTTCAAAAAACAATTCTAAAAACAATTTTTAGGGTAAATTTTCTGTAATTTTTTTTTATAACTAATGTACAAATAAAAATAGACATGCAAAGTAATAAATGTTCATAGGTGTAGCAATTTGTCTACACCTCTTCGATTTTCTACATAGGGAGAGACATTGCAATCTCTTCAATCTCTCTCTTGCCTTCGTCTCTTCCCTAACCATATTTTCTATTTTCATCTACATTTATACATAAATATACACACACATACACATTTACTCCGTTATAATCTCATTTATCAATTTTTAATTGTATCTATATATATAAATAGTTCATGAGTTCTTGAATGACATATAATTGTAATAGATAATATTTAAAAATAGGTTAAAAGGGAATCCTAAGTTATATTGAAACATATGATACTAAAATTCTAGTAGTATTTAGTAGTTGGTTCCTCATTTCATTTATCATAGTTGTAGTGTTTCTATGTAGATGATTGGTGATGTTATATGTTAAGTTATTCGAAAGTATTGAGAACATGAAATAATGATGTATATATAAATATGTATAATTTATTATATGGTATAAATTTGTATGTATGGGTGTGCGTTATATCTCGGCGTTAAGAAACAATTGTAATATTTCCGACACATTAAGATGCCATAGCAGAAGAAGGGACAAGCTCTGAACGAGATGAGGTAAGCACTTGAGTGCTATTAAACTTTTCAATTGTGACATACACATTTATATATGTATATATATATATAGATATAAGTCATTGACAAAAAAAAAATATAAACATATATACAAGTCTACTCTTGTAAAGAAATGAGCTTTGGAAATAACTTGAGAAACAAGAAGTATATTTTGAAAAATAGTAATTATGGGTCACTAAAATATCAATTATATCACACAAATTTCTTTTTAACAATGGTTCGTAAAGATAATAAAAATCAGCTGAACCAAAAACAAAAAACAAGAGCCAAATTAATGTTAAATTTTGTGTTTTAACAAAAAAAAATGTTAAATTGTGTGAAATTTTTTTCAGAACTAATTAATGTTCGTAAAGATCTGGATATTTAGTTTTTGATCGACAAGTTACAATCTATAACTAAACTCTTAACAATATTATGTGGGACAAACATTATTTTATAGAGTTGAGTTAGTTAAGCAGAAATAATTTTTTACCATTTGACCAAAAATATTTTTTTTAATATTAATTAGTGTTATTACTATATATATATATATAAGAAATGCTTGACGAGTGAGTTGTGTTTTCCAATTTTACTAAATAAGTTTCGCTTGCTACAATACAACTATACCAAATTTGTATTGTCTTATTTCTAGGTTTTCAAAATTTAAAAGCAAATATTTAGCTATTTTTCTAGTACAAAAATTATTTGATTTTAAATATATATATATATATATATCTAAAATTTCTTGTCAAATTCCAAAAACAAAAGACTAAAGTTTTTGATATTTTACAAGTTATATATATATATATATAACAATTTCATTGGTACTTTTGTCCCTACATAACTATCGTCCCTACATTAGTTTTTTATGAATAGCCTAAATGTTTTTTTTTTGTTTAATCATACTGGTTACTTTGTATATGAAATGATTACTTTTGCGACTAATTATTAATTGTACATGAAAATCCAACAGTTTTTTATTATTTCTCTCCGTTAAAGAATTACATGGCAAAATTTTCTGTGACGGTGATCATCTGGAGTAATTAATACGTTGTATGTTAGGAAAGTTTGGCATGGGCACAAATCGAGAAATTTATTATTTCATGTATATGTATGTCTATGCATTTAATTCATTTATTTTGTATTTATATTTATATTTTTGAGGTCTTAGATAATAAGTACGCAGAGGTAGAGAATGCCCCATCCCTTTCTTTCATTTTACGACGTGGAATCTCTGCTCCACCCATTCTCTCGAATTATCACATTTTTTGTAAAATCTTTTGTTCAAAATTTAATAGTAAAATCATAAATAACTATTATGATTTAATGAGAAAAAATGTTATAAGACTTACTAGAAATTGTAAGATTCTCTGTTGACCAAAAAAAAAAAGAAAAAAAAACTACTGAGGTTGTCTAGAGACTTTACACATAACACGATAAGTTGAGAATCATTTGAAGCATGGAATATTTACATTACTTTTACCCATAAATCGTATTATCCAAACAAATCATAAAGTTTATTGAAAGTAGGTCAAACTTTAAGATATCAATTACAAGCAAACTAGACTACAAGGGATAAACGTATTTTCACAGTAATATCCGACAATTCTTATATGGAATCTATCACCAAAAATATTTTATACGATAATAAGATACAGAGTTCAGTTCAGTCAGATTTGACGTCTTCTAAAAACTTTAAGTATCATTTTCTGGTAAAATGGACATTAGAATTGGGTCCGATTACTGACAAATCCAATAATTTCTTACGAGCTAATGAACTTTAAATTAATTGGGTGGTAAAGATCAAAGATTATATAAAAAAAATATTGTTGTTCGAGAAGTAAAAGATTTACGGTTTTTGATTGGAAACAAAAACTTTTATATTATGCAAATCATGTAAACTCTACCATTATGTAATATAATATTATCCATGTATTGTTGTTCAAAGTGTAAAGTTTCAGAGCTCTAACCGAATAGAATATATATTGAAAGGTAGTTTAATTATCATAAGCAATTTTTCTATATTTGTATGTGTACTTTTTCCTCTCTAAACTTATTATATCTATAGATACAAAAACATAATTCCTGGTTTCAGACAAAAAAAAATATTTCTGGTTTAGCTATCACTTAAAAAAAAATTAAAGGTACTAAATAATTAGACTAATATTTTTTGGTATAAATAATTAGACTAACATGGAAGATGACTATAATCATTGTCTCCTTGACATTCCATATTATTAGTATTGTTTTCAATGCCCCATTGTTACACATACAAAAAGACAAGAAAGGACAAGAAACAACAATTATTAATTAGATTATTAGTTTATTCTGAGCATTTGTTAATAATTAAGAAGGTCCCAAATATTTGTTTGTATAACATATGACATGATTAAAATAGGTTAAGGTGATGTCCTTACAAAAACCTAAATTTCAGTGTCTTTTCTTGAAGTGATAAATATAAATAAGATACTAATATAAGTAAATAAATTTGTATATTAAATAAATGTATATCTTCCAAATATCAACACATGGTACCCAAAAAACCACATCGATCTTTAGCCTTTCTAAATTGATTAAAATCTACCAATCCCACATTTCCATCAACATATATAGTTTTTAACAGTAATTTTATCAAATGTCCTTTTTAAAATGTCTCTCTTAAAAAATGCTCTTTGCTTTTGAAAATAAACCAAAGTAAAAATATTCTTTTAAAAAATGATTTGATTTAAGAGACATTGTTGAAATTCTCCCTAGTTTTAGCTCCTCGGACTTTAAAATTAATTAATTTTCTTTTTGTTTCAAAATAATTTATATTTTAAGACAGAACTGGTTTTAAATTTAAATGATAATTTTATTCTTTTAGCAATACATAGTTTTTATTATTATGATATATTCTGCAGAAGTTATTTTTTGTCAATGAATGGATAAATATTTCAATATGATAAATTATGTTTAAACATAAAAATACATCTTCAAAATTTCTTAATTTGTGTGCAAATAATTTTTTTTAGAAATCAATTAAGGAAAAAAAGATATTCGAAGATGATTGCACTAACATTTCGCTCAACTAATAAATGGCAAATGCCTCGTCACCTTTCGTAGTCAATATATGAAATGACTTTAAATAGTCATAAAAGAAAATTATGTTAGATTCAACAATTCCTTCAATATTATATGCATGCTATCTAAAATGTAAAACTTTGTTTAAAAATGTAGGTAAATTATGTCGGTCGTAAACCACAATAAATTCAACCTTATTTAGCAAATATTATTTATAACCAATATTTCGTGGCCGTCTCCTAAACCATGCACATGCATTTGTGCCTCCTAGAAGAGAAAAAGAAATTTCCAAACAAGTACACTGTATGTATCATATGTATTCCTTGGCTTCAAGTTCATATATTACTAATTTGGATGATAGCCAGAACCAGGCACTACGTTAGTTTTTAAGAATCTTTTATATTCATATTTAGGGGTGCCAATACGGGTTAATCTGCCCTATTTAACCCGTTCTATTGTGAGTCTAATTTTCTTTGTGGGTTCAATAAACCAACCCGCATAATCCACGGTCATAAATATAGTAACCCTAACTCACTTTATTTATGACCACGGTTATGCGGGTTGTCCGCAGTTTTCTTAATTGTATACAAAATAAATTTTAAATAAAAATGTATTAGAGAAAAGATATAAAACCATAAGATGCACCATATAGATCTATATGTTGTGAAACATTTTTAATAATATAAAACATAAATTTGATAAATAAAAAAACTAAAATTATTCTTTAACTTATTTTATAGGGTTTAACTTTGCAAAATTAAGAGATAATTATGTTTTATATTAACATTATATATTACGTGATATTATAATTTTTTTTTAAATTTTATTATTTATAAATTTTTATTATTTTTGTAATTTTTTATATGTCCGCGAATCGAACCGCTGACCAAATGGTCAAACCTGTATTACCTTGTTCTCTATAACGGAGTAATCCGCAAAACCCTCTTTTTATTAGGACATAAAATATATAACTCTAATCCGCCCCATAACAGAATAATTTAAGCATAACACTCCTATTCACATTATTGATATATATATATTATAAATTTCACTTAGTCATAAACGATTTTATATTTCCAAAGGAACACGGTTATCGCAGTCTATTAGAAAATTCTTATGATTTTGACGGTTTTTAGTTCCTAACAATCGAACTGTGAGAATCAAAATCCATAAGAGATCACTGCAAATATCTTCTTCATACTATTTTTGATATGTCAATTTGAAATAGTCATTACTCTCCCGAGTTCTTCTTAGTATATTAGTTTTTTTTTTTTTTAAACTTCTTAATATACTAATTAGGATGATATAGCTAATAACTTTGGTATTAGAGGTTCGAAATGATAGATTAATTGAAAGGAATTTTAGGATACAAATTTTTAGATTAGAAATATTATATTTTATCGATCTAATTATTAAAAAAAATTATTTCTCTTGTAGTATATTGATTTTTTTTGGAGTCAAGCATCATTTGCAATCTCAACTATCCACCAAATGTGTAGATAGCGGTTTAATAGCATCCTTTCATCTGGAAGACTCTCGAAAGCAAGTTTTAATCAAACATATATATTTTTCTGCTAGAAGGAGATATACATACATAGGTCAACATGAGTTTTCTAAAATGAATATGTAGATGTTAACACTTCTAAGAATACAACATTTCTATTCTACCTAGGTTATATTGAGCCTTTAATCGACTTTGGGGAGGAGTGATAAAGAACTCTTTCTTCTTTATTCTTCATATGCTTCTCTTTGTCGATTCTCGATGCTATGAATCTCCAAGATTCCTTATGCATTCTTTGCCCTAAAAAGAGCCCCTGAAAAGCTTCAAAATTAAAACTCGCGAGGCTACTCTAAAACTCAATAGACTAAACATGATGCGCACACTAAATGAAAATGAATGTTAACATGAGGCCAATGATACAAATATTACCAAGTATATTATGGAAAATTATATACCATTAGAATTCAAAGTATAACTTTCAAGGGCGTTTATAATCCAAAATATGAAAACCCACCTTTTATATAGAACATAACTCATAATCGAGAAAACGGAAATGAAAAAAAAAAACGAATTTTATTCATCTATATGAGGGACGAACGAATTAGGGTTACCGATACAATTCGAGTTTTTGGATTCGCTTCACAAAAGCCTAATATACACAGTTTTTGACTCCTAATAATTACTACCTTTTATTGAAAAAGAAGATTTTATTTAAGCTTAAATAGTTTTTGACTCCTAACAATTTTTTGAAACAACCCCTTTTGATACGACCATTAATGTAAAGCTCTCAATAAGGTTTGTGTCTTGTAGAATTCAAAACAAAACCTATGTAAATTTGCCACATCAAATATATATATATATATATATATAGGTATATGGCCATGTTCTTGTAGACTCTAACACACAAAGATTTAAAAGAAACAACTCTTCCTTTATTAAGTTTGGAAAATTCACTCAAAACCCTAAACTCTCTAATATCAATCTCTTAACTTATACCACAACTTGGTATCTTCTTATATAGATTAGTTAAGTTCCTATTATAACAACGAAAATTATATTTTAGATAACTCCTAAAATATCTCAATCTTAACTAACTTATCTCCATAATTTGATCAGCAAGTAATTGATGATAAGCTTAATCTAACAGTTCTTTTGCTATTCGCTGGTTCAGTGACTGATCGCATTGACCAATTGCCACCGACCAGCGACCACTTTTTTTAGTCGTTATAATCAGTCGCTAGCAACCAACGACTGTTAACAAAATGTCGCATTGATCAACTTTTTTTCTTTTCAATTTCTTTTTGATTTTTTTTTCAAATGTTTTCCTAACAAAAAGTTTAAAAATAAAAAATCTGATATATAAAACAACAAAAATATTTTAATTAAACTAAAAATAAATTAAATTATTATAAACAAAAATAAAATACGCAGAACTTTAAATTTATAAAAATTGCTTTTATATTTGGTAGTTACTGATAGTTCTGTATAAATATCTCTATATATATATTTCAGTTAATAAATAAAAAATATAATTATATAATTTTTTAAAATATAATGTAAAAATTCAAAACTAAAAGAAATATATATTTGGATTTTCAAAAAAAAATTGAAAAAATATTTTTGGTCGCTGCAACTGTTCTTTTGTCAATCGCATTGACTGCAAAAAGAACAAAAAATCAAATTGATTGATTGATGTCGCTGTTGCTAGCGAGCACGAAAAATACGGGACTTACGTCTATTTCATTTTATAAGAGATTTTAGGAAAGAAAAAAATTTGTTTCAGTTTACTTCTACACAAAATTAAAAGTATTTCATTTTTATGACCATTAGTTAAGATTATACAGTTTTTTATATAACTGGTGGAGTTATATTAATGTAAAATATAAAATAGTTTATTTGTTAAAAGTTTAGGCTTCTAAATCTACCTATTAATTGAAACAATAATACAATTTAGTGGCCTATTTTTCATATAAATAGACCAAAAAGATGAGTGTATGTAGCTAGCTGGCAAATGAAGTAGCTTGACTTTTGTATGAAAAAGAAGAATTCTTAAATATTATTCAATCCCAACGACCGTCCACAATTCTCCTTGGTGCAATATCACGAAACACGTTTTATATTTCTTTTTTTGCATATATATTCATTTGGGCGAGAGAGAATAAGTACGAGCGATTCATATATTTGCTGCCATTTCATTTAGCCGGTAAGAATATGTTTTAGGATTATATATTCTCAATGAGAGATTAATTTAGTCAACATAGTTGTGTTCTAGTGGCTGAAATAAAAAAATTCAAAACATTGGTAATATGCTACCTAAATTATATTTCTGTAAAGTAAATTTCAGAGAATAATTACATGGTTTTCTTTGTTCTTGAGATAAACTCAAACTCTAAACAACAGTTTGAGATCGAACCACTTTTGATTATATAAAAAAAATATCGATTTAAAAGAGTTAGAAGAGTGAATAATTTAACACACAATCTGGATTAGTCTAAGTTCCAATTCACTCTATATTATCTTCTCTAATTTCTTTTTTGTTCAACCACTATATTATCTTAACTAGTGGTTTATAATGAGTGATAAAGTGATTTATAGCATGTTTGTCAGAGAATGATAAAAAGTTATTCGTCTTGACCATCTAATTGTTAGCAAAACTTAAACATCAGCAAAAGAAAAGATTTGGCTTCACAATAAGAATCGACAATTTAGATCAGAACTATCATCATTTAAACATAATGAAGTTTTTTAAAAAGATAAAATAAAATGGTTTGAAAAAGAATAATTGAGAGTTCTTATTGTGGACAAAAAATTGGTCAAGTGTAAGAAAGTGCAGTACTGTGCAGATGTTATTGTAGACAAGAAATTGGTGAAATGAAACTTAGCTGCAATTGTTAAAACTTCCAAAGCATCACGTGAAAGCCTTTCTTGTCTTCCTTCTCTAACTTACCTATAATTTAACACTTGTTTTGAATATTAAAAACTCAGAAAATTATTTGAATTATTCGAAAAAAAACATACACTTTCATCTGAAATAAGACATGAGATCTTATTAGGACAGTTGGTCCGTAGCATATTTCATCAAAATTTTATTATTCATGGGAACAACATCCATATGTTATTTAATTAAGAATTAAATTTAAATTTCACAAACTCTATATAATATCATACAACCCTGAAAGAGTGTATTTTCCCAAGACTTTTGATGTTTGAATTATTTCTTGTAATAATAATTTTAAAAGTTAATATTCATTGAAACTTTTTTGTCAACTAAAAATATATTATTTAAAAAGGCTGCGTTTACATATAAAATATCAAATGATAAATATTTAGCATTATGAACTAGAATAGAAGCTTTGAGATTTAAATTTAAGATCATGCCACAGTTTAACCTTGTTTAATAATAACATTAGTAAAAATTTATTCACTATGATTCCACAAGATGGTACTGCATTAAATTTACATACCTTTGATCTTTTGTACTCAAATAATTTTTTTTTGTCAACATTATTCATTCGGTTTGGATCAACAAGATTTAATTTATAGCTTAAATATTCTAATTGGAGCTGGTAGAATTCGAACTTTTCACCTGGTGCCTAAGTAGATCATGGACAAACCAATTGGATCATCTGCTTGTTGGCGTACTAAAATAATTTAAAAACAGATAAATTTTTGTATTTTTTAGAGAAGTCGAAAAAGGAAAAGAAAAAATATAATAAAATAAACTTTATAATATTGCTTATAAGGCCAAAAGAGAAAGCGATTTATCAAAAATTTTGGAGAACAGCCACTCTGTGTAATTTTCAATGTATGAATTAGACAACTCTGAATGGAAGTTGGTCCACGAATCAATTTACATATTTATCATTGTGTGGAAGAGAGATTTGATAATAAATATTTTTGAGTACTGTTATTTCATTTGTGCATGACAGCAGAGAACAAATATTAAGTATGCGATTCTAAATAGTACTCTTCAAAAACATTATTGGATTCTAGAAAGTCATGCGCGACACTAACGGTGGATCCACCTATACATATATAATATTGGAATAAATGTACGTAAATGTGTACGTTGAATAGTGTGTACTTGCTAGAGGAACCAAAAACCATCTATAGTGTCAAGGAATCTAATTGTAGATACTTTTATTATAACTCTTCATTTGCAAGGCATCTCTAAGTTATTTGAGTTAATAACCGAGTCCGGATGGTCTAGTGGTATTTGGATCAAAGACCAAATTTTTTTTAATTGGTTGTATTTCAAGTTCAAACTAGAAAGATATATTTTCAAATCAGAAAGATATATTTTCTAACTTTAGCCTGAATGATTAATATGATGAAAAAAATTTCGGCAAATTCTTTATCCTCAAAATTATTTGAACCGGAAAAAAGTTATACAGTTTAACCAAATATATCAAAGATTAAACTTTGACATCATCACAATATCTAGTAATGTAAAAACAGGAGAAAATTTTATATCGAAAACCAAAGTAATTAATCTTCTAAAAGTCATAGAAATTCGGGTTTTCTTGCCATAAAATGTTTATAGTCACGGATGTTCTTGTCAGAAAATGTTTACGAATGGCCAATGAGTAGTAGGATCGATGCATGATTGTAATCACGAAAAGGAATCAAAGACTCGTGGGTAGAGAGAAAGAGGTAAGGAAATGATGATATAAGAATGTGAAAACAATAGAGATATATGAAAGAGACTCACAATGATAGAGAAAATGAAAAGAAACTATATTGTTAAAGGTAGATGGATGGGTTGGAGGACAATATGACTGAGATCTCTTAAAGTGGGGTCTTCTTTTGAGATAGAGACACTTATAATTGGATCCATCACTTCCACTACTCTTTTACTTCTCTTTTTTTTCTTTCTCTTTCTCACGTACTCTCTTTTCTTTTTGATTTGATTCTTTCTTTTCCTTTTTTAAAAAAACTTCTTTTCATTCGACTATTTGCACCAATGTGTTTTAAACCTAATTCTTGAAATAGAAATATGAAAAGGAAAAAATTGTGTAAGCTACCAACTTATTAAATCAACAATACCAGATCAAAATAATATAAATTCCAAACAAGGCTTACAATTTTTTATAGCCTAACTCTAATAAAAACAACTATAGAAATGGATATATAATTACTTGATCAAAAATAAATCATGTAAGTTACCATTATAGTTATAAATGTTATTCAAAGTACACAATATTTTCATAACTATAATATAATGTCTATAAATTAATATATTCTTTGGTTCCAAATTAATTTTTAATTTATTAAATGAAAATATCACAATCTCACGTAATTAATTTGTAGAGGTTTGATTATATATCAATTATTTTCTTTTAAACTCAAGAAAATGACTGATATTTTTAATAAGGGTATATTTTAGAAAACCCCTAAAAATATTTTGGTGAAATTAATTTTCTTTCAATTTTAAAAAGTAAAAATGAAAAATAATGTCTCATATGATGCATCAACAGTATAAAACTATTAGTTATCGACTCAAACATATTTTATGTTTATTCTTTTCTAGGAAATATTTTAATATATAATGGCAATGAAAAATATTTGAAAGTATATTTAAATATAAATAAAAAAATACTTGTGATAGAGGTAGCTTGAATAGTAAGAAGGTGGCTAAATGCTTTTTATTTGTCCTTCTCAAAGGGCCAAAGAAAGCTTAGTGATATATACTTTGGTAAGCATTTTCTTCTCCCTAACAACCAACCATAGACTTTAGCCAAAGATACCTCACATTTATTTTAACATTCTATTAATTTAATAATCTTTCTAAATTTAATAATATAAAATGTCTTTTCAAATGTCAAAGCACTCAATTTTCTTTGCTTAACAAAATATTATAATTGATTGTTTATTTTCTTTACAGAAAGGATGGCACATGGGAGACATGGTCACAGTGTAAGCAATATCCTCTTCTATTCTATCTTCTCATCAAACTTATCTCCATTTCAAAACATGCTTAAATTCCATCGAATATGCAAATATACCAACTACTTTTTAATAGTAAATTAATATAAAAAATGAAATAACTAGTCTCGTTGAACTCTTTTTACTCTCGTGGTTTAGATAACCACCTAATAGTTCTGACATTTGAGGTTCGATCTTTCTCCATCATAAGTGGAAAGATAAAAGAACTATGAGGAAGTAGAATGTGGGTTCCAGATTGAATCTTATCGATCTAATTGTTGATAAAAAAATGAAATAATTAGTCTGTCTTAGATTTCTGTTGTCGACAATTTATGTGACCAAAACAGGTTAGAAAAGCAATCCAGAAGAGATAAATTTGTAATATTACAATCCTACGAAATTTTTCTTAAATTACTTGTTAAATTATCAACTGTAAAATCTTAAACCACGAATTTTGGAAAAAGAAATTAAAAATGATTTCTTTACGCCTTGTAAATTCTTCCTAATATACCGGATAAGATACCAATTCACCAATTATAACAGAATAATTAACACACATATCATACATATCATGTTAATACACACATCATAACTAGATATAAATCTCCAACTTAGTATGTAGTGTATTTTGGTATCACATTAAAAATTAAAATGATGTTAACACACACATATATATATATATACGACTCTTTCGACACTTTATACAAGATATAAAGCTTTTTTCTTCAACGATAATTTGAACTATACAAGTTACATATATTAATGCTCAATTCTTTTGTGGATAGTTATGGTTCAGAGTGAATGAAATATATTTGTCTTGATTCCAATAATTTTGGACCACTATTTCTGTACTTTAGACTTTTGTTATTAATCAAAAGTTGTTCACTTTTCTTAATATATGTATAAACATTCAATTTACTGGCAAGATACAAATTTGGTAAATTATTGTTTGTATCTTACGAAATCATAAAAATACAACTATTCATTCCACATTTTACCCTCTGCAAGATATCAGTATTCTGTCTCTGAAATGTTAACTCTTTTTCTTCCAATAAGTGAATTTTCTCGGAATGTTTAGTCGACCAAGTCGAAAAACTGGTTTGATTTTCTACACAAAAGTGTATATGTGCCAAATGGATCAGTGGATGCGATGTGGGCTTAAAAGATGATGGTTGGGCTAAACCCATTTGGAGCCTGGTTTACTTACAAGTTGGAATGTTCGGACATTCCACCTTAAATGATCACTTCAACGTAGAGGCTTAGTTTCTCATCTGGTTCTCGGGTCAATAACACGAGTCTTATTGCATTCGAAGAACAAAAGAATCCATGTAAAAGTTATCAAAAATATCATACACAAATGCGAGTCTAGAGAGATTCAAATTTGAGAACACTCAGACTAAAATTTCGCTCAATCACTAGATTACGCTGAAAATTATTTTTCCTTCTAAATGTTTGTTTTTCCCTATATATATAGGTAATTGTAAATGATATATGTATACAATTGTATTCACACTTTGGTTTTTTATATATATCTCAAATGAATAAAGATTACTAATAATTGACAAGAGAAGACTTGGTTTACGGAAATTTATAATCATTGTGGACGTTTATTTGTAAAATAATTTTCATCCTTTCAAAATCCGAAGAAGTATTTTAAATAAAAAAAGAAAGATAAAGAGAAACGTGAATATTCGATCATCACATTGTGCTAAGTCATGACTATATATATACTATAAATTGTTAAATATATAGTCTGACTGTTCCAGTTGGACTTCTTACATTATTCAAGTAATTCTATAATATAAAAGAAACAGTATTTTCCGAGTCATTGGAGGTAATGCGCGAAAGAATAAGATTATTCAGTTTTTATAAAAATTAATGATGTTTATTTATTTTATAATTTCAAACCTTTAATCAAGTGTTGCTATAGGATTTTTATCAAACAATATCCAATCTATAAATTAATTTTTTTTCCATCAATCTATAAACTTATTTCTAAACCTCTAAAGTGGAGTAATAAGACATCTTAAAGTCGAATCCTAGTAAGAAAAACAATAAAAATGAACACTTAATCTCTTAACCAGATGGACTTCTTTAAATAGTGAGTTGATCAAAAGGATTTCCTTGAACCTACAGTTCGTTGCTAACTTATTTTATTTTAAGTGTAGTTAAAATGTTTTTCATGTATATTAAAAATATATAGATTAAAATTTATAATACACTTCTATTAAATATACTATATAAATTCATCTTTTTTATTAAATTATTAGATTAATGAATTAAAATTAGAATTTTAAACAATATTCTACATTTACAATCTAAAACTACACCTTAACTTAAAACAAAATACTCATATTGCTATGATGGTGAGGAGAAGAAAATATATTTATTTTTCTTAACTTAACTTAAAATATATTTATTTTGCAATATATATATATATATATATATATCTTCTGCCTCACCATCCTAGGAATAGTTCAAATGTCGTCATCATTTAATCCCAACATTAATAAAAAGGTGACGTTTCATTCCCCCAACTGTAACGTCAAATAGAATGTGACTCTAATGATCAAGAAATATTCAAAGTCAAACATTATATTTATAGATTCATTATCTTATAAAATAAAAATGGTTTGATTCACCGTTAATGGGAGATTAGGGTTTTCATGTTATTTTGTTTCTGAACTTCGCGATCTGCTTATAAATAATGTTTTTGGAGTTTATAATGTTTGTGCACTAGTCATCTAATTAATAATCCATAACTGAGGGTATATATATCTGATTATTTTCTTTAGTTGTTCAGTTTTTTGTCAACTCAGTTACTTCATTACAATTAGGATAAAAGCCAATTAGGTGTCTGAATTATCTACAAAGGATACAATTAAAAAAAAGAAATCAGCTCTAGCTCTGAGAATAATAGAAAGATATTAGTAGAATTAAAGGGTCTTGAGTCTTGAGTCTTGAAAAGTTTTCAATGTAAGATCTGAACACCGACCAATCATCTAAATTTATGAACATCTACAAAAATTTTAAATTATCAGTCGCAAGAATCACTTGCTTCTCCTAATACCATGTGCTCCCATGCATGACCTATTGACAACTTCGTGAAGCAAAAACAATACCAATTTGAGAAATATTCCGGATTTTTCCAGGATTTATCTATGTAACATATGTAATATGTAAAGGACAAAACCAATATTAATAATTACAAATATTATTCAAAATAAATACTAATTTATGGAAAATGCAAAACAAGTTCGATATATAAAATTTAAAATGCAAGCCAAATCGTTGCAACTAGGATTTTTGTCCTAACAAATATATTGTATATATACATTAAGAAAATCATATAAAATTTCATAGAGATGAAACCTTTCTTGTAAAATAATAATATTATAATAAATTAAACTCGAATGATCTCTTTCTTTTGTAGAATTGTATATATATATAATACGTAAATACGAAAGGAAAAAAAAGACTTGTTAAGGATTGTTGGTGGAAGGGTGTGTACCAAAGTTATCAACAAAAAAATGTTGTGAAACATAATTTAATGTATCTATTTTGTCAAATCTCTAAAAACTATTCGGATATAGAAGCGTAAGAGTTGAGGCGCAACGAATAAATATAGCTTCATACTCTCTCCAAAGGTTAACTAATGACTGTCTCCACGTCTATAGAGAACCCTCTTCTTCATTTGGCCTTCCACTCACATGCAATACACTTATATAAATATGTTAATGAAGATACACTTAACATTTTCATTACAAGACAAACCTAACACACACTTGTGAGCTCGTGGACTTGGTCTCTCATCTTCTCCGAGAGAGATAGAGAAACAGATCAACAAAATTTCCAATCTTCTTGGTCTCTAGCTACGCCGTGTAATAACATATCAGTTTCACACTCGAGATGGGAGTAATGGATACAAGATGGGAAACCATAGTTCCATTTACAGTCATGGCTTTGATGGAAGCATGTACCATTGCACTCACCATCTTAGCTAAGACCGCTTTGACTAATGGCATGAGCCCTTTCGTGTTCATCGTCTACACCAACGCTCTTGGCTCTCTACTTCTCGTCCCTTACTCTTTCTACTTCCATAGAGATGAAATGTACTTAAACTTCATGATCTTTGTGTCTTTATATGTCTTTCTCAATATATATGGAGATGTTTATACCTTTTTTTAATAAGGAGAGATGTTTATACTTTAATTCATTTGCAGGGACGATGAACCTTTCCTCACCAAGCCTTCCCTTGTTCGTATCTTCCTACTCGGTTTTATAGGGTAAATTTAGATCTCTCTTAAATTATCTAGAGCTCTTCTCAGACTGGTAGTTTAGATGACCCAACTATTGGCTCTGACATCAAGCATTCGAGCCATCTCCTTCCACAAATGGAATATTAAAATTAAAGGGTTTTTAGGAAGTGAGTTTTGGGCTACGGATTGGATCTTGTCGATCCAATTGTTGGAAAAAATAATTATTTCTTGAATTATGTCTTTAATTTTTTCTCTGTTTCTCCCAATTCTGACCAAATTCTTGAGATGGTATTAGTTTTTGATTATATGAAAATTATATTAGAAATTAGATGCTATATAACATTAAGTTTGCTCTTGATGAACAGGGTGTTTTTGTACCAAAATTTGGCATTTTTGGGACTAAGTTATAGCTCACCAATTGTGGTATGTGCCATGGGTTTGCAATCACCTGCTTTCTCCTTCTTGCTTTCTCTTGCTTTTGGGTAAACTAATTGATTCTCTTAAATACAACTTTTATTTTTCTAAATTATTCTCATATAACTCATTCCTAAATAACAATATTTTCTATGGTTTTGGTACATTAATTTGGAATATAAATCAATAGGGAAGGATCAGGGTTAGGATGGGCAAGTAAAAGAACAAAAGGAAGAGTGATAGGCACGTTGATTTGCTTCACAGGAGCCTTTGTTGAAGTTATTTACTTAGGCCCTTTTATTAGACCTTCTCCATCTTCATCCCCAAACTCCAATTTCCTTACTACAATCTCACATTACTTGACTTTCTTTAAAAATTCTGAAAATTGGGCTCTTGGCTCTCTCCTTCTAGCATGTGCCACCTTCTCTATCTCCATCTGGAATATCCTTCAGGTAATCAAAATAACAAATCTGGAATATCATTCATATCAATTGTAGATGAAGCCACCATTACAAAAATATACTCGATTTTGAGATGGAAGAATCCGTCTGGAATCCATGTGGAAATCCGTTTGGATTGAATTCTACGGATTTTGTTAGAATACGTCTTTGCTCCATTCTATATGATGCAAGTTTCGATAAGGAATTTACTTTTTTTTTCTTTTTGGTGAATGATATATTAGTTGGATACAGTCCAGAAATACCCTCAAGTGATGAAAGTAGTGTCTGCCTATAGCTTAGTTGGGACACTCCAATGTGCAATCTTCTCAGCTTTCATGGAGCCAGACCTAAATGAATGGAAACTTAAACTTAACTTGGACCTATATCTCATTATTGCCACGGTAATTCTATTTTATAATTATTGTTTTTGTATATGCGTTATATGTGGTGATGTATGTATTTAATCATATATACTGTATAATTACTATATATATATATATATATATGTATTGTTTCATATGGGGATGTCCATATTTAATCACATATATGATTAATGTATAGGGAATATTTGGGAGCATAATCAGAACAAGTGTTCAAGTGAAGTGTTCAAAAATGAAGGGGCCTTATTATGTGCCACTCTTTAAGCCATTTGGAATCCTTTGGGCTTCCATTTTTGGTACAAGCTTCTTTGTCAATAGTCTTCACTATGGAAGGTAAATAGAAATTTAGAAGATTATGTATAAGTTACGAAATGAATCCATTCTTATACACTTTTTTTGTCAACAATTCATAGTCAAAATTAACTCCTTAAACCCCCTTTTAATATTCCACCTATGGTGAGAAGTGATCGAACCATGTAGATTAGTTGAATCATTTAAAATACTATACTGAAAAGAGCTCAGTCCCATTTCTTTATATTTTATAATGTTAATTTATTTTTAACTAAAGCTAAAATTTATTCAAGTAATCTTGAATTTGATTTGTATTTTACATAAAAGGACTATTAAAGAAATGCTAAATTAATACTAAATAATAGTAATGTTGATTTTCGTGTGAGCGGTGTGTTAGGAGCTGCAATAGCAGGAACTGGATATCTATTGATAATGTGGAGTCAAGTTCAAAGAGAAGAGATAATGGAAAACAAAGATACTCATCACTTTGATTCAGATGAACAGACAACTCCACTTTTGCTCGAAAATGGTGATTTTGATCAAGTTTAACTCAAAATGGTGATTTTTAGCTGTATTACGATGATATTAATTAACGGTATGTAAATCGACTGAATTAAAACAAAAAAGATTGTGTGTGAGGCAAAATCAATATATATATATCAAGTCTTGTAACACTTTTATTTATGCGAGGAATGTATCAAAGTCTATAAAATTAGTTTAAACATACATTGTAAATGAGTTATATTTTTATTATTGGTTATTAATTACTTTTTATCCAATGGAACCTACGATGCAGTCCAAAACCATGACGATTGGCCATATCCGTCTGAACAGGTTTCTAACATATGTCAGTTCTTTTCGTCTATCCTATAATAACTCACTGATGTGAGTATGAAGATCTGCGGTTGTTCCTTATGCATCACCATCGGTTTTTGTTTTTTTTTTTGTGTTCTCATTGGCATCTTCCCATCTTTGAAAAGTCATTCTTCAAAACTTTCCCTTGCTCACCGTTGAGCGTTCATGAGGGTAAATTTCAAGTCCGTTAAGTCGGATTTTGAACCTTTGGAGTGTCTCCGTAAGAAGTTTGCAGTTGAAGCACCGACAGATTTCGGGTGGCGATCTCTCAACTCGACGAAGCATATCAGAAAGATGGTGGTATCTGAGAGAAGAGTCAACATTAGGATCTGCTGTCTACGATGACGTATTCCTAGTTTCGGAAATCACCAGATGGGTTTTACGAGGAGATTAGGGATAATGACATAAACATCGGCGACGTTCTTTTTCCCGGCGATATGAATGTAGGATTCATTGTCAAGCTGACACGAATCCATGGTAAGATGAGGTGCACCCCATAGAATTTTCTTTCCATTGGGCCTTTGTCCAGCCATGTCTCAGTATCATAATTGTAGCCCCTATGATGTAATGGATTCCAAGTCAAAGACTAAGAAGGAAAAAAGAATAAGTCAAAGTTGAAATGGATTCCAAGTCAAAGACTAAGAAGGAAAAAAGAATAAGTCAAAGTTGAGCTCGACAAAGTCTTGCTCACCAAGAAGGAGATTAAGACAGAGAATTGTTGACAGAAACGATAGATCAGTGTCAAACAGAAATTGAAACTTGTTTTAATTTTTGAGAGTTTCCATTTCTAAGGGATTTGGGAGATTCTAGGTTAAGGTATTCGACCTATAAAATAGTCTTAGGGTATGGAGTGGTCGCCCAACACTCTAGAGATATTGGAGGAGTTTTTGTTTGAGGTTTAGAGAAAAAAAAAATTCTTGAGAGCCATTGTTTTAGGTTTGAATGTTGTTTTGTTTTGTGTTGGTGAGAGCTGTAACCAGAAAATGTAAGACTTTTAAAGAAAAATTTATATTAATAAAACGAGTTAAAACGTTGGATCGATGTTTTCATATCGAAGTTTGTGTGTCATAGTCTCCATACAATTTCAGTTACTTAGTTTCATACCCTCGTATAGTTCATGCAATTTATGATAAGGATGATTTATTTTCTGGTTTCTTCCATCTCGGTAAAAAACTAAAGCACCAGATTCTCATTGTATATCAGACAAGTAGGCTTAAAAATAATTTGTGTAGTTTTAGTATTACCTCATCTCTAATTTGCTAAAAATAATTTTTATTGCTCGATAATGAACTTTGTCATAAATCTGCATAATATACATGCAAATTCGGGTATTACAGATCGGTTTGGGTCGGGTAGTTCAGGTTACGAGTATTTAGTGGTTTCTAAAATTGGTTCGAAAATAACCAAAATGTATTTATAATCGGGTCGGTTCGAATATCGGGTACTTCGGGTCAAAAATACTATATCTGAACATACCCGATTTCACTTGTTTGTTTTTTTAGTTAATTCGAGTTCACCTATTTTGTTGACCAAAATTTAACTAAAATAAACCAAAAATGACATCTCAACAACGATTCCAGACAAGTTACTAACTTCAAAGTTCATACTTCATAGTTCATAACATAAAAATAAAAGATTCATGAGTTTCTAACTCCACATGCTGCTCACATATCATCTTGAAGTTGTTTCAAAGAAATAGAAGCTACACGAGAAAACAAATACTCATAAGCTTAATTCTGTTTAGACTTAAACACACATGAAACACACATGCATTGAAAAAGATAATGTAAAACCAGATACAGTTGATTACCTAATGAGTAATGGAACTCCAATTCATCAATCATTTGAGTCAAGTTTGCAATCTTTTCTCCATCTATTGTGTTTCTTAACCACTGTTGTAAACATAGCAAAGCTTCAATCATATGTGGTACAAAAAAACTTCCGTAAGAGTCCAAAATTCTCCTAGTTGTGCTAAATATAGACTCATAAGCAATTGAAGACACTTGAATGGCAAGGACATCCTTTGCAAGCTCAGATAATATAGGAAACTTTACACTATTACGCTTCCACCATGCTAGCACGTCATAATCCATTCCAAACACATTTTTCTTACGTGGCACAGTTTTCTCTATCAAGTATATCTCTAACTCACTACTAGCTACCTCATTAGCAGTTTCATTATCCATCTCTTGGTACAAAGTGTCCATATCATACTCATCATCATCAGACAAATCAAATAGCAAATGACTTGCTTGTTCAAAATTGTCCATATCACTCTTGGATCCAGCTTGAGAAGAGGTGCTTAGCTTAGAGACATACTCTTCATACAAATTCTTCATTGTTGCCTTAATTGAGGATCTTAGATGCTTACTCTCCTCATTGTCTTTACCGTATAGCTTGTCAAAGCAAATTGATGCAAATTGCATCATATTCCTTGGATCAAAGCCACTTGCAATGATAAGTAATGGATTCATGTTGAGAAGTCCATTCCAATACTTCTCAAACTTAACCCTCATGGATAATGCTTGTGTCTGTAGGACCTCATCATTGTGGGAGCTCAATGAAATAAGATGCTGCTCTATGATGACTACCTCATTGTAGCAAAGTGAAGATGTCACTGTCTTAGATGCTGAAAATGCTGAAGTGCAGTTGAAATATAATTTGGGAAACTTCACCAACCTCTGAATTTCGTTCCAGTCAGTAGAAGTTGGAAGACCAACTCGTTCTTCTCCATCCCCATCTATCTCCTTGAAATACTCATTGTAAAGTTTGTCTTCGGCAAACAACTTCTCCAATGCACCTCTGAATTTTAGAGCATATGTCAGTATAAGGTATGTCGAAGTCCACCTTGTAATGCAATCAAGTGTAACACTCCCTCTACTTACATTCCCTGACATAACCTGGTTTTAAAATGATTCCAATCTTGGGATCGATGATCTCACATACTTTATAGCATTCATAATGGCAACTACACTCTCATTCACTGAAGCTAGACCATCTATCACAATTAGGTTCAGAATATGAGCACAACAACAAATGTGTAGATGTGCACCATCTCTAACTAATGAATGAGTACTCTTCAGCCTCAAAGCATATGTCAACAACTTCAATGCTTTATCATTCGCTTTGGCATTGTCAACTGTCACTGTAAATATACTTGCAATTCCGCAATCTTCTAGACACTCACTAATTAGCTGTTCACCAATGGTTTCTCCCTTATGGTCTGTAACAAGTTTGAAGCTTACAATCCTTTTTTTGTAACACCCAATTAGCATCAATCCAATGAGTTGTCACCACCATGTAACTCCATGAAGTAGTAGGAGTTGTCCATATATTTGTGGTGACAAATACTTTCTTCTTATTACAACCAAACAACTTCTTCAGATTTTCTTTTTCTTGCAGGTAATTGAGTAAATGTCAGAAGTTGATGTTTTCCTATAATGAACCGTGTACATTGGGAGTACATTGAAGCATAATCTCTTAAACTCCTTTGATTCCACAAACGAAAAAGGTAGCTCATCTAGTATAATCATCTCATTCACTGACCGTCTGAACAAGTCTTTATCATACTTCATGGCAATGACTACACCACTACTATCAAACGCCAAAACAGACTGAGATCCACTCTCTTTGTAAGCCATGAACAACTTGCATCTTTCCAAATGATTCTTCATGGGAGTTGTTCCTGTTTTTTTTTGTTTTCACATCCAATTTCCTGCCCACAATACCGACAATTGTTGAATGCTCTTTCTGCATTCACATTTTCACATTCTTAATGAAATGTGCCCATACTGCTGATCTAAGAGCATGTCTATTCCTAGATCTTGGTGGAATCTCACTGGTTGATTTTTCAGTTGTTGCCTTCTTCCCATTTCTTGTTACATTAGGTCCTAAAACTTCTTCCTCATCATCAATAAAATCATCATCGTCATCCTGAAAAGAAGTTATCTACAAACAGAAGATTACTAAAGTCAAATGACAAAATCGTAGATGGCTCTAGTGAAAAACATATTGCACCAGAAATCCCTTAACTTTATTATTGAACTCCAAGTGCCTTTTATAATGGCTTACAAAGAAAGAACTGAGTCAAACGAGAAAATAGGAAACAACTACATCCACTAACCCAACTTAAGCTACTTGACTCGAACTGAACTTTGACTTGGTAAACAACAGAAAAACATAATCAATGAAACGCAAAGTAGAACAATTAAACATAGACTCCAACTGTTCTAAACTTGTATCAATTTCAAATGCCAAATGACAAACATAATATGTTTCTAACTTCTAAACTTCAATCAATAAATCAAGTGTATCTAATTCATAAGCTTTACAAGTAAAATTTACAACTATCATTACTTTATTAGACAAAAATGGTCAAAAAGAAGAATATAAGAAAAAGAAAATCTAGTGATTAAGTATTCTCATGCTTCTGTTTCCTGTAATACTCTTAACTTGAGTGAGAGTCACAAAAAATAACCAATTTGTGAAGGGGTCAATTCAGTTTTGAGTGGGATCAAGTCAAGATTCCTCCGGTCAATTTATAAAATTGTATTATCATATAGATAAAAACTATAAAGGCCTGCGTCATTATTATTTGTTTAATTACTCAATTATTGTGTTCAACTTCTGTCAGAATGGAGCCAAATTTTGTATTTTCTGGTTGTATTTGTTTTTTTTTTTTTTTTTTTGATAAAGAAGTTGTATAGGTTTCGATTAATTTATGCCTAATTTATATAGGTAACGCGTGTTTATACACACATATGAATATATATGTATATGTTGCATTTGGTCATTTTCTGATCATGTTAATTAATGGCGAACGAATCAATAATTTGCTGGAATCTGATGCAATTGAGAATTGACAATGAAACATGATTGAATAATGTAAAGTTGTTTTTATTTTAAATAATCTACAAGTACAAGGTAATTTTCAATTGACAGGTCTAGTAAATATTAAACTTATACATATGGATGCATAGTCAAAGATTCTTTATGAAGATAATGTAATTTTGCGTTTTCATATTTGTTCAATGTCACCCAGGAAGTTATATATTCAAACAATTCAATGACTCCAACCAAACTGAACCAATTTAATCGAAAATATAAAGTGACACCTGGCAAGTCGGAAGTTGCTGGATCAGCGCTCTTTATAATATATTTTTTATAAAGGAGTGGGCGACAAGTGATAAAATGGCCTCAATTATTCAATTTTTGCTTATATAAAATAATTAGGCACACTATTCAACCCATCTGGATCTGGTCTTCGAATAAGGGTCAATTCTTATACTTGATTTTGATATCAGAGTTCTGAAAAAATACAGAAGGCATCGGCTTCTTCTACTAAATATTGATTTGAGGAACAATCGATTCCGGAGAAAATGGTAATTCATATTCATATTATTTATCTTCTTTCTTTACTTCTTTAAGGAAGCAATTTCTCTAATCTCTTGTGTGCATCTATCTGATTTTATTGTAGTCTCAATAGAAAGATTTACGGATTTGATATATTCCCATTCGAATAGTCTCTTTTATTTCGTAAATTTTGCATAATATATTATCTGAATTATGAATTCATGGAATTTTTGTTTACTAAGTTTTAATTACTAGCTAATTTAATTTCTTTGTTAATTAGGAAATTGTGGCTGGGTCATTTTTATCGTTTGGAATTGAGAAGGTTTCGAACTTCCTTAAAACAGAATCTGACCGAATTAAGGGAGTGGATGAGCAACTCACTGAACTCAAAAATGATTTGGAGTTCCTTAGGTCCTTCTTGAAAGATGCAGATGCTAAAAAACATGCAAATGAAATGGTGAAAAGTTGTGTGGAACAGATCAAAGAAATTGCTTTTGATACAGAGGATATAATTGAAACATTTCTTCTAAAGGAAGAGCTTAGGAAAACAAGTGGCCTCAAGCAACGTCTGAAAAGACTTTCTTGCATTCCAGTGGATCACAGGAAAGTTGCTTTAGATATTGAAGGTATAAGTAAGAGGATCTCCAAGGTGACCGCAAGGATGCAGAGTTTTGGAATCCAGCAGATGAATATTGATGGCTGCGAAATAAAACAAAGAGAGGAGCGGAAGACGTATGCAAGCAAAAATGAAAACAATCTTGTGGGGTTGGAGGAAAATGTTATGAAATTGGTTGACCATTTGGTGAAGGAAGATAGGATTCGCGTAGTTTCTATAACTGGGATGGGCGGTATCGGTAAAACTACCTTGGCTCGACAAGTTTTCAATCACGAAATGGTAACCAACCATTTTGATGGAGTTGTGTGGGTCTGTCTTTCACAGCAATTTACAAAAAGAAATGTTTGGGAGACGATCTTTGACAAGCTAAGGTCAAATCATGATGAGCAAAAAGACTCAAATATGAATGATGGTGGGCTTCAGGATAAACTCTTTCAACTGCTGGAATCAAGTAATTCTTTGATTGTCCTAGATGATATGTGGAAAAAAGAAGATTGGGATATGATCGAACCTATGTTTCCGTCAAAAGGTGACAGCTTTTTCTTCTATATATTAAAGGCTTTTATACTTTTCTTAAGCTTTTGAATATAATTGATTAAGAAAAATATAGAAGATGACATATTTCGTGCATGCGTGATATATATTGCAGGATGTAAGATACTACTTACTTCTCGCAATGAGGAAGTGGCATTACATATAGATCCAAACTCTCAATTCAGTGTCATATTTAAATCAGAATGCCTAAGCAGTGAAAGCAGTTGGAAACTTTTTCAAATGACAGCCTTTCCTTGGGAAGACACAAGTGGTAAGCTTTCAATGAAAATCTATGAGGATATTTTTCCGATCGAAAAGTATAAATCAATATGTGATGTCCTTAACCTTAACTAGATTAACTACAATATGTGATCCGTCAGAAAATAACTATATTTTGTAATTTTGTGTAGAATGTAAGGTTGATGAAGAAATGAAACAGATGGGTAAGCAGATGATCAAACATTGTGGAGGTTTACCTTTGGCTATACGTGTACTAGGCGGGTTGTTAGCTCCGCAATACACCTTAAGTGATTGGACAAGGGTTTCTGAGAATATTAAACGTCATTTGAGTTCTGTTGATCATATTTTAAGTCTGAGCTTTGAAGAGCTACCTATTTATTTGAAGCACGCCTTCCTCTACCTCGCCCATTTCCCAGAAGATTATACAATAGATGTGGAAACATTAGCATATTATTGGGCTGCCGAAGGAGTACCAAGGCCGAGGATCTATAATGGACAGACCATTCGAGAGGTTGGGGATGGATATATACAAGAATTGGTGAATAGAAACATGGTTATTTCTCAAAGAGATGTTAAAACTTCAAGATTTGAAGAATGTCACTTGCATGACATGATGAGAGAAGTTTGTTTGCTTAAAGCAGAAGAAGAAAACTTCCAACAAATTGTTCACAGCACATCAACTGCAAATTCTAGATCACTTCGTCAATCTCGCAGACTTGTCATACATATGTCTTTTGAAAAAGAATATATTCATTCGGAGGAGATGAATATTCCAAAACTTAGATCTCTTTTGTTCATTTGGAAGTACCCATTGAGGAAGTGGAAGACATCAGATTTATCGCTTACAAGACTACAACTTTTAAGGCTTTTAGATCTCTCTCATACAGATTTTGAAAGGGAAAAGTTACCCTCTAGCATTGGCAAACTCATCCACTTGAGATATTTGAATTTATCTGAAGCATTGGTAAAACATTTTCCTTCTTCTATGCAGAATCTAAAGAAATTGCTCTATTTAAACCTAGGTGTACATGGAAGCAAGGTGTACATGCCCAGTATATTGAATGGGATGCGAGAACTGGAATACCTCACTCTTCCAGAGGGTGTACATGGTTCGGTAGAGATAGAATTGGGTAATCTAGTTAACTTGGAGACGTTGAAGAATTTCTCAACAAAGAATAACAATGTGAAGGATCTTCACACAATGACAAGACTTCGTGTCCTCTCTATCAATATCCATCGCGGGGGTTGTACATTGGAAACTCTGTCTTCATCTATAAAAGGAATCAGAACTTTGGAAAAACTAGAAATCGTAGATTACAAGGCGCGACACCCCAGGTATGATGATGAAGACAAATTTCTTTTGGATTGCTCGAGCGTTAATTTCAAACAGCTGAAGTTACGAGTACATATGCCAAAGTTACCTGATGAACACCACTTCCCTTCTCATCTTACGACCATTTTTCTACAATGGTGCCGTTTGAAGGAGGATCCAATGCCAATTCTAGGGAAGCTGCATCAGTTGAAAAAGGTTACTTTACGGGATAAATCTTTTTGTGGGAGGAGAATGGTTTGCTCGGCCACTGGGTTTCCTCAATTGGAGAAGCTATGGTTAGATGGACAAGAGGAATTGGAAGAGTGGATAGTAGAAGAAGGATCCATGCCCCTTCTTCAAACTCTCTATATTAAGGATTGTCCAAAGTTAAAACTTCCTGATGGGTTGAGATTTATCACTTCCTTGGGAAAAATCTATATCTATATAGATAATAAGGATATGGAGCAATGGAAAGAGAAGTTATCAGAAGGAGGAGAAGATTACTACAAAGTCCAACACATCCCTTATGTTGAAGTGGCGATATCCAGGAAAATGGTATATGGATGTAGATGATTTGGATATGAAAAAGGAATGGAAAGAGAAGTTATCAGAAGGAGGAGAAGATTACTACAAAGTCCAACACATTCCTTGTGTTGAATTTGATTGACTATATCCTGGAAATGGCGAGATTAAGAGAGCAGGTAACATATTATTATTCTCCATTTATAAATATATATCATCAAGAGAAAGAAAGGAGAATGACGATGATTAGAGATCATTTGAGAATGATGACGGCAGCAGTTACAATCTAAGGTATATGTTGAATTGACTAAATCCTGCTTATTCTTGTCTTGATATCTTCTGTTGTATAATGAGACTTAGGAATTGCGATTTATATATGTTGGACAAATATACTTTTCACTTTCGTATCAATATTTGGTTTTGTATTTTTGATTGCTAAATTGATAATTGATGATCAGTAATTTCAATACTCATTTTATTGGATTATTTCCTGTTTAGTATTGTATTAATAAGCTTACTGGTTTTATGCGTTTTTTTGGTTTGTTCTGTTTGAGTATATTTGTTTCTCCTTCGTGAATGTTTGTTCTGTCCACATCTTATATTTTTGGTGATCACAAAAGCTTGAATCCTTCCTGCAGTCATTGGAGCTTCTTTACATTGACGGTTTCTCTTATATATAACATAAATTCTCCGACAAATGTGTTTCTCTTTTTCTAGCTTCTTCATCTTCTTCTTCTTTCACTTTCTCACTCTCATTTCCGAAACCCTTTTTCACTTTCTCACTATTTCAATCACATTTCGGTCACTTTCGGTTCCTAAGTTTGCGTTTTCTCCGCGTATAGGGGTCCTACATAATTTCTCTTCTTCTTAAACGGCACAAAGATCAGAAGAGAAAGGAAATGGCCGGTGGTGGTGGTGGAGGAGGAGGAGGAGAGGCGCTGCGGCCAAAACATGATGAGCTTGAGCCACATCCGGTGAAACATCAACTTCCTTCTGTCTCTTATTGTATCACTAGTCCTCCTCCTTGGCGTATGTAACTCTCCTCTTTTCTTCAATCATTTGTGCAATGTAATCTGTTATTCAACAGCTAAAGATCAATTCTTTCTCTGAATCAGCGGAGGCAATACTTTTGGGTTTTCAGCATTACTTAGTGATGCTTGGAACAACTGTTCTTATTCCAACATCATTAGTTCCACAGATGGGTGGAGGAAACGTAAGTTTTCTTCTCAGACAAATCAATTTTAATGCACATTACTGAAAAAGCTCTGTTTTTCATTTTAGTCAGTCTTTGGAGTAAGTATTCGTTTGTTGTAGGAAGAGAAGGCAAAGATGGTTCAGACATTGCTTTTTATTTCTGGAATAAATACTTTATTGCAAAGCTTCCTTGGGACTCGTCTTCCTGCAGTCATTGGAGCTTCTTACACCTATATACCAACCATGCTTTCAATCATCTTGGCTGGTCGGTATAGTGACATTTTCGATCCTCAGGAGGTTAGTGAAAGAAAACTGAGAATCTATCTGTTTCTTTCTCAGAGTTTTTCAGTGATAGAGTGAAAACAATTGCAGAAATTTAAAAGGATTATGAGAGGTATTCAGGGTGCTCTTATCGTTGCCTCCATTCTTCAGATCGTTGTTGGCTTCAGCGGGCTTTGGCGCAATGTACTAAGGTTAGCTAAGAACTTTTGTTTACATAATAACCAAGAGATTCTCTTCTTTTACTATCTGATGATTGTTGTTACTTTCTTCAGGCTCGAGTCCTCTGTCTGCAGTTCCTCTTGTAGCTCTAGGTGGTTTTGGACTTTATGAACATGGTTTCCCTCTGGTGTGTATTGCTTACGTCTTTTACAACTGTTATAACATTTTCTGGAGTACTGAGTTATTCGATTCTCTTTCAGCTAGCCAAATGCATTGAGACTGGATTGCCTGAGATCATCCTTTTAGTCATATTTTCACAGGTTAGAGCTTCATTTAAAGCTCTTTACTGTATTTCAATAGAGATAACAAAAGATATTTTCTTTTTGGTTTCTTTCCTCAGTACATTCCTCATCTCATGCGAGGAGAAAGACAAGTTTTCCATCGATTTGCTGTAATTTTCTCTGTGATTATTGTCTGGATTTATGCACACCTACTCACTGTTGGTGGAGCCTATAAGAACACAGGACTCAACACTCAGAGAAGTTGCAGAACAGATCGTTCTGGCCTCATTGGTGGTGCTCCATGGTTAGAGAAAATTTAACGTCTTCTATCTTTATACATTCTCTAGCTACATTATTAAGCCATAAAATACAATACAAACTCGAATTCGGTTCTTGATCATTCCAGGATAAGAGTACCTTACCCTTTTCAATAGGGACCTCCAACATTTCATGCCGGTGAAGCATTTGCTATGATGGCTGTTTCATTTGTTCCCCTTGCTGAGGTTGGAATTCACTTAAAAATCTTTCATTTTTTGATGCAAGAACACTAAACACATAGCTCACTTGGCGTTTTCATGTTCATATTTTTGTGATTCATGGAAACAGTCTACAGGGACTTACATTGCTATATCGAGATTTGCAAGCGCAACTCCACCTCTACCTTCTGTTCTCAGCCGTGGAATCGGTTGGCAGGTAACATATGACATAACTCTCCATCCAAATTTTCCCTAGAAATGTATGTTGAAGCAATGATTCTTATATATAAGGTGTTGGAGTTCTGCCTTGTGGATTATTTGGAGCAGGAAATGGAGCAGCTGTATCAGTGTAAGACCAGTTTCTCGATAGAAAGAAAAGAGTAACTGACCTGAAAACGACATTCTTTTCAACAAAATCCAACACTTATTTTGATGATCTTTCAGAGAAAATGCTGGTTTGTTAGCTCTGACACGAGTTGGTAGCAGAAGAGTAGTTCAAATATCAGCTGGTTTCATGATCTTCTTCTCTATACTTGGTAAATTTGGAGCCATCTTTGCTTCGATTCCAGCTCCTATCGTCGCAGCATTATATTGCTTGTTCTTTGCATACGTTGGTACGTTACTTGTAACACCTTTCTTGTTAATATCTCTATGGTTTGAAACCTCAAATGAGTAAACCAAATAAACTTGCAGGTGTTGGTGGTCTAAGCTTACTTCAGTTCTGTGATCTAAACAGCTTTAGAACAAAATTCATCCTCGGATTCTCTGTCTTCATGGGCTTATCAATACCACAATACTTCAATGAGTATACAGCTATCAAAAAGTATAGACCAGTTCACACACACGCAAGATGGGTAAATACAACATGAAATTTGATCTTTTGGATATCGTCTCGCTTATAACACAAAGCTGATTTGTATTCATTTTGCAGTTCAATGATATGATTAATGTTCCATTCTCTTCTAAAGCCTTTGTAGCTGGGATTTTGGCATTGTTTTTAGATGTAACATTGTCATCTAAAGACAGTGCAGCGAGGAAAGACAGAGGAATGTTTTGGTGGGATCGTTTCATGTCGTTCAAGTTGGATACGAGAAGTGAAGAGTTTTACTCTTTGCCTTTCAACCTCAACAAGTATTTTCCCTCAGTGTGAAATGTGAATGATGCTTATAGACTTCATTGGCTTCACTTTCACTCTGCTCTCTATTGTAAACCTTTTGTATATATCAACTCTTGTTTTCTTTAACTGCATCCCGTTTTTTTACTTTTAATAATGTATTTCTATGTGGTTTTGCCTATTTTCAGTGTAGGGCATGTGCACAGCTTGCCGTTTTTAATGTGTATTCAACTTTTTTTATTCTCAGGAGGAAAAATTGTTTCTTTTTATTATTTATATTTAAAATTGTGCAACATATATTTAGTTTCTTTTTTTGTAAAACAATATAAATTTAGTTTATGAACGTTGCTATTGTTAAGTATAAAAAAAATCGTTTTTTCTGTTAGTTCTTATGTGTAGTTATGTAGCTTTTGGTTGTAAATAATTTCCAACAATGGTATCCTGAATCAAACCAATTAGTAATAGTTTATGTTAGCTTTCAAATATTCTTGTTGAATTTAAGGTATTAAATTTGAACTCAACAGTATAAATATGTCATTCTAATAATGTTAGTTTTGTACGTCTAAAAATTCTTAATTAAAGACCATTATAAGTATTTACATTTTTAGCATATATTTTTTGTCAACACATGGCCGGTCTATTAGACAATTTTCAACATAATATAGGCAGTGAGACTTGATCTCTGTGTGTGAGATAGTGCATGCATTCAGTGAATTTATTACATGCCACTAAACTAAGATCATTTCACATATATTTGATCCTTAGAGTAGAGATATATTTATAGTTTTAATGGGAAAAAAATGTCAGAAGTAGAATCATTGTTTTTTTTGGTGTAACATTGGGTCCCAACAGGCCGGCTTATTAGCCAAGTTTCTACATAATGTAGGCGGTGGGAGTCGATCCCTAGTTGTGCAAGTATGCATGTCTTATGTGGACTTACCGCCTGCCACTAGATTAAAGGCCACTTGCGTTGCTGAAAATGATTAATGTTGCTGAAAAAGACTCCTGATTAAAGTGATTATGATGTTATATACTCATTCTGTCTCATCTCAGATTATTTGATATTTAAGGTTAATGCACAAAAATTAAAAAAACTTTGTGAAATTATTTAAAATGTCTCTATTTGCTTAATAATGTAATTAATATGAATAAGTGATATGGTTAAATGAAGAAAATAGATCAAACTTTTTGTATTGGAAATTGAAACATCATATATTTTGATACAAAAAAGTAAAACTAAAACATCATTTATAATAAAACAGAATGAGTATTTATTATGTTAGGAAAATGTTATACAACAATTAGGAGGACCAAAAATTTAGATTCCTATTAGAGAAAAGAAAACAATATATATTAAATATTCATTTGGGTGTTTGGAAATGTAAGTGTCTATGTCTTGAATTTTTTGCATTTTTTGTCATATGTTGTGTCACTTATAAATTCATGTTATAAATTGTACTTAACAATGTTAATTTAGTTAACATGTAGTAAGGATATTAAAAAATCTAATCCCCCTCAAGAAGTTGAGCCAGGAATACAAATAGTGTAGACTTCTTATGTTTTACTTTTGGGTTGCTAAAATCTTTTAAAAGTTTAGGTATCTAGGATCAAGTGGACTTTTTGATAGGATACCTATATTTCCATCAACTATGATCAATTCTGTTGGGTTTTTTATCATAAATTAATTTGTTGGAAATGTGATTCTCTTTTCTTATATTAAAGTCTATGACCAAAAATCAGAGTCTTGTATGATAAAACTTTAAATTATAAATAGAGTTTTAAAGTTAAAACATGACATATTAGTGGTTTTAGTTTGGACAAATTTATTTTTCTAAACTTTTTTTTAATCTAGATTATGTGTTTATTCATAATATTCAGTATATCTATATAATGTAATTAGTAGTTTTTTCTGTAACTAAAGTGATACATATTTAACTTTTGAAAAAATATCTATATTTTATGCATGCTACATGGCTTATTTATATATTTATCGTTATATTATATTCCACTAATATAATCGTTGGTCAAACTAGAAACACAGTTGAGATTTGGATATACCAACCTTTTCCTACTCATTATAGGTGTATTGCAGTATGTTCATAGAATCATAGTTATCGAAAAATAATATTGTTATCGGTTAAATTTCTAGTGTTCAAAAACTCGAAAATTTAAGATTTTTAAATAAAATATTTTTTCAACCTATATTTTTTTTTTTTGGGACTAATAGAATGTCGACAAACAAGGAAATTTAATTGCCTTATCAAATGCAAATTTTCGTCACTGGCGACAGCAATCAGAAAAGACTCAGTATAACTCGATGTCTATCTAACCATTCAACGAATTGTCACTTCCACAATTTTTTTAATAAATGTTTTTTCAGTATTTATAGGAAATTATTGTACCACAATATTCTCATATGATTGGATCAACGTTATAAAATATTTACACAAAACCATTTTAAAAAAGTTGGTGATTGGTGTTTTTATGTTCTGGTACTGATTCTCTTTGTCGGAATACGATTTGACATTTCACACAAAGTGTTTGTAATTATATAATTGATTATGTCAAAAAGAAGAAAAGAAAAATTGGAATGATGTACAAGATATTAGTCTTCGTGCATAAAAGACAAATCAAATATATATTTGCATGATGCTAAGGTTTACATTTTTACAACTATATAATTGCTTCAATCGCTTCTGTCAGCCATTTGATATATTTGTACTGAATTTGTCTTTTATTATTCCAAAATAAAAATAAAAAATAAAAAAACATTCTATTGCATAGGAATTGAAGTAGTTCTAAGAACTTTATTATGAATACAAAATGTAAATAAAATGAAACTTGACTAATGCATCGGTCGGTTGTGGCATAATGTTAACAGAAAAATAAAGTGAAAAACTCAAACTTATCACCAAAGGATTAAAGTGATTGCTTTTTTCATATAAATAAGAAAAGAGAAGATGGTTTGTTGCAGTAGAAATTACTCATAAATCGACATTACAATCATATATAGAGTATTTCGCTAAACCCTAAATACATATGGGCTTCTAAGATCATATTGGAATTATTGGCATTCTCTTGGGTTTGTATCTCTTACAGTGGCTAGTATTTTTATCCCACCTATTATATTGTCTTTAGTTAAAAACATTATCACCATTACCAATTGGAACTTAAACTAATTCATAGTTAAATTTTCCGAACAATATAACACAGGCGATAATTATATGATTTATTAGAATTGAATTTTGATGGAAAAAATATACACTAGTAAAAAAAAAGCTATACCCACGAAAAAGTTACGAAAATTTTTGTGAGTATAGCCCAAAAGCTACAAAATACCACAAAAATCTACGATAAACAGTAATTTTGATACCCGCAAAATTTTCGTGGCTTTTTGTGGGTTTTCATGGGTATTATGTTACCCACTAAATTTTTGGTGGCATTTCGTGGGTTTTTCGATTTTTTTTTTGAATTTTTCCAAAAAAAAAAAAAAATTCCAACCCAACTCGACCCGACCCGATTTTTTGGTTCAGTTATTTCGAACCAATTTTCTACTAACTGAATAACCCGATTACCGATCAACTCAACCCGACCCGAATTCTCACACCTAAGCTTATATGCAGTGTGTTGTAGTTATTGTGTTTTTAATTTTAAAGTTTGGAAGTACGTTGTAATATTTGTTAATATAGCTTGTTGTGTTCTACTAAAAAATTGTGTCATGATATTTAAAACTTTTTTTTTATAGAATACATAATTACTGGTACATCATTATAAAAAAGTCACATGAAATGAAAATTCATGATTAAAAAATAATCTATCTTAAATAATTACGAAAATCCATTACTAATAATATATATTAGTAATGGTATTGCTTACCAAGAATTGTCCCTAACTCCGCTGGTAACGTCCCAACAATAGCCCACATCTGCCCCGAGTTCGAGTCCCAAATGTGCCAAAAAGAATGGATTAAAATGATTTTATTGAGACCCGAGTTCGAATCCTCGTGGATGCAAAAAAAAGAATAAATGGATACCCACGAAAAATTTTATGGGTTTTAGTGGGTTTTGCCACGAAAACCCACGAAAATTTAGTGGCTTTTTGCGGGTAGTCCATCCCGCGAAGAGCCAAGAATTTTTTTACCCAAGACGTCATACCCACGAAAAGCCACGAATTTTCTTTGTATTTACCCACGAAATTTTTATGGGTATTTACCTTATTTTTACTAGTGATAGTGGTATACATTTAATTTATTAAATTGACCAAAAACATTTTACCTCTCCTCTTTATATATATTATGGTTTTTTTCTTTTAAATAAGTTGAGAGATAAATACACAAACTTAGAAAGCAATTTAGGTTTGTGTTTGGTATTAAATGTTTATATGTATGGAGAAAGGAAAGAATAAAGATCCTCTGATTCAATGTGTTTATGATTAGGTAGATGAAGCCAAAAGAGAGTACGTAATATAAGAGCCTTAATGGGATGTTTAATTAGTGGCATGCAACAAAGCTCACAAAACGACATTCTTAACCTAACTTTGGACAATCTTAAACACCTCATTTGTCTACTTAACAAGTGGTTTCCTTATTTTTCTATACGAGATTACTAACACAATTAAGCAACTTTACTTTTTTTGTTTTGTCAAAAGAACACTTCACTTTTTGAACTTTTATGAGACAAAGGGCGAATGTATTATATGTAATTTTTGGACTGTTTTAGTTCATTTACTCTTAACTAAAAACAAGATATTAGAAAGTTATTGTAAAAATAATCATATTGGAAGTCTAGTTGTATCATCCACCATTAAAGTTCCCAAGTTGTGCCTACAAACAATTTTGGTGATTGAGGATTTTATAACTCGGCTAATCATGGATAGTTTAGATCAACTGACCTGTTAAACATGTAAATTATTGGATTTTAGGCTATAAATCCAATAAAATCTTAGTTCTAACATAACTTACACTATAAATTAGATTTTGTCTATCCAACTGTTTTGAAAAGAAAATAGAACTTGGATTAATGCAAACAATTTTCCTCTTTATATAATCTATAATCTTAAAAAATATCAACCATATAACTTTATTGGAAACAACAATCATTGATAATAATACTGTTTGCAAACCAAACCATTCTATTTTCTGGAGTAGACAATAATCGTTGGCTGAAATATATATCATAAAATTTTGCTTTGTCCACCATACAGGCAAAATTTTGTGAATGATCCATGACCCATAAACAGTATATTATTTCTAGTCATAAAATGGTTAAATCTAGAAGGGATGATATCATTGTTCCAACTTTATATATCAGCATTTAATATCCAAAAACTTATTATTATTTAATAAATAATTATTATATCAACAAAACTCTATTCATATTCTAAATTCTCTAAATAAAGAATCATTTAGTCTCTAACTAAATTAGGAACAAATTAACTGAATTACCTGTTTTTTGACATCCAAAAACTTGTTTTAGATATTAGAACTCACACAATCAGATTAAATGATTGAAAAATAGTTTTTAAAACAGATTATTGTTTTTTGAAAAAGAGTTTTGCAATATGTCGCATAACGTATTTAGTTTGTGTTTTATAAAATATTTTTAAAAATTAGCACCACTGACATTTGTTAACATGCTTAAGCATGAAGCAAATTAAATTATAAACAAAACAATATAATTGGATCGATAAGGAAAAAACAAAAGAAAGATGATTTTACACCTCACCTGAACTTTACTTCTCGAATGATTAGTCTTACTCAGGCTTTGTATTCAAACCTCCCCCACCCAAAAAAAAATCAATTATTTATGTATATCAATTTAATATCCTAATACAATAAAAAAAATTATGATACTTTTCTGAATAAATTCAGAATGATGAGACTATAAGAATATCATGCATCATAAAATACTTTTAAAAAATATTATAAAAGATTTATGGATTATTTTACTAATTGTCAATTATTTTAAAGTTAAAAGATCATAACATGGTGCTAAAACACAAAAAATTGTATAACAATAGAATTTTTTTTATCAACAATTGAATTAATAAATATGATCCATAGTGAAAATAACATATTCTAAAATCTCTTTTATTCTACTATATATAGTAAAAAAAATTTAAACATCTGCTTGAATCATTAACTGGATCATTCTAACAATTATATATATACTAAAAGAACTCAGCTCATTTTTTGATAAGCCATTTTTGATTAATATAGCCTTAAAAATTATCCGCTGAAGTATGTGTTTAGCCCGTTGTCTATTTACATTTAGAAGGAACCTATAAAATATTTTACACCAAAAGTTGAAATATTTTTAAATTTTTAAGTAATATATTCATTGTCAATTAGTTTTGGATGGAAAGCTTATAATTTTTATTAGATACTCTGAATTGAATTAACCAATATTGTACTTTAGTCATGCATAGCTATCTTTATTCTGGCCCTTTCTATTTAATTCATGATATATAATTACAAAGCATACTAAGTTTTCTATCTCTTAGTTATGGTCTTCAAACTATTTGTAGGTCTAAGTCTCTTTTTTTGTCATCTGTGATATTAAAATAAAGGAATGACCTCCCTAGGAGGAAAGAATCATGGAGTATTTAACAAGAGAAGCAAACATAACTCATAAAACAAACAAATGAGACATATCAACCCAAATCAGTTGGGGTTAATCTTCTATCCGTTGCAATAGCTATATCCAGCCAAGAAGGAGCTCCTGTGGCCACATACGAGGTGAGGCGTGTTCCTCTTGTGACGCTTCGAGCAATTCGCCTAGCAGGGACATTTGCGTGGAAAGCCGATAGTCGAACTACACATGAGTTAAAACTCGACTTAAGACTCTTATATCTAGACACAAAAGTCTGAAATCTTGGCCATAAGTTTGGATGTGTTACTGCATCAACAATGCTACCACATTCAGTCCAAATTTCCACATCTTCATAATGGAGGTCTTGTGCACTTTGCAGGGTCCATAATAGGTCTAAGTCTAAAACAATTGTAATTTTGCAAACAAACAAAGAACAAAGACCAGACAACTTTCTTTTTCTTTTCTTTTTCTATGGCCAATCACAATCAATTTGACTGACTCGTTTAAAACATTACAAGTTCAGTTCTATTGATTAGACAATTAGTCATTTGGAAGTTTATTCATATTTAGCCATAAATTGGGATGTGCAATTATGTGAACAATCTTGAAAATGAAGTTTCAATCGTCAAAGACAACATTTAATGTATTCAGAAACCAAAAGAGTTTCCAACACCTTCACATGGCACACACACACACACACTGACTGTTGTATCAGATCATGTGTTCACACATGTTAACAAATTAATGTCTTTTAAACATTAAAAATGCTAAATCTCCGGTATTTTAATTAATTAATTATTCATATATAGTATCCCTATATAGTATTATTTAATTATGTCAAGATTTTGCACCAACAAGTCTAAGATGCTCTGGACGAATTAGCTGGTTTTGTTTGTGTTTAACGAATGTGAAAAAATAAGATTATAATAATTTGTAATGTTGGGTTGATGAAGAACCAAAAGACATATTTTGTGACCCAAAATATATCTTTATTTGTTGCGTGTTGGTCGCCGTACAAACGTCAACGTGATTAGGTCTCCGTATATTGGCAAATCTCGATTTTAACTTTACTTATAATTATTATTTTTATTTTTTGACAAAATAAATTTGTATAAAATCAATGAATGGTTAACATATTAGGAAGGGTGTATCTACGAAGGACAACCTTTTTATTTTTATTTTTTTCAAAATTTTAAATATAATTCTGTAGGGTATATACACTGATTATTTTGGCAGGTAAAATTTTATTTTATCTAATATATATGATTAAAAGTATCTTATATATTATAATGAGGAGGATGTTTCCTTAGGATATCCGAATCTTCGGTTGTATGATTACATGAACTGATAGTGAATCATGTGAGCATTTGAATATTCTCTTCTTATATTTTAGAAGGCAGACCAATATATTCGAAAATGTAGCAGACATGGTCCGTACTGATTGTATATTGTTTGGCAATAACTATATTATATATGAAAATCAATATATAAATAAAGAGCTCGAAATGTAGATTAACCCATTTTCAAAAAGAAAAGAAAAATGTAGACTAACCCGTTATTCGAAATGTACAACTTTATTAACACATCAAGAAAAAAATCTAGAAAACATATATCTATATTTGTCTTATTGGTAAAATTGTTTCCCGTAAGGTTTTGATTTTATATTCTTGAAATGGATATCACTAATACAGGTCATATATAACTTGTTGTTAAATCTATTTAATGTTGTTTTCATGTTTTGTGATTTACCAAATGGTTGAGTCTGAGGAGGAAATTCAGATTCCACCACAATTAGCCGACTCATTAACCAAATTTTTATATAATATAGGCTGTAAGACTCGATCCTTAATTATATAAGTGTGCATTTTTTAATGGATTTACTGCCTGCCAAGAGACCAAAGACTAATTGCAGAAGAAGTTCAGTTTATATGGAACAAATTTGACTTGCTTCACTTGGTGCAGATTCTTCTTTTTGGCTCTTATTTCTTATGGAGGAGTAATCTGTCTAGAACAACCATTTTATATGAATTCCATACAGATTATAATCACCAATACTATATCATTAAAAATAGATATATATCGAAATTTCAAAAAATCTCGATAGTTTTAGATTAAATTTTTTTTTTTTTTGTCAACAAATGCATTGATAAAATCTAATTCATAGTTGATTGCTCAAAACATTTGAAAAAGTTTTGACCAAAAGAATTTTAGAAAATTTACGATTAAATAAACAATTTTAACTAGAAATAAACATCACAAATTGGGGTAGGCAAGTATGGTTGGGAGAAACTAATGGCAGTTGTATAATGTGATTTTGGCAATTATGATGTGAGATATTTAGAGAGCATGGCTCAAGCACTTAATAGAAATGTACATATATACTGATTCGTACAGTTAATTGTATCTAATGTTGAACCTAGCTCGATCGTTTCTATGAACTTCTATGAAGATGTGCATGCATTTCAATATAAAAAACTAAGTTTTACTTTCAGAAAAAGAACCATAACAATTAAATAGAATAAATATGAGTCAATAGAGACGGAAGAAATTAAGCACTTTTTAGATTTCTTAATATTCTTCCCACTAATAACAGTTTGAGATATCTAATCATTTCTCGAAACCTCACTTTAGTTCGTCTTATAATCAATCTAAACCCTAAGTCCTAGGCTCCTATAGCATATACCTTCCATATGTAGTCATCATTAAAAGTTGTGTATATATATTTCCCCTGAAAGAAGAGATAACGATAAAAAAAGAAAAGAAGATAAAGATGTCATAAAAATATAATTTTATAGAAAAGATAAATTACTATCATTATGGTTGTTGAAACTTGAACTTATAAATAATTACAAAACAAAAGAATATTAATGAGCTATATGGATAGAATAATGTACTCTTATTTGAAAAAAAAAAACTTAATATACTCTTATATTTGATTTTTGTTAGCAATTAGATCTGTAAAACCTGATCTATATTTTTTGGTTGGATGCAAAATCTGATAAATAGTCAAACCATAAATTCAATTAAAAAATTAATTATTTTACTTATTTGAATTCTAATTACATAAAAGCTTTTGGCAAAAATTTTGCCTACATATTTGAAACAGATATTTTGTCTAAAATATATTATTTTGTTTCTTGAAATTATCTATCTCTCCTTACAAAGTGGAAGGAATATGTGTTTAGATATTATGCTCAAGCATTTACAAAATCAGCAAACTACGTTTTATTTTTTATAATATTAATTACATAGTTTGAAAGAAATGAAAACTTTTTTCGTGTTTGATCCAGATGAACTCAACTAATTTCACATATATAAATTTATTAAACACTTATACATCAATGTTAAACATCTAAAATTGAAGAGTCAAAATTTTTGATTTGATACTATATTAGTGAAACTCTGAAAGAAAATAAAAATTAATTATTCCAATATATAAACACTAGCTTGTTTTCTAATTACGCATATTGTAATTACAATTGACCATTTCGAATGAAATCATTTCCCATATGGCTTCTTTGGTGAAAGAATGGGTAATATTACTCTACCAATCAAAATAAGAACAACACGACCCATTCTTGACATGAACCGGACTCAAACCGGTATAAACCGGATGAATCATACAAAAGTCAATAAAAACGAAAATAAAATGTCAAGTGAATGCATTTAAGTCCGTGAAAGTGAAAAAAAACAAAAAAAAAAAGTAGATAAGAAGTTGCAGTGTCCCTTGTCCATACAATCCTAAATTCTTTCTTTTTTTTGAGTTTATATCAATCAATCTATCTATATTATTCCTCCAATATTTCATACATATGTTTTTTGTATTTTTCGTCGTCATGAGTGGTACCAAAATTGATATTTTTTGGATTTATTTGTTAGGTTATCATCAACGATATGTATGTTTTTTTCTTATAGTTGTCTAAATTTATATACCATACTAATTTGTCCATGGTCCAAGTTCAACGTTGCATTGAATGTAATTTTCGGCCAACTTTGAATAATGTATAAGTTTTGGTGGTTGGAGAAACTAATTTCAGTATGACTAGTAAGTATAATAATATGTATCCATTGTTATAACTTCAATGTCAACTGTGTTAGACTTAATTAGAAAATAATACTACTAAATAATTTATATAAGTGAGCAAAAGTATAATATTTCTCTTTCGCAAAGAGTGCTATTTTAGAATAAAAATAGTATTTTATAAAGAGTTCCATTCAACAATTTTAATGTAACTTTTAATAAAAAAAATAAATTTTAATCTCTAATCAAAATTATTAACATGAAATCTAGTAATTATTATTATCTCTAATTATTAAGAGTAAAATAATTTTTAATATTTTATTTTAATTTGTGTAAAAAAGCTTAAATTGAGACTCTTCGAGTAGTTATTTTCAATATAATCTTTTCAAGTATGGGCCGTGTGTAAGTTATGTGTCGATAAAAATAGTATATTTTCTGATGTCATTTCAAACTAATGATGTTATTTTCAATTCTTTGAACGTGACAAATATACCAAAATAGAAGAGATCAAGACTTGGAGGGCTTAAACATCCCTTGTTAGGGCTTCTTTTTTGGGAATATTTTTATTTTCTGTCAGTTTTTTTTATAACTTTTATATAAGATTATTGTGTTCAACAATCATTCTAATATACCTCTCAGTGTAAAAAAAAAAAAAGATCAAGACAAGTAGCTTAATAATTTGTAATAGTGTTGTTATTGCATCACCATCACAATTCAAACCCCCATAATACATGTTTATTGCTGACAAAATAAATAAATAAAAACAAAAGAAAATCATGACTTACATTAAAATAAAATTATTGTGGAAATATTGCAGCTCTTAATTATTTATTATTATTCTCTTACAATTAAAGTTTATAGTTTTGTATGATTACACAAAATAATATTTTAGGTTAAACTTTGTAGTTTTATTCATCAATAAAAAGTCAAATCCTATATTGTATTGGAAATTAACTGCTAACAATGGTTTATTGGCTAATTGCAGGATTCCCAATTAAATTATATGATCCTAAAACTCATAAGAAAATTAAATGCAACAATTTGATATTTATTTTACAGAGTAAGAACAAGAACAAAATAAAATGTCAAAATCATCGGTCCCTGATCTCCGGTGCCGGCACTTACCACTATTTAATTTCCGACCATCCTATTACTTTCTTTTTTATCAACAATTGGATCGACAAATTCCTATCCATAGTCTAAAACTCATCCTTATAATTTTTTTTTAGCTACCATAATGCACCGGGTAAGAATCGAACTTTGGTACCAAGTCATTAACTAGATCATCTTAACCACTATATTGAGAGCAACTTGACTTCTATTAGTCTATTCCATTTAATTTATAAAACTCCAAAAATAACAACAACAAAAAAATTAAAGTACTAAACTTCAGAGATGTCCCAGACAACCACAGTCAAATCTGCAACAATATAATTACAAAAATCTTTAAAATAATTATATCATTAATTAACCCCAAAATGACAGTTTAATTAAATAATCAAAACATCAGAAAGTAACTAATTGAATAATTAATAATGATAACAATACTTTGGATTTCACATGTTTTATAAGCAAAGACAATGTGGTGGACCTAACTCTTCACGCTGTCTCGAAAAAGACTCTTTCCTTCTTCTCTCTTTCTTTCGCAGACTCTCATTCTTACTCTGTTTTTCTCAACATAGAAATCAAAAATCTGATGGGGAATTGTCAAGCGGTTGATGCAGCGGCTTTAGTTTTACAACATCCTGACGGCAAAATTGATAGATATTACGGTCCTCTTTCCGTTAGTGAAGTCATGCGTATGTATCCTGGTCACTACGTTTCTCTTATTATTCCTTTACCGGATACGAATATTCCGGCCACTACGACGACATCAACAACAGATGGTAAAAATGAAAGAAGGACTGTGAGGTTCACGCGCGTGAAACTTCTCCGACCAACGGAAACTCTTGTTCTTGGTCATGCTTATCGTCTCATCACTTCACAAGGTTTTGTTTTGTTTATGCTAAATCTCTTGTTAGACTCTTAAATGGTTTTCTGATTAGATTGGTGTTTGATTTTTATTACAGAGGTTATGAAGGTTTTAAGAGCTAAGAAATATGCAAAGACTAAGAAGCATCAAAGTGAAACAACTACAGAGAAGAAGAAGACATCATCACCGGAGAAGAAGAAGTGTGATGAAGAATCAGACAAGAATCAGAATCTGGTACGGATTCTTAACTCGAATATTAAGATATGGGTTTAGATGAAGTAACAAGATTTACTCGAATTTTTAAAGTAATTAAGATATGTTTTTGGTTATTAGAGCAACTCCAATAGTAACACCATTTTTGGTGTTAAAATTACACCAAATTTGGTGTTAGAGTATCTTACTTTCTCTTTCAACTCCAACCACAACACCAAATATTACACTAAAATTATTATTCTATATTATTAATTTTTAAATTAAAGATAGAAAAAATTAATTTGATATTATTTAAAATATATTAATATTTTAAATTTTAGAGTGATGAATAGTATTACACCAAATTTGGTGTGACTGTAGCAATTACACTATATTTAGTGTTTTGATGTTTTTTATGGTGTCTTATCAGAGTGCATTTTATATGGAATTTGAGTTTTTGGTATCCCGTTAGAATTGCTCTTACTTCTATTTATGGAATCATATATAATTAAACAATTTTAAATTAATATTTGATTCATTAATATTTCTATAAATTAATAAAATTTTCTAATCCTAAATTAGATTTTCAGGTGAATTCATATACCGATAAATAAATAATTATTATAAATTAATAAAATTATAATTTTATATAGTTTCAACTTTATTAATTTATAGAAAAACAAAAAAATAATTAATGGATTTTTTTTTGTTTTTTAAACAGGAAACAGAAGATGAGAAGCAACGTGCAGTGTTAACAAGTTCAGCTTCATCGAAATCAAAAACATGGAGACCATCATTACAAAGCATCTCTGAAGCTACAAGTTGATGTCTTTAATGGTTTTTTTCATTGAGGGACAAGAAACAAAGTCTCTGTCAGAAGATGTAATATGAAGAAGAACAAAGAGATATATAAATTCTCTTGTAATAAAATCGTTTATTGTTACATATAGGTGATGAGAAGTTTTATAGCTTAAGATGTAAAAAAATATTCTGCAGAGATTAAGAATTAAGTCCCTTTTTTTGTCTAATCAATGTACATAATTTCTCCTTATGAAGAAATCAATCGAAAAAAAAGAGTACAAAGAGATGTTTTTGTTGGTGTTTACAATTATTACGTTTCAGTCTTTAATGTTTACATAAATTCTTGGAATAATAATTTGAATAGATTTGTTAAATGAGTCCAAAATTATTTGATTTAAATGGTTGTAAGAATTGCATTGAGTTGGAATGATCATTGGTAGGTGATACACATCCTTTCAAGCATTTATTGGCTAAGAAAATAACCAAATTTATTTCGGATTTACTGTCTCATTTTCATATTTCGAGAAAGTAGACATTATGAAGAAAAAAATCTAAATATTTCTTAGAATAAATTAAGTTGATTTTTGTTTCTTTTTTAAATCTTTTTCTGTTTTATTTTTTTTAAATTATAATAACTGTGAATAAGAGGGTCGGTAGTCCATTTTTTCGAATTTTCTAGATACTAAATATCAAACATATATATAGCAAATAAAAACCGAAAATGATATACATAGAATCAAACTGAAACCAAACCAAATAATGATATATTTTGTTGAAAAAATCAAATAGATAGAGATCCATTTGAATCCAATCAATGTTTTTAGACTATAGTTTTTATAAAAATATCAAATCAATAACTTTAATTAAAAAAAATTATTTATACTTTTGATTTGTTTCTCAAAAAAAAACTTTTTTCCATTTCAGTTTTAGAAAATATAATAAATACAAACCAAAAAAGATGGGCATTGGATCAAATCCAAACCAAACCAAATCTAAACCGAATAATGTTATATTTTATTGGAATGAAAAAAGTTGATAGAAGTCTATTTGACTCCAGTCAATGTTTTGAGACTCTAGTCTTTATAAAAAGTATCAGATCAAATAAAAATATCCAAAAAACCGAACAATCTAGACTAAACCAAATAACCAATCAATTACCAAGTGGTAGATTACAGAAGAACCAATCACTGTTTTGGCCTTATCCAAACGCTTTTGTGGACAGACTCGTCCGTGTCTTAGGCCAATCTCTCTGTCTCTGTCTCTCTGTCCAGAGGTAAAAATGGCAGCTTCAATAGTCCCACTTCCCAGCTTCAAACTCCATCATCAACCCAACCACCTTCATGGCTGCAACAACTCATCTAACCAAACACTTCTCAAATTCAACTTTTCATCTCCAAAACCTCTCCTGATCACCACAAGAAGTAGCAGCTCTCGACGAATCAAAGTCCTGCCAGAGACCATCAATACCAAATTGGAAGAACAGGAGAAGAACGAGGACGATACAATATCTGATCTTAATCCTCCTGTTGCCATCAACACTAAGCTCTACTTTGGGAACTTGCCTTACAATGTTGACAGTGCTACTCTTGCTCAAATCATTCAGGATTTCGCTAACCCTGAGCTCGTTGAGGTTCTCTACAACAGAGATACAGGACAAAGTCGTGGATTTGCCTTTGTAACCATGAGCAATGTCGAAGATTGCAACACCATCATCGATAACCTCGATGGAACTGTAAGTCAAAGTCTGCTACTTTACTACCAAAAACACAATTTGGTTATAATGTTTTGTTGTTTTGGTCTTCTCTTAGGAGTACCAAGGTCGGACTTTGAAAGTCAACTTTGCAGATAAACCAAAGCCTAACAAAGAACCTCTGTATCCAGAGACAGAACACAAGCTTTTCGTTGGTAACTTATCATGGTCTGTTACTTCTGAGTCATTAGCTGGAGCGTTTCGAGAGTGTGGAGATATTGTTGGAGCTAGAGTTGTGTATGATGGAGATACTGGGAAATCACGAGGTTATGGCTTTGTATGTTACTCATCCAAGTCAGAAATGGAAACCGCGCTTGAGTCACTCGATGGATTTGAGCTTGAGGGTCGGGCTATTCGAGTAAACCTGGCTCAAGGGAAGAAATACTGATATACATATCAAACAAATACATTGTGGAATCATTTTGAGTTCTTATTCATACATTAGAGTTCTGTTTAAACTGAACTAATTGACTCAAAGATCAATAAACTGTTTATGCTTCAAGCTGTGGTAATGCGTAGTTTAGTACCACAACAATCTGTGAAGATATTACATAATGAATTATAATACACAGCAAAACGGCTCAAGTCACTTAACGAAGACTAATAAGCCTATCACCAAATACGTCGTCGTTAGGGCGTTTTAAACCTCTAATGAAATTAACAGACTGAAACAGAGGTTTTTTCTCTGAATTAGTAAAAATCTGTTTTTGCTTAAACCCTAAAACCCTTTTGGATTTTTAGGTTTTTCCCCAAATCTTATCCGCCGTGATTTGACATTTTTTCATGAAACTTTAATTTTTGAAGTTCGATGATTCTCTCACGCTCTGTCTCCGTGCTTCATCTGTGTGGAGTGTCCTATTCAGCTTCGTCGAAGCTCTTATCTCAGAAGTTCAAATTCTCCGGCGTTCTCGCTTACGGTTCATCATTTTCTTTCCGTTTGAGCTCTGTTAGTCGATCTGAAGGAAAATGCGTTCGTGGGTTTGCGTCTGCTAATGAAGCAGAAGTAGAGAAAAAGGGTAATGATACGTTTTTCGCTGAAAATTCCGTTTCCTGGAAATCTCTTGGGTTATCGGATAAAGTCTCTGTGGCTCTTCGAGATTCTGGGTTCGATAGACCATCTCTTACTCAGGTAAATTTTCAATTTTTTTGTAACTCTAGAGGAGAGCTTAGAGAAGCATTTGTCCACTGTGATATGATGTGTTAAATTTGCTATCTTTTCGGATTGTGAAGTTTTGAGTAATTTTGTTTCGCCAGATGATTGTTTTATGAGTTCAATGACTGGTTAATAAGTAGTGAGAGGAAAAAAGGAGAACCTTTATTGACTACTTATTGCAAAGGCAATCATTTTCAATTTTTGGCTCTGAAATGTTTTTGATTCTGAATCTGATTTCTCTACTGTTTTTACCTGCTACTAGGCTGTTTGCATACCGTCTATAATGTCCGGGAAAGATGTTATTGTCGCAGCAGAAACCGGTAGTGGTAAAACACATGGATATCTTGCTCCAATTATTGATCAATTAACCAACACCGCTCTTGATTCCGATTCCGAGCATATGAATGGAGAGCAAAGGCCATTTCCACTTAAGAAGATCTCTCTTATTCTGTGTCCAAACGTGATGCTCTGTGAACAAGTGGTTCGGATGGTTAATGGTCTTCTTGGAGAAGATGGTAATCCACTTCTCAGAGTTGAAGCTGTTTGTGGGGCTCAGGTAACAATTTCATGTCCAGAAGCAAATATCTAATCAGTATTCTACCACCATTTTGTATTGATATGAGCTTTCCTTTCTAAGTGTTTGAATATAGCTTAATATGGAAGTTTCACTTGCTGCAGGGTTGGCCAGATAAACTTCCTGATATAATTGTTTCGACCCCCGCTGCTCTACTGAATAATATTGAGCCAAAAAGAAATAGGCGTGTGGAATTTCTTCGATCTGTTAAATATGTGGTATGAATTTCTTGTTTAGAGTTGTATCGTATTGTGTTGTGAGCGCTTTTGGAATCGTAGATCTGTTGTTGATCGTTTGGAGCACTTGCAGGTCTTTGATGAAGCGGATATGCTGCTGTGCGGAAGCTTCCAGAATCAGATTATCTGTCTAATAAACATGCTGCGTTTTGATGAGAAACAAGTGTCCCGTTTGGCTACATCCAATATTGGCAAACCAATGGAGATTGATATCTCTGTACCCCAATTTGATCTAGAAAATGAGGATGATGCAGAATACGAAGACGGATCTATTTCCGAGGAAGAGGATGAAGAAGAAGCAGAAGAGGAAGGTGAGTATCCTGATGTTGTAGCACAAACGCAGACCGGTAAAGCTGAAGCTGATTCAGACATCAAAAAGGGCTGGAGAAGAGTGAGAAAGATCTATAGCCGTAGCAAGCAGTATATCTTCATTGCAGCCACACTTCCAGTTAACGGGAAGAAGACTGCCGGAGGAATTTTGAAACATATGTTTCAGGATGCTACTTGGGTCAGCGGAAACTTTCTTCACCGGAACAGTCCAAGGTAAATACTTCTCCCTTTTATCTTGTTTGAAATACGGAGCATCATTCCACATCACCTACCCCTTTAATTGGTTGATCAAGTCATATATAATTATCATAATGAGGTCGAAGATGAGAATAAGAATGATTATAAGCTCTTCGTTTGCAAGCCAATCCCTTAATGTTCTCAAGAAACTACATTGACAATCTGCTTTTCTTGATTAATTACTTCGTATAAGTTTGTAAGCCAGATTTGTTATTGTCTTTACTATGTTGCAGACTAAAGCAGAAATGGGTGGAAGTCACAGTAGACTCGCAGGTTGATGCTCTTATTGAAGCTGTAATAAGCAACAATAACAACAAGACAGAGAGGACAATGGTGTTTGCAAACACGGTGGAAGCAGTTGAAGCAGTGGCCGATATATTGGAGAAAGCTAGTATCCAGTGTTATCGTTATCACAAGAACCACAAACTTGAAGAACGTGCTAATATACTAGCTGATTTCAGAGAAACAGGCGGTGTCTTTGTTTGCACTGACGCAGCTGCCCGTGGAGTTGATGTTCCCAATGTCTCACACGTTATTCAGGTTGCTTTCCTAATTTTCGACTAATACCCTCTTCAAAGGACTCAGCTCTCTAAAACCATTGTGGTAAATTTTGGGGTGATTGCAGGCGGATTTTGCTAGTTCTGCAGTTGATTTCCTTCACAGAATAGGTCGAACAGCTAGAGCTGGACAATATGGAACAGTGACCAGTCTATACACTGAGGCTAACCGTGATTTAGTAGAAGCAATCCGTCACGCAGTAAAGATGGGTCAGCCAGTGGTATAAATTCGATCAAACTCACATGATCTCAATTCGGTTATATCATCATCCTTAGTAAAAATCGTTGCATACTCAAGCTCAATATTAGCTCATGAACATTATCATTGTTATATTATATTCAGGAAACTGCATTCAGCAGGAAAAGAGGTTTTAGGAACAAGGTTAAGAAGAGAGGTAAAAATAAACTTTAGAATTCATAAATACAAAATACTGAGAAAGCTAGTGAAGCTAAACTAAGCACATCTTGGTTAATGTTTCAGCTTTCTTAAAAGCTGGAGGAGCTGAACAGGAGTCCAAGTTGTGAGGGTTTAAGTGCCTTTTTGTTTTCATTATAATTTCAGCTTTCTATTTTCATAGGTATTATTGTATATAATAATCATTAAATCAAGTAATTTTGTTGTACCAAAAATTTGATATCAAATTGTTTCATTAATCTTTATAGTTGCTAATAAAATCAGTCTACTTCACCGGAAAGAGATGCATTTGATTTAGAGAAAATTGGAAATAAAGGATACAGTTTTTATATGTTTGGTAATTTATACCTTTATTTTCTATATTCGTTGCTTACTCTTTCTTCTCTAGGTTTAAGACTCTGGGTTGTCAAAGTGGAAGAACACAATTTTCTTAACTACTAAATCTTAGAAAATAACAGTAATGAATCTTAAAAGCCATATCTGATTCTCATGATCAACAAAGCACTCTTGGCCTTTGCAACTAACCATATTTTTATTATTTTAATGTTTAGCTACTGTGGATGGCCTCTGAAGTTTCATAAGTGAACTGAGAAGTACGTTAAAAGGAAATAGGCTCCTTCTCAACATTCACAAGGGTCTACAAACTCTCATTGATAATAAAATGTTAGGAATTTTATATTTAGTAACTTGAATGTTTTTCAATTAGGATATATGGTTTGAACTTTGGTTGTTTTTCTTTTATGAGTTATCTATTTGAACAATTTGGTTATACTTATGAAATAACATTGGCATCCAGAAAAATAACTTTGAGCCTATTTTTTGACATCAGTCTGTATGATCCATCAAAATTATCAGTTTGATTCGGAAACTATTATCGGTCAATAGAATAATTAGAATGACACATAACAAAATAACTAAAATGATATGTGTCTTCTTGATCGGGCTAAAACCAATCAGAGTTATACAAATCAAATGTTGTTAGAAATTATATCTACAGTCTGTATAACACATAAACATTGGTAGAATATAAATTCTAATTCTCGTAGATTATAGAAAAAACAGTAGACTGCATATTATAAAATTTGTGAAAAGAGTACCAAATTTAGAAATTGTATCATACGATTCGTAGAACATAGAGTAATCAGTAGGATATAATTTCTAATTTTTGTAGATTATAAAAGAAATTATAGAATGTTATTCTAAAATTTGTAAGAAATCTACCTAATTTAAAACTTATATTCTATGGTCTACAAAATATAGAGAAACCGGTAGAATATAAATTTTGATTTTAATAGATTATAGAAAAAATCGTAGAATGCATATTCTAAAATTCGCAAAATATATAAAAACAAAAAAAAGTTATTATTATTTTAAACGTGAATAGTAACAGTTGAAGGATATTTTAGTTATAATTTCACAAAAGCATAAATGGCAAACCTACAAATTTTGTAACATTTTTTCCAATTTTCCTTTTGATTTATACTATAAAATAACTTCAAAAATGATGAAGATAAAAATTATTAAAGACAAGTGAGAGGAATTAAAACAAAATAATCACTTAAATTATTCTTCAACAACAACACACAAATTCCAGTCACTTCCTTATTAGTCTATATTGGAACAGAGTTTCATTTTTTGTGCATAACATGTACATAATAAGACATTATGTCTTAGATCTCCATTTTTGAATAAAACTTACACTCTGTCTCTTTTAAATTATTCTATATTAGCTAGTGTAATCAAATTATATGGAATAATTGGTATGATATCGTAGTTTTTTGTTTTAATCTAAGATCACGTTTTGTTCATTACTTCATTGTATCTATAAATTTTGTTGTGATAATTGTTTTTATAGTTATAATACTACACAGCTATAAGGTTACCTCCACCACGTCCTCCTCCACCATCACCATCACAACCACTACTATCTCCTCCATCACCATCACCATTTCTTTTTTTCATCTGATTCGTCTTTTTTTATTTAAAAGTTTGGGTAGAATGATATTGCCCGTAACATCCAACCAACAAAAGATCTTATCAATGCATTTACTCCTTATTAGATGTTTTGCTACATTGTTTTTACTTTTTCAGCTAAGCATATATGTAACAAAGTTGGCACGTTTTGTCGATTGCATCAAATACAACAAATCAGCATCATGTGATATTACAATAAGAACTTACGGATCACCTTGATAGTATCAAATAAACTTTTCACCAATATCGGCTATCTTATCGTCAACAATATTTGTGTTAGGTGTTCAATGAATAATTAATGATTTAATTATCTAACTATATAACAATAAATCAGTATATCGGTTGGTTTATCACTTACTGTCATTCAGCATCCTGAATTCAATTTTTGAGTCTTTGATTGCTCTGGCCATATCAGGTTGTACTCTGCTTCTTTCTTCCACTTCAATCACACTTCAATCACATTTCTTTAAAAATGATGAAGATGAAAATGATTAAAGACAAGAGGGAGGAATTGAAACAAAATAATCACTTAAACCATATCTTCAACAACACACAAATGCCAGTCACTTCTTTTACTTGTCTATATTGGAACAAAGTTTTTTTTTTCTGTGCATAACATGTACAAAATAAGACATTTGCCTTAGATCTCGATTTTTGAATAAGTGTTTCCTTACAATTATTCATATATTACCTAACGTAATCAAATTATAAGGAATAGTTGGTATGATATCATAGTTTTTTTCTAATCTAATAACTTTTTCGTTCATTATTTGATTGTATAATAATTGTTTTTATAGTTATAATCCTTATAATAGTTAAGATAATGGTTTAAATAAATTATAAAATCTATTATAATTTTAAGACTTTTAAATAGCTTGTTAGTTCATAGAGGTTATTATGATTATTTTGCTGCTTTGAATTGCTGTTTGTTTTTTGTCTTTTCAAAGCTGTCCTATTGGTATTGATACATACATGAATATCACATAAAAATTCAAATTACGCTAATAAATTTTTTGATTCAATTTTTTAAGAAACTAATATGTAGAGTTTGATAATCACATATTCCCTTTCATTTATCATATTTTTACCAAAGATGAAACATGATATTTTGTTGACATTCATTCATTTGTGAACTTAACAATATAATTTTTTAAACATGAAATGTGAGATTTTACTATAGAGGGGATAAACTTAGTATAATTTGCAATTATTTTTATTTATAATCTATTGTTTGAACACCATATTTGGTTTCTACAATCGTGCATAAGGTGTACAAAATCACACATTAGTCTTGGCTTCCATTCTTTTTGTATAAAAAGTAGGGTCCTATTCTCTTATAATTATTTAAATACTAGCTAATCTAATCAAATTATAAGGAATATGTTTACTATATCATTTTTAAAAAAAAGTTAGTTATTATTATTTTTTGTTCATTATGGAATTGTATCTAAATATTTTTATAAAAACTACTTCTAGGTTTAAGATTTTCTCTTAGAACTGTAAAGCAAATACTGAGGAAAGATGTAATAATTGCATCCTCAATTTTACCTCTTTAAATCAATGAGCCAAGACGTTCGAACAAAGTAATGACTTGGGATGCACGCAAAGATCTGAGATACTCAAATCCATGACAATTGCAGTGATTGTTATTGGGGATGGAGATTCTGCTTTTAAAAAAGAGATGGGGTGGCTTCTTCTGCAAGAAAGCTAAAGACTTAGAACTTGTTCAAACTGTTTCCGTCAATGTCTTCTATTCTGAATATTTCTGTTACTCAGGTTCATAATGAGTTTTTGTGCTGTATGTGTTTTTCTCTTTTCTAAGTTTTAATCTAGTAGAGATCTTTTATATTTGCTTATGCACTTGATTTGAGATTTTGGGATTAAAACAAATCTGAAGAATTTGGGATTTAAATTTTTAAATAGAAATTATGAAGTTTAAATTAATGCTGAAACATATATTTCATTTTTGGAATGTAGCTATGTGCTTGAAATAGAAACTCAAAAGATTTCAGTAATCTCATTTCAGGTTTTTTTCTTGTCTTGCCTCAAATTAATATTGTACCATTTTTTCTTCTTAACTCCATCTTCTTCCCTAACTGTCACTTCTCCTTCTTCTCTAGCTTCCATTAAAAGACTGCTTTTCGAACTCTTTCCCTTTCTCCAGCTCCTGTTCTTGCTTGAACTTTGCTTCGTTACTGGGAAAGTTGTGTATGCTGCACATATCTCGTTCCTCCTCTTGAGAAGTTCATCGATCTGCAAACAACAAGTCTCAGTTACTTGTTTCTAAGTAATCAAGAAAGTAGAAGAAATGGATGATATCGTAAGCTCTCTCTCACCTCTCGTACTTCTCCTGCGCATTTACTAGCCATCTCTGTGAACTCTGAAAAGACCTCATGATATTCCGATTCAAACTTCAATAGCTCGGCTCTTTTACAGACTATCTGAGATTCAGTGGACCGGAGACTCTCTTTCTCGTTACTGAATGGAGCAGATGAGAATATTTCCAGAGTGTAGCTCACACTTTTAAAGAAATTATCACCTAGAGAAAAATATGACATTAAGTCAGACTTGGACTATTGATTCCTTTTCAAACTGAAAGCAAATGAAAGAAACATACCATAAACAGCAAATACATGAGAACCAGCTTTCAGTTCAGTGATCTCAAATGGCTGGAATGCATCGAGCTTTTTGAAAAACCCGGTCTCTGGATCCCTTGAGAGAGCCCTCTGTAAGAAAAAATAATAAAACTGAGTACATAATAATCGTAAGATGAAAATGTAGAGTTTTTACTTAAGAAGGTAGAGAAGATAGTTAACTGAATTAACCCTGGGATCGAAACGATAAACAGGAAAGCCGAAAAAGTATAACCCTGCAGTCGAGAGCTTTCCTGTTTTCCTGCTGTCTTCCTTTTGCAGAATGCAAGAAAATAAATCATAGTTTAGAAACCGGACTAAACTTATGAGGCATGACGATTCAACGAGATGCACAGTTAACATAATGATAAAAACAGAACCAACTGATTACATGCTGCAACATGAGATCAGTCAATTTATGATTAAAATTCAAGAGAAATAATACTACAAAACTTCATACCTGTAGAGCCAGGCTCAGTCCTCCATTCTCTTCGTAATCAAAGTAAAGCAACTAGAAAGCAAAAGCAATGAGAATGTTAAGATACATAATAGGAAAAACAACTACGTGATTCTTAGAAACCAATAGCAAGAATCTGAGCCAACGAACCTTGAATTTGTTTTTAGCAGATGACTGCACCTTACATATCAATCCAGCCTGGGCTTCTTCCTCTGTTAATGTAACAGAATAAAAGTGAGCTGAATGCTTTTCAACCTGTTAGAGAAAAGCAGATAAGCCAGAGATGACAAATCCACATTAATGCAAAGAAAGCAAATGCAAGCCTACTAAAACTATCATTGATCATACCTTCCTAGAAACAACTTGTCCAACTGAAAGAGGCAAAGTAGTAACCATACCATTCAGCGCCTCCTCCAATATGTTTGCTGAGACAGTTGTCTTGATTTGCACACCAAGCTTACTGTATTGGGAAAATATTGTCATGTCGTTAATTATCTCCCACACAACAATTTATAACTTGATAACTTTTCTCTTAATAGTCAACAGATATTTTGGTATTAATGAAGAAGAAGAAAAACAGAGAGTAGAGCAAAGTCTGTTTACAGAACTCACTTGAACAGAGCGGCGAATATTGTATTAACAGCTCCTAAGCTTGAAAGATCAAGCTCCAGATCTTCATTTTCCTGACCCGCAGCCTACATCCCATGTGAATCAATAAAAATATATATGGGATCTTAAATGATTGTGAACAAAGAGGCATCTAAAGACAGAACTAGACAGTATAGCCTCAGGTGATTTAAGGTTATCTGGGAACTCTGATGAAACCAGTAGCAAAATCAAGGCTACCCTATAAGGCTAAACTGTTTGGTCCAAAACATGTCCACTATATCAGATTCTCTTCAATGCTTCAAGGAATTCATAAACAAATACAGAATATGGTACGTCTCCCAAGGACGCTACAGACACTGGTTTGAATCAACCATCAAAGTTAAAAAACGATGTTAAACTTAGGACATGTATGATTCTCACCTCAAAGCCAGTTATATCATATTGACGCCGATTCTCCGGATCAGACAAGACATCATAGGCAAATGTAACTTCTTCGAACATATCCGCTGCAACCGGGTCGTTTGGATTCTTATCAGGATGGTACCTAAATAATTAAATCTCAGTATAGGTATCAACAAACATAGAATCAAACTAGACATTATACTGAGGTTGGATCAACCTAGTGATCTACTTAACACAGAGAACATACTTCCACAAAATCTAAGCCTCTTAATAACGAAAATTTTCAAGCTTTTTAAGTGAACTGAAAAGACCTGAGAGCCATTTTCCGATAAGCACTTTTGATCTCCTGATCCGTCGAATTGCAAGGGATGCCAAGGACTTCATACGGATTCCGTCGTCGGAGTTCATCTTCTCCGGCGTCTTTATTTCCCGATCTCGATGTCTGAGTGGGCATTGTTTCAGAATCCGATCACTTACTCTTCTCCCAACTAAAATAGTTAGATTTTGTTTCTCAGCCTGAGAATTGTTGAGTTTAAATACCCAAAGCCGATAGAGGAAAATCTGCGGATTTTCGCCAGAAATTTTGCGTTGCAAGTGGGGAAAATGATTTCATCCTCGTGAATTGTTGTTTGTAATCCCAAAACCCTAGGAGAAGAGACAGAGAGACAGATTGAGGAAGCTCCATGGGGAAAACCCCACTGAGCTGGAGAAGACAAGTGAGAACGAGACGAGACACTAATTCACTATTTTTGCTAATTTGTATTTGTATTTATTATCTTATTTATAATATAACTTTTTCTCTTCATTATCTTAAATTAAAAATATTTCAAAAGGCCCACTGTATTATTATACAGCCCAAATCATAAAACCCATTAAGAACTCTCTCTTTGGCACGTGCTGCACGTGCTATAAATATCAACAGGTTGGTCAAAAATAAAATAATTATCTATTGAATTTTTTTCCGGCGATGGCGTTCACTGGAATCACGACGCAAAATCCGAATTTTCTCCGGCTAAGAATCTCCGGTACACGAACATCTTCTTCCGTAATACCTTGTAATTCGATTTCGTTTCCTTCTTTCTCGTAGCAGAATCTCAATCGGTTCAATCGCCTTTCTGTTCGATCCGCTTCTGTTCCAGGTTCGAACCGATTCGTTAAACTAATTCTGTATCGCTTTGATTTTATCCTTAAAGCTTTTCAAATTGATTCATGTTATCGCTTTGATTCTATCTTTTGGGCTCCAAAATTGATTATCGATCGCTCTGACAGATATTTTGAAGAATCCTGCAAAAAAAAATTGTGATTCTCTTGGATATTGATTGCTAATTTTTGGGAATTTGAGCTTAACTCTTCAGAGTCCTGTGAATTTCTGTTAACTATAGATATATTTATTGATTGGTCATTGTGTATTGCTTATTCTCATTGAACTTCAACTATAAGTTTTGTTCTAATTAGAAATCTTTTAAGTAAACACAGAGAGGTTCTTTGAATTTGACAGTGACAGCTACGACTGAGGGATTGAAGCCAGCGATTAGTCTGAGTGATGATGCACTAAATCATCTGAGTAATATGAGATCGGAACGTGGGAACAATCTGTGCTTGAGATAGGTGTTAAACAGGGAGGATGTTCAGGCATGTCTTACACAATGGACTTAGAGAACAAAGAAAATGCTCGACCAGATGATTCCACCATAGAATATGCTGGATTCACAATAGGTAACAATTCTTCTGCACTGTAGCTATATTGACTGTTTCATTACGTTGATAGGAGGAACATTGCTTCAAAGTTTAGCCTTTTCGACCGTAACAGTTTGTTTGATTAGATTGTCAGTAAAAGTCTTCTGATTTGCAGCTAGAATCATTGATACGTTAGCTGCTATCGAATTTGAAAAATATGGTTTTAGGGGAAGTAGTAAGTGGCCAGAAATCAGAAGAATATAGCTTAGCTAAGGGATGAGAATTAGAGTGTATGTTTCTTGTCAGATTTGTGATCTAAGACTTTTGTTCCTGTCAATGCATTGTGTTCTATAGTCAACTTTACGAATTCCAGAATAAGCTTGTATAACATTCTTATTGACATATGTTTTCAGAGTTTGTGATTCAAAGAGCATGCTCTTCATATTTGGAATGCAACTCGATTACAGCAACGCTTTAATCGGTGGAGGCTTCTCTTTTAAGAACCCCAACGCTTCACAAACATGCGGATGTGGAAAGTCCTTTGCTGCTGAAATGTGAAAGTTGTTTCATAGTTTCTGATGATATGAAATTACTTTGTGGAATCAGTTTTTGTCTTATGGGTTGGAGAATGCTAAGACTTGTCATCTCTTATCTAGAGTTACTATGTGCATATGGATTATGACTTGTGTTATACATTTTTATTATTCAACTCCAAATCCTAAGTTACGGAACATTATGATGAGTTATTAAACATCACGTTTTGAACTAGATGGATCCGCAACAAAGTTTGTGATATAAAACTCTTTTAAGTTGATTTTATATCTTATAGAAATCATTATAAACCTCGTATGTTGGTAAATTGACCATTCTATGCTATAGTGTAAATAAAGAGGTGTCCTTAACATATAAACACATAAAAATAAAGACTAAAATAATAAACACTTAACACACAACGACACACGAACCACACGAAAACGAAAATAAAGTTGAAAATGATAAGCACTTAATGTAAAACCACACAATTGAAAATGACAACCACCGCCTACGTTATCTACATTATGTAGGAACTTGGCTAATATTTATATTATGTAGGAATTTGGCTAATAGACCGGCTAGTTGTGGTCTTATGTTGACAAAAAAAAAACAAGCATCTAACACATAAACATTCACATATATCTGAAAGTGACAAGCACTTAATACACACATAAAATTAAGAGTGACGAGCACTTAATACACAAAATAAAATTGAAAGCAACAAACACTTAATTTCCAAATAGCTTAAGACTCAACGTTTCCAATAGTTTTTTGTTTTGGTCATTGAGATGCTCATTTGAACTACCTTCGTATAAATCTTCATTTTCTTATCGTGAGTTTGTTCTTTCATTCATTTGTTTACCTTCTTTTATACCAAATATCTTTTCTTTGTTTCAAAAACACCATTTAACTTTTAAAATTTTACAATTCTATCTATTTATTTTATCTTAAATTAATCGTACATTACATGATAAAATACATTACAACTACATTATATATAGTTGAATATGATGACCAAAACAGTTTTTAGATTTATACATTAAAAACACATATAAAAGTTCCGGGATCAAAATATAAAAAAAAGTTCAACAATAAATAGAGAAAGATAAATAGTACTCTCTCAAATTTTCCCTACAAAATAATGCATCATTACAAAAAGTTTTAGCTCTCTTTTTTTTCAAAATGAGAGACCATTAGACATCTAAGAATAATCAAATAATACACAAGTAGTGCATTGGTTTGTTTATCAGTTCCTCTAAATATGCATAAAAATAAAAGTAAATAAATAAATAAAAGACATAATAAAACACTTACTACTAAATGAATTTTATGGACCCATTTACATAATAAGTGATTTGAAAGGCAACTTACCTAACCTATTAATGGTGTTATATTCAATTGAACAACCACGTGTAAGCCTTACTACGTTTTCAAATACCATATTTTGAGCAACATTATTAACCTTGAAAAGTCATACCTTAACGAAATTTTACAAAGTAATAATGATGCGCAATTATATGAAGCAACACCATAGAAAAGTCAAATAACTCTATATAAGGGTTTCATTGACTCACATGTTTTGTTTTTGCTTCTATACACATAGAGAGATATCAATCCCAATCACACGTCTTATATGAGTCAAGAGAAACTCCAATGAGATTTTTTGGGAAAGAGTCCAATAAAAAGAACCCTAAGAACTTTGTCAATTGGACTCAAAAAAAACAATATCATACTAATTGAAAGTTTAAATGGATTTCCAAAGCCCTATACATATTTTGTATAATATGTATAGGTATAATATATAAATCATTATGCAATTAAATATATCTTTTAACTGGCTCTTTGAATCTCGTTATACAATTAAAAAACAAAATTTGTCACTGTATATAGCACCATATATTCAGAGAAAACATTACCATAATTTTAATTTGACATATATCCTGTTGGTTTGAAACCCATAAGAACACTCTTCATGTGGTCTTCTTAAAGTTTGAAGCATTGTTGTGATTGGTTTTATTGTTAGATCGCATCATCTCATTCTCATCCTGTTTGGAGGTTCGAAAGCATCATTCGTTTTCTATATGGTTTAGTGTTAGTTTCGTTTATTTGTAACTTCTTCCATGTTAATATCAATCAGAGAAAAGAAATATATATACCAGGTGGCTCTTGGTCTAGTGGTTTTCTCTAACAAATAGATAATGAGTTCAAGTCCACTAGGGAGGGATGATTTACGGCTTAAACGTGGTATTATCAACGGCTGGTTTGGGCACTGAAAAAGATTACGGGTCAAAGATCCGGAACTCCTACAGTTTATCAAAATAAAAAAGAAATATATAACACCAAATATTCATAAGTTCATAACCCATACGTATAAAAACTTGGTATATATATAACCCATAGACATAGGTAGAGTAAAAGCATAGTTGTGACTGTTGTGAAGATTTAACATGTCTTTAATAATAATTTCAAAGCAGTACTAATGAGTAATCATCTTGTCTCTTCTTTTATATCAGTCATTATTTCTTCACTCTCTCTCATAATCATCATCATCATCTTCACCACCAAACTTCTACCAAACAAGTCTCATCAAACATTACTAAGAACTTTGGAGAGAGACTCCTGAGTCATACGTGCACACCATGAAGAACTTAGCTTTGTTCTTCTTATTCAATAAAGTTAGAGAAAAATCACAAACAACTGACTATGATCATTCAATGGATGATCCATCGATCCACATGATGGTCATGAGAGGTTAATGTTTGTGTGTGTGATTGTGTGTTTGTAATTTTTGGAAAGAAGAAAGAATACATCGAGAATTCGAAGTAATATTGTCTGAATCTGAATCTCAACTCTTTGGGGAATGGAAGCATTAAGGTCCGATCTTCATCTTTCTTTATAAATTTTCATTTTTGTTTATCTTATGTTAAAGGGTTTATATTTTCATTTGTTTCTTTATTTATTTCTGTGCAAGATTGATATATACGACGTTTCATAGAAATTTTCGATCTCGTTTACTATATATGAATTGGTTGTGTTTGTTTTTGATAGATGGTATATTGTAATTTTTGTATAACAAATGGTTTTGTGTTTGTTTATTTAATTTTTCATATTCTTACTTCATTTTAGCATGGATTATGTGATATATATTTAAATTTCAATTAGAACATTAACGATACATGAATTTGTAAATACATATATATATATATATATGTATATTAGAAATCTCTTGTATGCACATGGTTATCCTCATGTTTATAAAATATCCATAAACAATTTAATTATCTAGAAGCATTCTATTATGTATTTTAAAACTTCATAGTGAATTATTATAAATCAAAACTTCTGTAATACAAGCCAATTATAAAAGTGTACAAGATGTTGTTTACTATTTGTTTTCTTTTTTACCTCAAAACAGATGTTTGTCCTTAAGCAAGAAATTTAATTTTGATACTGGTATATATATTAAGGTTTCGATTGGTAAAACTGCATAATCGCCTAATAGCATAAATAAAATAAACTTGCAGAATAAAAGTTACAGAACAAAAACTTGCAAAATAATATCATTAGGTGAAAAAATAACAAAAACTTGTTTATTTACCTAATGATATTTTTTTTAATAAATTGTTAGGCAAAAACAAAAGTTGCAGAATTACATTAGATTACGTCATTATGCACATTATGCTGATTGGCAAAATTTTGGTAGAATCGCATTACATTACGCCATTAGGTGATTATGGAATTACCTATTGAAGCCTAAGTAATTAAAATATGTCTCAGATTTTTAACACAATTTTTTTTATAAAAAAAAAAATATATTTATACATATATATATATATATATATTTATTTTTATATATAATGTCTTTGAGGAAATGCATACCTTAACCCTAAATGATATTAATACCAAATAAGTGTGAAATGAGAAGATGGTTTGGACTTTGGAATTTGGATGCTCAAAGAAAATCACTTTGACCTTTCAGAAAATAACGCAATCTTAGCCGTGACAAAACCAAAATAAAAAAAATTGATTAATAGTTTTAAACTCTACAATAAAGTAGTGATGTTCGAATGTCGTCAATCATGTAAATAATCTGCAAACTAGTGATTTATAAGAATATAAAACGAATTATAAAATCTCAGGTTCATACAGAAGCTTAGCATAACAACAACAATGGTGAGGAACAAAACCAAATGAATTATAAGAGCTTTATGACATTAGGAGGAGAAGTTATAGACATGATAATATATAGGATCACAAAGAGGTTTTAAAATCTTATAGAACATAACTTCATCTTTTTAAAATTTACTTAAATCATAAATTAAGTGGTACATTACTACAATAAGAGGAACTCCACTCAACAAATTAATATACTTGTTTATTTAACCTTGTAACATTTCAGTTCCCACAATTTGTTTATATATATTTACTTACATCTCAAAAAGTAGGATAAGGCCAATATGTTCATGTTGTACCGGTTTTACGATATCTTAGTTCGAATTTTTTCAATCATATTGTGTGCGATATTTTTTTTTGTCAACATTAGATCACAACAGATCGGCCCATTAGTCAAATTCTTATATAATGTAGGCAGTGAGACTCGATATCTAGTTGTGTAAGTGCGTATGTCTTATGTAGACTTACCGCCTGCTACTAGACTAAAAGCTATTTGCATATTGTGTGTGGTATTATAAAAAGTTTACCTGATTCTCTAACTCTGAAATATAGTCAAATTTATGCATCAATACTAACCAACGGGATTTTTTGGCATGTTCCATTCCAATACTTTCACATAAACATTTGGTAAAAAATACACCCAACCCAAATCATATGTCTCTCTTAGTTAAACAATTTGTATCTTGTACTCTCTTAATTGGCAAAACCTGTTTTAGATCCCCCACTAACGTGTGATCATGTGTCTTAAACAATGTTTACAAGTTGAAAGACTTTCAAATAGTTAGAGGAAAATTTTGAACTCTTTTGTTAATTAGTTTTTTTAACTCGTGGTCAATCTCACAAGGAAACAGATCCATAAGGGGAGAGGATCGAACCAGTATCATGATGTCAAACTCCAACGCACTCTCGGCGTTTAATTAGATTTAAGACACCAAAAGATTAAAAATAAAAACACATCTACTAGTATAAGTGGTCAAGTTTTTTGTTAATCCGGTAGTTAAAATAATAAATTAATAATTTTAGTATTAGAGATTTGACCTCTCTTCACTACCGTTAATAAATTAAAAAAAAAAATTTTAGGATATGTACTAGATTGCGAATGGACTTTTTTTAATCCTATTGACATATATAGTAGAACATCTTTAAATTAATATTCAATTTATTAATAACTCTCTAAGATAATATAGTTTTATAGTTTCAAAATTAAATTTTTGGTTTTTTTTTAATGACAAGTTTTTGGTTTAATTAGTATATAGATAAACTAATAATTTCTATAAATTAATAAATAATTATAGTTTAGGGTTAGTCCCTTTATTGAAGTTTTATTGTATATTTGTAAGAGCTCTTTTAAACAATTAACTAGAATAATGAGAGAATTATGCATCTTATTCCATCTCCATGACAAATACTATAATCGTATATATACCAATTAATAAGTTAAGAACCGATTTGGAAACCAAATCACTTTTACTTTTAAAGAAATATAAATTAAGAATCTTATTAAATTACCTCAAAATAAAAAGGGGACAAAAGCCAGCTACGTCATAATATCCAACAACAAATCAAAAGTATACACGTGGAAATCAATGATACGCTAAACATCCGACGAACATTATTGACGCCGATCTCAGAAGCACCGCTAGTTTCATTCTGACGCCGGTCTCCGTTTGGATTTCCACCGTACAAATGCTGAATCCCTTCAATATCATCTTTCGCTAACTCCACTTTCCGATCTCCACCTGCAATCGCCGGGAACATAATCGCATCTTCAACTGACGAGTGACCTAATCCAAGTAAATGTCCAATCTCATGAACAGCTACTGATTCTAGATCCACCACCGTCGTTACCGGCAATATCCGACGGCTAATTTTCCCATCAGAGATTAACCAATCTTCGTCACTATCTAGATGTAACATTCCCGTAGGAGGAGAAGAAGCATGAGCCAATAATCCCATTGGTCCATCAAACGACTCTCCGTCTCCATGTTCACCGGTGAAAAATCCGATCACTATATCAGCACCGAGGAGAGACTCAGAGCGAGTGAAATTCAATGGAGTAACCTCCGACCACCGCGTAAAAGCGCGTGCAAACACGCTCTTAACTTCCTCAGTAAGATTGTTCTGCGGAACAAACGCGTAGCTCAGATCTCGTTTACGTTTCGGCCACTTTGGCTTCCCGGGAAAAAACGAGTACCGCTCCGTCGTCCGGAGTTTCCTACCACCGTTCATTTCCGAAAATCCGTCGATCATATCCGGATTTCCACATCTCGGTTTAACGATCTGACGGAGAGTCGATGAATCGAGTTTTCCGGTGACCTTAAGGTTGAAACTCTTTTGGTAAGTGCTGATTGCTGATTGGAGCAAGTCATCGAAATCGTCTGTGCAATTATCGGTACCGGCGATGTAACCAAAACGACGGAAGTATTGTTTGAGTTTTGAGAGGCCGTCTACTTTTTCCCCAACGTGACAACCGGCGAGTTTGGAGAATGTTTCCCACGCAGTTTGAGTGGCGTTTAGGATATGTAACGGTGGAATAGAGGAGATGTTAGTGTAGAATTTGGCTGAGATTGGATCTAATATGAAGAAGAAGCTCAAAATCGTTAGTAGAAGAAATCTCATTTTATTTGAACCAAGCCAAAAAAAAGAAGAGAAGATACAGGAAAATTAAAGAAGGAGACTTAAAACGACGTCGTTGTGCATATTATGAAAGCTATAAGCTAAGCTAAGCGTTCCATTGTCCACACGGTGTAGATGCTCACACGTGATATGTATTTGAAATTTGATATTCTTCGTTTTAATTTTCCTCTGTTGTTCATAATATAAGGAGTTTTAAATTCCCTATGCATTTTAATTAATTGAGTAATACTTTTTCAGATTAATTCTAATGTAAAAATTAGCTCCAAACTGAAAATTATAAAAAAAAATTGTGCAAAAAGTAATGAATTAATTAATATTTTTAGTAAAACTAAAATTAAAGAATAATGATGAGAGAGAATTGAATTATAATTAATTTAATCTTAATCTGCGTGATTTTAGCTAAAACCCCAATTAATATAAAACAGACTTTCGTTGACTTTCGTAGTATATCATTATGGTCTAATTTTGTTATTCAATTATAGTATCAAAATTTCTATTAATTTTCTGTGTTATATCCAATTGTATATTTTCAGAATTTTATTATTTAATTGAGTATGCGTTGTTGTTTCTATTTAAATACTTTGAAGAAAAAATTATCTAAAATGTCCCTTCAATGTTTTTAGATTATGAGAAATGTTCCTTTTTAAAAATCTTTCTTTTTGTTTTTGCATAAAAAGAGTATTTCAAAATAAAGGTATAATATACAGTATTATCTATGATAAATATTTATACGATTACCATGGATATATATAGTAAATTTACGTATACAATAGACAAAAATATAATATACTTGTACACAGTAAACATATATATTGAATATGTATATTATAGACAAAACTGCAATATCATTTATCTACCATGGACACAATTTACAATTAAAAAAATAGAATATTTTCATAATTTGAAACATAATAGGGGCAACATTTTGAGTGATATTCCCTTCTAGAAAATGTTTATATTATTTAATTTTTAAATAATTTCAATGCATATTTTTAAAACGAATTTAATAGAAATATAATAAAAACGGTGAAGAATCAATTCCAAATTCTATTTTGCTGTCGTTTTAAAAGTAAACAACTTCAATCTTTTTCCTTGTTATTACAAAGGAGAAATATGTTTCAATACAAGTCCATCAACTTGTTATTAAAAAGTAAACAATGTATCAAAGTTATTAGTTAATACTAATATTTACAAATTCCATCTTTCAATACAATATTTCTCCTAAATTCTATTTCGTTTTAATATAAAGAAAGTATATTACTATATTCACTCAATAATATTGTGTTATTCAATAAACCTCTAATTAATTATCATTATTCTTGAGTCATTGTGGCTACTACTGATTAGTGGTTGAGTCACCGAGGAACCACTGTTTCAAAGCAGACTTTCGTTGACTTTTTTGGTCGCTTCTTCCGGACCAATGTCTTCAGTCACAGTCCCTACGCTCTCAATCAGATCCGGACTATCCAGCCACCACTTGATGCCGGTTATTGGTTTTGGAACCGCCGCATCTCCGCCACCGGAGCCGAAGGTACTTAAAGAGGCAGTAATTGAGGCTATCAAGCTTGGTTATCGCCATTTCGATACATCTCCGAGGTACCTAACGGAGGAGCCACTCGGAGAAGCTTTGGCAGAAGCAGTTTCTCTTGGCTTAGTCCAATCTCGATCTGAGTTCTTCGTCACTACCAAACTTTGGTGTGCTGATGCTCATAGTGGCCTCGTTGTACCAGCGATCGAACGGAGTTTGAAGTAAGATTTGATTTAAAATACACGAATCCATAAAGTTTGGAAGATTTGAAATGTCGATATCTGATTATTTAGAGACTTGAAAATAGTGAAACGATAGATTTGATTGAGCAGTGTTATTACAGATCATTTAGTGTATCCATGAACAGTTTGAAGCTCTCAGATTAGGTTTCAGTAATGAAGCTTAATGATTAAAATATTGATTTTTGAAGTAACATGACTTTAATGTAAATCATGTCTTTGGTTTTGCAGAAATCTGAAAACTGGACTATCTTGATCTTTACATGATTCATTGGCCAGTAAGCTCAAAACCTGGCAAATACAAGTTTCCAATCGTGAAGATGATTTTTTGCCAATGGATTACGAATCAGTTTGGTCTGAAATGGAAGAATGCCAAAGACTTGGACTTGCTAAGTGTATAGGAGTAAGCAATTTTTCATGTAAGAAGCTTCAACACATCCTCTCTATCGCCAAAATCCCTCCCTGCGTTAATCAGGTAAATCAACCAACTTTATCTCATTCTTTTGATTTATTTGTCAGCAAACAGTTGAATTTATATTGTCTATGAATGTGAATTAGGTGGAGATGAGTCCAATTTGGCAACAGAGAAAACTAAGGGAGCTTTGTAAGTCAAATGACATAGTTGTGACAGCTTATTCAGTGTTAGGATCTAGAGGGGCCTTTTGGGGAACTCCCAAAATCATGGAGTCTGATGTTCTTAAAGAGATAGCTGAGACGAAAGATAAAACAGTGGCTCAGGTAATTTCATAAGTACTAACATGAATATCAAAAGTTGAGATGATGCATTAGCTTAATCCATGAAGTTCAAAGATTAGAACTTGACAACTTATGCAGGTGAGTATGAGATGGGTTTATGAGGAAGGAGTGAGTATGGTGATAAAGAGCTTTACTAAAGAGAGATTAGAAGAGAATCTAAAGATATTTGATTGGTCTTTAACAGAAGAAGAAACACAGAGAATCACAACTGAGGTTCCTCAGTTCCGAAACATCGATGGAAGAGTTTATATATCTCAGAAAGGTCCCATAAAGTCTGTGGAAGAGATGTGGGACGGTGAGATATGATCAGTTTGTGTGAAAATTGCTTCATGAAAACCATAGAATCATCATTCGTTATAATGATTTAGATGTCATTTTTCAAAAGAATAAGTACGATTTGAGTTATCGTATCAACTATCAAGGCATTGATGTAGTTGCAAAACCCCTTTGTCGACTCGGTTAGCTACTGGTGGGCTGATTAGTTATTGCCATTGTTCTATGTTTGATTCTAGCGAAGTTTACAAACAAGTGGTATTAAAGCATTGGTTCATAAATTGAATTCGTAAGAATCGTATAATCGCTTCGATGTTTTAAACTAGAGGGAAAAAAAACAGTAACTTATGAAGTTCTTGGCTACTTGAAGCAAAGGTTATATGGATAAAAAGATGAAAGATGAATGAATCCTAAACTGTTGAGAACAACATTGATGAATAATGAACCCATAAAATATATAAAAAAAACACATTGATGAATAATAAGTATTTGAGACTAAGTCATTTTCTTTTTGGTGCGATCATGTCCGGAAACTGAACCACCCTGGATCATTTGATTTTTCTGTTGAATGAGAAGATATTGGATAACCAAATTGTTATTAGCAATAACAAGATGTAACATTTTTTCTTCATGATTGAAATTATTGAGGAAATCTGTATTATCATCATCCTCTTCAAAATGAAAGTTTTGGAAAATTTGTGAAATTTAAATTCATGATGAAAAAAAAGAATTTGAAGATGAGAAAATGATATTTGGAGTATTTGATTGTGATGACTAACAAAAAATGTAGTGGTATTTATAGACATATGGTGACCTTTCTTTGTTTTAATATTTTTTTCTTTTTTATTTTATATAATTAAAATAAACAGTTCACAAATTTTAATAGAGTTGTGAACAATTCTAATAAGATAAGGAAAGATAAATTTAACTAAAGTAATTTTGTATTAACCAATTTCCACCATGCATTGGTCAATTTACCTTTAACTTACTCAATTCACATGCATTGATTGCACGATAATCTACACAACATCAATTGGCCTTAAAATAAAAGGATAATGATGCATATATTGGTCTTTTGACTTACATGACTACAACCTAATTTTCTAGGAATTATACTTGGGCTTATAACATACTCTCGTTGTTTTTCTTAAAAAATAATATTTAAAGTCATTTATAATCTTTTAATTTTAATTGGAAACTAAATTTTTTTTTTTTATTAAAAGTTAACTTGAAAATCTAGAATAATCTAGAATGACACTCTTTATAACATATTTTTTTTCTTATAACAACATTTTTTGCAAGGAGGGAGTACCAATGAATGTGACTTTTTTTTTAGTCAAAGTTCACCTCTAGAATCTTTTTTAAAATTACCATAATGTAGTGGGTAGGAATCGAATTTTGGTGTCAAATCATTAGTTGAATCATCCTAACTACCGGACTGAGAGCAATTTGTAAACAATATGATTCTCTTCTAGCTAAGAAAATAATGCACTTTTGTTAATAACTAATATGCACATTGATCAACCGTAAACATCAAGAAAGTAGTTAAGAGAATATACGTTAGTAATAGTATTTTTTTTTGTTAACATTGGGCCACAACTGGTTGGCCCATTAACCAAGTTCCTACATAATATAGGCGGTGGGACTCAATCTCTGGTTATGCAAATACGCATGTTTTAGTGGACTTACCACCTGCCACTAGACTAAAATGCCACTTGCCGTTAGTAATAGCATTTAACTTGTTAAAATTATAAATGTTCTTTGTCATTGTTGTATTTATAAATATTATTATGGATAACTCTAAACTTGGTTATTAAAAATGTCTAGTTCTTAAGGATATTCTCTAGAAGAAGATAAATTTTGTGTGAAGTTTATATTAAAGTTTCTCAACATACAAACAAAAGGGTTTATCAAATATATAATCACTTCTGGACTCGTGCGGTGGAAACTTACAAGAATGGAAATTTTTTTTGGCGTGAGTGTTCAAAAAAATCAATCTAAACTTGTGTTCAAATTATTCAGAGAGGGGCAAACAAGTTGCGTACATGACATTATGAGTATAGTGTATATTTTACTTTTACAAACTATATTTTTTTTTATATGTTTAAAAATCTACAAACAATAATTATATTTGTTTTTAATTTTACGCAATTTAATCAAACTATATTAGTTTTAAAGGAAGATCTAAAGTTCAAAAGGATTTAAAAATTTCAACATATTTGAAATATTATTAAAAATTTTGATGGTAACAACGAGATTATTGGTGGATCTCTCTCTCCACAACCAATTGGATAAAGAAATCCGAATTGAAAAGAAAGTTTGTTGATCAAACAAGTGCGGTTATCAATACTTTTGAAGAAGGAAATAGAGAATTTTTGGAACAATTAAGAAGATAAGCATACAAAGATAACATTATTAGGAGATTCAAAATAAAAATTATGTTTTGAAAGAGCTAAAAGAAGAAAATAAAATTTTATTTTATGACTTGAATTCCATACCAGACTCAAATATTTTTACATATATTTAGAGTGAACAAGCAAGGATTTTACAAAAAAAAGGGGTGGATCAGCAAATTCCTCCCCCACATATTTCATTTGGATAATATTTTATCGATCTTGGTGAATCCAAAAGCAATTTACATGAATGTTAAGTCATTATCACTATTATGTATTGCTTTAAAATGAATTAAAAAAAATCTAGCTATCTTCATATTTTTGGAGTTTAGTTTTTTATGGTATTTATATTGTTTATAATCTATAAATTTTTCATTGTTGTGAACCAAGTATGTGTTTAGTTTTGTCTCATGATAAGTATGTCTCATATCTTAATTTATAATATTTTAAATTTAGTCATCATTCCTAATATTTAAAATTTAACTAGTATTTAAAATTAATGACTACAAGTTTCTAATGATTATTTATATCATTAACAAAAATTTAAAGGAATATTTTGTATTAAAAAAAATCCATCTCTAGTATATCCCTAAAAACATAGAAAAAATAGTTGATTAGAGTAGATTTTACTCTAAAATATCATTTAGAGTCAAATATATTACTTACTAACTTTAACTCTATACCGTTAACATACTATTACATTGCTAATTTTAACTCTGCGATTGGTTCATCAATTTATGCGTTTTTTTGTGTTTTCGAATGAAAATATTTGATGTTTAAATTATAATATTTTTTTTCTTAGAAATAAAATATTTTAAACATAAAATTAGAAATGATTTAAAACTTTGAAGATTTTATTAAGGAATATTCCCAATTGAAAAATGCACTACTATTTATTCACCAAAGAGGAAAAGACAAAGCAGAAGCAATCTAGAAGATTTGATGCACTGTGCTGTCTGAAAGAAGGAATTATGGGTTCAATAAAAAGTAAAAAAAAAAAACAAAAGTGCTTCTTCAACAATTAAAATGGATCTCCTGGGGCCCGCAGATCTAATAGAACGTGGAAGTCGATGCCAATCAAGAACAATACTCATAAATTAGTAGTTGAATTATTAATACTATAATTAAGTCAGATCTATACATAATTAAAACATTATTAAGATTTTATTTTATACATAATTAAAACATTATTAAGATTTTATTTCTGGTGGTTGGTGGTTAGAATGATCTAGCTAATAACTTGTCACTAGTGTTTGATTTCTATCCATTGCATTATAGTATCTTAAAAAAGATTATAAAGGTGAAGTTTAGACTATAGATTGGGTCTTGTGAATCTAATTATTAACAAAAAAAATTTTGTTTTAATGTTTTTGTCCAATCATATAATACAGAACATAATCGTCATGAAGTATCAAATATATTTAATTTTGCATAAAAATATAAAACATTTTATAAAATAAAATAAATCAGAAATTATAATATTTTATTTATTAAAAATTTGAATGTGAGTAGAGTGTTTTATAGATGAGTTGAGTTTATGCTATAAATCGAAGTTTGTTAATCTAGTCTGAAAAAAAGTTTGAAATAGAGCTAATAGTAGTTAAGTATTTTATGTTGTTATTAAAATCATAAATTCTAATATTATCAACACCTAAAACGAAAATTTATGTTGTTATCAATGTGATTTTACAAACACTATCTATTACGCTCTATAAACATACGGTCTCTTCATTTGCGTTTACGTAATTCAATTAAAAAAACGGAAAGCAATATTTTTTAGAAGAAAGTCAATTTGATGATCTTTATTGGTCTTTTAAACTTAAAGTAATGGTTTATGACCTTTGCAGGCAATTTTCATACCATTCATCAGAAACACAATTCGTTTTGTCATACTTCCCTTTAATTTGTGAACAAGATTGATTACTTTCTTTTTTTGCGTTTTGGTTTTACATTACCTTTTTGTTGGCATGTGTATAGCTATAATCTTCTTCTTTTTTCCTAAATAGCAAATCTACTTTAAAATTTGAGATACAAAGAACAACATAATTCTTGCTAAACGTTTATTTGCTTTGTAATTTAGTCGGGTAGAACTAAAAATGTAGACAAAGAGATAAATTAAGATCTTTTTGCAAAAAAAATATTCTATAGTTGGTATTTTGATAATTCTGACATTAATGGTTCGATCATTTTTTCTAGAGTTGGTAAATAAACAAAAAAAATTAGAGAGTAAACTTTAAATTATGTATTAAGTCTTGTTGATTCAATTGTTCTACTAGATAATCCGAAAAATCACTTCACTTAATTAATAAAGAAACTGTCTTGATCCTATATGACATTTCTAATCATAACACTAAATTTAAAGTTCAAGTAGCATTAGTTTTGGTGTTACAATGTTTTATATCTCCAACTATAACATCAAATATCACACTAAAAATATTTTTTAATTATATGTATTTTTAATTTAGTTTTTCTGTTTTTCATTGTTTTGATAGTATTAATTATTCTTATATATTAAATATGAGATAACAATAAATAATCTGATTCAAATATGGTGTTTTGCAGTTCCATTGAAAAAACCCTTATGCAATTATTTGACTCAAAATCTATCTCAATTGAGATGATATGCACAACACTCTTTAGAGTAACATTTCTACATGTAAATGTGAGATGTATTTTATAATGTTTAATATAAAAATAAATTCTATTTATTTATAATTCTTTACTTCTTATATTTAATTCTTTGGTCAATGGAATAAAATTTAGGATACGAATGAATAAAGTAAAATGTTTTATTTTTTTAATACAAAAAATAGTATACCGCCATAAAAAATGTTCTTTTTCATAATAATCAATCGCAATTTGGTTCGCAAATTGATTTTATCAATTTTGTCTTCACCACTACATACAAGAAATTATGAATATTTAACCCAAAAAATGAAAATTAATCGCAAACGAATTGGTTATTCTGTACTTTAAATTTTTTATAAAGCATGAGTTATGCCGAATTACTTTCAGTCTGGTGGTTAGGATGATCCAGCTAATGATTTGATATCAATGTTTGATTCCTATCCGCTACATTATGGTAGCCTAAAAAAGAATTACATGGGTGAATTTCAAATTATGGATCGGACCTTATCAATTCAATTGCTGACAAAAAAAAAGTATGAGTCATTAGTTGGATTGTTTTAACCACGAAACTGAGAACAATTAGATATTTTTATATTTAATTTTTATATACATCTCATTTTTCATAACAAAAAAATAAGAAACCAAGAAAAAGACACCTATAAAGATTTGATTTGAGAGTAATAATGGAAATATAAAAAGACAACGAAGTGAAGGAGAAGACAAAGAAGAAACTCACAACTGAGTTCTCACGTTTCTCTCTTCTCTTTCCTCACTTACAGCTAGCTATGTCCACCATTGACGGTGGCTTATCGTGTCTACGTAGATCGGAAATGATCGGTATAGGAATCGGTGAACTCGAATCTCCGCCGCTGGATTCTGATCAAGTTCACGTCCTCGCCGTTGATGACAGTCTTGTCGATCGTATCGTTATCGAAAGATTGCTTCGAATTACTTCCTGCAAAGGTTTGTTTCCTTTTTCGTCTTTCTTCTTCATTCCTCATTATCAAAAAAAATTTCCCAGAAACCTTTTTTTCCGGTAATGCAGTCACGGCGGTTGATAGTGGTTGGAGAGCTCTTGAATTCTTAGGACTGGACGATGAAAAGGCCTCCGTCGAATTCGATGTCATTCTCTTAAAACATTTTGAAAAGCTTCTGTGATTTACAGATTTTTGAATTTCGATTTCGAATTTATTGCAGAGATTGAAGGTTGATTTGATCATCACTGATTACTGTATGCCTGGAATGACTGGTTATGAGCTTCTCAAGAAGATTAAGGTTCTTAATTTTCCCGCCATAAATTAAAATTCTTTTAAACCTTTCACAATTCTGAACAATGTGGATCTTTTCGAAACAGGAATCGATGAATTTCAAGGAAGTTCCAGTTGTAATCATGTCGTCGGAGAATGTACTCACTCGTATCGACAGGTGAAATCTCTCGCCGGAATTTTAATTTAATTTTGAATTATTCAAAAAACTAAAAACGATAAATCTGAAATTGAATTCTACAGATGCCTTGAAGAAGGTGCAGAAGATTTCTTACTGAAACCGGTGAAACTCGCCGACGTGAAACGTCTGAGAAATTACTTAACGAAAGATGTTAAAGTCTCCGTCGACGGAAACAAACGGGAGCTTCCAGGAGTTTTGAATCATTTCTCTTCTCCTCCGCCACTCAATCTTTCGCCGTCGATGGAATCTGTGGACACTACTCGACCTTCTTCTCCGGTGAAATCGTCTCTGGAGGTGAAGAGTCCAGGGTTAGATTAGAATGGTTTCCGTTAACTTTTTACTTTTGACGGTTTTATTGACCGCAACGTTGACTTGACGCCGTCAGTTTATAGATCTCGCTTTTATAATTTGCACGTGGGCTTCTTTTACTCACGAAGGAATTTCTTGTATTTAATTACATATATTTCGATCATTTTTATATTAAATAATGCTCTATTTCTTTAAGAAAATAATTAAATTATGCGTGTGCACCTCTGGTTTTAGGTGTAATCTTATCGTTTATTAATTTTAATATCAAATCTAAGTAATAAAAACAATATAAGTATAGATTAGAATCCTAATTACACATATCTTGATTTACACGACGACCAGAAGATCTACTAAACTTGTGTTGAGAATGAATGATCGAATCGAATAATATAATTATATGTACGGGTTTAGTTAATTAACGAAACACTTTAAAATGTCCATTGGAACTTGGAAGGAGACAGAGAAGAGGCAAATGCAATGTATCAAGAAACAAATAATGATTATAGACAACAGAATCAGATCAAAGATACTCCCCACGTTTGGCCTACTTAACATGTCATTTTATTCAACCTTTTTTTTTATCTTCTTCCATCCATTTTTTAGTTTAATGGCATAATATAATATCTGAAATTACAGTGAATGGGATTTTTTAATTACTTTTAAAAAATGCTGTAAATGATTTATATGAAAGCTTTTTATTCTTTTCAATACAAAATTTCTAGCTAATCTTTTAGCATAAAAAAAATTTGGTTTTCATTTTTCCCGAGCTTTTTTCATTATAATGGTTTGGATTACCTAACTAGTAATTTTCGCATAGATGTTTCAACCCCTCTCTATTATAGGTATAAGATTGTAAAAAAGTTTTACGAAATAAATTATGAATCGAATTTTGTCGATCCAATTATTATTTTTCTTAAAAAAATGTTTATGAAAATATATTTTTTTGGTTTACAGTGAAAATATACAGAAAAAGAATGTGGTACATATAGTTTTTTTCTTTGTTCAATTTGTGTGTTTTTATAATATTTGTTTTTGTTTTTTCGTAAAAGATTAAAAGGTAAGTTTAGCCATGTTCTATGTGTTATCACTTCTCAATTAATTTTAAAATCTGAACACTTAGATATAATTGTTCCATCGTACTTCATGACTATACATATATATATATATATATCTTAAAATCATGAATGTAAATTTATCACAATCTGCAACATGAAATAACCCTTGGAAAACAATGGTGTGAGTTATTGTATTAGACAGTAATTCTCTCTGAAACATCTTGCGGAAGAGTTTAGAATTGGAACTTATTTACCTTCCTACACTTACAAGTCAGACTACAAGCAATGATTCATTCAGTAGGATTCTTACAAGCAATGATAAATAAAGATTTTAACAAGTCTAAGCAAGAAGCAATCTGACATTGAATCTTCCATTCTTTCATTTATCCTCCAACTGATGATTCTGCAAAGCAAACATACCAAGCTAATCAGAGAGAGAGTAAATCTGGAATCTGTATCTTAAATTTGACTTGGACATTCAGTAGCTCTGCAGCCAAAGCTCTATATATACACACACATTCTTCACTAAAAATCAGAAGGAAAATAAATAAAGTGGACAAAGATGAACTGAGGACATACCACACTCTTCCACAGATTCACCAGTTTCGCCACTGCCTTTGGCAATTCCTCCTTACGACATAAGCCAAACACCATAATGCGGAAAGTTATTTCATTAGGAGCCACACCACTAGAAATCATTTTCTCGAACATGTCAAGGGCACCATTAAGATCATCCACTTGACAAAACCCATAAATTAATGTTGTGAAAGTTACTGTATCAGCAACTATTTCTCTTTGATGCATTTCGCAGAGAATCTTCATTGCATCATCTATCCTCTTAGCCTTACAGTATCCGTCTATGAGAGTAGTTAAAGTGACTATGCAAGGACAGCAGCCCTTCTTAATCATCAAATCAAACATGCGCCTGGCATCATCTAGACGGTTATCCTTGCAAAAACCATAGATCATTGCAGTATAGGTAACCACATTAGGAAACATACCCTTACAGAGCATCTCCTCGTATATTTCTTTAGCCTTAAAGAACATCCCCTCTTTTACATATGCATTGATCAATACATTGAAAGTTACAACATTGGGGTGGACTTTCCTTTCGCTCATTTCACTCTGCAATTTTTCAGCATCACTCCATTTACCACAGTTATAGTAACTGTCTATCATACAGTTGTAGGTAAACACATCGGCAAAAATTCCTTTCTCATGCATTTCACTAAAAAGATTTTGAGCATCAGTATGATGTCCATCTTTGCAAAGACGATCAATTATGGTATTATAGATTACAACAATAGGGGTCCTAGTCTCGCCTTGATCCATCTTCCTAAGCAGATTCAAGGCCGACTCAGTGTCACCGATCTTACACATTCCATTTACAATTGTTCCATAAGTAACAACGGTAGGTTGATGACCTTTCTCTACCATCCGATCAAGCAGATTTATTGCTTCGAGAACTCGACCCTCACGGCAAAGACCATTCATCAGTGTGGTAAACGTTATGACATTTGGTGTACATCCCGTTTCAACCATAGGATCAAATAAAGCTACAGCTTCAGAGATCCTATCTTCTAGACATAATCCGTGAAGCAGAGTGCTAAACGTAACAATATCAGGCTGGAAACCAAGTTTCATGATCTTACCAAATGTAGACAATGCAAATGACAGCTTTTGACAACTACAGAAACATTTCATCAGAATATTGAAATTGTAGTTATCAAATGGAATCCGCCGCATTTCCATCTTCTGATAGAGAGAAATAGCAACATCGGGACGTTTCATTTTCACAACTACACATATTACTTTATTGAAATCAATTGTTGTCGGGATTGGCTGAGACCGAAGCATGCAATCTAACAAATCAACCGCATTATCTAAGCTTTCAATATAATGAAACCCAGTTTTCAATTTCAATTCCTCTCCTCCGAAAGTTCCTTCGCTACCACTGCAATTAACTGAAGGAGAGGGTAGACGCTTTCTAATTGTACCTTTCTGGGCGACGCGACGATGAATCAATCTCGTACTGATCAATCTAGCGAAGACAGCAAGAGAAGATGATTGCGAAGAACAAGCCCTAACCAACATTTTGGTTGTTCCTTGTCGATCTCCACACTCAGACAAAGGAGCTAACAAATGAACAAGTGTTAACCCTAGCAGACCACGAGGCGTACAAAGCGTCACAGAAGAATCAGAAATCCAAAGCCGGTTCAATTGAAAATATTCAATAACCGGTTCTACTGTAAGAATCTAATACTATTTCTTATATTCAATTGATTGGTGGATATATATTTTGGTCAAATACTGGATTTTTCTCAATTCCTTATACAAATGGTTAAATATATTTTTTTGTTAAATTTTTTTTTATTTTTTTTCCGCATTTTCTGATTATTAAAGTGTCATAAAATCAGATAATAGACAACATATATCAATAGTCAACCCAAATTAAATTAGAAGTATTCATAGATGTTACAAACTTACATATGTCCACTCTGCCACAAACATAGCAGCACTGACATTGACTAACACATGTATATACTTTAGTAAATTGATCCATCATTTTTGTCTTGTTTAATTCCATCGTTTTCTTAACATGTGGCCGTCTTAATCAACTTAGCTAATCACACACTGTTCGTTTAAATTATTTTACTAATTTAATTACATGCAAAATCTAGTTTTGTCTTCATGATTCATTTTTATAGAATGGGATGTCGAATTCTAAAAGATCTTTAGATAAAGTTTGTTTTGTCTTCTTAGGCTTTTTATAGAATGGGATGGGACTAGAAAATTTATTTCTCAACTCTCACCCGCTACTGTTTAAGAAATATCATCGATTTATAAAGTCAAACATTCCAAAATTATGTTTACACCTTAACATTGATTATATTGGGTTTCTTCTTGAACAATCACATTCCCTTTTTTTTTATTTTTTTATTTTTTTTTCAATTTAACTCAGAAAACAAAATACAAAATCAAGGAGACGACACTCGTTAAAAAAAAGCTTGATATCTGGTGGACTCTCTAACTATGCGGGCAAGTCGACCAACTATGTTATTGAGAGCGTGGGGATGTATGATACAGAGCAAATCCGGAAGGAGGAGCGGATCATTCCCTATTTTTTTTTTTCTGATTTGATTAATAAAATAAAAGAAAAATATATGACAAAAATAATTTTATTTTAAAAAATTTGGAATAATGTTTAAAAGAATTTCCAAAAGATTAAAATATACAAAAATGATTTGGTTAAAACATCTAAATACAAAACACAAAAATTTACTACAATCGAGAAGAAGAGCGAAGTCTCCATTTAAAACTATGATTTTAAATGGTGAAAGCAGATTAAAAATGTAGATCATGCAGATCACACAAATCATATACAAATCATGCAGATTATATAGAATATAACAAATAAAAACTAAAATTGAGTATTTTGATTTTCCCATAATAAATTAGCAATATTTTTTCTTAAGTATGTCATCCAAAATTTAGAATGTTTGTATATTTGTTATTATAACTACTGTTACAATTTTTTCATAGCAAGACAAAAAATTTCTACGCAAATTTAAAATAAATACAAATTATTTTACAAATTTTTAAAAAACAAAACTTATTACTTAGATTTAAAACAAAGTTGAAAGAAAAAACATACATTTACTTCGAGTTATAAATAAAAAATAATGATATGACTTAATAGAATTCGATATTATATCATTAAATTAATAAAAAAATATAAAAGCAAAAAAAAATTATATAAATATACCAATTGGACCCTAATGGAATTTGATTCCATACTACTTATTCATAGGAAAAAATGTTAATATATATATAATGCAGTTTGGGGTGTAAAACACCAAATAGATGCATTTTTTTTAAATTTTTTTTTATTGTTATGCAGAAAAAATGTATGAATAGACAGTTTAAATGCAGTTGATCTCTACTGCATTTAATCTGTATATCTCCTGTTTAACATTCAAAACCTATTACAAATCTTATTTTTTAAAAGAAAAAAAATATATGGTCAACAAATTATCATAATGCCAAAAAAAAATCACGGGTTTGTTAAAAAAATAGTGCTTTTAAAAGATGTATGAATATAATTACTGTTAGAACTCAAGTTACTGAAGCGAAGAAACAAACTAATCAAAGAAAACAGAGAATCGAGAAGAAGAAGAACATAGAAGGAGAAACATAAAACAGAGCTGAAGAATGAACTTCTGGATTTGAGAACGTTATCCACCCGTGCCGATACAAGCTTACGACGGATGATACGCAATCAGCCTTAACTCTGAGTGGTCAAAGCTCTGTGACGAATCTGCAGAGAAGAAAGAATAATCGAGAGAGAAGAAGCCAATGCTCTGTTTCTATTTGATTCTCTCTATCCTCTATTCGGGATTCTGTTCGATGAGATATTTTTAGTTCATTATTTAAGTCAGTGACCTATGAAACTTCTCTCGGTTAGTTGTTGAGCACGTGACTAAAAGGATCTCTTTAGTGATGATTATTTCTGATATTTTGGGATCCAATTTAATCAAGCAAATCTCCAACAATTACTTTTAACATAAATTAGTACATGATTTTGCATTCATATATTCAGGTTAAAACGAAGAAAAAGAGATTGAAAAGTCAACAAGTAGTCGATCAAGAAAGTCAAAACTATTACCAAAACTATATTTTTTGATTTAATTGATAAAACAAAATATGACAAAAAATACCAAAATGATAGAAAAAATTAAGTAAATTTGGAAAGAAAGTCTAAATAAATTCCACAAGATATAAAAATACGAAAATGATTTGTTTGAAACATCTAAATACAAAACACAAAAGACTTGCTACAAACCAAGACTATTACACATCTCAATATTTTCTCACAAGCACAAAATCTTTAAATAAAAGATCACGGGTTTGTTAAAAATAAATTAATAGGTTTAAAAGATGTATGAATATAATTACTTTAACATAAATCATTGAGTGATTTTGTATTCATATTCAGGTTTAAACGAAGAAAAAGAGACACGACAGTCAACGCGTAGTAGATCAAAGAAGTCAAAATTTAAGACAACTTCCACTCCAAATTTCGGACATTAACCACTTTAACACAAAGACCTGGTCAATGCGACTATCGAAATGACAAAATACCCTTAGTTGACACGTGTAACTGTCCAGTAAAACGGAGGTTACTTTCGTCAAGCAGCCACGCTTTTTACATTTGACCTCATCCTCATGTAAAAAAGTCTAATTTTTATTTCAAAATAAATAAATTATAAAACATTAATGTGTTAAATCATTTATGGTCGTCATGTTCATCAAAATCATTCCCAACATATTTTTAGCTTTTCCTCTTTCTTCGTTGTCAAATTAAAGCAGAAAGCTGCTGATTTTATTTTGCTTAGCCGCGTGAATCTTATCTTCGTTAATAACGAGAAAATTTTCCGGTAAAAGAACCACCGTGATGTCTTTCCTTTTTCGTAAGAATGGAAGTAGTTCACGGAGGCGTATTAAAGACAAACTTCGAGGTCGGAATTCAGATCGGGGAAAAAGAGAAGAAGAAGTCAGATACGACGGTGGCTCCGGCTCCGATTCGTTACCTCCACCACCGTCTCCTTGGGGTTTTCTATTTCCCGATGATTTTGTACGAATCGATGGGAATTTAAAAGCTGTTATTGTAGATGAAGAAGGTTTAGATGTGATTTACTGGAAAAAGCTTATTGAGCTTGATAATAGCGGGAAAATTAGAAAAAAAACTAAACCTAGAAGAAGAGGAGATAAATCGGATGCTGGGTTTATAAGAACTGGAGCAGATCAAGGCGACGACGAGGATGATGATAGTGAAGGAGAAGGAGACGAATCGATTGAAGAGGTTTCTTTTCATGTGAAAAAATCTCAAATTCCTTTATCTTCTTTGGGTGGTGAAATCCGAGATCAGAGTAATGATAATGGAGAAGGAGCGAGATACTATACTTCTTCCTCTTCTACTTCTACATCTGCTGCTTCGCCGTCGCGAACTTCTTATTCTACAGGTGGAACTAGTGATTACGGTGCCGTTGGAAAACAATCTCAATCCAAATTTCAAGTTCCGGGCGGTTCATTTTCCCCTTCTCCGCCACATTTCCAAAGCGGTGGCGGTGGCCCTTCGCCGCCGCTTCCGCTTCCTCCGGGTCAATTGGCGGCGGCAACGGGGTCATTTACAGCGCCTGTGTCAGGCAACCAAACGTTACCACAGTCACCGCTTGTTTCTCTTCCTCCGGGTCAATTCGTGGCGGCAACTGGGTCATTTGCACCGCCTATGACAGTCAACCAAACGGTACCACAGTCTTCACTTGTTCCACTTCCTCCGGGTCAATATACGGTGGCAACCGGGCCATTTACACAGGCTGCGACAGGCAACCAAACGGTACCACAGCCACCGCTTGTTCCACTTCCTCCGGGTCAATACGCAACGGCAAATGCTCCACCACCACCACCGACACCGCCTCCTGCGCCATCTGCTGTGGCTCCACCACCACCTCCACCGCCTAAGAAAGCACCTGCGCCGCCACCACCTCCTCCTCCGGGTAAGAAGGGACCTGGGCCGCCGCCACCGCCACCAATGTCGAAGACTGGGCCACCTAAACCGCCGGGGAAGAAGGGACCTGAGACTTCTTCAGCCATAGGCAAAACTGAGGATCCAACTAAGCCAAAGCTCAAGCCTTTACATTGGGATAAGATGAATCCTGATGCTAGCCATTCAATGGTGTGGCATCGAATTGATGGTGGCTCCTTCAAGTAAGTATATAGTGTATATAATCTAGAATGTGATATTCTTTTAGGGAATGATGGAGTTTGAGTTCTTATGCGTTTTTTATTTGTTTCTTGGTGTAGCTTTGATGGTGATCTTATGGAGGCTTTGTTTGGATACGTTGGCGCTCGAAAACCAAGTGAAGCAAAAACTGTACCGCAGAATCCGACTGTCTCAACTCCGCAGACTTATATTCTCGATCCTCGGAAATCTCAGAACAAAGCAATTGTGCTTAAGTCTTTAGGCATGACCAAGGAGGAGATCATTGACTTGTTAACAGAAGGCCATGAGGCTGACCCTGATACCCTTGAGAAGCTTGCAGGAATAGCTCCGACGCCAGAAGAACAGTCAGAGATCTTAGAGTTCGATGGAGACCCTGCGAAATTGGCTGATGCAGAATCTTTATTGTTTCACATCTTAAAAGCAGTTCCTTCTGCGTTTAAACGGTTCAACGTCATGCTCTTCAAGATTAACTATGGCTCTGAGGTTGCTCAACAAAAGGGATCTTTACTAACACTTGAATCTGCGTGCAATGAGCTCCGTGCCCGTGGGCTGTTCATGAAGCTTTTAGAAGCTATCTTAAAAGCAGGAAACAGAATGAATGCTGGAACCGCTAGAGGAAATGCTCAGGCTTTCAATCTGACAGCTCTAAGAAAATTGTCTGATGTGAAGAGTGTTGATGGGAAAACTACTTTGCTTCACTTTGTTGTTGAAGAAGTTGTAAGGTCTGAGGGAAAGCGAGCTGCCATGAATAAAAACATGATGCCAAATAATAATGCCAGTGGCGAGAATGCAGATATATCTAGAGAACAACAAGAGATTGAATTTATAAAGCTAGGCTTACCCATTATAGGTGGACTAAGTTCAGAGTTCACCAGTGTGAAGAAAGCTGCTGGAATCGATTATGACTCATTTGTAGCCACAACCTTGGCTTTAAGCACCCGAGTCAAAGAAACAAAACGGTTGTTAGACCAAAGCAAAGGGAAGGAAGATGGTTGTTTGACAAAGCTGAGATCTTTCTTCGAATCTGCAGAGGAAGAACTAAGAGTTATTACAGAAGAACAAGCAAGGATAATGGAGTTGGTGAAGAGAACAACAAATTATTACCAAGCTGGAGCATTGAAAGAGAGGAACCTATTTCAGCTGTTTGTTATAATCCGTGATTTCTTAGGGATGGTCGATAATGCCTGTAGTGAGATCGCAAGGAATCAACGGAAACAACGACCCGTAACAACAGTAGCAGTAGGAGCATCAACTTCAACAGAAGCAACTCCAAGTACTGCTGCTGCACCGCAAAGAAATGCAGTAAGATTTCCAATTCTGCCTCCAAATTTCATGTCAGAGAGTTCAAGGTACAGTTCAAGTGACTCAGACTCAGATTCTTGATAACCCAAAAAAGAAGGATTAATTACTTTTGTTGTATGTATATAGATGGTAGGGGAGCTTTTTATTGGTAAAAATATTCTTTAGGTTCTTTGATTATGGTTCGTTAATTTCACATGTTTGTTGAATTTGTTTTTTTTGGGGTCTAAAGTTGATTCTTTTTGGAAGACGAAGAAATACAAACGGAAGAAACTGTTACCACGAGTCTTTGTTTGTTTGTTTTTCATTGTTTTATTTGTTCATAATAAGCATATTAACGCAAGTGTTCGAATATTGAACCTCTGAAAGAAAAACGAGACTTCCATTAAAGTGGTTTTTAAGCTTTTCGTCTGTATTTTGAAAATGTAGATACAAGACAAAAAGCTTCACATGAATAACATGTTTCTCCTAAAGAAGAATACAGAGATTACAACTCAATAGATAACAGAGAGAGACAGAGACTATACAATCAAAAGCCTCTTTATTCATAGCTTTGTATCATCCAACCATATCATAACACGATCGGTTTAACGGACAAGAGTTTCATGGAAGCGTAGCTTTGACTTCTTTTCTGTCAGGTCCAAATGACTGCCAACAGAAAAAAGTAAAAGAGATCAATAAAAACGACCAACTATAGTTTAAGAGACGTGTTGCAAAACTGAAAAATTAGATGGAGAAGAAGGAAAATGGCAGAATATGTTAGTAAATATACCTCGGTGCCAAATCCCTTCACATACACATTGGTAAAAAGCTCAGAAGGCTCTGGCATTGGGCAATCCTGGAAACAACACAAAGATTTGTGTGTTGTTTAGGTTTGGAAATTGAATTTCCCAGAGGAAGAGAGATGCAATGAGACTGTTACTTTACCTTAGCTTTGGCAATGGCATCATCTACTTCTTTTCTAATTTCCTTCTCCATATCCTTAAGCTCTTTCTCGGTTGCTAAGTCATGAGATAGTACCAGTTTCTTTATTCTCTCAATTGGATCCCGTTCCTAAGTCACGCATAAATGTATTGAGATTTACAATAAACAAGTGCTCGACCAAGTAATTTTTTGTAAGGAGAAGGAGACTAACGAACCTGCCTCACACCAGATATCTCATCTCGTGTACGGTATGTGCTACCAGGGTCAGACATGGAGTGACCGTGGTATCTGTATGTGTCCATCTCAAGAATCTGTATACATAAAATGATGAATTAATTCTAATGATATGAGTCAAGGAAATATCAAAGCTATATGAACAACTATAATATTAAAAACACAGTTCTTTGATGTACACTGATACGGTGTGGTTCCATCGTAGATAAAGAGTTAAAAACTGTACAAAAACCGAAATGCAAAGAAGCCAGTCCATCAATATTCAGCTATTGGAACTCAGTTACAATCCACAAAGAGAAACTAAAGGTTAAGTAAATATTTACTAGATGATACAAAAAGAAAGAAAAAGACTTCATCCTATGATGTGAATTAAAGACAATTCATAAAATGCACCATATGTAAAAGGCGGAAGAACATATGAGAATCCTGAAGACAAACTTACTATCGGTCCCTTCTCCAAGGCATGTTCCTTAGCAAATTTGCACGCTTGTTTGACAGCAAATGCATCCATACCATCTACCTGTTTATCGAAAATTTTCCATATAAACCAGAGAATGTTCAAACTCGAAATAGAGTTGATAGCTGATGCAGATTACAAGATAGCAAATCAGAACAATGTAACGATGTACCATTGCTCTATTTATCACTGAGAGATTTTCAATTCATTCCTAAAACGGAAGGATTATGAATGAAAGCAAGTTGTTTACACTTACATTAACCTATTTTCTATATGGAAACTAAGAAATTCATGTGATTCAGGAAATGACATTAATACTATCTTCTAACAGATAGATAGAAAGCTAAACTTCTCCCTAATTGAAAAGATCATTTTTAACTCTTGACAAACCTCATATCAATCTTTGTTACAAATAAGATTGAAAGCTGACCTTGAGTCCAGGAACATAATCACCACGCTTGTAGTAAGATGGACTCTTAGCAGCTCTCCACTCAGCCGTTCCCATTCCATCTGAATCAATTCATATCAAATCCAATCCAAACAGATATTTAGACCATAAGAAACCTGAAAAGAAAGAAGCAAAATATCCATACAGTGATTGTTTTCGCAGACCAAAATTACAGGTAAATCCCAAAGAGCAGATATATTCAGAGCTTCAAACAACTGTCCCTGATTCGCAGCACCATCACCGTACATGGCAAAAGTCACAGCCTCTTCCTTAAGATACTTCTGCGCAAAAGCAACACCACAACCTAAAGGAACCTGTGCACCGACAATTCCATGACCACCGTAGAACGAAGAATCTTTCTTATAAAAATGCATCGAACCACCTTTCCCTTTAGAACAACCAGCTTGTCTTCCCATAAGCTCTGAGAAAACCTCATGAAGCGAACCACCACGACCTAAGAAAATACAGTGATCGCGATACGCAGTGATAATTGCGTCTTTCTTTGTAATCGCAGCTTCCATACCGATAGCTACAGCTTCTTGTCCGTCGTAGAGATGGCAAAACCCTCTAATTAGCTTCGCTTTGTAAAGCGAATCAGCTGCGATTTCCATTCGTCGCATCAAAGCCATGGTTCGAAAGAAAAAGAGAAGCTCTTGACTCGAAGATTCGACGGAACGAGACGGAGGATCACATAGATGAGCTGTGAAAGGAAGCGAAGTCTCGATCGTAATCGGAGTTGTGTCCGTTGAAATCAGACGGCTGAAGGCGGCGGAAAAGAGTGGACGAGAGATGCCACTGGATCGTGACGATAACCGTGATAGAGCCATCTCCACCGTTGATTGATTTTTCCGGCGAAACTGTTGCCAAACCTTAGCGTAGGAACTGAGAGACAATTCCAGTGAAGAAGATAAAGATACCTGAACTGAAAACGAAAACAAACAGATTAGCTACCAAACAAAAGACTCTGACAGGATAAGAGGGTCTTAAATTTTAATCATAAGTGTTTAATTCAGATTCCGGTTTAGTTCGGTTAATTAAATGATCACAGCTTCCTAAATTAACTGTGGCTGGTATAACCCGTTGTAAACACTAAATAGAGATAGTGTAAGGACAAATAATAGATGATGTTAAGAAACGAGAAGAACTTTAACTGAAATTGAAACATTAAACATTAGAAGGAATTATCCAATATGAGGTGAATGAATGAATTAAAAACATAATAAGACTTAAACATCTGTTCTTAGGTATATATTCTAACACTATACACCAGAACTGGCGGCTCCAGATGCAATTAGGAAACGAAGGAACTCTGGTTGTTGCTATGTGAATCTCTTTGAGCCAAAATGGAAGCAAGAACCACAGTTTCAGTCTCTACTCTCTACCACTACTGATGCTTTCATATCTCAGCAAAAAGAACTTCACACCTGCACAAAATATTAGCAACATCGGTTACCAGGTTGACGTAGGCTAATCTGCAATGATTAAGCCGTGGTTGATGCAACAAGAGGGTTACTTACGTGCTTGAGGCTATGGTTAAGGCAAGGCAGCAAGTCTCCGGTTAAGAATCATGTCAAAGCGCAATAGTTTTTTGTTTCTCGAGATTCCACTGCTATCAGAATTGTTAGCATTGTCAAGCCCATTTGGATTCTGTTTTGGTTTCCTCAGCTTTCTTCTATACAAAAGATCTGCTGTATTTGGTTCATACTTGACCTATGACAATTGTAAACTCTCATTAGTTATAGACATAATAAAAACAGAAGGTTATTAGTAGAGAGTAATTTACCTTGGAGGAACTGCAAGCCATCTTACATTCGATCTCGTTGATAATTTTTAGTCCTTCCATTGCACGCGACAGCCCTAAAGATTCATCCGGACCGCTTAATTTCGTCTTGTTCCTGTTAAGAGTATGCTTGATAATTAGTAACTGCACTTGCACAATTGATGGCAGATAAAAGTTACTCTTATCATTGCTTTATTCACCTCTTCAGAAAGAGTCCAGCTTTATCTTCATCACGGACAAATGAAAGGAAGTCATTCTGCAGATAATTAGCAAAGCCTGGCTCCACTGTTACAGCTGTAACTTCAGGATGATCGTTCCCATTGTTCATTAGTTGAATAGTGAGACGGGATTGAGCAGATGACTGCACAGAAATTAGTAAGGGAAGATTAGCATGCGAGAATATAGAACCTATACACAGGTGTTAACACATTTCAAGAAGCATACATATTCAAATCTGTATATGTTCTGATCATGGAGAAGGGCTCGAGCATTCTCATGGTACACTAAATTGAAGAATCTTCCAGGTTTTCTGTAGTTCTCGTAAGCATATAGTTGCAGAAGCTTGGTGTCTGTCTCATCAGCTGCAACCGCATGAAGCTGACACATGTCCAAGCCACTTCAGTAATCAGTGCAAAACAAAAACAAAGGAGAGAGAATAGAAGCAGAGTTAAGACAATCACGAGTTGAAGGTAAAATGAAAGCTTACATGCTTAACAAACTTCTGAACTAGCTTGTCCAATGTGAAGAGAACATATGATTGTGCACCAATAATAGCTCGGCATTCATCTTCAAACTTTGTATTATCGCTTGAGCCGTCCAGTAGATTATAGAGGGCGTCCATGAACCTATGCTTCCAAATATATAAATTAGGAAGAAACCTTTTTTTATATATTTATAAGTACCAATGCTACTTAGAGAATTAACCACCTGGTATAAGAATCAGGAGCTACGGTATCTGGATCTGGAGCTTTCCATTTCCTCTCTGAATGTATCTTTGCTGATTGTATTCTCTCATACAACATCTGGAAAATCAGCAGAATCATCAGTTTAAATTGAAAACAAATAAAACATGAGCGAACTTGAGAAGGTTGTTTAGTAGCCCTTACTTGATGAAGTCTAAAAAGCACATAAAATGAATCATTCCCATAAAAAACTCTGGAATCATTTCGAAGGTCACTTTCGCTGACTTGCAGTGTCCTGGGCACATGCTTTGCAAGTGGCTTTACAGGTTGCAGATACCGTTCTGAAAATGTGAAACAAGATCCATCTTCACCCTCGTTGGAATTGATCATCCCTACAGCCTCGTTTTCACTGTCAGCCACACTATCACGCCGGTCACAGTTCATAGCTCCTTTATGCTCCTCATCGGAAGAAACCTGGCCACCAAACTTGTTACCTGAGGCAACAATTTTAGAAGCATTTTCATCCCCTTGGGATAACTTTTGAGTAACTTTATCTCCATCATTTTCAGGGAGGGCATTGCTCCTGGTTCCAGCTTCGCTACCACATGCTCCCTCTTTGTGTTCTTGCTCTTTGTTATATCTTACATTGTCTGGCAGTTTCAGGACAGGCTCAGGGCCATTCCCTTTATAAACTTCAAAATTGTCTTGCTCAAAGCTTTCAGTGGGAGATAATTCACCCTCTTCTCGCTCAACCTTATTCTCTCCCATTGCTACGTCCCCAACCTTTTTAAGATTCTCAACACACTCCATTGTCAAATCATTTCTGGGTGACACCAGGTTGGAAGGCTGGCTACCCTGTAGAACCAAAAACATAATTAGGCTGACCTATATTCTCGAGTTTGTCCTTCTTAATTGCCTTATTACGGCATCTTATTGGTACTTAAGGAAAGCAGCCTTCATTTATTTTCCAATATTGAATACGCTACCACAGTTTCATGAGAATTATTTACTATATTTGATTCAAGTACAAAGCCATAAGAAGGGAGATACATCTCAGTTACCTCATTAGTCATAGCTGCCCCATCTTGTAGTTTGTCTTGCGGAACGGTTGCCCGTGTATTGGCCGAGATATCTTGCACAAAAGAGCTTCCTTGTACTGTTGGGTTTTCTTTGTTTGGTGTTTTTGGAGGTCCAAGAGGTTTAAGGTTTGAGGCCAGAGGACCGTCACAAGTGTTGCCCTTCACTACCTCACATGCATCATGGTGCTCTTCATTGTCTTTGACCTTTGGGACATCTTTCATTGTCTCATCAGTTTGAGGCCTAGAAGGAATGCCAAAAATGGGCTCCAAAAATGTTACCCACAGCTTCATTACTTTATCCGACTGTTCAGTAGCACATATTTCTTCACAGTAATACTTGATAAGTTGATATAGGTCAGCATGAACTTGAGTATCAGAGTAACTAAATTCCACATCTGGGGTGAAAGAGAGCTTATTTCCAACAGCAATCGCATGAAGCGGGTCTTCTTTATGCTTTCTCTCACTGATATCTTTAATTTCTGCCACTAAACCTGCATATCGGAATAACAACATACTTCACTAGATGCAAAATTGCATTTAAAAGATACAAGACATTCTCTTCGTTCATCATGACTTTTCTTCAAAAAATCAAGACGCCTTTATATTATGCTCTCTCTCTTTACATGTAGAGAAATAAATTCCTAATATATAATATCCTAAAATCTTCTATGTAGCTTTGGGTGCCGCCAAAGAAAACAAAACTAACAAACCTAAATTAGGTTGGAAATCTAATTAAAGGAATTTATTTCCCTGCATGAAAACATACCTTTGGTGCTCAAATTCTTAGAGTCCTGCTGCTTGAAATAAAAACTACGATGATCTAGTGATTTGTGATGATTTTTGGCATATACATCAGCCCATACTTTCCTGAAATCAGCACGACACCTAGCCCATTCTTCTTGTTTTTGCTTCAAGCGTGTCAGTAGCACCGGTAGAGCGGCATGAGCATTCCTCTTCATGAGATCCATGACATCAAGTCCATAATCCCCGTACAACCGCTCAACACACCTTAGGTGCAGCTCTATAAAATAGTTACACATAAGGTCATTAGCCCAAGTAAGAGAACAATAAACATATATATAGCACAACCAGATTTGATCAGATAACTACTTGCCTGATAAATGTTCTTTGATACAAATCGGTGTCTCTATAGAGATTGTGTTGTTGTTGATCTTTTCCATAAGATTTTCCACACGTTTAATGGTTGCACTTACAGTCTCTAGTAACATGTCCAACTCAAACCTGAAACCACACGAATTAGTTGATAGATCAGATGGAAGTAGAATTTTTCTGGGAATCATCTTTCCGCAAAAATAAACCCACCATATTATACACCCAGTTTAAGAATTACTATTGAAAATAGGATCAACTAAACAGCAGAGAAAACAATCATGAACTCACAAATGTTATCAAAAGACTATAATTGAGATATAGAAAAAAATACATGAACCTAATATATCAGATATAGAAAGAGATGCAACCAAATATACTATATACGTCTTACCTATCGTCCTCACATCGAAACAAGCTTTCTTCATACTGGTTTTTGCGCATGTGTTTGAATGAGTAATCCTCACTCCCAGATGTGACAGATACCCAATGATCATTAAGTACCTCTTCACCTAGTGAATTTCTGTAGCTTGGAATCTGAATGGGATACTACACAGGAAAAAGTTAACCATAAGATCATAAAGCACAAAACATGTGACACTATATTTAAGTATGGTAGATAAAATCATTAAGGTATAAGAGGTGATCACATCATCTGGCAGGCGACGATAACTTGGTGTACATTGTGCACAGTCAGAAAGATCCAGTTCATTTATAGCCTTGGCCATATAGTTAGCGTTATACAGTAGACTTTTTTGACTTCTATCATTTTCTGGATCTCTTTCATGGACCCCATTATTTTCATAATCTTGTATCCCCTCAGTGTCATCTACCTTCAGGTATCCTGTTGATTGACCAAAATTAGCAAGGGATTCTCCAAATAACTAGTGACAAGTCCACGAACAGAGAAAAGATTGACCATAACCACTATATAGGAGATGACGATATGTCTCATAGATACAAACTAATTTCCCTTTCATATCAAAATCACTGAAAAATGGAAGACGTACATATTTGTAATTATTATACTTTAAGCAGGCATAATAACGCAAGAAAATATAAACATAGATATACTTGCTACAGGTGATCCAAATACTCACGTCCCAAAGAATTACCAGCAGAACAAGCCACCAGGTTCTCGTCACCATCTTCTCTTTGATCTGAGTGTTCAGTATACTCATCATGCCTACTCCGAAGTTTTAATTTCTGTGGCAGTAAGAGATCATATCAACATCTCACTCAAACCGAACAATCAAATTTCTTAGACATATGTTCTCTCATCTATTTGTCTTAATTCCTATGTTTTTCTTTCCTTTTGTTTATCACTCTTAGCATATCTAGGGAATAGGCTGTTAATACTTTCTATGAAAAAAACGAGAATCTTTTACTAAGATAAATTATATGAAACCTTCTCAAAATGCTTTGGATGCATGGCTGGAAATGGAGAATTTCTGTCATGCGGAACTACATTCCTTCCAGATAGACCTGATCCTGAATAATCAGGTAAGAAATGAGCAAACTCCCCAAGCAGATCTTCATGGTCCTGGAACAACAGAGTAACCTGTAGAACAGATAACAATCAGAAAACAAATCACAAGAAATCTAGCTACACAAGAAAAAACGAGGCAAAATAGTAGAGCAAATCAACATTGTGCACATTTACCACAAATATATACCTCTTGATAGACCTCAGAGATGGACTTTGTTTCCTTTCTATACAGGTTCAAGATGTCTAGAAATTTTTTATAGGTACGATCACCTTCCCCAAATCGCGCCTGCAGGAATAATGTCCAGAGAAGTCAACTGTTTAGTTCATGACTACATTGGTATCTGGTTTACTACATTAAATTCATACCTTAATCTTGTTGACAAAATCTATAGCTTCTTCGAAATCCACTGGTTTCCTAGGTTTCTCATCTTCAGGCTGAAGGCTTATCTTGTACCCCTTTGGTAAGAAGGTATTAAAACCCAAGAGTAAATCGTTATTGCCCTTGAACAAATCTTTTACTCTTACTACGACGCCATCAGTGTCAACTCTACAGCCAACATGAGACACCAAGAAATTTTAATATTATGCTATGGGAAGAAAGACCAAATGGAAGAGAAAGACAAAAGGCAATACCTCTGAGCTTTAAAGTCCTTCATGACTTCAAGGAAAGTTTCATACTTCTCTTTCTGGTTTTCAAACACGTCCCTCACAGCTTTGAGATATGTCAAGGCATCATTTGTTGTTAGCCCTCCCATATTACTTCCTCCACCAATCGTTAATGGCCTACCATTTCTGCATTACACAAACTTACATTAAAACGCACTAACGTAGAAAAATCAACTCACCCTAAGAACTCTAAAGAGAAGACTCAAAAACTCAGCCCAGAAAACAAAACCAGAGCATGAAAATTCATATCCACCCACAAGGAAATAAGCAATAAGAATGTCAATCAGGCTACACAAATTTGACTTACCGTACAAAAAAGCATAGTCAAAAAAGAGAATTTGAAAACAATACGAATTGACAACAGAGAGCTCTTACGTTTCTCCTCGAGACGAAACTGTAGGTCCTCGTGTCTGACCATCAATGTAAACCTCATCTCGAACCCTCTTCATGTCTCTTATCTTAATCCACCGGAATACAAATTACCAGAATAAAATACAAAGATTTCAGGCTTCAACTACACAGTACCCTGAAAAATAATCCAAATTCGAAAACACACAAAATTCAAAAATTTCCCTATTTACAACAAACAGAAACCAGATCTATCGCAAAAATTCGGACGAGTAAGAAGAAGACTTTGATTATATTCAAACCTTATAGAGACCGGATCACATTACCCAAAGGGAAAAAACCAAACTTCTTCAACCCTTCCGAAGAAGAAGATAAAACGACGACAGAACCAATAACAAATAGTGGATCGGCGACGTAGAACCGCCGTGAAGTTTGCCGGAGAAAAGAGACACGAATCTTTCACACAGAGAGGGAGACAAACAAAAAGAAGAAAAGCAGAGATTGCTTCTGGTTTCGATCTCTCTCTAATCTCTGAGAGATACGAATAGTTAGGGAAGAAACGGAAGGCAAGAGATTAGCCGTAAAAAGACCAAAGCTTTCGAGAGGAACAGAGGGAAGCGGAGCGAGAGAAAGGAGCCTTCTTTGTAAATTGTGTATCTATATGTATACTTATATATATTCCAAGTCCTTAAAGAGATAATAATCCCTCTTTAGCATGGATTCATGCATTTAAAGTAATAACCTTTAGGATTAAACGAGATTGCTTTCAAAAGATTTCCCCTAATTTCTTCGGTGAGATTAGGGCAGATTTCTTATCTACATACTTTGTATTATCTTAAAAAAATCAGATTTTTACCATTTTGTATATTTATTTTTATGATTTTTTCCGTTTAGTAATTTTGGGTTTAAAATTTTTTAAATATTTCTTAGATTTTAGAATTTTATATAAAGATATAAATCATAAATTTGATTTAATGATCTTATTCCTTTAATTCATTTATTATAATAATCAGTTGTAGATTTCTCAAGAAATTTAAAAACATTTAGCTTGAGATTGTTTAAATAACTTTGCTATTTTATATTCTAATAATCAATGTATCATACTCAGTGGCGGACCCAGAAAATTATTTTACCGGGTTCAGAGTATATATTAAAAAATAATAAATTATATTTCATAAAAAAATAAACTAAATATCCCATAAAATAATAAGAAGTAAAATGTGATATAGAAAGCCAATAATAATAAACAAATTTACAAAACTACTATGCGATACTTTATATTCTGAAATCTCTTCATCATAAACTCATTTGTAATAGACTCGAACAAATATTTATCGACAAAATAAACTAAGCAATCAAAAATTGATCTCTAATCTGATTGCGTCGTTTTGTCTTCATAATCTGTATTGCTGAAAAACATCTCTCAAAAGTTGCAGTAGCAACACATAATATCAAAACCAACTTCAAAAGCCTAAATACAATTAGATTAATTTCAATTGGGTAGATATAATATTGTGTTTCTTGATTAAAAAGAAAATTTTCTATAAAAAATGAATATATAATTCGTTAAAAAATGACAAAAATTGTGAGTGACGAAGATTTTGGATTTTTATTGGGTCATAAATTTTTAAACAAGTTAAAGTTATTGGACTTTAATTATATTAATGAGTGTCAAAATAAAATAAAAAGAATCTTAAGGTAAAAAAATGCACATATGTGTGAATGAAGCTCTATATATAAAAAATAAAATTCGCCGAATTGCTCTCAGTCTGGTGGTTAGGATGATCCAGCTAAAGACTTGGCATATGGTTCGATTTCTACCTGCTAAATTATGGTAACTTAAAAAAGATTATTGGGGATGAAGTTTAGGCTATGATACGGGTCTTGTCAATCCAATGTTGATAAAAAAATAAAAAAAAATTACAAATTTTGGGGGTTCAATTGAACCCCCTACTTATAACGTGGGTCTGCCTTTGATCATACTAGTTCATCAAAAAAAAAAATGATTCACATTAGTTTTTTTTTTGTTAACACTGAATCACAATTGACCGGCCCATTAACTAAGTTCCTACATAATATAGGCGATGAAACTTGATCTTTGCGGATTCTTAGTAGACTTACTGCCCTACCACTAGACTAAAGGCCACTTGCATATTCACATTAGTTTATCTTTGATGTTTTGGGTATGTCAATATGATATATATCCTGTAATCTAACATGTTTTGAAGACAAAAGATTAATTAACGTTTGGTATAATATAAAACTTGAGTTTCTATTGAAAATTTTAAGTTATTTTTTGTTGTCACAAACACTTTTTTATTACATATATTACTTTTGTGCAATTTGCCTCCTTTACTCCAATTTGTTTCAATGAAATTGTGTGATGTTCCAAGTAATATCCTATCAAGATTTGGTTAGATAATACACACAAAAAAAAAAGAATATAAATATTATAAGCTTCTATGAAAGCTAGATTTACATAGTTTTCTTATGTTACTAAAGATTCATGTGCTTCTATAAATTTTTCAAATGATTCTTCAACACTTATTTAATGTATCAATGATGATAATTTAGTTTGCCAAATAAGTTATTATCTTATCAATACATGAGTTATGTTAGACTTTTCTTTTTATTTGTTCCATAGTGTGGATTTGGTTGTAAGTGTTCGAGTTTATGACTAATAATTTAAGATCAAGAGTTCTCTAGTTTGTCTTGTATGGTTACTTGTTTGGTCTCGAATTCTAAGCAATGTGTGGTATCAATTATGAACAATATTTAAATCTTTCATTTTTTTTTTGGGTCTAAAACTATTTAAATCTTTCATCTTAAACATTCTATTTACCTATCAATTATGATCTTAAAATGCAAGTAACTGTTCCAACAAAAAGAATTCATATAGTTGTTAATCTATTTGTGATTTATTGAGTGGTCACAATCTAGTTTAAATATTATCATAATCTCGAGTCATTTTCTTTATATGTCTACTTCAATAAAATCTTTGATTAGATATATGTTTCGAGATATAATTTCTTTCATATATTAAAGAAGTTTTGTTGTTGGTTGGAATAGTTAATTAGATAAATAACATAATTTATTTATCTAAAGATGACACATCTGCTCCAATTTTTAGTCCTAACTGCCAATCAAATTTTTAGATTAATACAAGTCCTCATGAACAAATGGATCTTTCATGTATATATTGACCCTTTTCAGTTCCTTAAAATTAGGTCTTCACTTGATTCTATTAATCTGATCTGTCTTCAAAATTTTAATTGGTATATTTGGTTCCAGATTCATAGATTAGTGAAAGCTTTGCAGAAACAACATTTTAAGTTTCATGTTTTCAATCTTATTTTCATCGATTGGAGCATACATAGTGGACAAAGTTCTCAAGCTTAAACCATTGATTGTGGTTAATCCAGACGACCCGAAGATGTTTGATTCACTCTTTTTATTTTGCATGTTGTAATGTCATTGGTGACTCACTGTAAGATGGAATGCAAAGAAACCAGCAAAACCTTGTAATAAGTCACTAAGTTTAAAGAGGCTTCGTTTTTGCTTAACTATAATAGCTTAAAATCACCTGATTTTAATGGTTTTAGTTACGGTTTTTGTTGTGCCAACGAATTCATTGTGGATATGCCCAATGAAAGCGTCAATCATTGGAGATTATTGTATCTGTAGTTGACATTTTGAGGCGCGATGTATATTATTATTGGTGGATGAAGATGAGGATGGGAAAATTTGTTTTAAAAAGTAAACATTTGTTTTTTTTTTGTTAAAACATGTATTTTTTAAAATAAATTAATCAATTAACAAAATAAAAAATATAATATAATTTTAGACATCTACAAACAAATTTTTTTATGTTTGGATACATATTATGTACCGAGTACTAATCTAGTATATCTAAATGTTGAGTTAACAAGTGTTAATGGAAAAACTTGATTTATAGTTTGGAGTGTCAAGTGTTCATAGAAAAAATAAATTTGCCGAGAGCTTTTAATACATTTGAATGAGTTAAAATAATTAATCTAGCTTAGGGGTATCATATGCCCCTAACTTACATATGGGTCTACAACTGTATGTGACTAACACAATTTCTAAATTTTAAACTTATATCGTGGTAGAAAAGTATATTTTTATTTCATAAACACAAAAAAATTCTTCAGACAAAAAAAATGATAAATTATATTTTTTTCTGTCAACTATGGCCATAACTGGCCGGCTTATTATCCAAGTTCCTATATAATGTAGACAACGAAACTCAAACTATAAATATACAAGTACATTTATCTTTAGTGGATTTACCATCTACCACTAGAGTAAAGACCACCTCCAAATTCTACTTTTTAATTGAAAAATTAAAAAGTAAGTAACTCTGAAGCATACGAATATATGATATTAACAAACTAAAATTGAAGACAATATTGTATAATAGAATGAGTTAGATTTAACAGAAAATTTTAATAGATAAAACTCTAAAAATCTATAATATAATGAAGCAAATATAATGGAAGTATTAAAATTTAATAGAAAAAATTAAAAAAACTTAAATTTTATTAAGTTTATATCCAGTGGTATTCTCAAAGGAAATGTGAAGGATAATGATTTTTTTTTTTGTCAACAATGTCTAATATATAGTTTAAAATTTACATTTTAAAACCTATTTTAATCTACCAACTGTTATAGAAAAAATTCAAAACCATGATAAAAGAGTTATTAGCTAAATTATCTAAACTCTCATATTTAAAAGAATGCAGCAGGAGGATAATGATCTCGACTTTAAACTTTATTTATTTATTTATGTGTTGGGATTTGTTTGCTTCATTCATTTTGTCTATAATATATACTTTTGGTGTTTCAATATTTTTTACATTTCCAAACTATATGTTTCTGTATAAATATGAATTAATATATTTTATGTTTCAAATTTGAATCTATTTTGTGAAAACATACAAACATAGATTCAAATTTTATTAAAACATATATGGAAACATTAATTTAATTAGTAAATTCACATTATTTTATCAAAAGGGCATTTGGTCTAGTGGTATGATTCTCGCTTAGGGTGCGAGAGGTCCCGAGTTCAATTCTCGGAATGCCCCTTATATCTTTTTACCCTTTTACAGTTTTTAATAGGCCAGGTTTCTTCATCTTAATATATTTTATTGGGGCCCAGTAAGAATCTTGGGCTTATCTTAAGTCCATCATCTAAGGCTTATATAAAGCCATTACCCATTAGTATAGCATAAAGAGCAATTCAGGAAGATGCTAAGAACTACATTATATTTATATTTTTTTGTTATAATTTCTTTCAATTTTTTTTTCCGCCTAAAAGCAATTATATTAAAGCCATTTTTGTTATAATTTCTTCCAAATTTGGCTTACATTTTTGTTAGTTTTCGTTTTCTCTTGTTCATATAGATTTATTAGATAAAGGATAAGTTAAAGGAATAACCATAAACTTTCAATTAAATAAAAGAATGACTAAATGTTTTCTTAAACGCATAAACTAAGTATAGGCCCTACGACAAAAGTATCAATCAGATTGAAATACCCCTAGTATCTACTCCACGTCATTAAAAGAGCAGATGAGAAGATTTGATAATGTGATGTGAGGAGACACAAGCATTTAACGTCTTCACTCGTGTCGTGTGTAAGGAGAAATAGCAACTAATGAGTAACGTGTATATATATATATGTATACATATACATACGCATTCCCATGTACAATATAGGTGGGGTATGTGTTCCGTATTAAAAAAAATTGGTTAATTTTTTTTTTCATTTCATATTTTTTTATGTTGAATATGGAACAACTTGACACCAAAATTCCAGTAAAAGAACCATTCAGTTCCAATATTTAGATAATTTAGTTTTTGGTTCGATTCTAAAAACCGAAAGTTACCAAATAAAAACAAAAATTATTTAATATTAAAACTACTTTGGTTACTTTTGGTCACAAGTAATCATGTTTTTTTGGTATTTGGTTACTACTTTGGAAAAAAGTAACTATTCATATTTGAACCGAAATTATTTTAAGACTAATTTGACACTTTTTTGGAAGCATATTCGAAACCTAAATAAATTTTAGTCGGTACCAATTGGTCAATACATTTTGAAAACAGAAATAATCAAAAACTGAAATAACCGAATCGAATATTTGAATACCCATTGCTTGTGCTCCATATTAAAAATGATTTTGAATCCGCAACTGTATATATGTGTATGTTCATACAATTAAAGTGTACAAAGAAGACAAATGGAAGTATGTATATACATTTAAATTAAGCTAGTAATGTAGACATGTAGATTACATGTTAGATAACACAATAACATGTTTTTTTTTGTCTCTCTTATCTCGTCTTTATTTGGGACCATTAATTATCTACATTGGATACATGAAAATAACTAATGTTACATAATAAATGTTGTAATGGTCCGATAACAATTATGTTACACCTATTAACATTTAAATTAACAACAAACAATAGTAATACATCTATATACGTTTAGATTGACGCGTAAGTGATGTTGTATAGATTGTTGACCTTGTGCAAACAACCTTTGAAGTAAATCAACATTTGCCATGAGTATAGTGAGACTGCTCCAGTGTGTTGCGAGCAGCTGACCTAGACTTGTACATAATAAAGCCATACCTTTTTGATTTACCTGAGATATTATCGGATACAACCTTACAGTCTTTGTTTTCTCGGTACAACTTAAAAGCTTTGATAAGCAGTCTTCGATTTCTCTTATCAGATACAAACTTCCGTACATACGCAGATGGGATGACGATGACAAAGCAAAAAGAAATGCAATATCTAATTGATAACTTACACCCTCAACATAAACGTTAAAACACCTAACTTATACCTGTAACATAAATGTTAACAGAGCTGCCTAACATAAATAACAAACAGGTGTTAACTAACACGTATTCTGATGTTTGCTTACATACATTATATAAAGAAAATATATTTATATAAGATATACATAGATATTGAAGTATAGGGCGAATTAAGGCAATATCAATAGATGTTTCGAAAATTAAGGATCTAGTAATGATAAAATTTTAATTTGAAATCTAATAATAACTGACGTAAAAGCTTCTATTGATATGAAATGAAAAAAATATATATAATTAGGGGACAAGATATATTTGGTTCGAAGAAGAGAGATAAAGTTGCAATAATGATATATTTAACAATATACACAATAATAAGTTAATAAATATAATAGCGAATTTACGCCGATAACTATAAATATATTGCTACAAATTTGAAAATAAACATACAACACAAATAAAAATGTGATAATAATATTGTTAACAATCTTTCTAAATACAAAAAATCTGTCACAAACACGTACTATAGATGGGGGTAAATTTGTCTAAAAATTGTTACAGTATCCTACCAGATTTCCCACTTGTAATATGCCATTGGAGTTATTGATTGTCAACATGTAGCCATGTAGGGGAACATGGCTAATATGGTACATGAACCTAAAAAAATAAGGTAGTTATTTAGCTAAATATATGAAAACTTAGAGTCATTCACTCAAATTTCTCTTAAATAAATTTCAGCCAAAAAAGGTTTACAAAGGAATTTTCTTCCTTTTATTGTAAGGATCAAAAATACATTATTCTCAAGAAACAAACAAGAATGAATTTGGATAAAAGTGGAATTATATTACATCTGCTTCGTCATCATCTAAACAAAGTAGAAATATAAATATCAAAAAATAAAAACCTTTATAATATGAGTACAATGCATAGTTGAACAGAGAGAGAACGTATATATACATCACAAAGATAGACATTGAAGAGTCTTATCTAGCTTGAAAGTTGAGAGTTCTGATGCAGAAAGCGAAGATGAAGGCGAAGAAGACGGTGAAACCAATAAGTACAGCAGCAACTGGTCCCATAAAGTCAGATTTGAAACCATAAGTATCATCAATGTATTGCTTAACAGTGAGACCAGGACGACCTCCAAGGACTTGAATTTCTGTCTCAACATCACCATACTGTGACACTATTAGTCCATAGACAGTCCAAGCAACAGGGCAGATCCAGTAGTACCAAATCCACCACTTGGGGATTTTGGGTCTTGGAATGAAGAAGCCAGAGAAGAGATTGAAAATACCATAAAAGGCTGAGGCAAAAATGGAAGCTACTTGTTGATTTGGTGTGAGGGAAACAGTCATCATGCCGTAGTAAGTCCAGTAGAGGAATGAGAAGTAGCTAACGAAGAGGAACCAGAAGAACTTCTCTGCTTTCCATTCAAAACCGACCATTGCGTAGACAATGAGTGAGTAGTATACTGTTTGAATAAGTACATATGGAAGCTCACAAGTGACTTGAGAGATTGCATAGGGCATTGCTGAGTACATTCCTGCTGCTCTTTCTCTGTAGAAGACAGTCCTTTCGACTGCAACCATTGGTTGTACAGTTGAACAATTGTTGATTCCCACGAATATAACTGCTGCATATAATGCTCCTATGACCATTGTTAAGTCTCCTGCGTTTGATCTGTTGCCTCCAATTTGCCAAAAGATGGTACCAATCAAGAGAGATGTTGCTAATGTGAAGATGAAACGGACGAGATTGTAGTCTGGAGATCTCCAATATGTCCACCATTGTTTCCATAGGCAAGACTTGAACTGTCCCCATGTGTTTTGTGAGAATTGTGTAGCAAAGTAGAGATCTACTGCTCCTGCTGGAGGTACACTGAGTTCTTTCACCAATGCTTTGTTTCTCCTGCATTGTTTTTTGTTTTCATTAGTACTTTTAATCAATCAATCAATTAGATACAAATGAGTCATTGAATAGAATAGAACTTAAACTTACTGGTGCAATGCGGAATTCTTGTATAACTCAGCAAAGTCAACTCCAAGCTTTAGCTCAGCCGCGAGTGAACTGGCTTCAAGCATCCAAGTCGCTGGGTTATATTTCTCTGGAATCTTGGGCACTCCTGGGAATGATTCAAAGTATTCAACCACCTTATGAGAGTTGCTACCTAATGGACCTGCGTAGATCACTTGTCCTCCTCTCTTCATCAGCATCAGCTCATCAAAGGCTTCGAAGATATCAATGCTCGGTTGATGGATGGTGCAGACCACAGTTCTACCAGTGTCCACTGTGTTTCTAACCGCTCTCATAACAATAGCCGCTGCTCTGGCATCTAGTCCAGAAGTTGGCTCGTCCATGAAGATGATGGAAGGATTGGCTACAAGCTCCACCGCGATTGTTAGTCTCTTTCTCTGCTCTGTGGAAAGCCCCGTGACACCCGGTAAACCCACAATGGCATCTCTTAGACTGTCCAACTCTACTAGTTCCATGACTTGATCCACAAACATCATTTTTTCATCTTTGCTGACTTCTTTGGGAAGACGAAGGAAAGCAGAGAAAATGAGAGATTCTCTAACTGTGACTTGAGGGGAGTGAATATCAGTCTGCTCACAGTATCCTGAAATTCTAGCAAATGTCTCTTGAACTTTTGGGAATCCTGAAATTCTCACGTCTCCTTCAATGTATCCTCCAGTTTTCCTTCCGGCCAAAACGTCCATAAGTGTAGTCTTACCAGCACCACTCACTCCCATGAGTGCGGTCAAGACTCCTGGCCTAAATGCACCAGTCACACCTCTAAGTAGTTGCAATCTGTTTTCTGTAACTCCTTGGTCTCTCATTTCCTGTACCACCAAAACATATACATTTAGTTCCACTGTTTGCATTTGGTTGGTGGTGTGAAAATTGAAGTGTGTAAAGAATTATTACCGCAGGCATGTCGACAAAATATCTGACATCATCAAAGGACATAGCCAAAGGAGTGAAAGGAAGAACCATTCCTTTCTTATTGCCTGCACCGCCTGATGCTTCAGCCGCAGAGTCTCTATTCATTCTCCCCATTGCGACCTCTCCTCCTATAAGTAGAAAGCAAAATGAGACAAAAGAGCCGAAGAAGAAACAAAACATCCAAGTAAATTAAGAAATGTAATTACCTCTGTTTCTCTTATCCGTGTCTTCATTTTCTTCTTCTGGAAGTAAAGCTGCCTTCTTCCCAAGAGCTGTAGTTTCAAAGTATACATTATTATTGCTAGTCTATTGTTTTAGCTTCGGTAAATTAGGTGACACACTACGATAACTTACGATTGAGATAGGTAAGTGCCGTAGTGAAAAGAATGTTGAAGAGGACTGTGAAGCCAAGCAAGGCTCCAACTGCAATCCAGTACCAGTTCTTTTCATGGTATACATCCCAAGTATTAAGCACCATGGTTCCAAGCCTTGTTGTACTGTTAGTAGCCTGCATTTTTCAAAATGTGAGACTCAAAGTCAGCTTTAAGTATTATATATATTTGTAAGAAATTGAAGAATAGAGAAGTAAGTACACTCACAAGCTTGTTCATCCATCTCGGAGCAAACATTTCATTGACGATTAGACCGTTGAATGCGTAGGTTAGAGGAGAAATCCAATAAGCCCAACCCCACCAGTCAGGAATCTCGCGTTTTGGAAGAAGGAAGCCTCCAAGCAAGAACACGAGAAGTAGAGTGAGAGCACCACCAGTATTAGCAATCATCATGGTTCTGCACACAGAAGCAATCAACCTGAAAAGGGAAGCGGCCATCTGTTGAATCAGAAACACCAGGAGAAACTGCTTGAAGAAGCGGCCTGCGTCTGGTGCAAAACCGATGGAGTAATAAGTCACCACCATCCATGCTGTGGATTCGAAGATCGAGATTGGAATTCCAAGCAAGAAAGTGGGAAGTGTAAAGGTCCAAGATGGATAAAACAAGAGATCCCTCTGTTTATAAAACACAGGGAGTCTTGAAACCATCATAGCCATCTCTGCAAACCCATTAAACATGTTGATGATCATTCCAAATAGTAATGCTCCTACGTAGAGGTTGGCATCAACTTCGTTCCTCGTGGCCATTTCGGTTCTAAGGAAGAGTGTACATGTGATTGCAGCAATGATGATGATCTGGACAGTCTTGAAAACGTAGAAGAATGAGTTTCTCTGCATAAGCAGCCACTCTTTGTCCCAACAGCTCTTGAGAAGCTCCCACTTTGAGATAGAGTACTTGTCGAACACAAGAGCCGCTTTGTGGCCGCGAGACTTATCAAATGGTACAGCAAGGTCGTTAGCCATCTGCTTTCCAACATGGAAATTCTTGTATCCACTAGCAAACTCTGAAACTGGAATGTAGCGGTAAGGTCTGTTCGGGTTCACCCAGTATTGTTCTTGATCCTTCTTAGAAGTAACCTCTTGCAAGAAATCAGCTGTTCCTTTTCTCTCAGGACATTTGAAGCCAAAGCTCTCAAAGAACTCAAGAATGTTGTCTCTAGGTCCTTGGTACACGATCTGTCCTTCTGACAACAAGATGATATCATCAAACAGATCAAACGTCTCTGGAGCAGGCTGCAGGAGAGACATGAGCACCGTTGCATCAGTGAGGTGAACAATCTGTTGCAGACACTTGACGATTTGGAAAGTGGTGGAACTGTCAAGACCAGTGGATATCTCGTCCATGAAGAGTGTCTTAGTAGGTCCAACAATCATCTCACCAGTTGTGACACGTTTCTTCTGACCTCCTGAGATACCTCTCATCATATCATCTCCAACTATCGTGTCCTTGCAAATGTCAAGCCCCAATATCTGTTCCACAAAACAAAGAGTCAGCTTTGTTAGTATGTTCAATTTTTCACTTTATATGAATACATGATTCGGTTTACTTTGGTTTGGTTCAATCTAATTTGTCGGTTATGGGTTTTCAATCCAACCAAAAAAACACTTTTGAAGCAATAATTGATGACTGAAAGTTGTTAAGAAGGTTGGAGTAGCTCACCTTGAGTGTATAGTCAGTGATGAGACTGCTCTTAACTCCTTGAGCAGCAGAAGCTTTCATGAAGAGATCAACATCGGCTTCAGGGAAAATCCCTGCATCTTTTTCTCTCCTCGCAAGCTCATTCAACAAATCTACAAGAGAAGAATCAAATCATTTAACAAAACTGAATCTTTCAGACTGAAATCTTCACAATACTTGATTCAAAACTGAAATTTTTACTTACCATAACGAGTACCAACACCTTGACACCTAGCAGAGAAATCAAGAGTCTCCTTAACAGTCATGATACCAACATGAAGATCGTTCTGACTGATGTAAGCAGAAGTCTTCCTTGGGACAAACTCATCGAGACGGTAACCATTGTAAGTTATATCACCTCTGACTTCAAGGGCTTTGTCGAGTTTACCGGCTAAAGCCAACAGAAGAGTGGTCTTACCAGAAGAAGGAGGACCCAATAAAAGGGTCATCTTTCCAGGTTTAAGGACTCCAGAGATGTCTTTAAGGATTGTAAGTTGAGCCTTCTTAGCAAATTGAATCCCAATCATGCCTAAAGCAGACTCTCCCATGTTCCTCACAACATTAAGAAGCGTAGGAAGAGATCTATTACCAGTGTAACAATCAGCTTTGATGGTCAAATGCTCATACCTCACTTCAACTGTAGGAAGTTTGATTCCAACTCTATCAATTCTGTTTCTTAACTTAGTCAAAATCCTTTCATTATCTTGCTCAGCTACTTTGAAGACCATGTCAATGAACTTCTGACGATCTTCACCATCAAGTTTGGTAACATCGACTTCTTTGCTCATTAGTTGATTACCATAGACATCATCTTCAACCACTGCGTTCATAAGAGTGGTTCGTAGACGACTGTAAGTTGGAAGTTTCTCAATGGCTGCCCATTTAAGTGCTTCTTCATCGTCGTTGACTGATTGTGTTCTTCGTGAACCAGATGAGAAAATATCTTCAATGTTTCTACTTGCTCTGCTTACACTTCTGCTTATGCTTCGTCGCATACTCCCACCACCTCCACCTAATGGAGGAAGATTCGGATTGTAATCCATCTCTTTGTGCCAATAAAGTTTCAGACTTTATTAATAATCGTTTATAAAAATAAGAAAGTTTGAGTCTTTAAGATCTAATCCTCTGAGATTTTGGTTTGGTGATACAGAGAGAGAAGAGAGAGGTTGAGGATGAAGAATGAAGAGGAAGTGTGGGGATTGTAAAATGGATAAATAGGGAGTGAGATAGGACGACGAGGTGGACTTTTCATCTTTTTTGGTTCAAATCATCAATTCAGACAAAAATCATCAAAAGTCTCGTTTTTTTTTGGTGTAAGATGTATTAATATTCAAACTCGACGGCTCATTGACTTTTTTTTTTATATTACAAGATATTTATGATTGTAACTCGACGGCCCAATGACGAATTTATTGTTTATGAGCTAATAATTGAGGTTTTGAATGTTTCATATTCAAAGTCAACAAAAGATGACCCCAATTTGTTACCGCTTCTAGTGGAAAGATTTGGTTTAACTCTTTCTTGTGATATTATTTTCGTTTTTTTCTACATTTTAAGATTTAACACACCGGCCAAAATTCTCAATTAATTATTTTGATGTATCTTTTTTCATTATAGCTGATAAATTAAAAAATAATTTAAAAAATATAATTTAGATTATAAATCAGAATGTATTGATATATTATTAACAAAAAAAATATAATTCACACAAAAAAAATTAGCTAAAAAGAATAAAATTACCACTATGGTCCAAAATTTACAAATCTAACTAAGATATTGCAAGTGGTCTTTAATTTAGTAGCAGACAATAAGTTCACAAAAAAATATGCGCACTTGTACAATTAGAGATCGAGTCCTATCATCTACATTATGTAGGAACTTGGCTAATGGGCCGGTCAATTATAGTCTAATGTTGACAAAAAAAAAAAAACTAATGTGAGATATTTATATTCTGGCATACCTTCTCACGTTTAAGTTTAAGCCATAAGAAATCTACATTTAGAAATGATATGTGTTTTAATACTATACTAGTATAAGCTTAATTCACATTCAAAAACTAATTCAAGAGATAAAAGATTTGTCACAGTCCAAAAATCACAAATTTAATCGATATGAGATTTCTTTATTCTACTGCATTCGCTTCTGGTGAAGAGATTTGGTTAAGTCTTCCCGTGATATAGTTTGGTCTTCTTCTGCGTTTTAATTAGGTAAGAATAGAAAGACCGTTGGTTGAAGTCACTGTATTCTGGAATGTGAGAATTTGCAGGTGAGGTGATAAGTCAATTTATTAATCTGGAATGTGAGAATTTGGAGGTGAATGTAAGTAAGTCATTCAATGTATACATTTGTGGATGACCGAATCAATGACAGTGTGGAAACTCTCTTTAAGTCTTATTCAACTAATATTTTTTTCCTCTTGACCTTGTTTTCTTGAATAGTAGTTTTGGAATTTTGGTTGCTTTATAGACCAATCTTCTCATTCAATACTAATTTTTAGTCTCCTTTACTTTAATCAACAACTCATTTCTTTAAGGCTTTATACAAAAAAAAATCTTTCTCTGTAAAATTTTATCATCTCTTTTCAAATAGTTGAATACTTCTCAATCTAATAGTTACATATTCCAGTTCATAGTTCAAAGATCTGAAATTCCACTCCACTTTAAGACATGTGGAGTTAAAGAATAGAAATTATAAAAATGAATTTGGATTATATATATCGAGTCTTATCAATTTAATTGTTGACAAAATTGAATAAATAATACTCAAAATAAATTTCATATGTACTTTCAAAATTCTTTAAAGGTCACAAATATATAGAGATTTTTGAAATTTTAAAAATAGATTTGGACGTCTCATCATTACTGTTTTGATTAATTAAATATCATAATTGTAAAAAAATTATAGTAGTAAAACTGAGTTTTATATTGTGTATTATTTTTAAATTTGCATGATTGGTTTATATTTTTTTGAATAGAAAATAAAATTGTAAAAATTGGCAACTTATAAGTCATTTTCGTACAGTAAATTCTTATTTTAAAAAGAAAAAAAATCCTCATTTCTCATACCTTTCTAGTTTATGTCTTTTTCTTTATAAAAAACAATATTATCTCTTATCTTCAACTTTCTTTGTCTCAGTCTTCTTTTCGTGGGTCACTTGTCTTCCTTGTTTAATAAGCTTTCTTTTAAGTTTCATGTTTTCCAGACATCCTTAATCTCCTTCTCAAGTTCCTTTAGTTTACCTTTCATGTTGGCTTCTTCTCCATCTCTTCTTGTCATTTTCATTCAGGTTAAGTAAATGCCTCTTTCATCTTCTGGTTTCTTCACACAAACACCATCAATGAAGTTCTCACTGTTCCCACTCAGTCTTAGAAGTTATTAACTCATTTCAACTGTTTTCAATACTTTTCATTTGTCCATTTTGCAGCCAACTTCAAAATGAGCTCCACTAAGTTCAAGCTACGTTTGACATATCAAAAAGCTTCTTCTCTGATTCAAAAAGACTCTCCATAACTTAGTTTTTTTTTTTTTCTCTTCTTCTTGTTGTCACAGTTCATCAAACTAAGTTGCAAGTTCTATTAGATTCTGAAAATGAGCTGTTGCAGTTACTTTATAGAGCAAAGTTCTAACATTTTTCTTTCCTCTTCGGGTGGTTTCAAGGCCATATCACTACAAGAAAACATTGATTTTGCAACTGCATAAATAGTTGCAAAAACGTTGCAATATCACTTTTGTGACTATTTTGCAACGTTTTTAAAACATTAGTAAAATATCATCGCTAATGGCTGGACGTTACAAAAACGTCGCTCATTTGCAACCACATTTAAATAAATAAAACCATTCAGTAAAAGTATTTAAATAGATGAAAATACTCAAAATACAACATGTTCAAAATAAATCAAAAACATATCAAAGAGACGGAGATCTAAAAGGGCTTAAGGATGGTTCCGTCGAGGGACCTAGAGGAGGTAGAGGCGTTGGCTGAGTAGGAAGTAATGCTGCTAGACTAAGATCTTTCTACAAAGATAGCTGACAATTATATCTAAGCCTTCAGCTTTCTTTTGAGCCTCAATAGCAACTTTGCGCGCTTCATCAGCAATCACTGTTTGTTCTTCAAGTTGACGCTGAGTTGATTGTAGTTGTTCATGCAGAGCGGTAAACGTACTATTAGAACTGCTGGAAACGTCGTTCGTCTCATACATCGATCGAAGAACTTACCACCACTACTTTGTGCAATTGGTTGCGCATTAGTAAGTGCCATAAATTCCTCAACTCATGACGCAAACTCGATGGAAATGTTACGCGTACCTTCATCGATTCAGTTGTACATCCACTCTCAATTATTCATATAATTATAATTTCCCACTATTTTCACCCAATTTTTTTTTCATTCTGTTTTTTCCTTTTCTCTTTTTTATTTTTCGTTGACTTATAGATGGGTTATATATAAAAAAATTTTGTAACGATTTTGCAACAACTTTCCAACTAAAATAGCAACCACATTAGTGATTACAACTACTGGTTGCTAAATGCAGGTATAAACGAGGAAAATGTGGTATACTGAACTTTTTGTGACAAAAATGCAATTGTCTTAAAACCACAAAAGAACGTTGTGAAATCGTCACAAAGTTTTGCAACAGATGTGCAACAAACTGTTTGTAACTGTCAATGTAATTGCAAATTCGTTGCTAATTAGCAACGTATTTGCACCAACTGTGTTTAATTGTTAAAGTGTTGGAAAACAGTGGCAATATTGCGACTCTTTTGACTCAATCACTCGCAGTTGCAGATTAGTAACGAATTTGCGATTTTATTTTTGTCGTCACAAAGCAGTTGCGAATTAGTCTCTATATTTAGCAACAACATATATGGTTGCAAAATAACTTTTTTCTTGTAGTGTATATATGTTGACCCAACATACTACTCAAGCTTTAGAAGTTTCTTCTCTTCTTCTCACTACTCTCTTCTAATGTTAAGTAGTCATGATCAATGGCTTTCTTAGTTTCTAATTTGGCTTCCTTTTGGCAATTTCTTAGCTGATATCGATCTAGAATTTTTAGCTATATCTTTGTTAACCGTGGCTAAGTTAAAAACCCACGAAAAAAACACTAAAAACAACAAAAATTGTCTAAACAGCAACAAAAAAAATTAGTCGCGATCCTACATCAACGAAACTGCTTCGTAATAGGATCGTGACTAGTTTTTTTCAAGGCTAATTTTCGTGCCTATAAGATCGTAGCTTTTTAACCTAGTTACGAAAAGTTTCATCACTTATTCAGTTGAGTTTGATATATGGACCTCACATTTCTCCCCTTAGTTGTGATTGAAGTTTCTGAAAATGCCAAAGACAAAATGATGATCAGTAGTCTCTCAAACTACTCAAAATCCAAATCAGCTATCAAATCGATACATTGAGCTCATGTTGGTTTATTCATTCTTGGCATTGACCGAACCGGTTGGTCTACAAGGTGTCTCAATCCATTGAAACTAGTAATACATTAGAAAGATTAACTCCGATGTCATCACAGTCACGTCAATTAATAAAGAACAATTAAGCAAACATACTTTGTTTAGTTGAATCTTCGGATCTTACTTCATATAGCACTTAAGCATGGTTTGATTTTGTAAACAAATAGACAATTATTTTCTTGAAATACTAGTATAATTTTTTTTTTAATGTTTATATGTAGTATATAAGAGAGTTAATGATGGTAATTGGTTGTTATAATTTATAAGCTTTATTATATATTGTATAATATGTTAACTTAGTTAAGATATCAAAGTGAAAGTGGTTAATTTTTGTTTAATTTAATATAATTATTTTAAAACTGATAATATATGTACATGATCAAGTTGAGTTTATTTATGTTTTAATTTCTCAACTATTGATTTATCGATAAAAGTGTACAGATTAAAATATAATTTATAACATATTTTCAGAAACTTTATGTAATGTTTTACAATTATTTTATATATAAATGTGAGTTATGTCAAAAGTAAAATTTCTTCAAATGTTTGGTTAAATTCATTTTTGATATAATGTAAATCATAATAAAAATAAAAGAATCTTTAGAAAATAAGATGAGTGATTATAGTTTATAATGGTTAATATAATTTCTATAACTAAAATATGAATTCTAGCCATAACTTCTATTCTACTATCACCACAACCAGCATATTTATTCAATAAACACTCAATATATCACATTTGTAAAAATATACATTAGTTTTAGAACTCTATCAAACATATCTTTAATATAATTCTATTATTTAGTTTCAATTATTATTTAACGATCAGATTCAAAATATAAATAAAACATTTAACATGCAAGTAATCTTTAATCTAGTGGCAGACAGTAAGTTTACTAAGACATGTATACTTGTACAACCAGGGATCGAGTCCTACTGCCTACATTACGTAGAAACTTAACTAATGGACCGGCCAGTTGTGGCTCAGTATTGACAAAAAATTAAACAAAACATTTAACATGGATAAACTTCCCATCATACAATAATATATTACCACTCATTATGAATAGACTTAAAGACATTGCTTATGGATGTTTTGCATACTATCATTACTGGTAACACTATCCAAAGTCATAAAGATTTTTTCTTTTCACCCTCCTAGAATTTTAGTAGCTAACTATTCTAGACTTTATGTTTTTGACTATATATGAAAGATGCCTCAAGATCCATTGTTGGATAATACACAAGTATTCACTTATTTTTCATTCTATAGTTCTTTGAGATACGAGCTAAAGATATTATTACAAACAAATTTTAACATACATAATGATCATGAGATATTTATATTGTCTTTATTCAAACCTAATATAACAAGAATGATACCTTATAGATATTACATAATCGGTATATCATATGCTTTTTTTGGATCAATGTACAAAAATGAACATAACAGTACACATTGGATTTTGAGTAAAACTAAAAGCAATACACATATCAAATTATTAGGTTATATGTGATGAGTAGAGTTGTACCAAAAGAATCCCGATGCAAGTTTTTTTTTTTTAACAATTGGATCGATAATGCCCGATCTACAGCCTAAAGCCTACTCCTAAAATTATTTTTTTAAAGTACCATAATATAGCGGGTAAGAATCAAACTCTGATGCTAAATCATTAGCTGAATCATCTTAATCACCAAACTGAGAACGGTCGATGCAAGTATCTAAGGCAAAAAAGAAGAAGCACCATTTGATTTTGTAAGCGCATTGTAAATTAATTAGACGATTTTAATTTTTGAAATTTATCCTAAGATATTCGAAATTTGTTTAAATTTAACCAAAAAATAAATAAATGGAAACACTAACTTTGATCCCTTAGGTGATGTTTCTTAAAATACTAGTATACATATTATTCTCCTAAAATATTTTTGTCATAGGACAATCTTGAAATGTAATTCACGTGTGGTTATTTTTGATGAAACTATTTTTGAGGTTTTAAACAGAGAAATTAAAAAACATACACCACACAAATTATTCTCATAATATATTAAAAAATATATACTAAAAACTTAAGCAAAAAAAAAAAAGTAAACTACTCAGGTGATTGTTTCAATAGTTAGGTATTTTGTAAAAATATTCTTGATTTACATTAAACTATTTATTTGTGGATTAATCGGTTTTGATCTGTACTCTAACTGAAATGTTTTAATGGATATTTTGTTAGTAAGTTTTATTTTTCTTGGTCAACTATTTTCTGCAACAAGTATCATGTGAGTTTCTTCATTTCTTTCGTTTGAATTTGTGACAAACTAACCAAATTATCTCTAAAAGGAAGAGTATGACATTAAAATCACCATCTTTGGGAGGTATATATACCATGTAAAAATCAAAATTCAAATACAAATTCTACATAACATATTATGTGACTTTTGTAATAATATATAAGATTTTGAATAACCTTAATTAATATACATCTCTTTGTTATTTAAATTAGTTGAGTTGTGCTAACTAAATAAGCGATATAAAAAGTTTTTATACAAAATACTTCAAAACATAAAATTGAATCAAAGAAACTGAAATTGATGTATAACATTATATAGCATATATTTGTTTTGGTAAATGTATGAGATCTAAATTGATTTAGTGAATATACATTTAATTAATTAGATAATTTTAAAACTACAATATTTGTTTTTTAATTTGTTTTCTTGACCTAGTGACAACTTTTTAGATACAGATAATTTACCATATATATCAGATAAAAGAGAAACTGAAAAACTTAACACTTTGAGAATTTGTGATAAACCAAAAAACATGTAGTATAATTAACTTGTTTATGATTTAGGTAAGCATGAGGTGATAAGTTCGAATTTTATTTCGCTCTATTTGAAAAAGATATCTAAATTTCCATTTTTCCTCAAAATTTAATGTTCCTTGAATAAGAAAGAATTAAGGCAACTAAATTGATTGAAAATTCATTTTCTTACATTTAAAAATTACTATATATTTTTTAATTTGCCCACCAAATGTTTTGCAAAACCAATAGGTGTTAGACCATTGTTTTCAATTTTACATGGAAGGCGCAACCATGGATTACCTAATTTTATATATATATATATTTTTTCCGTCCTAATTATATATTATTATGTAAAAAAAATTGTACATATAAATATACATAATTAAATAATACACTTGTAGTAAAAACAATGTAATTTTTTTTTCACACATAAAAGAGTGTAGGAATGTATCAAGTATTATTCTTTACTTTAAGATTAATCTAACAAAAAATTAATTAATTTGTTTCTTTGTTTGAGGTTTCTCCAAATATATCAATACAAACAAACATGTTTCCCATAAAGGTTGGAGGTTTTATGGAGAAAACATGAAGACTATCATTACATGCATTCCTCTATTTATATAGAGATCTTTTCTTTTAGTATTTGGTATATTTATATTTATTATAATTTAAAAATTAACTGATATACAGCTTTTTGTTGAAAAAGTATATATAACACTATGATTTTTTTTAGTTATAAAATATAAAGGTTTATAAGATAATATATCATCCTAGTTTTGGGGTAAAATAGAAAAAAATAGTTCATTTCACGTTTGATTACGTGTTAGAAGAAACCGTGTTTTTGATTGACTTCCTCATCAAATTACTTGTCCCCATTGTGATTTTAGTTTCATTAATTTTTCTATTAATAAAATATCATTTTTTGTCCCAAAAAAAGAAAGTGAAAACCAAGTAAAATAACAGGAATTTGACATTTGAAACATTTTTAGAAATTTGTAATTTTTTTTTTGTTAATAACACATTTTTAATTTTCAACAAAAATGGAAACTTTAGAATTGTAAATAGAATAAATAGAATTATAAGAAAAAAGGAAATAATACTGGAGTTGAAAAGAAAATAGGAAACTATGGGATATAAATTTTAAAAAAATGGAAATATAGCGTCAGGTGGTAAAAAACTTGATAAGTTTAAAAGGCAAGCCAAAGACGAGTCTTGTTTAAAAGCCAAGTACCAACCGTACACAGTCATCTTCATTTCCTTTTTTCTGCCGCCAAATCCCAATTTAACCTTTCACAAGCTTTTCTTCTCTCCTTTCATGGCGGATTTTTGAATCTCCGGTGGATCTCTAAATGCTTTCAGTTCAAATGCGTTCTTCTCCATGTCTTTCATCGCCGGCAACGACGGTTACTGATCTCAAGCAGCGAGTCATCGCCTGTCTTAATCGTCTCTCCGATCGTGATACTTTGTCTCTCGCTGCCGCAGAGCTTGATTCAATTGCGATTAATCTATCGCAGGAGAATTTCTCTCTGTTTATAAATTGTCTCCAGAGTACAGACTCTTCCTCTAAATCTCCGGTTAGAAAACATTGCGTGTCGCTTCTCTCTGTTCTTTCTCGTTCTCATGGCGGTTCTCTCGCTCCTCATGTCTCTAAAATGGTCTCCACCGTCCTTCGTCGTCTCCGAGATCCTGATACTTCTGTTCGCGCCGCTTGTGCTGCAGCTTCCATTGATATGACTACAAACATCACCGGAACTCCCTTTTCCATTCTCTTCGGGCCAATCATCGAAACACTTATCCACGATTGCGATTTAAACGCTCAGAGCGGTGCAGCCATGTGCCTTGCAGCTGCAGTGGACGCGGCGGATGAGCTGGATGTTGAGCAACTGCAGAAGGCATTGCCGAAGATTGGAAAATTGCTAAAATCAGAAGGTTTCAAGGCGAAACCGGAACTTTTGGGAGCCATAGGAAGCGTCATTGGCGCTGTTGGTGGTAGAAACAGTGAGAAAGCGGTGCTAGATTGGCTTTTACCAAACGTTTCTGAGTATCTAAGCTGCCACGATTGGCGTGCGAGAAAGGCTGCAGCAGAGGCGATGGCTAGAGTAGCTATAGCAGAAGAAGAGTTAGCTCCTTTGTATAAGAAGACCTGTGTAGCTATTCTCGAGAGCAGGAGATTTGATAAGGTCAAACTTGTTAGAGAGACAATGAATCGTACATTGGCTTTATGGAAGCAACTTGAAGTTGATTCAACAGAGGTTTCAGAGTCCTCTTCCTCCTCCAAATCAGCTTCTTCCGGTTTGTCTGCAACTTCAGGAAAGAGAAGCAACACATTGAAGGGAAAAGATAGGAATTCGAACGCACCATTACGAGAAGCAAAGTTGAATGATGCTGAGCCATTAGATCGTAGTAGCACTCCTAAGGATTTTGAGCAGAAGAAAGACAAACGAAATCATTCGACATTAGGAGCTAAACGGGTTTTGTTCCCGGCTAAAATATCTAAAGTCGAAGAGAGTGGCTCGAACAAGTCACAAATTGTTCAGACTAGTGATGAGCAGAGTCCTGAGACTGACAGTGGTTGTAACAGTGCTTCTCAGGCAAAGAATGCAGAAGAGTTGTCTATGATAAGAGACCAGATTACTCGGATCGAAAAACAACAGTCCAGTCTGTTTGATCTCTTTCAGGTTACCTTCTTTTCTCTGAACACATTTGAGTTTTTTGATCAAACATCCAACAAACTTTGTTGTGCTGACTTTTGAATGTTCTCTTACACTTCCAAATTGCAGCGGTTTATGGATAGCTCGCAGAACGGAATGCAATCTCTGGAGAGACGAGTACGTTGTCTAGAAACATCACTTAGTGTAATCTCCACTGACTTGCTAGTCACTCGCACGATAACACAAAATGGAAACCACAAACGAAACGCCTGTCTACAGAATTGAATTTCCAAAAGCTCATTTTACCTGACACAACACTTCAAAGTTGATCTCGGAAGAAGACTCAATGATTTATCTTGAAAAGAAAACATAACTCTATGCTTAATGTAATACAAGTACTTAGTTTAAATTTTCTGTATCTATTTTTACATTTGTTTCGACTTTCTGTAAGCCATATCTTTTTTTCTGTTTTCCTGGTCTGGTTGTTTTCAATCGGTTACTCGGGAAATCTCATCGGAACTACTAATATATCTCCCCAATGTTGCATCTAGCTTCTCCCCAACTGAAGAAATCCAAGCCTAGATATGATGAGCAAACTTACTTTTTTACTTGTTCTATTAACTTTTCTAAGTCCCAAACAACATAGAGAAGTTCAAAATTTCATTACCTGGTCTGAAGACGTGAACCCTCTAATGGTATTTCCGCCGATGATTGCAATTCCTTTATCTCCAAGTGGCTGCAAAATCACTGCCTAGCAGAGACAAACAAACATTCGTCACATGATTTCATTAGTTCATCACTCAATGAAGTAGAAATAGCTAATTCTCAACAAACCTGTGTATTTGCAGGCAAAAATGGCAGCTCTGATCTCCCAGGATAAAGAGAAAGATTGGCCAAGTAACTCTCTGACAAATATTAAATCTTCTTTGCTTAGAGAAATGGACAACTTTTGCTTAAACAAATACACAAACATATAAACAGAAATTTGTACTTACGTGCTTTGGATTTCATTACACCTTGGTAAACCGATCCTAGCATCAGCTTATCAGTGTTTACTGTAACTGCTTTATTGTCTTCTGGAGATTCAGCAACCATCCCGATTTGTATAAGGCAAATGCCATTGTAGACAATAACAAGAGACTTACAACAAGTTGCTGTCTTGAGAGATTCCCAAGCCCTGAGAAAATATAGACAAATGAACTCATATCCAAAGTCAAATTCGATATTTTTATCACAAGAACAGTCATTTCATATGCAATTATAATAAGAGATATGAAGCAAAGGATTACCATAAGAATTCAGAGGCTATTGATGCAGGAAGATTGGATTCTATAACTTCACAATTTACACCTTCAGGTTGTACCTGATATCAAACAAAACCAAAAATGAAACTGCTTATCCAATCCTCCAAAATGTCAAAACAGAAACTTGATTAGAAATCTTACTGGTATTATGGTCTTAGGTCGGATCGATAACCAAACTAAACCGGTCAATAAATTGGTGACAGCCAAGCCAAGTGCCAATAGATCTGCTCTAGACTGTGAGCTACACGAATCATAAAAACCCACCAAATGAGCAACAATCCAAAAAACATAGTTCAATCGAAATAACAAAGCAACGATCACATCCAATTTTCTTAAAATGTCGGAACTGGTAATAGCAATTTGGGCCACTTAAGATGATTCAAAACACTTGACCAGCTCAATTTCGCGGAAATTTTTGATCTCCGGTTTGCTTTCAATCGAAGATAATAAACAATGAGAGGAAAATTACCTGCTTGCATCGGCAACAGGAGCGATACCCGAAACAGTACGATTGAAGAGAACGGCCAATAGAGAAGTGCCTCCAACGTAGATCGGCAAGCTCCGAACTAAGTCATCGTTCTTAGATATGAAATCAGCTACCAAGTTCTTGCTTGGTTTTGGACCTTTGTAACTTCTCGGCTTCTGTTAAACCAAAAACCCAAAAGTTAAAAAAAAAACAAAAGAGAGAGAAAATAAAAGTCAGAAAAAAAGAGGAGGAATGAGAACCTGTGAGGTTGAAGAGGAAGCTTTGATTAAGCGTGAGAAACGTAGAGGAGAACGAGAAAAATGGCGTTTAGAATTCCAAGAGATATGATTTTGGAGGATGATTCTTGCTTCCATTGTAGACGATTGAAGTGAGATTAGAGATAGATATGAACAAAATTGGCCGTTAGAAGAGAAAATCTATTTTCAAACGACGACGTTTCACCGAAGGCTCCTGATTTTATTTTCACAATTTTTTTTGCAAACTCAAAGCTTTTGTCGATTATGGAGGTACCGTAATGTCGAATTTGCAATTCCAAACTTCAATTTATCACAGGTTGTAAGTGTGCTTAGAAACCTCAATTTTCTCGTTATGCTATTTCCGAAGAATTTTGATGTCCCCGGTTTTATTTCCGGAAGATTTGATTTTGTTGGTTCTATTTTTGGAAGATTTTGATCTTTCCGGTTCTATTTTTGAAATTTTTTAATTTTGCCGGTTTATATGTGTCTTGTTATAGTGTTGTTTCACTAAATGTATTTCTCAGGAAATCTATGTTATTTTGCCGAATTTATGTATCTTGTAACTTTTATTTAATAACAATTTGCTTAAAGACTAAAAAAGATTTAGTCATAAAATAATTTTCTAAATAGTTTGTTTTTTATTTACAATTAGATTGATAAGGTCAATCATAGTCTAAAATCTAAATATTCCAACACCACTTAATACTAAAACTAAATTAAGAACAAGTTAACTGAATTACTTATTTTTCTGAATTCATATACATAATTATTATTACGGTATAAAAATCCTAGTATAATATAATATAATAATATTAATTTTATTTCGTTAGAATTATCAGCAAGAAATGGAAATTCATCTCTTAAAATTATCATAAAATATAATAAAATAAAACAAAATATAAAGCTCAAAAGGCGAATTATTACTAAAAAGATGAATGGAATTCTATGATTTGTAGCAACAACAATGTGGTACGTTATGACCATATATAACATCACAAGCTCCATAAGCATAGTTATTACTTTTACAGTCATCGTCACATTTTCTATTTCCGTAAAATTCCGTCCATTCCTCAATGCAATCTTTTTCTTCATCCATCAATGCAAATATACAAACCAAATTTAATATCCACTTTTATATTTTATGAAAATAATATCTTAAATCAAACTCTTCAAACGTACAAAGATAATTAGCTAAAATTACTTTCCTTGCTTGGCCAAAATATTGGAGTTAGAAAGCGAAACTGCCAATATCATTACAAGAAATATAATACTACTGTAATATACTTTTTTGTGATAGCCATTATTATTTTTGTTTCTGTTAATTCATTGTCAAAAGCTCTATTTATATGATTTTTGACCAAGTGAAATCTTTTAAAGGGATATTTCATATTCATAATTACCATAAATGAAAATTCCGCATGTCAATATGAGATACACTAAACGTTATTATTTAGATAAAACTATATAGAACAGCCCATTTAAGTTTTAAATTGCGCAAAATAGCTCTATTTAATTTTTTAAAAAAATTTAAAATGATGTAAAATATTATTTTTTTGTTTTTTAATTATGTCCACCGTAAACAATTATTTTATATTTCTATCCATACAAAAGTAATTTATTATATATGCCCATCATAAACAAAATAAATATTCACTGTAGATATAATTGTAGATATAATTGTATGTTATGTTTACAATTACCATAGAGGTTATTGTGCACAACTCTCTATAATTTATATTAATTACAAATTTGGCTATATAAATATATTTTATGTGTCAAGAAGGAGCTATCGAGTTAAACGAATTTAACTATAGATTGAGTTTTAGTCATCTAACTATTGTTATTGTTGACAAAAAAAATACATAAAATTTTATGTATGTGTACCACAAATAATATAATTTTTGAATATTTTATATTTTTGAGTTTTTTTAAATATGTGAAATATATAGTGAGTTACAAACACAAAGACAAATGCATATTCAAATCCTTAACATTGACTAAGAAATAATTTACAAGTAATTTTGAGGAAGATTTACAAATGATAAAACTGAAATAATATATGATTTTGATTAAGATTTAAAATAAATAGTTAAATAACACATAATCAAAATTTTATAAAAATTAAATTTAAAGTATAATAATTAAGACCCCGTTGGATCTGCCCTTTGGTATTATTAATTAAGACCTTAAAATTAACACATCTCTTGAATTTTTTTTGTACCACTATATTTGGATTTATGTGTACATTTTTATTGTAATTGGATGGACGTGTAAAATTTCATAAATAAAATTTAGTTGACAAAAAAAATTAATATTTCTTGACAGCCAAAAAGGAAATGTTTTGATATAGTTAAAGGAAAAAACATATTCGTGTAAACAAATACAAAAGCCAAATAAATAGCCTCTGATGAGAGAAACCGAACCGAAGACCAGAGCTAACTCTTAAAAACCATCGGCGACTCTTTCTCCGGCCGTCGTCGCCGCGGTGTTCGATTTGAAACGATTCGGCGGTCAATCGTTAGATTTTGGATTAAAGGTTAAAGAGACGAGATGCCGTCAAACGGGGATCTTGACCGTCAGATCGAGCAGCTGATGGAGTGTAAGGCGTTGGCTGAAGCGGACGTGAAGATTCTCTGCGATCAAGCCAAAGCGATTCTCGTTGAGGAATGGAATGTTCAGCCGGTTAAGTGTCCCGTTACGGTGTGCGGCGATATCCATGGCCAATTTTATGACCTAATTGAGCTTTTCCGCATCGGTGGTAGTGCTCCAGATACCAATTACCTCTTCATGGGAGATTATGTTGGTAAGTCTGTCTCTTTTCAATCAATTTCTTATTATTTTTAGGGATTTTGATTTCCTCGGTAAGTTATATTTCGTGATTTGTTGTTGTTGAGTTTTTTTGGGTTTCAGAGATCTGTCTTCTTATATGATTCAATGATGATCCACCGATTGTTTCATTTATTTTCCTTTTTTTATTTGATGAGCTTTATGTTGACACGAACTATGGAATTTTGCAACTTTGTTGTACCTAAAGTGAGCTTCTTTTGTGTTTGATTTGTTGGGATAAACAGCTTTTCTCAATCGTTGCAATTCGGCTTGTTCATTCGGTGTTTAAAAAAAACCTGATTGGATCAGTATTTATATGATTGATAATCGGAAAAGTTTGATGATTTCTCAGTCTTTACCGGTTTTAAGACAATTTCATGGGCAGTGAATTGTCCATAAAAGCGAAGTTACCGTCTTTAGTTTCGAGGATGTTGTTACCTTTTGGTTTTAGGTATGATTCCGCTAATTTTTATTGATTTTTTTTTGTTTTCTGGTCTTGTGATGATTAGCTCTTGTTATTATTTTGCTAAGTGGCCATCATTAGGCTTTAAGCATAATGATGATCAATTTCGTGAAGTTCCTTCCTTAACTGTCAAACATTATGTGGGTTATGTCTGACTTCTTAGGGCATGTATGATTGATTCAAAGTATGCTGCTTCAGTTTGACGTTGGAGCTGATAGTGAATGTCTTTGGTTTATTGTTCTCTTGGTTATACCTGTGCAGATCGTGGTTACTATTCAGTTGAAACAGTATCTCTATTGGTGGCACTGAAGGTACGTTATAGGGATAGACTTACGATTCTGCGAGGGAATCATGAGAGTCGTCAGATTACTCAAGTGTAAGATTTTCTTTGTAACAAAATTTGTATTTCATTTGCCTCTTGACTCGCACACTAACATAACGTTTCTCTTTTTTCATATTCTGGTGTTGGTTCATGTCTGTTTTTACTTCTCTCTGTTCAGCTACGGTTTTTATGACGAATGTTTGAGAAAATACGGAAATGCAAATGTGTGGAAGTATTTCACAGAACTTTTTGATTATCTCCCTCTGACAGCACTCATAGAGAGTCAGGTTCAAGCTATTCTTGCCAATTGTTATTGTTTCAACCGTATTTGTTTCACTTCCATTTTTCTTCATCATCTGAAATCTGTTACAGGTTTTCTGTTTGCATGGAGGACTTTCACCTTCTCTGGATACCCTTGATAATATCCGAAGCTTGGATCGAATACAAGAGGTATGAACTTTGTTATTACCAAAGGCATTACTTATTTCGAGTACTATCAGCTATAAACTCTCTGAGACCCCGATTTATTATGAGTTTAGGCTTTCATTGCAAGAATTGCTTTTATAATTTGAAGATATGCTCTGGGATTGTAGGTTCCACATGAAGGACCAATGTGCGATCTACTCTGGTCTGATCCAGACGATCGTTGTGGATGGGGAATATCTCCTCGTGGAGCTGGTTACACATTTGGACAGGACATTGCAAATCAGTTTAATCACAACAATGGACTGAGTCTGATATCAAGAGCACATCAACTTGTAATGGAAGGCTTTAATTGGTGTCAGGTATATACACTAAGTTCATAACATAAGGTTGGCATATTTCTCGAATCGGGTTCTGTTTGCCAAACAAAAGCTGAATCTTTTGGAGCCTATGTGTTGATAGGATAAGAATGTAGTGACGGTGTTTAGTGCACCAAACTACTGTTACAGATGTGGAAACATGGCAGCAATACTTGAGATTGGAGAGAAGATGGAACAGAACTTCCTTCAGTTTGATCCAGCACCTAGACAGGTCGAACCAGATACCACGCGTAAGACGCCTGATTATTTTTTGTGATTTCACTACCACTTCTCTATATTTTTTCCAAAGTTTGTTTGTTGCTGTATCATTGTAGATCTTATTATATTGTTTTACTGTGTTTCCGAATGGAATTTGGTACCAAAGACGTAAATCCATTTTTTCTTTTGTTAATCTTGATACTAAAAAAGTCTGCAATTCAATCAGTAATATAAAATTGTCTTTTTAGATATTTGCGGATTTTCTTAAAGGCCTTCGTTTAGGAGTATTCTAAACTGTATAAGTTTGATGAGTATTCTAGGAGATCGAATCCCACTAGCTGTAGTTAGAATATTTAGGCTATTATGCATTGTTGATCCAAACCGAATGACTAATGTTAATTAAAAAAAAAGAGTATATAGAAAAAGGGTTGAACAATCAGTAATATTTGTTAACTTCTAATTTTCTTTCTAGTTTTTTGTTATCAGAATCATATACACTCTATCGTTAAATGATTTAACTCATCCAATTAGCCTGGTTAAATCTACTAATTTATGAAGTTAATACATTATGTTAAATCACTTAATGACAAAATAAATTTTGTCCGTTCAACAAAAAAATTAGTACTGAAACATTAAAATTAACAAAAATCAGAAATTTAAAACATCTGAAATAAGATTAGTGATTTTCCTACCATTTTTGAAAGGTGTACATTTTCTACATGTGTATTAAATAACAAAAAATTCCCCCACTTGGATAAAATTGCCTAAATGTACCAAAGACAATTAGCAATAATATAAATATTTAGAGGTTCTCTACTTCTTTGGTACCTTAGGCCTTGACCTCATACTAGCTCTCCTTGCTACATCCCAAGCCTTTTGTGGCATAAATACCTAACTGAGACGCAAAGAAGGATTCATAACCAGGCGAATCAAATGCAAATCCAGTGTGCTTTGAGAGCTCTCTAGGCAATTGAGATATCGCATAGCTTCTCGCTTCTTGAGGTGTGAGCTCGTTTTCGATTTCTAACTGATCTGCTTTGCTTGCATCTGACTTGTGTCTATGTATTTCTTGGACAATCTGATAATCGTATGGGAAGAACCATCTTTCCACACTGCAATAAGAAAGACAGAGATCTTCTCATGTCAATCCTTGAAAAAACGTGGTGTGTGTACGCTTTTTATGACAGAAAATGTAGCTGAAACTGATTGAATCTGAGTTTACTTACGCTTGGAAGATGAAATCGCCTAAAAGAGAGACAATGGGAACAAGAAGCAATGTGAAGTAGAAGTAGAAGGTACGAAAGCAAATAGGAGCCATGAAAGAATGCTCCCACCAACTGTGATATAGTGCCATCTAGTAATTGAATTGCTCATCAACAGAATGCGCACATTCACAGCAATAACCAGACACGTGAAAACCAATGTGCTAACATCCCAGAGACCAAATATTTTTCCTAATGAATTTATAGCACCAAAAGATGAGGTAGTGACGAAGAGATAACAGACAAGAGATTGATACACAGCAGAAGTAGCCCAAACTGCTACATCTCTCCATTTAAAAAATGAGTTACGTATTCCCTCTCTACATAGTTCTGGGTATCTCTTCGACAGGGATGCACTCACAACCTAGCAAGAGCACAATACAGAGATGAAGATACTCTTAAGTAAAATTAAAAATAGATATTATTTCCAATAGTGTAGAGGTCACGAAAATCTAGTACCTTCTCAAACAGCCCAAGGACAATGACAGGAAGACCTGTGAATAGAACGTTATATAATGACTGGAACCAATCATCGTAAAACCTTTGCCCAGAAAATCCAGTTCGGAATGTGAACCAAAACTGAGTCACCGTGAAGGTAAGATTCTTGTAAAAGAAATACATAACAACCTGCGAAGAAAAAGATTATTAGAACAGTTAAAAAATCATTAACTATTGTGGCAAAAGAGAAATTCACCTTGCAGATTCTAAGATATGACCAACGTCCATGGACAAGAAGCAAATCTGTAAGAAATCTGAATTGAGCAATGGCAAAATCACTAGCCATTACAGCTTGCATTCCCTCCATCCCACTTATTCCTATACAAACATGAGCCGCTTGAATCATCCTAACATCGTTAGCACCATCCCCAATACTAAGTGTAATCTTTTGTGCCCCTTTTCTCACCAAGCTTGTCACCTGAAATTAGATCAATAGAATAAAATTTAGAAGCCAGTTCAAAACACACATAGAGCCAGGTTACTCACTGAATATGAATTAGGTGCCAACATATCAAACACAAGGAAATATGTGATTATACCAATTTCGCAACCTAACCCCATAACGATATATAAGATCATTCTATAGGCCAGACTACGAATTAATTTTGAAATTACTGAATTGAACTAACCTGTGCTTTCTGTAAAGGAGAAACACGACAGCATACAACTGAAGTACAGTTTAAGCTCAAGCTCAGCAGCATCACACGCAAACTTGGGTCTAGTGCATACATTAAACATTTTCCATCAATAACGAGAAGTAATTTTGGTCCAGCTACGATATTCAGAGAGTGTTGCTTCTTCAAGGCTCCTTTTCAGCTCCTTCTTCACTTCTTCTTTGATAACACGAGCAATCTCAACTTGATTGTTAGTTAAACTGTTAGTTACTTCCTCTGTTTCAAAATAAATGATGTTTTAGCTTCATTCTTTTGTTTCAGAATATATGATGTTTCGTTTCCAAGTTAACTACAACATTAATTACAAGTTTGACAAGTTTTCTTAATTATCGTGCATCTACCTTAAACATAGTATATTATGAATCAGAGGGTAACAATTAATTTTCTTATTTGTTTTAATTTTATTAAACCGCCATGCTGGACTGGTTCAGGTTAAATGGCGTCGTTTCAATGGTACTCACCGTGACGTGGGCATTATTATTTTTCTCAAGTTTTGAGTGGCTGGTTTTAATTATGTTTGGTGAACGACCCATATATCATGGAATTAATGAACCAAAAAAGAGAGTAACCAACGGAGTTAACTGAGCCCGAAATCATATACAGCCACTTTCGATTTTTCTGGTCAAAAGTTTTAAACTTGAGATCGTTTTTTAGTGACTTGCATGGGTATGTGACAAAAAATATGTGATTATTCTTTGATCACAGCCAAAATTCTTATAAAGTCTTTGCTAATTTCATAGTTCGTCAGTGGATAGTACACTATAAGTGCAAGACTTGTCAGATTACTTGACCTGTATACGTAGAGTAAATTCATAAACTAAGAACAATCATGTTAAGAAAATCTCATAGTATATATACCGATCAATTTATAAGCATGTAACAAACTTTAGAATCATCGATGGTCACTTTTGTACAAGCATAAGACCAAAGTTAAAGTAATCATTAATGATAATTCAATAAGTATGAGATCATTAGAGTCATAGTTCTATGAGATATGATCATGATCTTATTCAGCTAGCAAATTAACAACTATGACAAGGTACGAATACGATGAGAGTGACGGTAGAAATTCCATAACAAAACTCGACAATTGCAGAGAGATGAGTATATATATTCTTCATTTATCAAAAACAGTATTCATACTAGCTAATAGAGTAAAATTAGTAAATAGAAGAACGCTCATCCAAATCGAATTTCAAGGCATACATTTCCAAGTAAGAGCAACCAATATCAAAAACTGTATTCATACATATCCATAACACAGAAGATAAAATGCAGCTGAACGAGTAATAAACCAAATAAAATGTTATCATAAACTAAATAAGAAGTAAAGTATCTTCAGCCGAGCTACTCTCAGTCTCGTGGTTATGATGATCCAGCTAATGACTCATGCTCAAGGTTTCAGATTCAGACCTTACATCTTCCTTTTGAGACCTTTCAGATTCTGTCGATAACTTATAATATGAGGCTACAATAGACTGTTGTTGGGTATGTTTCTTATACTAGGCTTTTGATTGGGCTGTGAAAGCTGATGTTATTCTTCAAATCCAATTATAAGATAAGTCAACCTTTGAGTAGATAGGTTTTACGTTTCTCTAGCTTTTACGTTACATCCTCTTTCACTATTTATGTTCTTCTTAAATCTCTAACTAATAGTAGGAGAAAAGAGAAATAGGGGAATCAGTTTTTGTTGACTGAATTCTAACTTACTTAGTTCGGTTATGTTTCCTTTTCTATTAGGACAATTTGTGTGTGAAACCCTATTTATATCTTGTAAAGGAGTGTAACCTAAGTAATAAGAAAATAAGTCTCTTATTCTCACTTTCTTGGATCCTTCCACAACAATAAAACATTAATCTTAGGTGTTTTTTTGCGTTTATCTCTCTTTTATGTTAACTTCCCAACCAATTCAGTGCAATCATCATCTATATAATGCTGCTCTTTCGTATCAAATTCAATAATATTTTTAAGTTCATTATCATTTTCTTCTAGACCACCGTTTTCTGCCCCTTCCTACTACGGCGGACTTTTTTGACTTAACTGCTTTCAGAGTTCTTTGTCTGGATTTATATGGTAAGTTCGATACTTGTCTCGATTTCAATTCTCACCTCGTCTAATTCAATTGTATCTTTGATCGATTGGTTTAATTTAAGCAGTATTGTTTTATTTTGTTGTGTTATTCTCACAAATTTTTTTTCCTTTTTCCTTTTGTGCAGCTAAAATCCATTGGACTCTGGATTTAATTCCAAGCATCATAGTCTGATAAAGAGTTGCCAATTACCTTTCCAATATTTGTGGACGCATTTAAGTCAAAACAATTCTTCTGTAACAGGGAAGGGGAAGAAGATGGTGGTGATGACTAAGTGGTTAAAAGAAATTTGAAGAGAACAATCGTCAACGTAGAATAATGTGGTGATGAACTCCAAAATTTATTGAATATGATACGAAAGGCAACATTTTGAAGATGATGATTGAATATAAGCGATTTGATTGGGAAGTTCACTCCCAAAGGAGAGATAAGCGCAAAGAAAGAGCTAAGATTAATGTTTTATAGGTGTGAACATTGTAACGTAACGAGAAAAAGAGGCGAGAGAGAGAGTGGGAATAAGAGAGTTATTGTCTTATTACTTAGGTTAAACTAAAGGAAAACTATGGTATTACTTAGGTGAAGCGAAAGCAAAAAGGTTTTGTTTTATAATGTATTCTAAGAACGGTAAAGCAAAATGAAATTTAATTTGGCTTGCCCCTGCTTGACACCTGATGGTGAATTCGAATGGAGCATTTATGCAATAGATCGAGCCTTGTCGATCGAATGATTGTTGACAAAAAATAGTATATCTCTACTTAAACCAATGAAATCGGTGGTCTTTTTGTTCACCATTTCTAACTAAGTAAATTCCATCTTTCCTAGCAATCCAAACACGTTTCTGATTACATCACCCAAAAGAAGCTCCTCTATATGCTCTCCGAATATCAACAAAAGCTCCATAGTTTTACCTTGTCTTAAACGACAAGCCCAAACTATTCTTCTAACATCAGTTTCGACAACATTGAAATAAACATCATAGAAGGATGAATTTTGACAATGGTCTACATGGATAATACTTTATAATTTTGTCTTTTATAACACTCCCCTTTTTGGACACCAATGTCACAATTACGTTTGGTGTGTTATATTTTTGTTGTCTTGTTAAAGAATGTTTTTTGGAAAACCCGATAAGAAAAACCATACGAAAGAAAAAAGAGAATAACAACCCGACTAATATGTTAGAATATGTGTGGAACTATAATGGAGAATCAAGAAGGATGAAGAATGAATATGGCTGAGCCGTTTTGAGATCAGCTTAGCAATTACTATTTTATACGATACGTTCCAGAGTGTTATTGGTTTATATTCAGCTACTTTTCGGGGACTCGAACTCTTTGGAATAAGGCGAATATGAGTCTCATTTGTCAATTTCGGTAAGTCACCAGTTTGGAAGAATCTCAATGTTTCTTGTATGACTGCAGGCCCCACTATCTATCTTCAAGTTTGTTTAAAAGGAGGCTGAGAAGCCATCAGGTCCAGGTGCTTTGTCCGGATGGCTTGAGTGAGCAGCTGCTGTTATTTCTTCTGCTGCAGGTTCTCTTGATAGGATTTGATTATCCTCATCATATATCTTTTTATCTAAAGCTTCAAATACAATGTCTCTGCATCCTTTCCCTAAAAAGGTATACATTTGCTGGAAATAATTCATTTCTGGATGTTCTGCTATTTTTCCTTCTTTAAAAATTGCTAGAGCCTCTAGATTTTCGACTGCAGCATATAGTTTCTGGTTTTTCTGCTTTTTGTGATTACATGGAAGTAACTAGTGTTGTTGTCTCCTAGTTGCAGCCAAAGTAGCGTACTTCTCTGCTGCCAATAAGCTTACTCTTCCGTGTATGTATTTTGGAGTTTGAGATTGATTTCTCTAAATTTAATGCTCTCATTGTTAGGACTCAGCATTGCTTCTTCCAGAGCTTGTTTAAGTTCCTCGATACTCTTTCTGCTAATGGCTGTTTTTGTTCTGCTTATACGATGTTTAAGGAAAACAAAAACGTTGTACTTCTAACTTGTTCCTTCCAGTTTGAAACAGAAGCAAAAGTGTTTGATTTGCACCTTAATTTACTGTTTTCAAGGTTTTATAACGTTCACTAAAAACTGTAAAGCAAGAGGAAATTTAACATCATAAGTTTTATTCTTGACCACGACCACCGTTTGATGCAGAACAAGACGTTAATCTCAATTTCCACATGTGTCCCTTACGAAAGCTACACAACTCCTCAACACACTAACACCTAAGTGGAATTTATAAGAACTGATAACATAAAACTTCATTGCTATACACAGACATCTCAAATCTCAAACTGTCTTGCTTCTGCTTTCATCTTACTACGTGGCAAGTGCATTAAAGCATAACAGTGATATACTACTCTCATCTTGATCCACCCATAGATGATGACCTTCCTTCTGTGTTCCCATTTTCCTCTGCATCAGTTTTGGGCTGCATCATCCTCGCATTGACTGTGAGTTTGTTCTTGGGTGAAAATTTCTTCACTTCCTCAGGTGTGTAGATGAAAATCTTTTTCACCATACCACAGAACTCACTGCATTACAAAAACACAAGAGTAAATCATCAGCATAAAAGAAAGGGGACACGTTACAGCTTGACGATGCTCTACACTTGTAAACAACGTGATTCTTTCATATATGCACTTACTTCCATGGATCATCACCAACCATCATCATATCATCTTCATCATCCGTGTAAACAACTTGCCATTTTTTGGTAGAGTCTACTAGTTCACCCTCGATATCGAACATCTCTTCTAGCTTCTTGAATAGATCTTCGTAGCACTCTAACCTTATCAAATCAACAGCTCTGCCTACTGCACTGCCTTGCATGTGCACCTAAATCGGATTGCCAAAGATATTGTATTTTTTTAGTCTAAAGCAAGACAAAGTCTCGGTTCTATTTTGATTGAGTGAGGCTAATAGATAAATACCTTTGTGCAGCTACGTATCTGTCTACTTTGCGATTCTTGAGGAGACCTAAGAGAGGATTTCTCAGGATCGCCACTCCCTGAAGGAATATTAGATTGGTTGACATTTACAGGCTCAGATTGCTGGACAGAGTCAAACTCATTGGATGGGACAGGTTGGTCTACAGCAACAACACCAGAAACAGAGGCAGCAGAGAAACACTCATCCACATTGACATTTTCAACTAGCTCAAACCCAAAAAGCCTGCAGACATTTCCATTAGTTTGCTTCTTTTCAGTAGATTCGTTGTTAAACGCTGAAGCAAAGGATTCAGCTGCACTATCTGCATGGCTATGCCAAAAGGCTGATCCAATGGATACCCCACCAAATGATTTGTTTCCACCATGACCAAAGTTAGCAGTTTTGGCAGGTGAGAATAATGGTACTGAGGAAGGAGTGTCTGCCGGGGATTTCCACACACCATCTGGAGTAACTGAAGAGAGCATCAATAAAAAGAGCTAAAGCTGCCACAAAGAACACTAGTTCAAAAGTCAAAAGAACGCATAATACCAGGAACAGATGAACCGGTGGTTGGTGAAGGTAAACCAGGAGGTCTTGGTCGTTTGTTCCTTTGTGGAGGCTGAGGTTGTGAAGACGGGGTGCTATTTGCAACTAAGGGCTCAAGTTCCCATGGTGAAACTCTTTCAGGACGAAACACAGATGAGGGCTCATCCCATTGAACCTGAAGCATTATCAGATTGCCCACAAGCATATTAAGATACATCACTCTCTGAATTCAGCTAAAAAAATACATATTCACAACTTGCTCCACTGCAAAGTATAACACTAAATATTCCAACCTTTAGCGATCTCCATTCAGAATCATGCCAGACCGAAGACTTGTTTTCCTGAACACCCACTATTGTACCACTGAACCTGCGTTGTTAAAACACAAAAAAAAAACAAAACTAGAAATTATATTGCATTCAGCTTTACCAACAAAGAATAACAAAAGGTAGTTTGATGTGATACCTTTTCTCAGGGGCTTCTTCACCCTCAAATCTCATCTTGAAACGCATGCCTACAGACAGCTTCTGGTTCTTAGCTTCAAGATACCTATTGACGCTCACAATAAACTCTGATCTACTTGTCCTGATAAAGGAAGATACGTCAGCCTGGATCTACCGCAGTATAATTATCATCAAGCATATACAAACAACAGTAACTCAATGGCATAGATGCATATTTAGAAACATATATATGGCTGGTGTGTCAGTTCCAGACCAGCTAGATACATCTAACATAGAAAAAATTCGAGTTTTCTAAATTAAGCTGACAGTCCGAATGTGCTTTGGACTATTTGATGGCACAAAAGTGGTTTTTATTTATTTTAATTTTGATCCCAGTCAATTTCTCAGTTAGCTAAAGTGAAAAAACGCAAGACCTTGGCTTGTAGAAGACAGAAAAGATTGTTCCCGTTGTAATGGCATGAGCTGCAGTAGCAAGGACCCCTATATGCATGCTATGACTTGAAATGACAGAGGAGGGGATATTAGTCTGTTGTCTCATGTGCCGCCTAACACCAACTCGGAGCTCTTCATTCTCACCCCTGAAAGACAGTACTATGTCACTTGTCGAGCTGTTTAAAGGCAAAATAAATATCTAGACAATTGAAATGACATGAAAACTTACCTTAAGAATATGAAAGCATCACCAGCCACTAGTTTCTTTGAGCTAACAAAAACACTCCATCCAGTTGTTAGCAAATGGCGCCTTGGTTGGCCTGCAGTCACAATCTCATGACATTTAGTATACTTGCAAAATTTATCTACTGCTTCGAAGGTTCCTAAGAGCAATAGAAGTGGGGTAAAGGACAATTTGAAGACCATCTAATTATAAGGTAACAAGTGTATCAACCTCGGAAAATGTGCCTAAAATGCCATTTATTATTGTGCAAATCAGTTGCAACCAATTCTTGCCACGGTGGTTGTTGGGACATATCCTAGAGAAGAGAAAATACAAAGTATTAGAAAAGTAGTTGAAGTTGTCTCCAAAAAGCAAAAAGAACGCTGGAAGCAACTCTAACCAAGCGTGGAAGACAATCATCCGCATGTCTCCGTAGCACAGAGAATCCACCATGTGTGCTTGTGTCTGAAGCAGTTAATGTCTTACAAAACGAATGTACTGTGCACTTTTCAGGTTCTTGAACAGGAAGATCCGGGGTGACAGGTTCACTTTGCTGATGACAAAACACAATAGTTCCACCAAATCAAGAACAGGACAAAAAATTCAAAACAGTATGTTATGATTACCAAACTATCAAATTGTTCCTGATAGAAGACTTACATCCAGTTCTGGCAATAAGGTTATTTGCGCATAAACTTCATCAGTTTCAGCTTCTGCCTGAGCTTACAAAGTGAAGGGACAGAAGGCTTAGAATTATACAGTCAATACATTTCATGAAGTAATATGAAGGAAATTCTGTCATGTTATGGAAGTGTACCTTGCGCTGGATGTTGATCACTTTACAGAGAATCTTAGATGGGAGGTTGAAAGAAGGCATCTGTTGCTCCAAACCTTGGTGCATTGATGCCTCGAGCTGCATAGGAGTAATCAATAAATGCTAATCAGATAAGATGACAATTTTGTCTGGCATTGATCATGTGAAATTAAAACTGGCAGTACATTTTATCCTTATATACAACAAGAAATCATTTATTTTTATTTTTATTATAAGCTAGAAAGCATCAACATCATAATAGAAAGTGTCCATATAACACACGGAATAACAACAGTCCAATTAAGCTTCCAGTCTTAGCAAAGAGCATGGTGCGGTACATCACAACATCAAGTGATTCAAGCCTATAAACCACAAATACCTGCTCCATGTGACCTTCAGGGAAATAATAAACTCGTTCCCCTTCACGAGGCAGGGTTACAAGAGGTCCAGCACAGGCATGCCATAGCTCCCTGCATAAAGCATCACTTAACCCTACAAAGAAACAACAAAAAATTATGAGATGCATCAATGGTATCCAGATACAAAGCAATAGTTCCAATAATATTAATAAGTCAACTCCACTCAATTCGGTAACAAGATTTTAAAACCCTTATCAACTGAATATCAGCCAACCAAAGTTATGCAAAAGCGCCAAACAAGCTAGGTAAGCAGAGTCCTAGTAGAAATCAGCAAAAACGCTTGACAGAATGGTATAAACACAAAAATATTCCACGAACCTCCAGGATTTGCAGATAAATGAATGCTAGCTGCCATTTGAAATCCTCTTAACTTCGATAAATTTACCTGGGCAAAAACAAAGGATGAAAATTGTAAGATTGTGTTGTCTTTCTGAAAGAGAAAAGAAGATGGACCTATCCTCATCAAATTTAGACAAACAAAACTCTGATATATGTCATTATGTAACAACATTTAAAACACTCTCTTAAATTTACTGACAAAATGTGGGCCAATTATGTACCTGCTTTGTTCTACATTGTGTCTTTCCAAAGAACCACACAACTCAGATTCTCAAATTTTAATACCCAATTTGAAGAGAAATCCAATAGTCGCTCACACAAAGGGGTAAAAGAAAGAACAAAAAAGGCAACAGCAAGACAAGAACCTGCTCATAACATATCAGAAAATGAACAAATTTCAGTCCTTAAACTACACACTTCACAGCACAAACTGTAACAAAAATCAAGTCTCCAATGGCAAGATTCAACTCAGAACCTAAAATTATGTTATAGAACAACTCTGTAAGAAGAGAGCAAAAGCTATGAATGAATTTTCCACGCACACAGAGAAAACCCATTTAGAAAGCAAAAGAGGTCAGCTTCAAAAGCGCGATAAGATCACGAACCAAAAAAGGGAGCTGAATTTGGGAATTGACGATTTTTGATCCAGATTACCCCTACCCAGAACCAAATCGGGGTAAATCTAGAAACAAAAACACAAATCTGACTATGGATCCTCAAAAGTCTTCTTCTTTTCCAACATTTACTAAGCAACAAAAACAAGCAAGAAAGCAAGTAAATCCAGAAATCAAAATCGAACCTTTACTTAAACCTCTCGATCCACACACCCCAAAGCGAGCTAGGGTTCAAACAAAACCCAGAAAGAAACAGATGAAGATGAGAAATCAATTTGATGGAGGCAGTGAAAATCTAGAGGATATAGAAGCTAGAAATTGCTGTTAAAAAACCAATCAAAATAATGCAAGAAGAAAAATAGTAAAGATTGATTTGGTACATAGAGATGTGAGATACAGCGTGTATGTAAAGGTGTATACACACACCGTCAGTGTTTGGTTGAAGCCGACACGAACCCTTTGGCTATGGCTTGCCTCTTTTTCTGTTCTTTCTCTTTATTAGTATTTTATTTTTTTCCTTCTCTTTGAGGTTTTTCCACCACAGCAATGACATGCTCTATGTTTGTCTCTTTACTTTGAAAAAAGGGACATTTCACCAAAACTAGCCATGATTAACGGTTTTTTTTTTGGGTTTTAGTTGTAATTGAGCTGAACTTCTTAACTCTTAGAAAAAAAAAGCAATTATTTAGAGATTTTGAACTACTTACTCTTTATTTTAGATAAAGTTGTTAATTCTAGAGTTTACATACATTTTAAATTTTTTTACAACTCCTCATTATCTCATACTCTCATACAGTATATTCGTTTTCAAAAATTAATTGTTTCAATTATTTAAACTATATTAATATAAAATAAAAATAATGAGTAAATTATTGAACAGAAAATATTTAAAATTTTATCTTTGTGAAACAAAGTATGTTTTTCAAAAAACTTACATTATTAAGAAAATGGATGAGATAATTTTTTTAAAAAACTTTCAACACTATAAATTGAGCTTGATCCGTACCCATAACTTACACCCTAAAACTTTTTTAATCTTCTATCAATAATGTAAAGAGGTCGAATGCTTAATAATAAAATTATTATTTTGGTCATATATACCACCAAACCGAGCAAAAGTAAACAAATATTTCTTGTAGTTTTACATAAAATATTCTTTTGAAGTGAAAGACCACAATATTTAGTAAAATTTCTTTTAAATCGCATAATGATCTACCATAGTATTAGATTTGTTTGAAATAATAACAGCTACAATATTGTGTGATTGGTAAGAGTAAAAACAGTTAGTAGAGGATAACACTTAAAAATGAGTTATTTGGCTTTGCTTGTTCTCTTTGGGAATTTTGAGGTTTTGCTCAAATTTTACAAAAATGAAAGTGACTCTAAAATTTGAGGAAAAAAAAAAAAACATTTCTGCCAACAACATCACAATCATGATTGATCGGTTGACCTTTTCTTTCCCTAAACCTAATTTTCACTCATTATTGAATGTATTTCCACCTTATGTTTTCTTCTACTATGATACTTCATATCTAGTAGAAAAGTCCTCATAGGTGGTTCTAAATTGTTTGAATTTTGAGAAGGTGTTGGGATGTTTCTTATCTTAATCCAAATATGTCTCTTTTTAACATATATGTTTTATTACTTTTTTTACGACAATATTTTTGTCCAATCTCGATAAAAAATCCATATAAAATTCATTTGGAATAGATTTTCTCAATGTATTTCACAACAATTAACATTGTGAGATCTAAGTCATTAACAATAAAAAAATAGTCAAGAACCCATTTTTTTGTGTCTTTTTCAATACAAATCTGCTATTATCATCAGAAATTCAGCATATAAATTGCTTTTGATTGCCTTTTAGATTTCATAAGGTATCAAAACTAGACGATAAAATATTTCATAGAGATTCTTGATGGATAGTACTATGAGGAATGAGGTGTATTTTTTGTAATGACGTGTTTAACCACTTTGATGTTTCAACTCAAATGTAATTTTTTTTAATACTAAACTAAAAACCACAGCTAGTTCGAATATATACTACAATAATAGCACACATTTTTCAACAATTGAATCGCCACTAGTCAATCTATAATTTGAATTTTAAATTCTATAACAAAATTTTGTTTATACTTAGTGGAATTACCAAAAAAAAAGTTTTATTTCTACAATAAAAAACATATAAAGGCATAAGTCTTGGTAAAAAATGGAAAAATGCAAAGTGTAGCGGAGAGTCCTTACAACTTCACTGCTTGTCTCCTGTGGTGGGCACGCGACTGAGATTCACGCACTAGAAAAGGAATAATACAAGTTGGATTAGTTAAATTGATTATTTGATTAATTAGTAAGAAAGTAGAGATTAAGAGGCTACCAGTATTAATTAATGTAATGCTTAAATAATTGAGCTGTTTTTGTCTTTGACAGTTCCATCATCAGCTTGACGTGTTTTCTTCTCGCCAAGCAAAGACTTGTCTCCTTTCTCTCTAACCAAATCTTTTTATTCTCATTTTAAATCATGTGAATTAATTTATTAAGTTCACTAATTAAATTTCTTAAATGAATTTTTTCATTAATCTAGCTAGTCATATAGTTACAGAAACTACAAAAAATTACAAGCAATGGAAATAATTGTTTTTTTGAGAATACAGTAATGAGTTGGCATCCATAAATATTTCTCGCCAAAAAATTTCACATTCCATTTAATTATCATGAAACCTTTCTTTTTCTGACAACATGTTACTCATTAAAAAAAAAAAAACATGTTTAGTAAATAGATGTCTAAACACTGAAGTTTAGTCTAGTAACATGTGGTAAGTTTACTAAAAACAAGCGTACTTGCACATCTAAGGATCAAGTCTCATTACCTATATTATGTAGAAACTTGACTAATAGGTCAATCACTTGTGGTCTAATATTGACAAAAAAAATTATTAAATTGAAACTTGTAGGTATCTTTACCTTAATAGGCTAATTTTTTTTTACCATAAATATAGAGTCTATTATATTATGATTAATTGTACTGTGTGTAGAGTAAATAAAATTTATTATTATTAACCATATATTAACATTAATTTTAGAGGTAGAGTTGTGGTAGATGATCTAGCTAATTACTTTTGCGTCATATGGTCAATTTTTTTTGATTACATAAAATAGATCAAAAAATATTTTAGGTCGAATTTTGAGCTATGTATATTTTATTTTTGTCAACATTGAGTTACAACTAGTCGTCACATTAAAAAAAGATTTTAGATTGAGTTTTAGGCTTGTATTTAGACATGAATTATTAATTTAACGACCAAATCTAAAACTAAAATGTTTACATAAGAAACTGACACATCTAAATCTAAAAGTCTTGACTAAACAAATTCGCCCTAAAATATAGTTAACAAATTTTTTCAAAGACATGGAGAAATAAAAAAGTTGTCTCAATGTGTAACGTTAGATGGGAACAATTGATTAGAAAATAAAATTAGATGGGAACAAATGATTAGAAAATTTCAAAACTAAATGCTCAAGCTTGTTTAGAATGCCAAAAAACAAGTCGTCTGGTCCGGATGGTTATACTCCAAAGTTCTATATTTTAACATGGTCGATTATAGGGGACGATTTCATCACGGTGGTTCAGTCTTTCTTTAAATTTTGGTTTTGGCCAAGCGGTGTTAACTCTACTATCTTGGCACTAATCCCAAAGAAGGAGAAAGTAGAGGAAATGCGTGACTTCCGCCCTATATCGTGTTGCAACGTCTTATACAAGGTAATATCAAAGATACTTGCAAAACGTTTGAAGCTAATCCTTCCTCGTGTTATCCTCAGGAATCAATCAGAATTTGTTCAAGGGAGATTGCTGATGGAGAATATTTTTAATGGCAACCGAAATTATCAAGGACTACCACAAGGATTCAATCACGAAACGATGCACTACAAAAATAGATATATCGAAGGCTTTTGACACAGTGCAATGAAATTTTATCCATGACACACTTACAACAATGAACATTCATGCGTCGTTCATCCACTGTATTATGCTACGTGTTACAACAACATCCTTTTCGGTTCAAGTTAATGGCGAGTTATCCGGTTATTTCAAACGCAAACGCGGTTTAAGACATGGTTGCTCTCTCTCACCCTATCTCTTTGTAATTTGTATGAATGTGTTGTCAAATATGATAGATGCCAAAGCGGCTGCTGGTCGAATAGGGTACCATCCAAGATGTAGAAATCTTCGAATTACTCATCTATGTTTTGCTGACGATATTCTTGTATTTTCAGATGGAACTCACCATTCAATGAGTGGTATTCTTGAGACTTTTGATACCTTTTCTACCACTTCAGGTTTAAGGATCAGTTTGGAGAAGTCAACGGTTTATGTGGCAGGTTTTACAGCTCCTGAAAAGTCGCAACTACTTGGACTTTATCAATTTGCGGAGGGGACATTTCCTATTAAGTATTTGGGCCTTCTTTTGGTATCAAAGAAGATCACTCTTGCTGATTGTAGGCCTCTGATTGATCGTTTGAAAGATAGATTTAGTTCTTGGATAACTCACTATCTTTCATATGCGGGTAAACTACAATTGATTAACTCGGTCCTTGTGGAATAACTAACTTTTGGATGGCAACATATTGCTTACCGAAGAAGTGTCTTCATTAGATAGATAGTATTTGCTCGGATTTCTTATGGTCTCGTCCTGATTTAAATACTAGAAGAGCTAAAGTAGCTTGGCATGATGTTTGTATTCCAAAAAATGAAGGTGGTTTGGGCAAATTTGATGGAATCGGCCAAGGTGTGATATTTGAAGTTGATTTGGAGAATCATATCTCATCAACCTTTGTTGTGGGTCTCTTGGGTTTAGGAGTCACTTATTCGAGCAAGCATATTCTGGTCCATTCGAGGCAATACACTCTTGGGTTCATGGATTTGGAAGCAAATTCTCAAGTATCACATGGAAGCTAGAAATCTGTATTGTTTCAAAATCGGAAATGGTAAGACTATATCTTTTTGGTTTGACAATTGGTCTGATTTTGGCTCTCTTTATGATGTATTTGACAGTTATGGAATGATTGACTTTGGCATTCCTAAGCATTACACACTTCATCAAGTATTTCAAGATCGGAGAACGAGAAGGAATCGCAATTCTTTGATGAATCAAGTGGATGATTTAATTGATGAATTGGCAGCCACACACTCGGCCTCAAGTGACATGGATTTGGATATATGGAGAAGCTCATGTACAAAGTATAAAGACCGTTTTTCATCAAAACATACTTGGGTGCTTTCAAGATAACATAGATTGACTTTGGTGTGGCTGACACTTATTTGGTTTTCTCACGCCACACCAAAATTCACCTTTTGTACTTGGCTAGTTTTTGAGGACAGGCTCTCTACAAGAGATCGGATGAAGCAATGAAATGCTACAACACACTCACGATGTGTGTATGTAACCGAGAGGAGGAATCACGAAGTCACCTATTTTTTTAGTGTAGTTTTTCAAAGCATATATGGAGAATAACAATTGGAAGCTTATTTGGAGCGGCTTATACTTCCACATGGTCACATTTAGAGGCGGCTTTGCTTGGCTTGCAATCAAACAGAATCATATATTTTCTAGCATGCTATGCTTTTCAAGCATTAATTTATCATATTTGGAGGGAGAAAAATGGAAGACTACATGGACAACAAGCTATTCAAACTCGATTTGCAAGCTTGTGTTGAATATAATTCAACATTCATACAATTTTTTTTTTCATGCTTGTGTTTTCTGTTGTTAATTGGTTTATTGTTTCTAAAAGCAAGCAAGTCAAAATAATATACATATATGCATAAGTAAGCCCAGTTATGAGGCCCAATCCAGGCCTCTTAAAGACTTGTGAAGTTAAACAACGTACCGAGAAATTTGACAGAGAAATTCAAGAGGCTTGTGATGCTTGGTAGGTGGCAGATACTATTACGATTTGGTGTAAAATTGTTTCAATTAAACAAAGGTAAAACCAAAACACAACTTCATTTAATTTGGGTTCTTCATGGTATAATCCACTTAATCGAAGTAACAATGGTTTTTTTTTCTGTATGAAAAGTAACAATGTTAATGGCGGAGAGAATATAATATTGTATATGTGTGTTTATCTCAAACAAAAAAATCTGGTCAATTATATTACACTAGTATTACATTACATATTTTGCACGGACTAGATTATTAAAAATGATATTTTATTGAAGCATAACTCAAAGATATTAAAACACAACAATTATTTTCCTTTTCCTTCTGAAATTTTATAGAGTTTGAAGAGAAACATGGGTAAAATATAATATTTACTAATCCAAATGGTTATGCCAGAAGATTTATTTCTTTTTTGTTTGTTTGTCATATTAATTTAGTTAAAGTTAATTAAAATATTTTGAGCTTACCATTTTATATTTACATAAACTATAGTTCACATCACACACACATATACATATACATTCTTTTTCCACCAATTTGTTTCGGAAATCTATATTAGTATAATGAATACTTACTAGTCATGTACAAAACTGATATGGTGATAGTTATATACAAACCCAAATATATATGATCGGGAACCTAAGCCTATTAAAATTTCCAATGTTTAGAACAACTCCAATGTATACACCATATTTGGTGTGAAAATATTACTAAATTTAGTGATTTGGTCTTCTACTTATTATTCATCTCCAATCACAACATCAAATTTCATATTATAAAAAACTATTTTTTATTATTAAATATGAGATTATTTTTTATTATTTTATTAAATTTAAGATTTTGTATTTTCAAATAAATAATTAATAGAAACATGATATCATCGCTTTAAATCCGGATCAATAAGTCATCGGTCTTGGAGGTATCATACACATGAGCATTTTTGTAAGTTGTACCAAGAATTCATAAAAGGTAAATAAAAAGAAATAAATCTCATTGAGCACTTTGAATGTATATCGTACGTTAATGCTTCTGACTCCAACTATTTCGACGAGAGCACGAAATCACTAATGTAAACAACTGAAATTTCTATGATGAGACTTCTACTCCCTAAATTTTATGTGTTTAAATTATTGTCATTTAAAATAAACCAATGTAAAATATTCTATGTTTTTTTCTAGTTTTCTATTAGTATCAAACGTTTGATCCACCAATTTGATATTATATAATTTTTTTAAGATTGTTCAATATATGGCGAGGTGAGGCAAGACTAAATCAAGCAGAATCTGGCAAATCTAAGGCGTGATGACACGAGGATATGAAACTTCTATCTCCAGACCTTGACCTCGTCGGAGCAAGTTGAAATCATCCGACTCCAAATGTCAGAAAAATTCCAGAGTATTTTTGCATAACTGTAGACAATGCTACAACTAATACTACAGCCTTAAAGAAATTCCAGAGTAGCTTTCCCTAATTTTAGATGATGCCTTTGTCTTAGAAGGGGAATTTTTGCATATGAGATGTAGTGCTCACGTTATAAACTTAACTGTGAAAGATGGGTTGGCTGAAGTAGGTGATAGTGTCTCTGCAATTAGAAATGACATTTCAACTACTACTAGGCAAAAATCATTTGCACTTAAGGTTGAGGCTGGGAAGATATCAAGAGGTACTTTACCTCTTGACATTGATACTAAATGAAATTCAACATACCTTATTTTGTCAAGGGCATTAAATTTTCGAATTGCATTTGACAAATGTATGATGAAGATATGTTGTATAATGCTTATTTCTTAGAGAGTGAGAATGGGAAAAAGGGGAGTGGGCCACCGCTATGTAAAGATTGGGATGAGACAGCTAGGGTGCATTTCCTTTTCATATTTTATAGGTCAACACTAATAGTCTCAGCTTCTTCTACTCTTGATTCGCATAAGTGCTACGGTGAGATAGTCACAATAGCAACGAATTTGGTATTACCTAGTAACAATACAGATGCTGAACTGAGTAACAAGGCCAAGGAAATGTATAAGAAATTCGACAAATATTGGAATGGCCTGAAAAACATCAACAAAATGCTGATTGTGGCATTTGTATTTGATCCTACTAAGAAGATGCAATTTGCCAATATGTGTTTTGAGGATTTACATGGTAAGGATTCTGATGAAGCTAAGGAAATGAGTGGCTATGTCAAATGCCTTTTGAGAAGTTTATTCAATCAGTATGTTGCAAGATATAGTGGGGATTCAAGTGTCAATTCTTCACAATCTCATAGTCTTCTCATTTTCAATCCTCCAGCCGTGAACAGACTCATAGGGATCTAGTGGATCTAGCAGATGATGGCTTAGGATATAAAAGGATCTACATGAGGCACAAAGAAATGCTAAGTCAAATAAGTGTACGAGACACACGAGATGAGTTGGACAGTTATCTAATAGAAAGTGTTGAGAGGTTCAACATTTCAGCCGGGTTAGAATTTGATATACTCTCCTGATGGAGAGCCAACAAGCTAAAATATCCCATACTATCAGAGGTAGCTCGAGCTGTACTCACTATGCAAGTATCATCAGATGCATTGAAAAGTGTTTCTAGCACATCTGGTAGAATTATTACACCACATAGGAATTGTTTAAGTCATCATAATAGGAGGAAGAGATGAAATTGAATGAGAGGGAGACAAACAAACAATCGAAGAAGACGAGCGACCTTTGCTGGCTGACTTCCCCTTTGCCTTTGCTATCAGAAAAGGTGGGCTGCCGCCACCAAGATCGGCCACAACTTGGAGTAAAAAAAGGTGTTTCGAGAATCGTTTCCAAATTTTCTCTCTGTACAGTCAACGATAAGTCAAAAATATTTTAATCGTTCCAAGCGTGCTATAGCATTGTTATTAGGCATGTGACAGAGTGGATATCCAGCCAATTGAGAATATCTGTATCCGGATACGATATCCGTCATATTTCAAAGAAATCTATACATTAATATTATATTAATAATAATATTTAAATATATTCAAGCGTTTTGTGTCTCTTGAAATAGTATCAATTCAGGATTGGACATAATTAAATGCTCAAAAATCAAAAACTATGATTGGAAGATCATTGACTGTAAAGAAAGAAATTTGCTATGGAAACAAAACAATTATAAGATAAAAATGACTAACCTTTTGATGCTGGAAAGGAACTCTCCTCTCTCTCAACCTTTGGGAAGAAGATGAATGGTTGGATTTTTGAGGACTCCTCTTTAGGAAGAAACTAAGTCTTTGGTTTAGATATTCCAACTATCCACTAACTAACAACAATTATTGATGGGTTTTTCTCTAAACGACAATTAGTTCTTCTTTTTTAACCCATCCATTTGTTATTGGTAAAATTTCTCTTTACAAGTAACTTGTTATATTACCCAAGTTAGTGGATTCTTTCGATGCTTTTAAATTGACCAATAAATAAAGCTTGCCACCTATGATTGTGTGCAAGTACCAACAACATAGTTGTTTCTGTTACAAACTTGAGTTTACTATACTATATTGACCAATAAATAAAACTTGCCATCTGCACTTTTGCTTTGTCCTGGATGATAAAAATCGAACTGAAATGCAGCTGAACCAAAAGGTGAATTCAAGAATGAAATTTTTGTGACCACCAAAATCCAAAATATGATACAGACAGAACAATAAAAAAATTCTCTGGAGACAATATGGTGAGATAACTTCCAGCAAAGTGAATGGAAGGATTCAAGCTTTTGTGATCACCAAAAATATAAGATGTGAACTGAACAAACATTCAAGAAGGAGAAACAAATATACTCAAACAGAACAAACCAAAAAAACGCATAAAACCAGTAAGCTTATTAATACAATTCTAAACAGGAAATAATCCAATAAAATGAGTATTGAAATCACTGATCATCAATTTTCAATTTTGCAATCAAAAATACAAAACCAAATATTGATACGAAAGTGAAAGGTATTTGTGTCCAACATATATAAATCGCAATTCCTAAGTCTCATTATACAACAGAAGATATCAAGACAATAGTTTATATTATGTAGATAAGTAGAGAGAACCGATTCTCGGAAGGCCTTTTATCTACAAAATATAAGAATAAAAGAGACATCAATCAAATTCCACAAGAATTAAACAATTATATAATAAAGAGATATCTATGAGACATAATATATTACCTTAGATTGTAACTGCTGCCATCATCATTCTCAAATGATCTCTAATCATCCTCATTCTCCTTTCTTTCACTAGATAATATTTTTTTATAAATGGAGAACAATAATATGTTACCTGCTCTGTTAATCTTCCCAATCCCAGGGTTTACTCAATTGAACACAAGGAATGTGTTGGACTTTGTAGTAATCTTCTCCTCCTTCTGATAACTTCTCTTTCCATTCCTTTCTCATATCCTTATTATCTATACAGATAATGAGTTTTCTCAAGGAAGTGATAAATCTCAACCCATCAGGAAGTTTTAACTTTGGACAATCCCTAATATAGAGAGTTTGAAGAAGGGGCATGGAGCCTTCTTCTACTATCCACTCTTCCAATTCATATAATTCCTGTAAGCATAGTAATTGGCATTGAGGAAATCCACCGCTCGAGCAAACCATTCTGTTCCCACAGATTGATACGTCCGTTACTTTAACTTCTTTCAACTTAAGAAACTTCTGTAGAATCAGAAATACATCAGCTTCCAGCTTTAGTTTTGGACATCTTGTAATATAGAGAGTTTGAAGAAGGGGCATTGAGCCTTCTTCTACTATCCACTCTTCTAATTCATATAATTCACGTAAGAATAGTGATTGGCATTGAGGAAATCCACCGCTCGAGCAAACCATTCTGTTCCCACAGATTGATACGTCCTTTACTGTAACTTCTTTCAACTTAAGAAACTTCTGTAGAATCAGAAATACATCAGCTTCCAGCTTTAGTTTTGGACATCTTTCAATACTGAGAGTTTGAAGAAGGGGCATTGAGCCTTCTTCTACTATCCACTCTTCCAATTCCTCTTGTCCAAGTAACCATAGGTTCTCCAATTGAGGAAACCCAGTGGCCGAACAAGCCATTCTCTTCCCACAGAAAGATTTATACCATAAAGTAACCTTTTTCAACTGATGCAGCTTCTCTAGAATTGGCATTGGATCTTCCTTCAAACGGCACCCAAGTAGAAAAATGGTTGTAAGGTGAGAGGGGAAGTGTTGTTCATCAGGTAACTTTGGCATATGTACTTTTAACTTCAGCTGTTTGAGATTAACGCAATCCAAAACAAATTCGTCTTCATCATACCTGGGCTCTAGCACCTTTTCATCTTCGATTTGTAGTTTTTCCAAAGTTCTGATTCCTTTTATAGATGAAGACAGAGTTTCCAATGTACAACCCCCGCGATGGATATTGATAGAGAGGACACGAAGTCTTGTCATTGTGTGAAGATCCTTCACATTGTTATTCTTTGTTGAGAAATTCTTCAACGTCTCCAAGTTAACTAGATTACCCAATTCTATCTCTACCGAACCATGCATCCACTTTGGAAGAGTGAGGTATTCCAGCTCTCGCATACCATTCAATATACTGGGCATGTACACTTCGGATGCTAATACATCTAGGTTTAAATAGAGCAATTTCTTTAGATTCTGCATAGAAGAAGGTAACTGATGCGTAAAAAAAGGTAAATGATTTGCCACTGCACGATTTAAACTCAAATATCTCAAGTGGATGAGTTTGCCAATGCTAGAGGGTAACTCTTTCCTTTCAAACTCTGCATAAGAGAGATTTAAAAGCCTTAAAAGTTGTAGTCTTGTAAACGATAAATCTGATGTCTTCCACCATGGCAATTCTTTGGGGTTCTTCGAAATGAACAAAAGAGATCTAAGTTTTGGATTATTCATCTCCTCCGACTGAATATATTCTTCTTCATCAGATATATGTATGACAAGTCTGCGAGATTGACGAGGTAATCTAGAATTTGCAGTTGATGTGCTGTGAACAATTTGTTGGAAGTTTTCTTCTTCTGCTCTAAGCAAACAAACTTCTCTCATCATGTCATGCAAGTGACATTTTTCAAATCTTGAAGTTTTAACATCTCTGTGAGAAATAACCATGTTTCTATTCACCAATTCTTTTATATATCCATTCCCAACCTCTCGAATGGTCTGTCCATCATAGATCCTCGGCCTTGGTACTCTATCGGCAGCCCAATAATATGCTAATGTTTCCACATCTATTGTATAATCTTCTGGGAAATGGGCGAGGTAGAGGAAGGCGTGCTTCAAATAAATAGGTAGCTCTTCAAAGCTCAGACTTAAAATATGATCAACAGAACTCATATTGTTGTCATTGAAGCTAGTCCCTCTTACGATATGAGATTTAATATTCTTATAAACCCTTGTCCACTCACTTAAGGTGTATTGCGGAGCTAACAACCCGCCTAGTAGACGTATAGCCAAAGGTAAACCTCCACAATGATTGATCATCTGCTTACCCATCTGCTTCATTTCTTCATCAACCTTACATTCTACACAAAATTACAAAATATAGTTATTTTCTGAAGGATCATATTTAATGAAAATATTGTAGTTAATCTAGTTAAGGCTAAGGACATCACATATTGATTTATACTTTTCGATCGGAAAAATATCCTCATAGATTTTCATTGAAAGCTTACCACTTGTGTCTTCCCAAGGAAATGCTGTCATTTGAAAAAGTTTCCAACTGCTATCAATGCTTAGGAATTCTGATTTAAATATGACACTGAATTGAGAGGTTGAATCTATATGTAATGCCACTTTCTCATTGCGAGAAGTAAGTAGTATCTTACATCCTGCAACATATTTGAACTTTTAAGCAAAACAAAATATATATCAATTATATTCAAAAGCTTAAGTATAAAAGCCTTTAATATATAGAAGAAAAAGATGTAACCTTTTGACGGAAACATAGGTTTTATCAAATCCCAATCTCTTTCTTTCCACATATCATCTAGGACAATCAAAGAATTACTAGATTCCAGCAGTTGAAAGAGTTTATCCTGAAGCTCATCGTCATTCATATTTGAGTCTTTTTGCTCATCATGCTTTGACCTTTTATCCTGAAGCTCATCTTCATTCATATTTGAGTCTTTTTGCTCATCATGATTTGACCTTAGCTCTTTAAATATCTTCTCCCAAACATATCTTTTTGTAAATTGCTGTGAAAGACAGACCCACACAACTCCATCAAAATGGTTGGTTACCATTTCGTGATTGAAAACTTGTCGAGCCAAGGTAGTTTTACCGATACCGCCCATCCCAATTATAGAAACTACGCGAATCCTATCTTCCTTCACCAAATGGTCAACCAATTTCTTAACATTTTCCTCCAACCCCACAAGATTGATTTCATTTTCGCTTGCATACGTCTTCCGCTCCTCTATTTGTTTTATTTCGCAGCCATCAATATTCATCCGCAGGATTCCATCCCTCTGCATCCTTTCGGTCACCTTGGAGATCCTGTCACGTATACCTTCCATATCTAAAGCAACTTTCCTGTGATCCACTGGAATGCAAGAAAGTCTTTTCAGACGTTGCTTGAGGCCACTTGTTTTCCTAAGCTCTTCCTTTAGAAGAAATGTTTCAATTATATCCTCTGTATCAAAAGCAATTTCTTTGATCTGTTCCACACAACTTTTCACACTTTCTTTTTCATGTTTTTTAGCATCTGCATCTTTCAAGAAGGGCCTAAGGAACTCCAAATCATGTTTGAGTTCAGTGAGTTGCTCATCCACTCCCTTAATTCGGTCAAATTCTCGGTCAAGGAGGTTCCAAACCTTCTCAATTCCAAACGATAAAAATGACCCAGCCACAGTTTCCTAATTAACAAAGAAATTAAAGTAGCTAGTAATTAAAACTTACTAATCAAAAATTCCATGAATACATAATTCAGATAATATATTATGCAAAATTTACAAAATAAAAGAGACTATTCGAATGGGAATATATCAAATCCGTAAATCTTTCTATAGAGACTACAATAAAATCAGATAGATGCACACATGAGATTAGAGAAATTGCTTCCTTAAAGAAGTAAAGAAAGAAGATAAATAATATGAATATGAATTACCATTTTCTCCGGAATCGATTGTTCCTCAAATCAATATTTAGTAGAAGAAGCCGATGCCTTCTGTATTTTTGACTCTTATCCGAAGACCAGATGGGTTCAATTATTTTATATAAGCCAATATTGAATAATTGAGGCCATTTTATCACTTGTCGTCCACTCGTTTTTGATTACATTTTATCACTTCTTATTGAGGCCAAGTTAGAAGAACTCTGCTTAAGATCCACAACAGGAGTTGACTCTAAGTCAACACCTAACCACTATTTTTGGCCAGCAACTTCCGACTTGTCACGTGTCACTTTGTTTCGATTAAATTGGTTCAGTTTGGTTGGAGTCATTAGAATGGTTTGAATATATAACTTCTTGGGTGACAAACAAGCCTTATATCATGTTAAAAGTTAATGTTATGTGATTTACATTAAAGTGATTGATTTATTCTTTAATCCTCAAAAAAGACGATCACTTGAAGATAATAACGGAGAATGCAACTCTGATATAGATGTTTTGAAATTTTCATATGATGAACAAAGTTGTAAGAAATTCGTATCCCAATAATTCTAGATTTCAACATAATTAAATAATTTAATGATTTTTAAAGTAATACTAAATCTCATCAAACCTTTGAATTAAAAAAAAATCTCATCAAACCAATAACGGATTATTTTAGTAACTATAGAATATTTATTATTGAAATTTTACCTACTAATTATCCTTTTTATTTTTCAATTATTAACAAAAATCGTAAAGGTAAATTATGATGGACCTAAGTGGAAAATATTCACAAAGGAAAAGCGGACAGAATATAGTGGACGCTACATTATTGGGATTTCGAGTTGAAAAATAACGAACTGTCAAAAATCAAAAGAGACCAATAGGTAACCTTTGTAATAATGCTATACAAATTTCACCACTCCAACACCAATTTAGTACCAAATCGATATAATTTTTCATTTATTACGATTGTATTTTGAATTTTAGGATACCCAGCTTCCAACCTAACACCAAGTTTTTTATACCCAAACTTGACACTGAAATTTTGGATACGTCACAAGTGATTACTGATTAGCCAAAATAAGCTATAATTAAGAACAATAAACCCGCAAAAGTTATAGTGTGGGATGGGGTTAAAAATTGTTGACGTTGGTTAATAAGGCTTTAGTGAAATATGGGCTTTGGCCCGGCTTGGACAATATAACCTATTACCAGAGAACTGAAAGTTGTGAAAGGGTAACATCGAAAGAAACCTGTGACTTAATTAATATTCAAGTATGTTTTTTATTTGGAATCTCGTGGTGATTTATGCCAAAAAAAAAATGTGGGAAATGCCACTTTGTTATAATCTCGTCAACTTTCCATTTTGAATAGTGTTTCAAGTATACAAAATGATCCCAATTAAGGATGGCACGATGTGGATGCCCATAAAATATACAATATTTGTGATTCGCTTTATTCTATTTGGATATTTGAATTTGTGATTTGCTTCTATCTAAAAATTTCTGGATATCCGAAAATTCCGATATCAATTTTCTTGTTAAAGATTCGTGAATAATCCGTTTTGATCCTTTTTAAACAATTAACAAAAATTAAATACAAAAAAAATTACAAAATAACAATATATATATAACCAATTTCAATATAAATTTCTAAACCCAAAATAAATATTTTCAATATAGATTTTGAAAAAAAAATATTTAAAGGATTAAAAAACTTTTAATCAAACTACTTTTAAAAACTAAACTTATAGTATATTACATGATGAAAAATGACAACATCATAAAAAAATTAATTACATGCTACATTTTATCTATCTCCAACTATATAAATATGCACAACACTATTTATATTATTATATATGTATATATAATTAAGATTTAAATGTATATAAGTAAGATACAAATCGAAGCGGATATCCAACTTTTTGAAAAATGATATTTGATATTTGCTTGTTTTTAATGATATTAGATTTTTTTTATTTGCTTTACTCTAAAACTTTACGAATATTCAGAATTTTCGGATCGAATTGAATCAAATACCGGATTGAACCGTATCTTACATATATTTTTCCACTGGTAATCCCAATGCCCTTCTATCAATATATATGATGATCATTTATGTTTATGTCTATGACCTCGATTTTTGTTTAATTTTTCTAGTATATCACATAGAATATGATATTTAGCAATGTAAGACTCTCACAAGAATTGGTAGTCCCTTGAGAACATGTCTTTAATAGACATGAGTTTTTATGTCTATGTTCATAACCACCATAGATATCCCAAAAATCATGTGAGTTTTTTTTTTTTGTGTTGTTGTTAGTAGTAGACAGTGAAATTTGAATTCTGAATATGAGATAGTGTGTACTTTCAGTGTAAACTTACTACATATCACTAAATTAAGTTCATTTAAAAAAAACCACGTGTGTGTGTAATATTTACAGTTTGTATTCTTGCCAGAAAAAAAGAAGAAAAAAGTGAGAGAAGTAAATATATGTGTGTCATCAAATATTCGATTGAGAATTGGTATCTTTAATTTATAGATCATCACCAGGCACAATATATGCTTTCTTCCCCACTTTATGTTTGCACAAAATTCAACCACAGATTTATTGAACTACTTGTGAAATCATAAATCTTATACAAATACAGAGAGAGAATTAATAATATATATATTGTATGGATAGCATTTCATGGAATAAAGTTCGTGATATTGTGGATCTTCGTAGATCTACTTAGGAATAAATTAATATGTGGTTTTGTGCTCATCGTACTTTTAACAATTGACCAAGCCAATTTCAAGTTTTTTTAGTGTTAAAGTAGAATGTCGACCAAAATTATATCAATATTTTTTATTTATCTAAACACAAAGAGTACTACTTCTATAAAAATATTCAATTAATTTATATAAAGTCAAAACCGAATAAATTCAAAGACAATATTATATAAAGTCACTATATATATATATATATATAATATCTGTAAAAAATATTAACTAGAAGAAAAGATGCTGTATCAAAAAATTAGATAAGAATCTACTCACTAAAAAAGTCTTTTTTTGTCAATAACAATTGGATCAACAAATTTTAATCTATAACCCAATCTTAAATCTCTAATTCTATCATATGGGACAATGAGATTTTCTAGAATTGGACTCTTACAAGAAAACAATGGAAATAGAAATGAACATTTAACTATTTGACAAAATGTAATTCCTGATTGTAATTTGTTTTTCTTTTAATTCTATTAGTATTCGACAAAAGCTGAAGTATTCGAATTGGAGTCTGAAAGTCCCTTCAAGATGTTCCTATACTTGTCATATTCTACTTTCATTAAACAGAATTTTTGATTCACCATTTCTAGTTCTTTGAGAATTAGAATAGTTGTTGAGTATGAGAAGATGATGTGACTTAATGGAATAAAGAGTTAAAAGATAATGTAAATGCATGTCTTGTCCTCAGAATATCGAATACAGTTATCTATTTTTATTCCTACTTTGCACGTTTCTTAAATACCAAATTGGAATAAGAAGCTTGAGGAAGAATTTGATGACAGCTCCTTACACAAAACAATATACTTCCACACGAAACAATATTACAAGTTTACAACTACCAGCATTGCCTTTTTCACTTCCTTTTCCTCGTTTTATTCTAATTTTTTTTGTATACTTTAATTTAATTATGACTCTACTTACTTAACAAATCCATAATTTCAATATTTGTTTTTATCAATAATTGGATTGACAATACCAAATTTATAACACAAACTCATCATTAAAATTCTCTACAAATTTAATCTTAATATGCATCAAGGTGAAGTCGAATTCCAGAGATGATTGAGTGGCAAGTAACTGAAACATGTAACCATTATTACTTACTATTCATTAATTTTAACTATTTTCGTGTTTAAATTTATTTTATCAAATAATTTGGTATATTATTTAGCTCTAATTGTAGTTGATATTTTATAAAGCAAAATAAACTATCTTGTTTGCAAATGGATTAGTCGGCAATATGTTGTAACCAATTAAAACTTTACTTTTTTTTATATAGTGGACTGAGAATATTGAACAACTAAAAAGAATACAAAAAACACAAAGCGAATTGAAAGTAGGATAAACTTCATATTATTAAATTTAACAAAACTAACGGCTAGAGAAGGATTTGCAAATTGAATCATATTCCATTGTAACATACTTCTCCAACGAAAATCTATATAAAGCTCCTTCATTAACATATTAGCCACAAACAAACAACAAGTGTTAATCATCTCTCTCTATTACATACACATTAAGAAGATCGATAATGGGTTCCAATGTTTCATCTGTGCATGACATTCATTCATCATCAGTGGAAACCACTAGTAATGGTTTGATTATCCAAGTCGAATCAAGAAGACAATGGAAATCTCTTTTTGATTCAATGAAAGTCTCAAATAATTTGGTATATATATTAATGTATTTATTGGTTTGATTTCTTAATATTGTTTACTCTAAGCTGACTTATACAATGTTGTGGTTTTGAAGCTAGTGATTGATTTCACAGCTGCATGGTGTGGACCTTGTAAAGCAATGGAACCTAGAATTAAGGAGATTGCGTCAAAGTACTCTGGACCTGTGTTTGCTAGAGTTGATGTAGATAGACTAATGGTAATTACACTCTCTTCTTTTACTTGAAGGATTAATCACTTTATGCTTCTATCGTAAACAAGACCACAAAATTTAACCAAGAAATAGTAGTCTAGTGGTATTAGGACCGTAGTTTCAAACCTTATATTCGTAGAAGTTCCAGGTTTGATGCCTCCTAGAACTTTAAGTACCATTTCCTCGCTAAGTGGGTATCAGAATTGGGCTCAATATTTTTATATTCTCCAACAACTTTTTATAGGCTAATGGACCCAATATTAGTCGAGTGACAAAAACCCGAATTCACTTAGGAATATCAAAAAAAGGAACCACGAAATTTAAGTCTCGAGACTAAGCTATTTTTGTATGTGAATTGCAGGATGTGGCTGGAACATATAAAGCTAATACACTTCCAGCTTTTGTGTTTGTGAAGAAAGGAGAAGAGATTGATAGGGTTGTTGGAGCTAAACCTGATGAGCTCGTGAGCAAGATTGAAAAATATAGGCTTTAATTATACTTTTTTGAATGTGTCTGTGTGTGTGTTGATTGTTTGAAGGTTTTTTTGTTTTGTTTTGTTTTGGTTTGTTGTTTTCTCAAAGATTATGAATAAAATTGTCAAAATTTGTTTGGACACTTTGAGACATCACTTAAGATTTTGTTCATCTATGTTTCAAGTAATTTATACAATTTTCTTAGCAACAAAATAATAATCTCTCAAGTTGTAGTCACATCTTTACTAATTTAATCCCACCAATTTAAGAAAAAAGGTTTTCTGCAAAGCATAACCTCCAAATCACACTTTTGTTGTGAAATATTTTTTATTTTGCAGGATTGATTTTTATTTCTTTTTTGAAATTAGAGTAAAAATTGCCAAATGACTCAAAGAAGTATACCATAAATAGAGTCCCATTTCAAAGTATGTGTAATAGGTAAATGGAAAATTAAAATGGTACAAAACATTTTCTAATGGCTTTGTTAAAAAATACAGAGTTGATATAAAACTTATGAAGCCTTGTCAAAAAAAAAAAAACTTATGAAACCAGAATACAAATACATTAGATAACATCAAGAGAAAGCTTTTACAACAACAACAAAATCTAGTCTGTTTCCTACGTAGCCACATGATGTATCAAAAACCGAATATGATCAATTCTGTATCTCTACACTGAATTGACATTTGAGTTGAAGAACTTACTTTAAACTAGTTGTCAATTCCTTTACCAAGAACTCTCTTAAGATCTGTCTTCTGTTCCGATGTTAGTCTCGATGGAAAACAAATCTCCAAGTTAATTCTGAGATCTCCTCTCTTGGAAGCTTCTTTAGATATGGGCATTCCTTCATTAGGGATCACTATCTCCTGACCCGGTTTAACAATATCCAAAATTGGTATAGTCAGATTCCTCCCATCTAGGGTTGTTAAGCTAAAAGTGAGCCCTGTTAATGCCTCCAAAAGGGAAACTTTCTTGTCTACAATCAAATCGTTTCCATCTCTTTTGTAGACCGAATGCGGTTTCTCATCAATCACAAAGATGAGATCTGCGGCAGTGACGCCTGGTTCTTTGTTTCCTTTCTCTGGAAAAGTTATCTTTGTTCCTTTCTTCCATCCTGGTGTTATGTCTATCTTCAAGATCTCTTCAACTGGTTTTGGCTTTCTGAATTCAAATTAAGATCCACAGTTAAAATGTAAAGCCTCCCACAGAATTCAACTAAGCTATGGAGAATCAAATGTAGCAACAAGAAACTAAGGACGAGCATCAGCAAACGGTATCAACATCACACAGAACACATAAGTGCACAAAGGACAATTGTCCAAAACACAATAAGTTGGATCAATGGTTTGAAGTTCAATTATATTCTTAAGATCAGTCACAGTAAGAACATATGTTCTATGCAAAACAGAACAACAATAACAAAACTATATGCAAGATCATCAACCAATATCAACATCACATACAGAACACACAAATGATCTAACGAAATTTGTCAAAAACACAATAATTAGGATCAATGCTTCACCTTGATAGCCAATTTTATTCTCAAGATCAATCACAAAAAGTAGATAACCTCTACACAAAACAGAGCAACAAGAAATTTATATCAAAGATAATCCATTTAAACACAGAAAAAAACCTCTAGATCATCAACATTTCAACTTGATTCCACAATTTCATTCTATTCCCAGAAAGTTTTACCAAACAACTAAGAATTAATCAATGACAAAGCTAATTGAAAATAGCAGATTTCAACGAGATCATGAGTGGAGAGAGACAGATAAAGTCATTGAAAACTAACCCAAGACCATCAGGAACAACGCGGGAAATTTTCATCTTCCTTCTCCCACCTTTATACAATTCCTCAAGAGTACAAGCTAATTTACTCTCAATCGCCGGAGCTTTCCTATTTACCGGCGTTTTCTTACTCGTCTGACTTCCCGCCTCCGCACTTTTATATCTACTAGCTCCATTTTCATTCCCTGACCTTCCTCCACCGCTTCCAAATACTTCCCCAGATGCACCGAAAAACTCAGCGAATATATCTTCAGCATCTCGTGGATAATACCGGAATCCAGCATTGTTGTTATTACTAGAAGAGTAGTTCCGTTGCTGAGCAGCCGTTTCTGCCGCCGTAGGAACATCGGAAGAGTTAAGTCCATCTTCTCCGTATTGATCGTAGATCTGACGCTTATGAGGATCGCTTAAAACGTCGTAAGCTTCAGAGATCTGTTTGAACTTAGCCTCAGCTTCTTTCTTGCTCGTAGGATTTTTATCAGGATGCCATTTCATCGCTAGTCTACGGTACGATTTCTTCAGATCATCGTCGCTTGCAGTTGGGTTCACCTTTAGTACTTTGTAGTAATCAACAGCCATTGACGCGAAGAAGAGTTGAATATTGCGAAGAAACTCAGAACTGAATCGGAGATTGAGAATGATAAGAGTTAAGGAGAAGAATCAACAAATTGAAGAGAAGGCGTGAGGAAGAAGAATAAGAAGAGAGTGGAGTGCGTGTAAGGTAGAGAAGAAGAAGAACATGACAAGCAGAATGTTATTAATGCGTGACAATTGTAAATTTTTTAATACATTAATTAAAACTTTTATTATTCTTTTAATTCAAAACAATTATTGGACACAAATTATTGGTCTGATTTTCTATTATTGTTAAGTGATTAGGAATAAAACTATTATTCTTTTTATTTTTATTAGACACTATGAAATGAATTTGTGCGTTGCCACACATACAAAAATATATTTAGAGTTTTTTTTTAAAATATTATCTATAAAATTACAACATTGTAACTTATATTATTAGATAATATAACAAACCAACCGAATTATAATTTTGGATGCTTTTAAATATTAAATAGCGTAATAAACTTATAGATTCATAGAACGTAAACTATCTTTAAAATTAAACCAAACACACAAAATATAAGAAAATACATAATTATTAACGATTACACATAATAAACAAACAAATCTTTAGAAAAAAATTATTACCTTACTTTTCTCAGTCGAATGGTTATAAGATAATCCAGCTAACAATTCTGATATCTAGAATTTGATTCATTCCATCCGCCATTGATAGAGATAGATAGACCATTCCAATATCGGAGAAGGGAAAAGATCAGGAGACCTTCTTTTTTTCCGCAAAGAGATTATATGTATTAATATGGAAAAGGTTCATACATAGCTAAAAAGATAATGCAATAGACAGTGCTACTTGATTCTGGCCTTCCGAAGTGAGCGTGAAAGTCCAATCTTTAATCGCAGTCAAATTCTCTTTGATGATGTTAGGTCTATGCTGATCCATCACGAGTGAGAATTATTGTGACGAAGATGTTTCAAAGATGACATGTTGCTGGTTCATATATCTCATACTTTCCGTAGCCCAAACACAGCTATATAAAGCCGCACGGATGGAGTTACGGACTTGAGTGAAAGCGCTACGGCTATGTGAACGAACAGAGCCGTGATGGTTTCTCACAATCCATGCTGCTCCACTAATCCGTGAGCTTGCAGACCAAGAGGATCCCAAATTACAATTGATCCACTTGACAGATGAATCTGTTGGGTTCAGACTATTATGAACAGACTCTCTGTTTTTGCTATTTGCTTGTAATCACTCCTGAGGATCTGCCATAGCTTGTTCAAAGATTGTATCTGGTTCTAATCTTGTCTTCTCAAAAATGAGAGCATTTCTAGCATTCCATAGCAGCCACAATATCCAAGGTATAGCTCGGCGTGTGCCTTCAGCAATATGTCTCTTATTTTAAATGTTATTAGTTGATAGAAAAGATATATATTTATTCATATATTGTTTTTTTGTAACTGATTTTATTCATATATGGTTTTTGAGTACATATATCATGAAGAATTAATTAGTAGGGAGCAATTTGAAGTTCATCATTGAGTCTACAACAACACATTTTGCTATATTCTTGGCATAATCCTCCCTGAAATCCTAGACGGACACATCCTGCATTGCATTGTTCTGTCGATGTACATTTGCCAAATCCACACTTATAAGAATCCGCTGAATTGATTCATAAAAAAAGGAACAAATTAACATTATAATTTAACATTAAAACATTGAATGTAAACATTTTCAATAAATTAGTTGCACTTGAGACTATTTATCTTTTAAAAAAGAGACTAATAAAGAATAGATATCTTACGTGATTTTGATTTAAGCGATGCTGATGATATTATGGGCAAAAGGATGAAAGCAAACACCATCAACAAAGGTAATGAAATAGAGAAAAAATATTTTGTTGCCATTAGTTTTGTCTGTAGAGGATACAAAATTCTTTGTGTAGATTTCCTGTAAGGAAAACAAAATTTACCAAAAAAAAGTGTCAAAATGTTAAAAATAAATTCATGTATAAATTTGATTATAAACTTGGAATTATTTCTACGAAATTGAACTTGTATATCTATATTTTGATATACCCTACCTTTTGATATTTTGTTTGTTTGTTTTTTTAATTAAAAACTGTTTGTGTTGATCTTATGCGTTTCTTTGTTTATACTTTACATACATATTTATACAAGAATCCTTTCATGAGCTTTCTATAACACTAATTTGACTACAAATTAGTCCAAAATTTTGTCAAACAGTTTCATTATTTATATAAGTTTCCATATGAAATATATGTAGAGAGACAATAAATTAAATGTTTGTGTTGATCTTATGTATTTGTTCGTGCATTTTTGTTTGTTTACATATATTTATATAACAAACAGTAATATTTCATATAAAAAAATATCAAAGTCAGAATCAGTGATAATTTAAACCTTGAATAGTTTTTACTCATAAACAAGCTAAAATAACAGAATGGATATTAAAACTTGAAATCGAAAAACCGAAATCTGAAACAACCGAACCGATAACCGATCATCACCCAAACGCCCAGACCTAATAACAAACACACAAAAATCATAAAAATGCATAACTGAAAAAGAATATACATAATAAACAAACATATCTCTTATAATAAAAAAAAACAAGGTTAATTTCTTCTTAATTTAGTGGTTAGGATAATGCAATTATTAATTTTGGCATCAGAAGTTCGAACTCTATCTGATCTTCATTACATGTAGCTATTCTATTAATTAGACTATTATTCGAATTTTGTCGATCTAATTATCATCAAAAGAAATATGTAGAACTCTTCTTGATTAAATGCCTCATTTAGTTGTTTAGGCTCAATAGAGGTTTTAAGGATGTGTCCAAGTGAGTTTTGTCTATACTTGTTGGGAAAAAAAAAACATTTATAATTTGAATGAATTTAAAAAATTTAAAATATTGTTGTACAATTATCAATTCAGCTTCAACAACGAACTTATCATCCAATGTCTCTCGGTCTTCTGCTCCATCCATTATCTCCTAATGTTCCACCGGCAAATTCTCCCTCATTCTCCGTCGCCAGTAACCATCACCGACGAATCCTCTCTTTATCAGAAACATGCACAGACATGTCTCAGCTCAAGCAACTCCACGCCTTCACTCTCCGTACTACAATCCCCGACGAATCCGCAACTCTCTTTCTCTATGGCAGAATCCTCCAGCTTTCTTCCTCTTTCTCTGATGTCAATTACGCATTCCGGGTTTTTGATTCAATCGGAAACCATACCTCATTCATGTGGAACACACTCATTAGAGCATGTGCTCATGATATATCCAGGAAAGAAGAAGCCTTTATGCTTTACCGGAAAATGTTACAGAGAGGAAGATCAACACCGGATAAGCACACGTTTCCGTTTGTTTTAAAAGCTTGTGCTTATATATTCGGATTGTCGGAAGGGAAACAACTTCATTGTCAGATTGTGAAACACGGATTAAGTGCAGATGTATATGTGAACAATGGTTTGATTCATTTGTATGGTTCTTGTGGGTGTTTGGATTTAGCACAGAAAGTATTTAATGAAATGCCTGAGAGAAGTCTTGTTTCGTGGAATTCGATGATTGATGCTCTGGTTCGGGTTGGGGAATATAATACTGCGTTACAACTGTTTAGAAAGATGCAGAAATCGTTTGAACCAGATGGTTATACGATGCAGAGTGTTTTGAGTGCGTGTGCCGGTCTTGGATCTTTGTCTTTAGGTACTTGGGCTCACACGTATATGTTGCGAAGATGTGATGTTGATGTTGCCATGGATATTTTGATCAAGAACTCGTTGATTGAAATGTATAGCAAATGCGGGTCTTTGAGAATGGCTGAGCAGGTGTTTCAGGGGATGCAAAAACGCGACTTAGCTTCATGGAATGCAATGATTCTAGGATTTGCTACACATGGAAGAGCTGAGGAAGCTCTAGATTGCTTTGACCGTATGGTGAAAAAAGGTAAGAATCTTAAACCGAACTCAGTCACGTTTGTTGCCCTCCTCATCGCTTGCAACCACCGAGGCTTGGTAAACGAAGGACGCCAGTTTTTTGACATGATGCTCAGAGAATATGGCATTGAACCTGTATTGGAGCATTACGGTTGCATAATTGACCTTGTTGCCCGTGCAGGCTACATTACTGAAGCTATTGACATGGTGGTGAGCATGCCAATGAAACCAGATGCAGTGATATGGAGAAGCCTTCTCGATGCTTGTTGCAAAAAGGGTGCTAGTGTGGAGCTAAGTGAAGAAATCGCTAGGCACATCATTGAAACTAGGGAAGATAACAAAAACTCCCACGGTAATTGCAGTGGTGCGTATGTTCTGTTGTCGAGGGTTTATGCATCAGCTAGCCGGTGGAACAATGTTGGAATTGTTAGAAAACTAATGACTGAACATGGAATTAGAAAAGAGCCCGGATGCAGTTCTATTGAGATCAATGGTATCTCTCATGAGTTTTTTGCAGGAGACACATCGCACCCTCAGACAAAACAGATATACCAACAGTTGGAAGTGATTGACGACAGGCTTAGATCGATTGGCTATTTACCGGATCGCTCTCAAGCACCTTTAGTTGATGGAACACATGATGACAGCAAAGAGTATTCCCTCAGGCTGCACAGTGAGAGACTTGCCATTGCTTTTGGTTTGATAAGCTTACCACCACAGACTCCAATCCGTATATTCAAGAACCTACGCGTCTGCAGCGACTGCCACGAGGTTACTAAACTGATCTCAAAAGTCTTCAATACTGAGATCATTGTCAGAGATCGTGTTCGATTCCATCACTTCAAAGACGGATTATGTTCTTGTTCAGACTACTGGTAGCAAAATGCTTGTCGCAGTGATTAAGAAAGTGAGCACTAGAGTTGATAATAGCATTTGGGATACACAAAAGATATAAAAAATGGTATAGGCAGCGAGAATCATTGACTGCTGCAAACAATGTTGCATAAATCATAAGTTTGGTAATCAACAGTATCTCTAACTCAATCCATTCTCATCTGAACTAACAACAATACAATTTTGCAGTCATCACTTCAAAAGATGGATCTTTCACTTGATAAAGGCTTCTGCTACTGTTACATTAAAGAAAACAGAGACGAACTTCAAATGTCAGTGGCAAAGCAACGATTTTGACTTTGAAATTAAGACAAAAGAAGCTTACTTTTTGATGATGTTGGCACTAAGACGACAGTCATGTCTGAATTGTTCGGTGGGAGTTGAAGACGCAATGGAAAGAGCTTACCATTCAATGGACTACGAGTACAAACGATGACATCTTCAACATTGCTCTCTTCTTTCAATCTCTTAGTCAGCTCTTCAACACCATTGCCTTTGAAAGTAAACGAATTCATCTCAACAGAAGCATCTTCATCTTCACCATCATCATCAGCCACATGGTAATATATCACTCTCCCTTCCGATTTCGGCGGCGATCCAACCGTCACTGAATCCGTCGACTACAACACACACAGAGAAACATCAAAGTCAACGAAAGGTCAAAACTTTTTAGTCAATTTGGATCAAACTCGATAGAAAACATTAGTCAATAGTCACCTCCTGTCTAAAGAATCGATTAGATCTGGAAGAAGGAGATCCAGGTTCAAAATCGAGAGAATCAGAATGATGAAGTGGAGATGGAGTCTGGTGACAATCGGAGCTCACGTTAAGGATCTCAACAACATCAATATGCCAAAGAATCCATTCTTGTGTTGCCGATCTATGAGGAATATCATGAGTAACAGAGTTTCTCCATGGAGGCAAACCACCATTACCACGAAGGTAATGACCATAACGAGTCTTAAGCTTAACCAAAGCAGAATCTCTAATTGGTTCCCAAGCAAGAGATGAATCAAGACGGCTAGGATTAGTCTGAAGAACTTTTCTTCCTGTGGCTCCGAGAAGAAACGGTTTATTTGACGCCGTTAAGTATTTGCCGTAAGCGCTTTTGAGACGGATAAGATTGGTTGAGCCTGGAATAAACTCAACAGTCCATTTAGCTGCACCTGCTGAGCCGTTACGGTCTTGAGTTACGGATTCTTCGTCTTCATCGGCGATTAGGTATTTGTCGTGGTGGCTTCGCAAACGAACCGACTTTGCTTTCTGAAAAGTCTCCATTGATAGAGAAAGAGAGGTTGAAATTGGGGTGAATGTATCAATATGGTAAATAAATACAGAGCTGGACTTGAGCTGTGTCTTTAGAGCATCATTATTGCACAAACCTATTTGGGTTTCTTAATTAATTTTTAATTATTAAATTTAAACTAAAAAACTATTGTAAGAAACCCATGATTTTGTTACTACAATGGTAGAAACCATGAAGGGTTCTTACAAAATATATTAATTATTTCTTTTTGTGTGAACTTCTTCTTGTGATCATTGAAGAATCATTGATCTTATGCCACCGTTGCTTACACTGGCTTGCTTCACGAGCTTCACATGATGCAGTCATTGAACTTGTTGCATAGTAGGCTGCTATCCTCTTCCAAAATGCTCCACCTTTTTGCTCATTTCCCACTACAGGGTCTTTGCTAGTGTTTAGCCACGAACTAATGAGCAAGACATCATCGCTGGGAGTCCAAGGCCTTCTTTCTCTTCGCTCCTGAGTTGTAGGTTGAGACAGTACTTGCTCTAATGAGATAATGTGGTAGCCAAATTCAGTAAGTCTGTGATCAATTGACAATGACAATCAATCTCAGTTCCATCAAATAAATGTTCATTGTCTTAAATTGACAAAACAATTACCAACCAAATCGGTAATGAATTCCACGAGATTCAATTTCACATACCTTATATTGGAAGAATATTATGATTTGGCTTCGTCTTCGTCTCCAATTTGGGCAATCATCTTCGAGTCTGTCCCGAGGTCCCAGTCATCTCCGACTTTGTCTCCAATTTGGGCAATCATCTTTCTCTCCGAGGTATGAAGACCACATAGCTCAATTTCATCTGGGACTGAGCAATTGTCTTCTTCTTCATGCTCTATTGGTTTACTCGGCTTCATCTTCCTCTTCATGTTGTCTTCCTCTTCATGCTCTGTTGATTTTTTTTCATATTGAATATACAGTAGACACGTGTTATTAAGAACCCCATCAAAACAACTCCTATTTAAGAAACGTTTTTAAGTTTTAACTTCACTTAAATTATTAAAATAAGCATAATATCTGTTTAAAAAACCCCTGTAAACTAGCGATAATGATGCTCTTAGGACCTTTTCTTTTACATTAAAGGTTATATTAATTATTCTTAATTTATGTTTGACAACAATAAAATCTTAACTTACTAACTTTTTAATTAAAGAAATTTTGTCTTTTTCCTCTTTTTGATTAAAAAAAATCTTAAGTTACTCACTTTGATTAAAAAAATCTTTCAATTAAGTTAGCAGAATCATTGTTAGATTTTATTTTATTACAAACTTAACAATTATTTTATTTTTTCTGATAATTGTTAGATTCTTTTTAATAAGTATTGTTTACATGAGATCTGGATCTTAACTAGTCTAATGGACGGTGAGCCTCGACAATTTATAGTTTAAAGTTCACATTAAAATTTTTTTTTTTAATTTATTATAGTATAGCTTAGATGAATCAAACTTCTAATACCAAGTTATTAATCCAAATCGAACTTCTCATTATTCTAATCACGAGATTGAAAAGTATTCGATCTATGTTTTGCATTAAATTATTTTTTGTCGAACAATAAAATCGACAAGATCTGATCAATAACCTTAAGTTCACATATAAAATTTTTTTAATCTATTATATATATAACTAGATAATTATCCATACATTATACGATATTATTTGTTTTAATTATACGATTTTTATTTTGTTTTTAAATACTCATAATCTTTATATCACAGCATAAAATTTATAAATTTATATATATATATATATATATATATATATATTTGTGTTTGCATACTTGTAGTTTTTATTTATATGTATTCTGAATTTTATGGAATAAAATTTTGTTATTTGATTATGGTCTATAGTCCGTAAATATTTTAATTAATTTGAGATGCTTGTTATTTGGTTAGTTTTAATATATAGTAATATGTTTATTTGCTCATTCCATTTGAAGTTGTTGCCATTTAACATTTTGATATTATTTTGATGTTTGATTAAATTGACCTAGAATTTTGAAGAAATTATTTTAGTAGCTCCCTCCTGTAATAGTACCATGAATTTTGGATCGTAAAAAATTAGAAATAGTTTATAAATGTTCATAGTATCATATAAATAAATAATAACTTACTTGATCATCAACAATAATAATTAATATGATTTGTGGCACTTATTGATTATAAATCGACATGTATTTCGAATTAGCCATTTAATTGTAGTACGAAAACACATTTCTCAATTATATCATTTAAACATTCTTATATTACATTTAATTTTTATCCTTAAATACACTTTCAACTATATAAATTTCTAAATCCAACGATACCTTATATAAAATAAAGAATGTTTATTAAAATAAATACACCTATTATCAAATATGTTTAGATAAGTTTCATGAGTAAAATTTTTATAAGATTCAAAAATTAAATGAGCTTAGTAATTAATACTAATTTCTATGATTATGGCACTTTTTAATCAATTATCAAAACAATTTCATGCATTTGATCTTAAATCTAGTAGCAAGTGGTAAGTCTACTAATGGCAGATGCACTTCTACATCCAGTGATCAAGTCATTTTACCTACGTAGAAACTTGGTTAATGAGTCTGTCAGTTGTAGTTCAATGTTAGACAAAAAAAAATCAAAACAATTTCATAATATATTTAATTCTTCTCCCTAAAATACATCTACCCATTAGATATTTTTATATATAATAATCTATCAATATCTTTGTATTTAATGTTAAGTTTGCAACAAAAAAATCATCAAGATTCACTAATTAAGAGTCTAATTATATTACCTTATTTTGTACTCTACATGAATTAAGTATATAAAATTAAGAAACATGAATAAATAATCAATTACAATAACATATGAACAATTAATTACACATGGTAATCCAAATAAATATTTGGTTTATGCGAATTTGGAAAATATGTAATAATATATGCAAAAGTCAAAACATACGGGATCATGATAATTAACCCATGCAAACAATGACTATTGGTTTAACTCATGCAACCATGCCTATTGCTTTAACACATGCCATGTATAAAAGACAAAAAATGTTCAGTAAATTAGTTGTATTTATAGAACTTTCTTTACATTTTGTTTTAAATTTTTAAGTCTTTTGATCAACTCATTCTTGAACTAAATCATGAGTAGCAATCATTTTAATTGTCGATTGATGTGTATTGTATTACAGTTTTTTATTGAATGTGGTGATAGGTACAAACTTGGATTCAAAATAATTAAACTACATAATTTACAAATTAGAAGATTGAAAATCAATATTTAAATAACTAAAACAAAACTTTATTTTGGAATATTAGAAATATAAGATTAATGATTAATACAAAATCGAAAAATGAATAATTAACATAAATCAATTATTCAATTGCCTTGATTTATCACCATAAACATACAAAAGAATTGGTGAGTTCATATGAATTTAGGAGTAGAACAATATCACCAATTTTGTCTTTAGAAAAAGTGCTAACTTCAAAAAATCTTGTTTCCATTTTTATGATTTGAAGTCTTGTTCCAATAATAAGACCAGATTTAGCATTGAAATCTCTCATAAACATAATTTTATTAGCAAACCTATTTGGTCGACTTCTTCTTAAATTAGTAGAAATGACAAAGGGATGAAGACGCTTTGCTAGTCTGAAAATTTCATAATGTTGAGTTGGTTTCAATCAAAGAAAATTGAATAATATATAAAAAAACATTATAGAATTTAAAATTTTTATAATTAATTGTATTTGCATTTTAAATGTTAACGGAAATAAAATTTTAACTAAACAAAATATAAAATGTAAAAATGTTATTGCTTGTATTAGAATAAGACATTATCTAGATACCATGGTGAAGATAAATTATGAATGATGAATGACAATTGTAGAGAGGTAATGTATATATTTATAAGAAAATATTAGGGTATACTTTCGAAAATAGCATTGAATGAGATACATCAATAATGATCATTTAAAATCATAATTATATTTTATAGATTTTTTAATTAGAATCAAATGATATAGGAGAGATATTAAAAATTAACTTTTGAAATCTTCTACATTTATATAAAAAATAAATTGAATAACAACGACACAATTATAGTAATAATTTACAGTATTATAGCAATTTCTATAATTACGGCAATATTATTGAAAATCACATTCCTTAATTATTGAAATCGCAACGTTTTTATTTTCTACTTTCCTTGTCGACAATATATCATTAAGATTTTTTAAATTTCAACGAATTTGAACATTATAATTATGTTGACAACATTACATATTTTCTTCAAATATAATAATCAACTACCTTAAATATATTTTTGGACTAAATACGTCAAATAAAAACATAATTAATCGTGATCTTACTAATAAACGAATAAAAAACGGAAATAGTTTCACAAAAAATACTCTTATTAACATTCTAATATCTAATGGCATTTTATGTAATATTCTACGTGGTAGTAAGGGTTTTTCAAAAAATTGCTATCATGTTAAGAACAATAATTATTTGATTGATTGATTTCGATTATTATGAAAATTAATATTAATTCAAGTCTAGTCTTAACTAATAAAACTCAATTATAATATTATATTTAATATAGATTGATTACCATACAAATTGATTTCTTTTGAATACAAAACAATATATAGTAGTGTATTAAAATCGAATATGTTTAATGAACATTGATATTTTCGTAATAAATTTATCCATTTATTACCATCAACATACAATTCACTAAAATTCGGTATTTAATACAATTATTGAATAAAAAAATTATGTTAATACAATTATTAAATAAAAAATTATGTTGTATACGTAAAAATTTGAGATATAGTAAGAACAAATCTAAATTTAGTTATTGTTTTATTATATAAAAGATATAATAGAGAGGAATTGAACATATGAGGTCAAACCATTAATGAAAATTGAACCACTAATCATTTCAACCACGAGACTAAGAAAAAGTTGACCCATATAATGCATTAATTTAAGACATATAACACAATATTTTTCAAGACTTTAACTTATCTTAACACTTACATGTCATAGTTGCATTAAAAATACATATCTACGATGATCTCAAGATGTTGAAGCCGCAGATTGTGCTTTAACTTCAAGCTCTGCAAGAAACTCAGCGATTTTATCAATCTCTGGTACCACATTCTTCACATTATCATCAGCTAGGAACTGGTCAGCCCATTTACAAAGAGATGGGATTTTTGATTTGTCTAGTAGCTTTTCTCCTTTAAGCTTCTCTCTAGCTTTCAAAAGAACCAAAAAGCTTCCAAGACAAATGTCCATGAATCCAATCGTTTCACCACCAAAAAATGGTTGCCCTTTGCTTATAGATACAAATGCATCCTCGAGTTGCAGCAACCCTTCTTCTACTTCTTCCATACCTTTTGCTTTTGCTTCTTCTGATTTGGTGATCGCCGCCATTCTCAAGGTTGGAAACCACTGCATATATTATTAAATCAATCACATTGAACAATCTAAATATTCCCAAGGACGGATCTAGCCATGCACGAGAGATAGATTTATTGGTGTGCAATACTCATATCAAAAGATGAAAGGTTTTCTACTAAATGGAACCAAATTCAAGAGGCTCATGGTATAGTGGTATCCTTGTGTTGTGCTAAGCACTGGGTCCGAGTCTTCTCGACTCTCGGAAGATAAAATATGAAAACTATTAACCTACCCCAACGGTGGTAGCTAGATAGATGGATGATAACTTAAGTCTCAAGGCATAAACTCGCAAAAATTCGGTTTCGATTACATGAGTTAGTCGGTTCTAGACTTGGTTGGATGATGAGGGATCCCCACTTGTATGGAGTCGGAGATTCCGGTCTTTCAAATCTAATTGTTTAACATAGTAATGTCAATGTCTAACAAACTTTCATATCCGTAGAATTTGTTTGATTCTCTCGGATTACCCATATAAATAAATAAATAAAATATTGAATTTTTTGGACAATGATAAAGAAAAGAAAGAAAAGAAAAGACTCAAGCCGTAAGTTAGCAGATGCTCGGGTTTGATTACGTGGATTGGCCAGTTCTGAACTTTGTTGGATGATACAGATCCCGTACTAGTATAATGTTGGAAATTGCAGTCCTTTCAAGTCTATATATTTAACTTAATATGTCAATGTCTAACAAACTTTTGTATCTGTAGAATTTGAGTGGTTCACCCGGATTTATCCATGTAATTTTTTATTTTTTTGTTCAACACCCATGTAAGAAAATAAAAAATTGAAATTGTTGGACAATGATAAAAAGGAGAAAAGAGAGACAGACCTTGTTATCAACGAAGGTAGACCAGAAGCGAGCGAGAGCACGATCATAAGGATGTGAAGGAAGAATGGACGGTCCAGAAGAGTTCCATGTCTCATCGATGTATTCAACGATGTTGAGAGACTCACAAACCGGTTTATTATTGTGGATGAGAACTGGAACTTGCTTATAAACCGGGTTCAATTTGAGAAGAAGCTCACTCTTGGATGCGAAAAGATCTTCTTCAACGTAATCATAATCAACTGACTTGAGACGAAGAGCGATCTTTGCTCTTACCACGACCGGACTGTACCATGTTCCCAACAGTTTCACTTTCTCTCTTTCTCCCATTCCTAACAAAATATCGAAGAGAAAATGAAAAATACAAAAGATCGAAACTCCAAAACTAATCAAATAAAAATAATAACATCAACAACAATCACCTCTTGGAATTCTCGGTTCTCACCCAACAGATCTCGATAAAGAAGTATGCTTTTTACGTAACCAGTTAATACCATCCAGATAATACCAGTTAAGTGAACCAGTTATAGCCACTTGTTACTTGCCGTGTATCTTTTTTGCTTTGTTGTTGAAAAATAAAAGAAAAGAAAAGAAATAATTAAGGAGACAAAATGAGATACGTAAGCTGGCATTTAGGGTTTGTAGCTTTATATCGTGTGATATCAGTCGAGACAAAATAACAAAATATTCATCAACAATATTCTCACACGAAAATGGTAAATCTCAATCAGACCCGATTACCCTCGATTCAACCAATGAGATGCGTAAGACTGCCTGCAAAATCGGTTTTGAGATGTCGCTCCATCTCTAACCTTTGGTCGGCCGTCACCACAAGTCAAAAATTTCATAAACTCATTGGCCACTCGGTCCTCGGCATCGCGGACTTCGGTACTGCTGACAAAATGGTGACATGATGTTCCTTACTACACAAAAATAGTACAATAAAGATCTGTCATATAATCAAATTTTAATTCTGTGAAAGTATTTATGATTTTTGCAATATATGAAAGAAAGAAAAAAGCATGAATAGTTAGAGACTTAACTATCTTGCTGCATAGTGATTATTGACAGACACTTTCTTGATCATAAACAGAACCTTATGCTCTTTTATTAGGTTTGATAATAGGAACAGAGAAGAGTCATTCAAAACATGAAGAACATAACCATATTGCTTTTCTCCACACATTTCTCACTGAAAACAACTTATATAATAATAAAATTTTCGAGGTGTCTCAGTTCACGTAGAGATGAAAGCAGAGTTTCCAAAGTACAATCCTCGCCGTCGATTATGACTGAGAGACCCCTTAGCTTTGTCATACGGTGAAGATCAGTCACACTACAATGCTTGGTTGAGAAACACCCCAGTCTCTCCAAGTTGATTAGATTACCTAATTCCAACTTTGTTCCATCTTGTATTTTCCTCGGTAATTCGAGGTATCTCAATTCTCGCAACTCCTTCAAGAAATCGGACATGTTGATTGTAGATGATCTCCCCATGACTTGTAGATTCAAATAGAGCAACGACTTCAGATTGCGAATAGAAGAAGGTAGATCAGTTACCGTAACACCATGTAAACTTAAGTATCTTAAGTGGATGAGATCTCCAATGTTAGAGGGTAACTTCTGTCCCTCAAGAATGGCTCCAGAAAGATCTAAAACCCTCATCAATAGTAGCCTTGTAAAGTTTAAGGGTCTTGGTGCCATCTTATCTAACCTCGGGAGATGCTTCCCAAGATGTTGTACACTGCCACATTTACGAAAAGATTGAGAATTTGCAATTGATGGACTGGTAGCATAAAAAATATGTACAAACAGAAGAGATCTAACCTTACTGCCATCTTCTTCTGCCTCACAACTAAGAGAGATCTAAGTTTTGAATTCCTAATCTCCCTCGCCGAATGGAAAACTTCATCCAATTGATCTACACTAAGTCTACGACATTTCAGAAAAGATTTAGGATTTGCAATTGACGGACTAGTTGCATCGAAAATATGTACATAATTCTCTTCTTCAGCTTTAAGCAGACAAACTTCTCTCATCATGTCATGCAAGTGACATGTTTCAAATCTTGAAGAAGCAACATCTCTTTTAGAAACAACCATGTTTCTCTTTACCAATTCTGCTATACATCCATCTCCAACTTCTCGACTCCATCGTAATATCTCGGCTTTGGTACTCCTTCCGCAGCCCAATAATAAGACAACTTCCCAACATCTATTGTATAATCTTCCGGAAAATGTGCAAGGTAGAGGAAACAATGTTTCAAATAAATAGGCAGTTCTTCAAAGCTCAGATATAAAATATGATAAACTGAACTGATATTTCTCTCATTGAAGCTAGTCCCTCCAACAATGTGAGATCTAATATTCTCATATATCCTTTTCCATTCTTGCAATGTGTATTGCGTAGCTAAAACCCTGCTAACACTTTGACTGCCAATGGTAATCCTCCACAATGCTTAATCATCTGCTTACCTATCTCTTCCATGCCTTCATCAACCTTATATTCTACACACAACATCATCAAGATATTGGTAAATTACATATGTCCGGAAATATTAGAAACATTGGAGAAATACATAGAAAGGCGGATTGTATCATCCTAAAAATAAATTTGATAATAAACAATAAAAGCTAATCGATCTGTCTTGAAAGTTTACCAGTAGAGTTTTCTCTAGAAAACACTATCCTTCCAAAAATTGTCCAACATTCTTCAAAACTTAAACAAGTAGGTTTAAGGGTGAAACAATTTGGATCTGCCCTCAATGCGACACCCTCGTTGCGAGATGTAAGTAGTACCTTCCATCCTAAACAAAATATATCAAATTTTAACATAACTCCCTAACAAAAAGGAATATAATTTTTCATGACCAATATGTGTGTTTTGTTTTACCTTTCTCTTTACAATCAAAAGGTGATATATCGTAAAGAGAATCATCTATGTGTATATATATATCAGTGTCACCTTTTTCTACAAATAAGATCAGAGAAAAGTCCTACATAGGTACCTGGTTTTCTAATATTGGAGTCTTATTTAATTTGAACAAGAGGAATGTGTTGGACTTTGTAGTAATCTTTTCCTCCCTTGGACAATTTGTTCTTAAACTCCCATTGGCCTAAGGTGATGTTCAGCTCTTTCAAGGAAGTGATAAATCTCAGCCCATCAGGTAGTTGCTTTAACTTTTGACAGTTACGAATAGTAAGAGTATGGAGAAGGGGCATGGAGCTTTCTTCTACTATCCACTCTTCCCATTCATCCAATCCAAATAAGTATAGCTTCTGCAACTGAGGAAACCCACAGCCCGAGCAAACCATTCTCCTCCCATAGAAAGATTTATTCGATAAAGTAACCTCATTCAAGTAAAGCAGCTTCTCTAGAATTGGCATTGGGTCTTCCTCCAAACAACATTCAGTCAGAGATATGCATGTAAGGTGAGAAGGAAAGTGTTGTTCATCAGGTAACCTTGGCATATATATTCTCAACTTAAGTTGTTTGAGATGAACACAATCCAAAACTAATCCTTCTTCATCATTTTTGGGAGCACACATCTTGTAGTTATATATACTAAGATTTTCCAAGTATCTCAATTCACTTAGAGATGAAGATAGCATTTCCACATTACTCTCTCTTCTGATAAAGATAGAGAGAGCTCTGAGCCGTTTCATAGCCTGTAGATCCCTCACTCTCCCATGATTTGCTGAGTAATTCTTCAATGTCTCTAAATTGACTAGATTACCCAAATTTAACTTTACCGTATCATGCATTCTCCAGGGGAGCGAAAGGTAAGTCAATTCTCGCATCTCTTTCAAGATATTGGGCATGTAGATTGAACATCTCTCTTGTACACATATGTTTAAATATAACAAAAGCTTCAGATTCTGCATTGAAGAAGGGAGATGAGATACATGTGCCTGATATAAACTCAAGTATTTCAAGTGAATGAGTTTTCCGATGCTAGAGGGTAACTTCCCTCCTTCAAAATGGGCTCTAGAGAGATCTAAAATCCTCATTAACTGTAGATTGGCAAATGATAAACTTGTACCCATCCAATTGAGCTGCTTGTTCAATAAGAGAGACCTAAGTTTTGAATATTTCATCTCCCTCATCGGATGATATGCTTCATCAGAAAAATATATGGTGAGTCTGCGGAATTTACAAAGAGATTTAGAATTTTTAGTTGATGTACCGTTAACAATTTGTAGGAAGTTCTCTTCTTCAGCTTTAAATGACATGTTTCGAATCTTGAAGTACCAAGATCCCTTTTAGAAATAACCATGTTTCTCTTGACCAATTCTGCTATGCATCCATCTCCGACTTCTCGGACAGTTGCTCTATGGTAATATCTCGGCTTTGGTATTCCTTCTGCGGCCCAATAATAGGACAACTTCCCCACATCTATTGGATAATCTTCTGGGAAATGGGCAAGGTAGAGGAAACAATGCTTCAAATAAATGGGCAGCTCTTCAAAACTCATATACAAAATATGATAAACCTAACTAATATTTTTGTCACTGAAGCTTGTCCCTCCAACGTTGTGAGATCTAATATTCTCATATACTCTTTTCCATTCATGCAATGTGTATTGAGTAGCTAATAACCCTCCTAACACTTTTACAGCCAACGGTAGACCTCCACAATGTTTGATCATTTGCTTACCAATCTTTTCCATCTCTCCCTCAACTTTATATTCTGTATAACATTAACATGTAAGATATGGGTTTTAAAATCAAGATATGAAGCAAATAAACCCAAAGAATGTTTGCAAGGATAAAACATGTTGAGCATATTGTATTAAGGAAAAGAATATTATGATTTAACATGGAAATATAAACAAACTGTCTAAAAAGCTTACCGACATTGGTTTCTTTACGAAACACTATCCTTTGAAAAATTGTCCAACTCTCTTCGTGAGTTAGATAGTCTGGTTTAAAGGTGCAACACCCTCGTTGCGAGAAGTAAGTATTACCTTCCAACCTAAACAAAATATATCAATTAATATAACTCTCTAACAACAAAGAACATAATGCTTCATGACCAATATGTGTGCATGTATTGTAAACGATTGAAAGAGAATTATCTAATGCATGTATCATGAAATCTCACCTTTTCCTAATGGAAACATTGGTTTAATAATGTCCCAATCTTCTTCTCTCCATATATCATCCAGGACAATCAAAACTTTTTGTAGTTCCAACACTTGAACGAGCTTTTCTTGAAGTTCGTCTTCTGACATTTTTGACACCTTATATTCTGGCCCTAGTTTCCGCAATATCGTTTGCTAAACATACTTCCTTGTAAATTGTTGTGAAACACATACCCACGCAAGTCCTTGAAAATGACTTTTTACAGTCTTATTATTAAAGACTTGTTTTGCAAGGGTGGTTTTACCAATACCGCCCATCCCAGTTACAGAAACTACTTGACTGCTATCTTCGTCCACCAAATAGCTAATCAATTGCTCAACATTCTTCTCCAACCCCACAAGATGATCTTCATTATCGCTAGAAAACGTTTGTCGCATTTCCCTTTGTCTTTCTTGTAGAGACTGCGTATAGCTTTCATTGACAATGACCTGTTGTACGCCAAGACTCTGCATATCGCGGATCACCTTAGAGATCCTCTTACTTATGACTTTCATATCGAATGCAAGCCCCATGCGTTGAGAAAACCTTTTCAAATTGTTCTTGATGCCACTTCTCTTTTCTTCTGTGTCATAAACAATTTCCTTAATCTCCATAACAGTGTTTCTCACCATTGCACTTGTATGTTTCTTGGCATCTGCGTCTTCCAAAAAGCACCTTAACATGTTCAAATCACTTTTCAATTCATTAAATTGCTCTCCAACTCCTTCAAATCGCTCAGATTCTCGAACAACAAAATCCCAAAGCTTCTCTACTCCAAACAGCAAAAGTGTCTCGGCCATAAGTCTCCTGCTTACCCATGAAAGAATTAGTCGGATTCATGAGCTAATAATTATGATTGTTATTTGGCAACGGCCCTGTTCGTTTGGCAGTCGCCAGCGACTGCGACCAGCGACCGCGACCAAAAGTTGTTCGTTTCGTGGTCGCTGGTTCAGCGACCGGTCGCAGCGACCAGTCGCTAGCGACCAGCGACTCAAATTTTAAGTCGCTAAAAAATTTAGCGACCGGTCGCTGCGATCAGTCGCAGCGACCAGCGACCACGAAACGAACAACACCAGCGACCAAAAAAATAATTAATTAAAAAAAAAAAAAAAATTTACAAAATTTAAATTAACCTAATAAAAATAAAAATATATAAGTATAATGATTGAAATTCATATATTCATATAGAATAAAATAAATTATAAATATTGAAAAAAGTTAAATTTTAATTTTATATAAATATATATTTCTAATACATAATAAATGTGATAATATTTTTTATTTTATTTTTTATAAAATTTCGAATTTTATTATAAATAAATAATAGTATTTTATTATTGAATATATTTATATTTTTTAATATTTTATGAATATATATAAATTTTGTAATAAATTTTATAAAATAAATTTTAAAAGTAGTCGCTGGTCGCTGCGACTGTGAAACGAACAACACAGCGACTAGTCGCAGCGACTGGTCGCAGCGACTGACAAACGAACAACAAACCAAAAATCTGATCGCGGTCGCTGATCGCAGTCGCTGGTCGCGGTCGCTAGCGACCACGAAACGAACAGGGCCAACATATCTAAAATATGTTCACTACTGCTGGGATATAATCTACAGTTCTTTGTGCACAGACACTAACAATATTGAGATTTTTAAATAAAATATGGAAGAAAAGTTAAAAAATACAGAAGATCGAAGTTCTGACAGTAAAAGAAGAAAATAATAATACCAACAATATAGTCACCTCTTGGAATTCGATTCTTGCCCAACTGATCTGTATAAAGAAGTATGCGATCTGTATAGAGACCTCTGCTAAAGATACATTAGGCGAGTTGACTCCAAGTCAATCCTGCCCAGACGACCCGTTAGGTGAACAAGTTGCAGTGAAATGATTTGTAGCCACTTGTTACTTGCCATGTATCTTTTTGCTTTGTGGTTGAAAAATAAAAGAAAAGAAAAGGAATAATTAAGGGGACAAAGGTCCAATCCACAGTGGTTTTCGTTGCTCTAAAAAACCAATTTTGTTTATGAAAGTCAAAAACCTAAAGGCAAAATGTATGAGCTTTACAAAAATACATTCCTACAACCAAAACCAAAAGATCTTCAACCAAAATATCTACTACAGCCTAAATTCTACAACAACAAAACTCAAAGCCAAAACTTATCTCATCATGTCTTACAAGTGACATCGTTTTTATTTCATCACTTGGTGAACTATGTCACCAACTCTTTTATGTAGTTATCTGCAACCTCTCGAATGGATGCTCCATCGTAATACCTTAGTTTGGTATTCCTTCTCCAATGCAGTTGTAGGACAAGTTCCCTACATCTATTGGTGAAATTTTCTGAAAAATGGGAAAGATAGAGGAAACAATGCTTCAAAACTCAGGTATAGAAATAGAACATGAGAAATCAAACTGATACATTGTCACTGGAAACTAGTCCCTCGAATGATGTGAAGAGAATATAACATCGTCATTTATTCTTCTCCACTCACACAATGTGAAGTGTTAAGCTAATTCAAAAGGAAGAAAATTTACTGAACAAAAAGTCTAAAACGTACTGCGAAATTAATATTAATATACTAATAATGCAAGAGCGATGTCAATATTTTCATAACACAAACTGACAAAAGAGAGGTTGAGGTAGAAGCAAAAGACATCATTTTGAGATTAACTTGCAAAGACAAGACCAATAGACCTACCCAAAAAAAGGTTAGAAACCAAACAAAAAAAAGACACTAGTCTAAATATAGCAAAAGACTTTGATCTTTTTCTACACATCATCTTCATCTCCAAGCTTGTAGGAACTGAAATGTTCGACCTTGAAAGTCCACTCCCCTTTTACAGCATCATAAGATACAAACTCAGCTCCTTGTTCCTCAGCTTTCTTCTTGAGCATTTCCTTGTACTTGTCCAATCTCGGGCCTTCCTTCACTTGCTTCCCACTCTTCTTGTCCATACATTTTATGTTCAGCAACGTTACTTCCGCAGGCTTGTTCAATCCTTGACCAATTGGTGGTTTTTTGCTCTCGTCCATGTACACAATTACTTCCCGGTTATTGAACTGAACCAACATTTCCAGGTCTAGTCCACACACATCGGTTTCTCCGAGGAACTTTATGCTCCCGTAACCGTGTCTCCCAACAACAAAGTCCTTTACCCGCCTGCAATAACCTGGATCAATCCTTTCCTTTGCAGCTAGTTCTTGGATCCGAGGCTCTGTGAAATATTCAAAGTGTTGCAGCTTCGGCAACAATGATTCAATATTTGGTCCACTTGGTGAGCTGTTTGAACCATTTTCTTCACTACGCTGAGTTCCGTTTGTCCCATTCAGTTTCTGACTGATTTTGACTGCATGAGCCTCATGAGTTTCACTATTGTTTATAACTGCAAATATTAATTAGTAGAGTCAGAGAATAGCCCATGACAAGCACGAAGGTTAATCACTATTTTGTAACACATGAATATTTTAAATACTCACTCTTCTCATGTTTGGCTCCATTAGTAACACCATTCAACTTCTTACCTGAAATTCAAATGTAAAATAAGGGGTCAGATATGATCAAATTTAGCCACTATATTAATAAGCAAGCAGGTCAATCTCAGCGTCCCACGTATCCTTGGAAAGTTGAGGTACAGAGGTAGCATCAAATTAGATGTTTTACGTGAACACTTCTCACTTCTTATCTAAGAGAAACTATTGGAGCCATGTGATAAAAAGACGGAGCTAGTGAGAGAACAGAAAGCCACGTTTTGCAATTGAAAACAAGGCCCCAAGCCTGCAATAAATAAGCCAAAGAATGTATAAAGCCCGCTTACTGTTCTCCTGCAGTGGGGTTGGGCCATCCTTTGGATGTGCTGATTTTTCCCTTTCAATTGGGCGTATAAACAGAGCTCTAGGGTTTTCCCTTGGTATGAAAAGCGCATCCGCTTTAGGTGTACTGGAATTCTCCTCTTCCTCGCTGAAGAATGGAACCTGAAAACATATTGAAGAAACAAACAGGTAGAAAGAACCTCAGTAACATAAGTAAAGACTGAGGATGAATTCAAAAACCAAACAAAAAATCAGAAGAAAAAAAGAAAGAGAGAAGAAAACATGCCTTTGGACCATCATCACCAGGACGGTACTTTCTTGTAGGTAGCCTGACCCGTCTTTGTAAAAGGTGTCTTGAAGTCAGGAGCGGTGATACTCTAACAGGAGCAGGCTTATCAACCACCTGACAAGAAAGTAAATATACGAGTTAACAACATGGAGTCTTCATTCGTTTCCTTCTAAATAACATATCTATGTGAACAGTGATAAACTTCAAAATGTCCATGCAGAGGAACTCAATACGTAAGCAGCAGAATATTATCAGAGATGAACTTTAAAAACAAGTCTGGGCATGTTTGCTTAAAACTTGGATAAATTTAAGAAAAAAAAAGTGGTGTCCCGATATTGACGAAGGCAGAATAAACTTACAGGCATGCTGGAGATTCCATACTGAATCGAAGGTGGATTTCCACCTTGAGCAATTGAAATCTGAGGCAAAGCAGGGAGCGTTCCAAATGGGTTTGTAACATGAATTGGTTGCATAACACCAGGCCTGTACCCAAAAAATATATTAATAAGAATGAAGCTCCAGGAGTGCAACTTCCAAAGTAGAAGAAATCTAAAAGGCGAGATAGGATTCTCGGAAACACTGATGTCTGAGAGAGCATACCCAAATCTAAAGTTTCCTTGGTCAAAAGATCCACCTATAACTGCGGTTGTATTAGCTTCAGAACATAAAAATAAGAGAGTTAGATTCTAGAAATCAGGATGACGATATTCTGGGTGATTTGATAGGTTGACGTACCAGTTTGGGTTTGACCAAAGTTGTTGAAACCAAATGCACCTGGTGGTTGAGCTGGCTGAACTGATTGAGAGGGTGTCAAACCAGCAGGCTGCAAAAGAAAAAACCAATATTACAAATCCGTGGATAACACAAAAGGCAATGAAAGAGACATCAACTCTGAAGAGAACAGGTATCCAAATTAGTTGATAAAGAAACTCACCGTTGTTTGACCAAACGGAGAGCTGCTTGTAGTTAAGGATGAAGAGGATGAAAACAGGTTCCCAAAACCAGTGGAGGGTGTACTGAAATTGTTAGGCTGTCCAAATGCAGGATTGGTATTCTGTCCAAACGCAGAACTAGTCTGTCCAAATGGAGAACTAGTCTGTCCAAATGGAGAACTAGTCTGTCCAAATGGAGAATTAGTCTGCCCAGATGCAGGGTTTGAGCTGAACAGAGAAGCTGACTGACTGTTGTTAAAACTTCCACCCATGCTAAATGCAGGAGTTGACCCCTGAGCAGGAGTTGAACCAAAGATTGATGAACCAAATGGCTGCGAAGTTGTTGTTGCAAAACCGGGGGATGATCCAAAAACAGATGTGCTATTTGATGAAGTTGACCCAAACATGGATGGGATAGTTGTTTGACCAAAGGGCATGGATGGGGTAGTGGTTTGACCAAAGGGCGTTGATGAGGTATTTGTTTGACCAAAGGGCGTGGATGGAATAGTGGTTTGACCAAAGGGCGTGGATGGAGTAGTGGTTTGACCAAAGGGCGACGAAAAATGTGGTGTAGTTGTTGGAGTCTTCTGTGCAAAAGCATTTGTGGGTGTTGAGCTTGCAAAGGGGTTTGCTGGATTTGCAGATGTCTGACCAAACGCTGGCGATGGAGAGAATATACTTGACTGAGAATTCGTTACACCAAATCCAGCACCTCCAGGCGATTGACTAGCAGGATGTTGTCCACCTGAAGATTGAAGCACAGGAAATCAATAATTTAGTAAATAAAGTACAAAAATCTAACCTTAAGACAAATGCATAACATGGTTTTGTTTGGCATACGACCTTTATCTCCCCGCTGGTAGTCCTCCCACCTAAGCTCCTCATGGCTTTTGTCTTTGTGTACAGGCATGGCAGATATAGATTGTAGCTTCCCAGCAGGCTGGGTACCATTGCCTGACTCTGTCTCAGTTGTAGGTGTATAAGGCATGACCCTGCTACCTCCTTGTTGACCTGCAAAAGTTGATTGACCCCCAAACGTTGGGGTCGAAGTCTGTACACCTGCAAACAAAACATGTAAACATAATTCATAACCGTGTAATGGAAGGGAGGCTCAATTATAATCTCTCATTAAGTAAGACTAGATAAAGAACCTTGGGCTCCAAAGGGAGACTGTGTAGAACCGAAGGAACTGTTACCAAATGTTGAGGTAGACTGACCAAAAGCTGGAGAAGAGCCAAAACTAAAAGATGGGGAACTTGATGCCCCAAAAGCAGGAGAGCTTGATGCGCCAAAGGCAGGGGTGCTTGACGCCCCAAAGGCAGGGGTACTTGATGCCCCAAAGGCAGGAGTGCTTGATGCCCCAAAAGCAGAAGTACCTGATCCACCAAAAGCACCTCCAGAACCAAAGGCATTGTTGCCAAATGCAGTGCCAGAGCTACCAAAGGCTGGAGTGGGTGATGCCCCAAATGCAGGTGAGCTTGAGGCACCAAATGAAGGAGTGCTTGAGGCACCAAAAGCAGGTGCATTTGTTGAGCCAAAGGCAGGCGTGCTCGATGCGCCGAACCCAGGCGTGCTAGTGGCGCCAAATGCTGGTGTGCTTGTGGCGCCAAAAGGTGTAGATGAACCAAAAGTACTGTTTCCAAATGCAGGCTGTGATTGCTGTGTGGTGCTTCCAAAAGGACTTGACTGAGGCGTAGAGAAACCAAAAGACTTCTGTCCAAATGTAGAAGTACCTGCGAGAGGAAAAGTTATCAGTCCACAGAAGAAAAGGTGCACAAAAAGAGATATATCTCAAGACTAATGGGAACATGGACCCTAAGGAAAAACAAACTAGATCAAATCAGGAGCTTTACTGTCACGAAGAAAGCCAAAAAGAAAAAAAGAAAAATTTAATAGTTGAGAAAGTCTCAGATTATTAGTTTTGGAAATGGTAACAATTATTTTGTAAGACATGAAACTTGATTATTGCTACCCTAAAACTATTGAACAATCAGATCTTAAAGGAAACCAATCTCAGCCCTACTGAAACAGTAGGTTCCTGTTTCATCAGGCCTATCAATGCTACATATAGTATATTCCAGGCCTGGTAAAATACTGAATCAAGGAAATGATTGACAGAAACCACACAATGATATACATAAAAGGTACTTACCACCAAAAGGTGAAGTTGAACTGCCAAATGCAGGAGCAGAAGATGCTCCAAAAGCCGGAGTGGAGCTCCCAAACGCTTGTGATGAAGCACCAAACGGGGACGCTGTTTGAGGTGCACCAAACACACCGGTTGAAGTGCCCCCAAACATGGAACTCCCTGTCTGTGCGCCAAAAGGAGTAGAAGTAGTACCAAACGGTTTCGGAGCAAAGGGATTACTACTTGCGTTATTGGTCTGACCAAACACAGATTGAGTTTGGGTCCCAAATGGACTGCTGTTAGATGACTGTCCAAAGGCTGTAAACAAATAATCAGCAGGTCAGATTAGCATTTCAAAAGCTATAAATATTGAAATCCAATAAAGAAAATATTCGTGCAAGGCAAACAGACAAATTCCAAAGCCAGAGTAAAGAAAGAACGATCTAAGATCACTTACGATTAGAAGAACCAAACATCTTCCTCTATATATATTCACGAGTCCAGGCTCAGCCAGAGAAAGTGCTTTTCCTATAACCTGGTACAACACAGAAAGAAATATCAGGAACAGAAATAAGAACAAAAGGTCAACATTAGCGATGACCATACTGGAAGTTTGCAAGTCCCAAAAGATGATCATAGAATTAACTAATGAGAGGAAACAGCCAACAGAATTAGTTGATGCGTTAGTCATGAAAATCCAATGGACCAATTTACTATTTCTGGATAACCATTATCACACAGTTACTCCTAATCGTATCGACATTGAACAAGGAAACATCAAAAATTGTAAATTCATAACCAGGATCCATCAATTAGAAATCGAGGTCGAAAATCAAAACCGAGACTAATCGTAACATTAACTTCAACAAAGAGTACCTATGAATCCGATGGAAATCAGTATAAACAAGATTAAACTACGCTTCCCGAATGTCAAACAATAGTCGAAAAAGGTAAAGAACAGGAAGTTTCCATACTAGTTAGTCCGATGTCGGAGAAATTTAGATTTCAGTCGTAATGAAACCACACGAAAGTGTAAATTATAAACGATGCAGTTGGTCGTCGAATCATAAAAAGAGGGTGTGAGGAATGTAACCTGAAGGACGATATTGTATCGTCGGAGAACGAGGGGAGAGAGACGAAGAAACCTCGCCGGAAACAAAAAGCCTAAAAGTTGGCTTTGATGCTTTTTTTATATACGTTACAAAAACTGAAAAGTGGAAAGCGGAGGCTGAGTCTATATAAACAGGTGTTTCTGCTTTGTTTTCAAGCTAGCCTCGCGTCTCTCCGAAGCAGGATTAATTTGCCGGTCCGAACCAGCCACTCCAATCGTGGTTTATTTCCTTATCCGGTTCGCCCGCGAGACGTCAATTAGGAGGAATTTATTTTAGTTTTTTTGTCAACTGAATTTATTTATTTATAATTTTTATTTTAACATAGGAGGAATTTTTTTTAATGCTACTGGAATTTTTTTTTTATCTTCATACTTCAATATATTAATGTGAAAGAATATAGTTTTCATGAAAACTAGATCTTAAAATTCTAGATCTAGAAATGTAGAAAAAGAAAATTAGAATTAGAAAAGAGAAATTAACCAAAGAAATGATTAAGGTAGAGAAAGAAAAAACTGAAAACCACCGTCAAAGAGACGGATAGTCAATTATATAACACAACCATAATCATTATCTAGATTATTCTAATAATCCGACTAAAAAAAATTCCGGTATATTATTGGCTAAATTGTCTAAACAATCATTCTAATTTTTTATATGATGAACACTGGTGATGCCTAGACGATAATGCTCATGATGGATCTATATATACTCATTTTTTCCATTGTTGAGTTCTTTCAAAGGAAAAATCTGAAATTGTGTGTTCTTGAGGAACAAAAAGAAAAGAAGATGAAGAACAACAGACAAATGTCTTTTCTTCTTTTTGATTATTATCATAGTAATTCTTGATTAAGAGCTAACTGATGATAATTCATGTAATCAATCCCATTTAACCGGACACAACATAGAATCTGCTCCGGTAACTCTTCCGGTTTATTCCCCTGAAAATGAAATTTAACTGTTAATAAACCACAGAGATTTTACCCCAAAAATTCATCAAAGAAGCAAAATCTTGTTAAACACATTACCTGAATTGTGAGTCCAACATCAAGTACACAGTGCTTAAGCCTGTCTAAAAAAGCTTCGAATCCTTTCCGAGATATATAACTGAATCTATGCATATCAATATCGATCTCAAAGTAATTTTCACCCTACAAGATCAAATTTTCAGAGTTCAAGTTAGTAAAGCATCACATTGCAGGCTTCAATAAGATTTGCATTTGTAAGAATCATTGAGACATACCGAGAAGAATTCGTGTTGTGGTCGTGAAAGAACAGGTTTTTCGTTATAGGCATTCATGAGTTTTTTCTCTGCACCATTCAATTGGAGATCTTCAACATTCGCAACACGCCCCAATATCTTTAACCGTTCTCTAAAGGGTACATTTGTATCCATAGCAAAGCCTTTAACTTTCTCAACCTCATCGTCTAGTAATCTCTGTAAATATCGAAAAACGTATTTAAGACAAGAGCAGAGCTTAAAGAAAAACAGAATCAGGAGGTGAAAGGTTATATTACCTGAATGCTTTCTTGAAAATGAGGTGGAAGCTCTTTTAAATAATTATCCGAAAGTTTAAAGTATAATACAAAATTCATTCCTTCTCCATCAGTTTCTCCTTGAAAGATTGCAGCTGAATATAATGGAATCTAAGATTCCAAATAGCAAAACCAAAATTATAACGGAATACCAGATATATAGTGCAACACAAGAACTATTCAACCATAGAATTAGACAATATACCTGAACATTTACAACGAGCATAGATGGGAGCTTGGTCGAGGTGGTAGTAACAACAGGAAGCTCCACGTATTGCGCTATATGGTTTACTTTACGTTGTGATAAGAATACATCTACACCAAATGGGTTATATGCAGCATAGTTTGGTGCAAACTCTTTCTTCTTTTCTCTATCAAAACAATCAAAAAACACAAAACAGACTAAGTTAGTAACAACATGTATAATCAGGTGGTCGAAACAGCAAACTCTCTCTCTGTATGTTTACCTGAAATAAGTTTTGCCACGAACTCTGAAGCTACTTGGCTCAATGATTGACCAACAATCCATCATCTTCTTTTCTAATGGACAAAAAGGAACCTGAGAACCTGCCATCGGTCTCTGCAATTGCATTTTTGTAGAAACTGAAACATAATAGAGAACAAAGTGAGTTCTTGGTTTGGATTCTCTTCAAAAAACATATATTGGGACCACAACTAACACTTACATAAAGGACCAGTAGCATGTCCTTCTCTCCACTTGAAGGATAGTTTAAGAGCAGCTTTTTTCCTTGTACCAGGAGGGCTAGAAAAGGAGCTTCTCTTTTCAAAAGAAGGAACAGTTGAATGGAGACAAGGCAAACAATTGCTCGGAAGAATCCCACAGTTTTCCAACAGTCCTTCATCTTTTCTAGAACTATCATCAGCATTTGAAGATATCTCATCGATAAAAACAGGCTGCTTAGTGTCAATCGAGGCACTCTCTGACTTTGACTGCGAGATGGATTCATCTACAGTTGAGGCATCATGAGAGTTGGAAGCTTTCAGACCGTCGCTTAGAGAATTCCGAGCAGAACCGCCAAGGTTTGAGTCTTTAACAGATGACAAACTTGACACTGAAACACGCTCACCTCCATTTACTGACGACATATCTGAAACAAAACCTCGCAAAACGATGAAATGAGTACGATATATTGATTCTAAGACAAATCAAAAGGGTGTTTAAAAAAGCTTTTGCTTTTACCTTCCTGAACACTGTGAAAATCATCATCACAGTCGGTTTCAAAGGCCAGGTTGGAATCAAACCATGCTTCATCAACACTTGCTGTTTCATTGAAAGAGTGAAGTTAGGTGGTAATAATAACTCTAATACAAACTGACGAAGTCAGCTCAAGTGACAAAGTTTCAGTTTCATATTAACATAATGTAAATGTTGTTTCTTAGTTTGATGCTCACAATTCAATGCTCATCAAAGATTAACCATTTAGAGAAAGTATCACTCTTTTTGAGTAATAAACCTATAAAGTTAGCTTATCTAACAATGTTCTAACCAGAATCTAATCCCCAACTTATCCAAAACAACACATTAAACATCAAAAGCCCTAACATTTCGAATTTAGTCAATCAAAAGCTTAAATACAGCTTAGAGATGCACAAGAAGAAGATAACCCACGAAGCCAAATCGATCATAAAACACAGAGCAATACCAGGATCAAGCAAATTAACTAAATGCAGGGCTAAACAAGCTTAATTAAAACACAGAAGAAAAAAAAAGAGATTAGATAGACCTCTGAAAGTGGGATTGGAGAAGGAGCGATCGTGATTATCGAAAGATCCGTCAGATAAATGAGAAGAAACAACTCTCTTCTTCTGAATCTTTCGTCTTGTTCGAGTTTTTCTCCTCTTGCCTGACTTTATTTTCCTCCCTACACAGCTTTTTGGTGTTGACACGCAACCCCCCATCTCTCTCTCTCCTTTGATCACAAAATCAACACATAAGATCCCCAATTCTCTAAACCCAGAACTTGAAGAGAGAGAGAGAAAGCTGTTTCCTTTATCTCTCCCCTAAAAACCCAGAACTTGCAGAGATAGAGAGAAAGATAAAGAGAAAGCTGTTTCCTTTTCCTCGCTCTTCCTCTAATGAACAAAATCAGATAGACTCTGCCAGACACGATCGTCAAATCAAAAATTTAGAGAGAAATGTGGTTAATGAGACACAGACAACTAAACAAACAATTTGGTGAAGAAGAAGCCTTTCGCTTTTTCCTTTACTTCAACACGATAATAATTGGTAAATATAAGAAGAAATAAAAATAAAAAAGGTAATTCTCTTTTTTTGGTTATTAATTGGGATTAGAAGGGAATGTGAAAAAATGAGAAATTATCAAATAACAAGTTGTGAAATTTTAACTGTTATCAACTTATCGTATACGGTGAGTTAACGGCATCTTCCAAAAGCAATTGTCGACTTCAACTTTCATTAAAAACTAGAGGATTCTACCCGCGGGAGAGAAATTGAGGATATGTAACTACTTTATCTCATCACGTTCTCTTAAAATTATATTTTGTTTTAATTTTTTTTGTTTACTTATAAAAGCTTTAGGTAATATTTGAATTACATTAAAGAGAAACAAAATTAAAAGACCAAAACACTCTTCAGTCATTAATAAAATCTAACTAAACTCCAGTAGTAAATAATGTAATTACTTACAACAAAAATGTCTTTTTGAAAAATCTACCTGAGCTTTAATATAGTAGATTCACTCAAATAGATGAGAGTTTACAAAAGAAAAATCACAGCCATTTCTTTGAACAAAACAGGTGAAAAAATCTACATGGTGATTCAACAAACAAGAAATAAGATTAAGAGAAAACACTTTTGAATCTACTATTCAATTTGGAAAAGTTTTCAATTAGAAGGAAGAAAGTTGGCCAGTCTTCAGAGGAGGACAACATCTTCAAGGCATCTGCACTGTCTATCACCATCTCAACCTCGAGCATGTCCAGAGATAATAAGCACGCCATCTCCCAGAGGATCGCTTCGACTTCTGAATGGAGAACTAATAGACTTCTTCTTATTCCTCTAGCTCCCATGCATACTCCTTCTAAACCATCAGGAAAGCATATTCTAACCAAGAAACCAAATTTGAGTCTTTCTAAACACCATCCACGAAGCAACAATATCTTGTAAAAGGCAGATTCTCACAATGCAGTCTAGCCACAAACAACCAAAGGTGATCATTTATTTAGATTTATGATTGAAGCAACACATTGGATTTTCTAATTCGGATTTTACCCATAAATAAAGAAACCTATTGTTTTATTTTTAGTCGGAACATAAAAAAATTTTAACGATTTATTCTTACCGAATCAAATCTCATCGTATTTTATTTAAAGAATTTACACCACAAATTGGGTTTTGTTGTCGATCCAATAGTTTTATTCACAAGAAAAAAATTTGTAAAGAGGTCTATTTATTGATTTGCTTTTAACCCTTTAAATCTTTTCATACATCGTTGGTTTTTAATTGTTTCTTACAAGTTTGGTGGAACTTGTGCAGTTGTGGTAAAGACATAGCTTGGAAAATGGGTGGAGGAAAGTCACTAAACAACAATTAGTCAACCACAGACACCCGCACGCATTCATATAAATCAGTAAGTATATATATATATATATATAATTTGTAAAAAGTAAGTAGAAATTAAAATCAACATGATATAGAGATATATTGCATATAAATTTGTAGAAAATCAAAATTTAATATTTATCCTAGAATATATATATTATACATATTTATTTGTATAGAAATTTGTAATCTCGTCGACCAAAATCTCACTTGGCTTGACTTATGATTAAATTTCTTGGGTTTGAGCATATTCTGTCCCAACTCGTTTACTTTCCTTGAACTTGTTCGGAATCACCCGGAAGATTTATAGAATGTCGATATTACACTAAGTCTACATATGTATTTGTGAATATCAATTTTTGTGTCTACAATTGTTTTAGTTAGTGTTAGTATGTTTTAAATAATTTTTCACTATCTATATATTCTAAATGTAATTGTAAATAATCCGAATTGAATAAAGCAATGTGGATTGAAATAAAGATAATTCTTGAGATCGAACTAAAATACTCCAACTTAAATATAAAATAGTCAGAATAGAACAAAAAATTATATACTAAACTATCTTATCTCAAACCAAAATGAACATAAACTATGTGAACCTCTATTAAGAATGTGAGAAACAAAATCTATGACATATTACAGAATTTATAAACCGGATAGTAATATGCTACCTAAATGCAATAAATTTTGACAAAATTATGGGTAACAGCTTGGTTTTAAAGTTCAAAACAAGACTATGGGTAAGTGTTAGATAATTTCTAGTTGGCTATATATATAAGTGAAGCTAGACAATAAAAATTAAGAAGTTTAGTTGAATTGGTAGGAAAAGTTAAATAAAAAGAGAAGAATGCATGCTAAGTTGCTCTGGTGGTTAGGATGATCCAGTTAATATTTTGGCACCATGGTTCGATTCTTACTCGCTGCATTATGATAGTTTAAAAAGGGATTATTGGGGATGGATTTTAGGTTATGGATCAATACTTATCGATAAAAAAAAAACATAAACATGAAAATTCAACTTGTTTCTTTTTTTTCTTCTGACAATTATACAATCTCTTCTTCATGGACCCTCATTCCATCTACATCCCACCTTTAAATCTACTTTTTATATTTATATTAAAATATAATTATTAATTCTCACCAATAATTATAAATATATTAGAAAACTAACACGGTCGGTGCATGGTGTATTACTTACTTTTATAAAAAGAAAAAGTTTGGTTTGTTTTTATTGTTAATTTTTGATGATAAATGTTGTTTTTATTGGATTGGCATTTTCTGAAATGGTATAATCATTGCTAACTAATAAGTGGAGTGATTTGTTCTCTTCTCTTTTGATTGATATATAGTAAAATTGCGTTACTGTATTTGTTTCACCTTTGTCTGATTGTAGTTTTTTGTAGCGTGATTTAGATATATGGTTGTAATCCTGACAAAATAAAAAATCTAGATGGTTGTATATTTTGGATACTAAAAACATGTGACATTAAAACAATAAATGAATAGATAGTTTGTATTTTTTACCCGAGTTCGGAGCAATGTAATATTTGTTTTCTTTTTTGTCAATAGGTAACTATTGGATTAACAGTAAGATTCGATCCATAACCTAAGTTCTCCAAATGGAGTAAGGTAAGATTCAAACTTACTATTTCATGTCTACCTAAATCAGAAACAAGCTAATTGGATCATCTATTTTTGGGCAAGTAATATAATGTCTATATAATACTATTTGGGGTTTTAGGAAAAATAAACTATGGTTCGGATTTTGCTGATATAATTGTCGATAAAGAAATTATAAATGTATAAGTGTTTTTTCTTTTGGTAGTCGATCATGATAACGTACAATAGTAGCAAACAGCAAGAACAACAACTTTTATTATTTGTCAATTTTGAAAATTGTTGACGATAATATCAGATAGTAGTGTTTAGACTTGAATTTTTTGGAAAATCTAGAAGTTTAAAATATTGGTCGATGATCACTATGATCAGTGGGTGAACTACTGACATCCAAATAAATATTTCTTGGTCATTGTGGACTTACCAAAAGAATAAAGAAATATTAAACTTTGACTCAAAATTTAAATATTCATGTTATAGTAACATGTATTGTTGTTAGTAGTGGGCCTAAACAAAACTAAAACTCAAAACCGGACAAGACCGAAAGTCGAATCCATCAAAAAATCCCAATGTGCGTAAGGCGAACTCGAGAGTTCGTATCTAAAAATAAAGACAATCGGAAAATTATTCAAAATTAGCAAGTCAAGATTCTCAAATCAAATCCAATAAGATTTACGAATGAATATTAGAAAAAAGAGATTTTGGAGTATTATAGCGTCTTGAGTATGTAAAGGAACAAGACAGCACAAGATCAAACATCTAACAATCAAGCAAATATTAATAGCAAAAAAACGAAGAATGAACTAGTTAGATTCGAGATTTTTAGTAGACTCTTTAGAGACTAGCTAGATCTTTTTTTTTTTTTTAATTTGTTGTTGTAATTTCGATATTAACAATTGTTATATAAAATAACATGCAATTTGCCTAAAACATGCAAAATCTAGAGTAAATAACAAACTTATTTAAGATTTTGGGTATCGATTTATGAAAATAAGTGACCAAACATATATTTTAATATGAGTGATTTGCTAGAATACTTATGTGAAATGTTTCAAATAGTTCATATTAATTCATAATTACTCAAATACTTTTATAAAATTGTATAATACTATTTTACCTTTTTTAGATGTGTAAACAAAAACGTAATAACAAAAATGTCATTAATGAAATATGCCATATCAGCGTTAGCTCCACCACACAATACCAAACTTTACCAAACTCTACTATGTTATTATTTAACTCCACCAAGCACTGTCAAATAACATTCGTACTAACCTCTGGCTTATTAGGAAGTCGTATTGCTTGGGGTAGTGTATGAGGTGTGTTGACAAAAGTTTTCAGTTTGGTAGAGTTTAGTCGACGTTGGACCCTTTGTAGTATATTTTAACGGAGTTTGAATCGCTAGTGTAGCAGATTTTTGTAGAGTTATCTGTCACAGTTGGGCAGAGTTAGTAACGATGGTGTGATATAGTTTGTACACTGTGTAGCAGATTTTGGCAGAGTTATTATACTTGTTAGTTTAGCAGATGTTGGCAGACTTATTCCGAGAGTTTGGTAGAGTTAGGCAGAGTTAATTCATTTAACCTAGTATGCAAATGGCGATTTTAGCCCTCAATTATTACATCACCTACCTTCCTTTTTCGCTCCAACTGTCGGCCAAACACCATTGAAGCACACAAATCACCACTGTTGCTTGAGCTCCTTTCTTATATTTTGACCTCGTTTTCTTGTTTTTGGATCTATGGCTCAAATCATCTTAGTTTGTGGAAATTGGAGATTCGACCAAAATCATTGGTTATTTGTAGTGGATACTTCTCTTGGTTGTAAGATTGTGCAAGTATGTGAAAATGTACGTTATGATGAGTTTGTGAGGATGGTGCATGAAGATTTCGATCTAAATCAATATATCTATAAGGTAAAACTGAGTTACATATCAAATGAACTTATGCATGGATTACCACAAGATACACCTTCTATCTTCATGACCAACGAGAGGCAATTGCGTGGGTATGTGCAACAATTTCGAAAATAGGCAATTCGTCTTTGTGTGGACATTTAAAGGAGCTCTCATGTAGCTATGGAAGAAGGTAATAGATTTGAGCCTAAATGCGAGGTTTCCTTTGATAAATTTGATACTACGTTTGGAAGACAATCTTCCACGTGTGGAAGAGTTAGGCAGACTGTCAAAAAAGAATAGGAATACGTTGACTACGCTGAAGAAGATACAGAAAAGAAAATGAGATTCGACTACTGCGAGGATGTAGATGGTGCAAGCTCTGGTGATGAATACTTCATAGATGTTCAGAGGAAGTGTAAAGAAGAAGATAGAAAAAATCTACCTCCTAAGAAGAGAAATTCGACATTTGATGATGAGTATTTAGATATCGAAATGAGGTCACTTCAATTAGTTGTTGGACAAATTTATCTCACAAAAGTCGATCTTAAGTCGAGGTTGAAGACATATTCTGTTTTACATAGGTTTGACTTCGATGTCGTCTCTTCATCGAAGATGTTATTGGTTGTGAAATGATGGGTTCAAAACTGCGCTTGGAGAGTTTGTGCTTCACACCACGATGTTGAGAATCCGTGTTTCTATATCCGGATCTACAATGCAGAACACACTTGCTCCGTTACAGAGAGGTCATCTCTATTTTGTCAAAATTAACTACAATGGACAAACCCACAATATCTAAACCCTAAAACTTCTCATACAATATTTAATTTAACCAAATAATGCCTTGAATCGTTAGATCAATAAGTTTAGGATTCAAAATCTCTCAAACCTTAGGAAAAAAAATCAACATTAATATGCTACAAACCTTATGATTTAGAGTTCGAAATCGCAGAAAAACTACTACATTTTATGATTTGAAAGAGAAACGACTGTAGAAACCACTGAAGAAGATGAAGAAGAAGAAGTCTTCAACTGAGGCACAACTACCAAGGTCTCGGGAACCGTGTTTGTCCACGTCCTTATACAAACGTCCTTGTTTTAGGTGTTTATGCACGTCCTTATACAAATGTCCTTTTTTTATGTGTATATACGTATAAAGACATATCTATGTCTTTATATGGACGTCATTGTTTTATGTTTATGACCCAATAAATAACAAGTGATAGCATTTTACCAAATAAAAACTCAAATATGGCATTTTCCCAAATTTTCCTTTAGTTTTAATTGTCAAAAATACCACTTTTTCTTCTTATTTTGAGAGAACTAGATAAAACAAGGACATCACTATGAAGACATGAACAAAACATGGTTCTATGAGACCTCAAACAAGGACGTCCACATAAGGACGTGGACAAACACGGTTCCCGAGACTTTGGTAGTTGTACCTCAGTTGATCTCATCTTCCTTCTTCTTCTTCTTTCTTCCTTATTTCTTCTTTCTTCTTTCTTTTTCTTCTATCTTCTTCTTTCGCCAGGGATATTTTTGTCAACTGCACATACCACGTATGCCATCAAAAGTGACATAAACACACAAACAAATACATGATGCCATTTTTCTCAATTAAAATCTCAAAAGTGGCATTTTTGCCAATTTTTCCATATACTTAGTGTGAATAAGGTCGGTTTCGTGTAGGCTAAAGTTGTCTGCAACTATTAAGATTTTATTTTCTCTCGTTATAGTTAACGTCAATCTCTCAATATCTGCATATGAATTTAATTACGATTTCTTGGTGAAGTTATTAACCGAACAAGCCTCGAAGAAAGTAATTCTTGGCCAACTATTGACACTTAATACAGTTGAATCAAAAGAGGAAAATTAATGTAATGAAACATTATCTCAAACTGTGGATGAAGAACAAGTAAGGTTATGTGTACTTAAGGAAAAAGCTCCAAAAAAGATTGTGAGTATTCACGATGAAGTTGATGAGATACAAATTAGTTCAAGGAGAATTAAAAGGAAGACATCGGAAGATAGTTTTAGTTCTTTTGATGAACATGATCATGAGATTATGAAACCATTGAAATTGATTATGAGGAAAGATTCAGGATTAAGCAAAGATCATTGATCACGTATTGGATATGTAGTAAGAAAACTTTATTCGTTTGTGGTTACATAGATAGAAGTATATATTAATTTGTCGCGATCGTGACTGATGTAAAATAAAAGTAGATATTGTCCCATTTTATGCATGATTAAATGTTTTTAAAAAAAATATAAATCAACTAGAAATATGATCACAAAAAGCTTATCAAGATGTGGTTTATATTTGGATTCGTTTATTAGAAGATTTAAAATGTTGGCATCCAGCTAATGACTATGACATATAGGTTTCGAATTTTCCCCTCTATAAGTTGGTAGATTAAAAAGGAATTTTAAGGTATGAGCTAGGCTATAGATCGAGACTTGTCGATCTAATGTTGACAAAAAAAATGTTAGCATCCATTATAAAAGATATTAAGTATGGCTTATATCAAGATAAAGTTTTTTTTTCAATTTAAAATTTTGTATATCTAGTAAATATTTTTTCAACAATTAAATCAATAAAACCTTCCGAACCTCCAAACCTCTCGAAATCCTACAAATCACCGCCCCTCCAATTCTTCAAACCAGCCTCAAATTCTATTATGCAGAATTGCACGATTTCATAGAATGGAACTCCGAAGAAAAAAACTGCATAGTTAGATTTAATCAATTGATTATCACTAAGAAATAATTATAATCTATAAAACTGCATCTGCCCAGGAAAACCAATGCAAAAGAAACTAAATAATCATGATAATCAGTCCATGCGTTTGTTCTTGCATGTTTGTTGTTGGTCACATGTACTTTCGAAGTTAACAAGGATACAAAGAAGTTAAAATATATGCAGCACAAGAGATACGTAAATACACATATATTCTTCATATATATTACTAATCAACACAACGTAAAAATGAATTTCATTTGTATCATTATAATTCCAGTGAAATAACAGCTATCTATATATGATTAGGGATCTTCAAACTGCCTTTGAAATTTAAATTACAATCAATGAACTTGGATTTCTACAAGATTACCATCTTCATAATAGAGTAACAATGTACAGATACAGCGTATGAATAACCTTACTAACACTGGATAGACAAAACTATTTTGACATTTTAATGAACAGAAATATGAAAATTCCAAAAGGAGAAGCTAGCAAAGCACAGAAACAATGTCCCTTCATGAACCCATCTACATCCCACACAATTAAACAACAAAAGACTGCTTGTCATCATGCTTCATCTCATACTTGTTTTAAAAACAAATTAACGTTTCGATGGAGTTGGCTTCCTTCTTCTTCGAAGCACCAATGAAATGCAAAATCTTCTTGACCACTGAAAGGACTTATTATCATTTTAGTTTTCTTTCGTTTTTGAAAACAGTCTTTGGATGATCGTGATCATTGTTTTCCTTCGACCCTTTCTTGAAACGAATTTGTAGTCACCAACTTCCGTGGTACCTATTAAATAAAGATTAAAGAATCAAATTTTGCAAAAGCTATAATCAACATTAGAAGTTGGATTCAAAAATGTAAGAAGAAACTTTTTAAAAGAAATCATTTAGAAGACAATCAAATTGTCTAAGTTTGTTTATTTTACCTGTTAGTGAAGAACATTGTCCAGTTTCTTGAATTGCCATGTCTTGAAGATAAACATCATCTTCAATTTCCCTCTTCAAATTTGTAGCAGCACTTGTGATCGTTTGTGTCCATGTTCCCTCTTCATCGTCTTCTTTCAAACTGATGCTAAGGTCTTTTTCGTCCGTCAAGATCTGGATACCCCATTCAATTATATCCAAAGGATAGTCTTTGAATTTATAATTAGGGTAGGATCCCAAGCCAACTGTGTATTCAAGCACTATAGCTGTGCTCACTTTAGAGGGATCGAATGATAGGAAGTCAGAACAAAATATAATTAGATGTTCCGCTTGAATTGTGTTACTGTAAATTCCAATGCTTCGTACTAAATATCCGTTGATTTTGCAATCAAAATATATAATCTCGCATCTCGTCAGAGTAAAGATATCCTGAAGTAATTTGGGTGAAATTACGATACAACCCTTAACTCTATTGAAAGAAGAAGGAGGGATTGTTAAGGAATTTCTTGTGCTTTTATGAACGAACTCTTCAGGTACTTCTCTTCCTGGTAATATACCGCAGCCGCTCTTACCATGTCTGGCCCAGTCTCTGACCAGGAAATAAGATTGTTGTATAATCGCTTGCCGTGCTTGTGGATCTAATTTGAAGCAGTTGGTGAATCGGAGACTTGCATTTGGAGTGTTTAGAGGGACACTTACTCTACTTAGTGATTCACAATTGTCTGCCTTTAGAAAGTGGAGCGAACTAGGGGGCTCTGGCAATGACACGAGTCGTTTGCATCCTGACAGGTCAAGGTATTCCAGATTATGGAGACCTTTGATGCAATCTGTAATACTCTCAATACCACTATTTGTGAGCTCTAGACGAGTTACACTCGTGGGGAGATATGTTGAGAAGGACCTGAGTTTTCCACTGCTACCCATTTGAACATTCTCAAGACGAGCGTAATGCCTAAGTGATGCAGGAAATTCTTCTAACCCTGTGTTTTTCATAGAGAGAGACCAGATGCTGGTGAGAAAATTAAGGTTGGTAGGAAAACTGGAAAAGTTCTCAATTTTGAGCACCAATTGATGTCGATGTATCCTCCTTCAAGAGATGTCAAGTTGGCGAGAGTTGGAATGATTTTTAGACTCTCACAGCGATCTATCTCTAATTTTCTTAGTGTATTGAGATTCGCAATTGAGAATGGAATCTCTACCAAAGCACTGCACCAAGACAGATTTAATACCTCCAGATTTGTAGCATTTGAAAGATCTGGGAGTTCCTTCAAATGACATGAACGACTGAGAATCATCTTCCTGAGATTTGCAAGCGGCTGAATGTAAAAAAAAGAAGAGTGAGAAAATTCATCTCCGTATTATTTTGTGCTTTGCTATTTGGCTATCAGATTATATCATTAATTCCATCAACAAACATAAATAACTAACCTGTGTTCCTTGCCATAGCTTCTTTAGCTGGCTATCCTCCATGTTGAGCTCAACGAGATTTTTTGGGCAAAATCCAAGAGGAAGACTCTTTCTTGGATACGCCTCCCAGTGTACTAACCTTAGACGAGATGGAAACTCCATCTCCTTTGGTATGTGCAGTCTGATATGCATCCTCCCATTGTAGTCGCCCGTGAGAAAGCTTTTAAGATGTCTGAGAAATGAATCCCTTCTCGAATTGCAAGTGTCATGGTAGATTTTCAAGAAGAGAAGATTGAACATTTTGTCAAAAGCCTTTGTGCTTATTATTAGTTTCTCGACCTCTGATGTGTCGAATGATATACCTACAGCTGATTTATTACCCTAACAAATACACCAAAAGTTTAATTCATTAGTGGCCATAAGAGAATAAATATGGCAATGTAAAACCGTTTAAAATAAAGTACTCACTGTTGCCTTTTCTAGAACGTTATGTATCTCATGAGGATCTACTAGAATCTGCTGTTTAGAATCTTGATTGGAAATTACTTGTCTAGCCAATAGTTGTAGTAAATGGTGCATTTCCACTCTACCTTCTACATATTGTATGAGATTTCTATTGACTATGTTTTTCAACCAAAGTCTAGCATTCCATTTAGGTTCATCCAGCTTGGATGTCACATAATTAACATCTTCACCATTGAAGAAAACTGCAATGCAGAGAAATATAAGTTGGTCTTTTTCATGTAAACTCTTATAACCCAATTGCAATACACTCTCAATTTTTCCATCAAGAGAGTCTTTCAATCTTGGTAGTTCAAGTTCCCAATCATCCAAATTCTTTCTTCTTAATGATGACCCCACGACTTTCAGACCTAGTGGAAGATTGCTACAAATCCTTACAACTTCATTGGAAAGATTCAGAAACCCATCGGGAGGAGAGGTTTTTCTAAAAGCAGATAGACAAAAGATCTTTAGAGCTTCTCCTTCTGATGGAAAACTTACATGGTATATATGATGCAAGCGTTTTTGAGGTGCAAAACAATCAATTACATTTATAATCAACAAACGCTAAACAACTATCATTGAAAGCATTTGAGGTTCGAACCCAAGAGAACCTAGAATTAACGCAATAAAACCACAAGATTCTTCTTAAGCTAAAGCGGATAGATTTGTGAAATAGACTATTACTCAACCTAAACGAGAACAACAAACGTAAGCAAAAACAGAATTAATCTAAAAACAGAGTAAATTTAACTTCGATAAACTATACTACCAAACGAACGGATTAGGGGGAAGGCAATTTATCAGGGGAGCAACAACTAACAAATGATGCAATAAGGACTTCCTTAAACACCACCTAGAACATGGACATAGCTTGATCAACCCACTCTCATGGCATTGATCACTATGTCAAAAACCAATCTTACTAAACTCTCATTTGTAAGATTCAATCAATAACAAGCATTATAAACAGGTCCAATTAGTTCACTAATCACCCTAACATCATCTCTCAATGGCTAGGGAAGAAAAGCTCTTAAATGAGTCACTCGGGAATTTCATCAAACACCTCTCGGGTGATAAATTTCCTAACATCTAGATTTAATTGGCCAAGTCAAATCTAGCATTAAACACACTCATTAAGAAGGATCTAACCACCTAAGCATCAAACATCAATCATTGAACCCCCAATCTACCTTTCCCTAAACCATTCTAAATGACTACTCACTCATGACAATAATGGAAAACAAAATAAATGATGAAGAGAAATGCATAATGAAAACAAAGAGATAAGGATAAGAGGTTATCAAATTGATTCAAGGAATGATCAAGTGATGATCATTCAAATGAGTCCACAAGAGTCTTCTCAAAACCTTCACTCCCCAAAGTGTTCTTAGAGGCTTGCTAAAATAAAAGAGTAGCTAGGTCTAAATTAATTCAAAAGTGTCTAATTATACCCAAACATTCGGGTCTAAAAGAGTAGAGATGGATTTGGGTTGACCCGGGACAAACCGGGTCAAATAAAACTTAAGTGAACCGATGTGTGCGAGGTCGGGTCTCTGGCGTTGGGTCTAGGGGTGACATGAGAAGCATCCGAGATATTCTTCATTTCTTGTTGGCTACGTCGGGTCTGTCAGGTCAGGGCTAGGGTCGACGTTAGGAATCACAGAAGGTTACGTTTCTCTTGCATTCCACGTCGGGTCTGTCAGGTCAGGGCTAGGGTCGACGTCAGGAATCACAGAAGGTTACGTCTCTCTTGCATTCCACGCCGGGTCTGTCAGGTCAGGGCTAGGGTCGATTTCAGGAATCACAGAACATCTTCAAGTTGTGTGTCTCACATCGGGGTTTGTAGGTCGGGTCTGGGGTAGACGTGATGAACAACAAGATTTCTTTTCCTTTCCTTGCTCAACCTTTTGCTTATCCATCTTCATGTCTTTCATTCCAAGGTCTTTAAGCTCCAATTCACCTAAAATAAAACTCAAAACCGAAAATATGCGACTCGATCTAACTAAACTCTAAAATGCAAGAATGAACCAAAATCTAATATAAAATGATGAGTTATGCACAACTATGGATATAAAATAATGCAAAATGACAATGAAAACTATGCCAATATCTACATATATCAACTCCCCCGGACTTGCCTTTTGCTTGCCCTCAAGCAAACAAATTGAAAAACCGAAAGAGAGGGTGAGAACGGGAACTCAAAGCCAAAGCGTAATTATCAAAAGTTAACCTCAATGTCCAAGTTAGTAATTCTAAAATGCAAATGAACAAGTCTACTCAAAAACTTTTGCCATACTCTTCACAACTCAATCAAAGTTTCACCTCAACCTAAACATGTATTCAAATCCATCACTCCTTTTGACATTCATTTAATCGAACCATGAATCAAGCTATGCAAATTCAATGAACTCATTTGGCTAAAGGGAAGGCTCAAGAGATAAAAATGATCTCTTCTTATATATGGCTCAAAGTGTTTAATTAAGGATCTCTCAATGAATAGAATGAGCTTTAGAAGAATGCTAAAGGTAAGTGCCAATGGATGCATACAAGACTAGAATCTCACCCACCCAAATACACAAATATCGACATCAAACCCAAGTTATGTCTAATCCCGTCATTGATCCTAAATTCTACCCTTTCTCACAAGGCCTTTTCCATTTCTTTTCAATCCTTTGGACCAACTACAAATTTCCAGACTTCATTCTTTTTCTTCCTAGGAGAGGGGTTTTAAAACTCATTAGCTCTTAGCGGGTTTAGTGCTTCACTTACTACCTTGGTTCTTCTTTCTTTCATTCTTTTTGTTTTTGCTTCCTTTCCTTTTATTCCCATGAACCATCCATCATTTTTATTTATTCTATAAACCCTTTACTAGACCAACTTTTCTTCTATTCATACACCCTTTCTCTCCTAAGATTTCCTTTGAACCTTTACTTCTTTTCAATCTCTTTTCAAGCCTTTTCCCAGCCATTCTCTTTAAATTCCAAACACAACTAAACCCATACCCAATATCAAGCTCCCACCTTGTCCTATTCGATTCAAAAATCGTGAACCGAAACTACATGAGAAGCTATTCTTGTCGGCTCAAACCTAACACTTTCTACCAAGCTCATTCCGAAATAAGGCCTTACACACACACAACTATCAAATGGCTTAAAAGAAAGTTAGGCTAAGGGTAGGGAAACCGATCTAATAAATCAAATCGGCTACTTGGATCACAAAGAGTGGTAAAATGGTGAAAGAGATCCAAGTATGTATGTGTATCCACAATTTCAATCACAATGCATAGCTACGATAATTGCAAGTCAAGATTAGGTTATAATAAGTAAGGAATGATCTCAAATCACAACATGCTTCAATCAAGATAAGAACTTAAAACCGAGAATTCAAAGCATGGATCAATTTTACTTCAACAAGCTCATCATGCATCAAACAACTAATAACTTGGGCATTGAACCTAACAAATTAATCATTAAGCTTATAATAAGGCGATCTCATCATTGTTCCCAAATGCAAATGCAATGCAAACCTACATGAACCTAACCTTAAACAAAACTAATGCAAACAAAATGAAAAATATTTTTGGGTTTTTGTGGTTTTGTAATTTTTTTGGTTTTTATGATTTTTATGTAATGCAAAGACTCAAAGAAGAGAAACAAAACAACTTAAACTAATGTTAATAAACCGGCTCCCTCCCCCGGACTTACTTCTCACCGTCTCGGTGAGTAAGCAGAACCAAAAGAGAAAAACCTCAAAAGATCAAAGTAAAAAAAAAAATGAAAAATAAAAAGCTATATACAAAGTGGTGAATTGGTACCTTTTTAAGGCAAGGCCGCTCCCGGGAATTGGGAGGGATCACAAGTGGTTCGCTCATAGTAACATCCATCTACATTCCCATTCCAGCCTTCATCTTGAGGCGCGGACGTTGTTGGGTGGTTTTGTTCGTTGTCTTCACTAGATTCACTCATGTTTTGTTCCCCATTGTCCTCATTTTGATCCTCACCCGAAAGAGCTCTCACTTTTCGTTCCAGCCAATCAAATTTTCGCTTTTCAATCTTCGTCACACGCCGATGAAACTTGAGGATTGACTTTAAAGATTTTTTCCGGGTTGTCGTCGGTTTGAAATCATACCGTGGAAGGGTCCATGTGTCCATGTCCATTGTTGGCATTGGTAATTCATGTGGTAATGGAGCAGCCGAAGTTGTTGCGGCCTTTGAAGCTTCACCCGGGTATTCAAAGGCAATGTTCTCCACGGATTCTAAAGATGTGAGCTCGGGGCATGGAAGTGGATAGTACCGTTTTTCCTTGTTCCGGTTGAAAGATGTGAAGTTTCGTACTCCATCAACCACTTCTACAATTCCACATTGGTTAAAGTATATCCACGAGAGATGGTAACAACGTTGATCACAACGGTAAAACTCGAAAGGAACTTTAACGTGCTCAAAGATTGGCACTAGCATTGATCCCATGACACATACCGGCTCACTAGTGGTTCGCGCCCAAACCCGGTTTCGGCATAATTCTTTTGCAAAGACACACCCGAGGTTCACATCATCCCCAATGAAGTCCTCAAAAAATGGTTCATCATCGGATTGCATGAGTGGATACAACCCTTTGAACAATAGACATAATTCTCCAAGCTTAATAGTGCTGGTGGAAGGTCGTCCATAAAAAGTGTTAGCAAGGTACTTGGCGACCACGCGAAGCACCGGGTTTCGGATTGAAGTCATCTTCGGAGAATTAGTGGTCGTTCCCGTAGCAATGTAACCCCAAAAATCGTCCACATTTTTGAAATTTGGGAATTTAACTTGTTTGCCGTATTTGAAACCATAAATCTTGCAAATTTCCTTGATGGAGACCCGGTAAGCGCTATCGTGCACCTTAAAACGCAAATAACCTTCATCCGGGTGTGGCTTTCTTGGCTTTGCATAAACTAGTTCCACAGTAGCAAAGAATTGGCGTGAGAGCTTTGGGTAACTGTAGTTGCGGAGCGTTGCAAACTTTTCCAGCCCCATGTTCTTGATCAATGCATAGACATCATTCTTGATACCCATCTTTTCCAACGAAGGATCCCAAAAGAAGCGGGTGGGGTTGCTTTTTATGGCTAGTTGTGCCTTATGGTCCTTATTCTCCTCCTTCGTGAAAGTACCCGACATATCCTTACTCGCATTCTCTTGCGAATTAGCTTGTTTCTTTGTAGAAGTGGAGGCTTTTGTTTGTGGTTTCTTGCCCGTTTTCTTGGAAGTTTCTCCGGTTGCCTTTTCTTTCCCTTTTGATGTCTTTGAGTTTTTGGTAACTTTTGTCCTAGTCTTTGGTGGCATTGTTCCTTCAAGATTCAATAAGGAAGTGAAAACCAAAAACAATGTCAAGAATCGGTAATGTTACCAAACGAGATTAAAGTAGTTCAAATGAAACTTTTGGCAAGATCACAACTATCCAAAGGCTTAAGGATGCTACCACAAAGAAGAATCCATAATAATCTTCAAGACATTATCAATGAAAAGGAAAGTCAACTAAAAGTCAACGATTCTCAACAACATAAATATATGGAAATGTCACTAGTTTGCAAGAATGAATGAATTTCAACGTTGAAGTACAACAAATTCTCCCTAAGAACACCAAATGGAACAAGATAAGACGTGAAGCATTAATTTTCCCCAAAATTTTTGAAATTTTCCTCACTATTCACCTCAAGAACACTAATTCTTTGAATTGCCAATTTAGCTCATGAAACTTGTGTAAAAGACCTCTAATGATGTTACCCAATACCAATATCTAACTCAATTTAGCTCTAAAAGTTCCTAACCAAGCCCACATTGCAACATATAGAAACTTGGAAAACTTCAAAATTGAGCTTAAATGAGAATAAAGAGTAGAGATCATACCTTGTAGTTGTAGAGGGTGAGTGTAGAAGCAAGAAACTTATAGAGATTGCACAAGAATTCCAAAATAAAAGAAATAATGAACTTGAAATTTTGGTAGAAAATGAGAAAATGGAGACTTTGGAAGAAATGTTCGTGAAAGGAAGGAAAAGTGGGAAGGAGATTGCAAGATTTTATTTTTAAAAGGTTTTGACCCAGAAATTTGTAAGTAAGAAGACTTACCTTGGTCCGTGAGGTTGGGGTCTTCACCTGGATGCTAGGGGCGACGCAGATGACAACAGAAGGTATGTCTAATCTTGTTCACCACGTCAGGGGTCTCACATTGAAGCTAGGGGCGACTTGAGGTGCGACAGAAGGTATGTGTTGAAGGTTTGTGGTGTCGAGTAGCTTACATGGAGGCTAAGGGCGACGTGACAGCTCACAGAAGGCAAGTATCAATGTGTTTGTCACGTCGGGGCATATACGTCCAGGCTAGGGCCGACGCCATAATTCACAGAAGGTTTGTCTGATGTTGTCCAGGACGTCGGGGGTCTCACATCCACGCTAGGGGCGATGCCAAATTTCACAGAAGGTTCGGATGGCCTTGTTCATCACGTCGGGGGTCTCACGTTGAAGCTAGGGGCGACTTGAGGATTTACAGAAGGTTTGGCAATGAATGTACGGGAGGTCGGGTGGCTTGCGTCTGGATGAGACCCGACGCGGGAGACCACAGAAGGCTCGGACCAAAAATGTTAGTGAGGTCGGGGTCCTCACGTAGAGTCTGGCACAGACGTGGGACACAACATAACATTCCCATCCTGTGTATATTTGTAAAGTCCTTCCCTCCAATGCTACAAAGACCTTCCAAAACAAGTCACATCCTTTTTATTATTCCCCCTCATCAAGTCCACTCCTTGTTTAAACTCCTCATCCACCTAGATTAAAACCAACATGAAACAAGCAAAAATAACAAAACGAAGAAGCGAAAAACTATATACAAGGATACCATGGGATTGCCTCCCAAGTGCGCTTGTTTTACGTCCCAAGCTCGACGTTATGCACCGCTTTTTATGCTGTTGGAGGATCGGAAAGTAGAATCTTCTCCACTAACGCGTTCTGAGAATCAGCGTGATATGCTTTAATGCGTTGGCCATTAACCGTGAATTCTTCACCCGATTCGTTCACAAGCACCACAGCACCATAAGGTCGAACTTCTTTCACATCAAAAGGTCTGGACCATCGAGATTTAAGCTTTCCCGGGAAAAGTTTCAACCGAGAGTTAAACAGTAACACCTTGTCACCTTCTTTGAACTCTCTCCGCACTATTTTCTTGTCATGAAAGGCCTTGGCTCTCTCTTTATAGATTTTAGAGCTCTCATAAGCATCACGACGAATCTCATCAAGTTCTTCCAACTGTATCAGCCGTCGTTCGGATGCGGGTTTGAGATCAAAGTTCAAAAACCTAGTAGCCCAGATGGCTTTATACTCAAGTTCCACCGGAAGATGACAAGCTTTCCCGTATAGCATATTAAAAGGCGTTGTTCCCAATGGCGTTTTAAACGCTGTCCGATAAGCCCACAAAGCATCATCTAATTTCCGAGACCAATCCTTAGGAGCCTTCTGCGCAGTTTTTCTCAATATCTCCTTGATTTGGCGGTTTGAAACCTCTACTTGCCCGGAAGTTTGCGGATGATACGGGGTAGCCACTTTGTGCTTCACACCATACTTCTTCATGAGGTTTTCAAAAACCTTATTGATAAAGTGGCTTCCTCCGTCACTAATCACAATCCGTGGAACACCAAACCTCGGGAAAATAATGGATTTAAATAACTTAACCACCACTTTAGCATCGTTTGTAGGACTAGCAATTGCTTCCACCCACTTAGACACATAGTCAACAGCAACCAAGATATAGAGATTCCCATAAGATGAAGGAAATGGTCCCATGAAATCGATCCCCCATACATCAAAAACTTCAACCTCTAACATGAAATTCTGTGGCATTTCTTGACGTTCCTATGTTCCCTTGGCGTTGACACTCATCGCACTTTGAGATAAACTCATGAGCGTCTTTAAACATTGAAGGCCACCAAAATCCAGCTTGTAAAACCCTTGTGACAGTCTTGAAAGTTGCAAGATGCCCTCCATAACTAGAACCATGGCAATGAAAAAGAACCCCTTGGATTTCCTCCTCCGGTATACACCGGCAAAACAATCGATCCTTACCTTGCCTATACAAGTATGGCTCATCCCAAAAATACCGGGTCACTTCCTTGAAGAATTTCTTTCTATTATATCCGTCAAGATCAAGTGGCTCCGCTCCACAAGAAAGATAGTTCACAAAATCTGCATACCAAGGGCCTTCCTCGTTCAATTTTTCTGTGGCGCTAACTTCTTTCATGATCAAATTGGCTTCTTGAGCTGTTTGAATGAACATAATGTGTTCCTCGGGTAGGGAATCATCAATCGGTATACATTCATCAATCCGCAATCTTGAGAGATGATCCGCAACTCCATTCTCTATGCCCTTCTTGTCAAGTATCTCAACATCAAATTCTTGAAGTAGCAAAATCCATCTTAACAATCTTGGTTTCGCTTCTTTCTTCTTAATCAAATATCTCAATGCCGCATGATCGGTGTACACAATCACCTTAGAGCCAACAAGGTAAGAACGAAACTTCTCAAAAGCAAAGACCACAGCAAGGAACTCTTTCTCGGTTGTAGTATATTTGACTTGAGCATCATCAAGGGTCCGACTTGCATAATATATGACATGAAGTTTCTTATCTCTCCTTTGCCCCAACACGGCTCCAACCGCGTAATCGCTAGCATCACACATTATCTCAAAGGGCAAATCCCAATCCGGTGGCTGCACTATTGGAGCCGACACTAAGGCTTCTTTGATCTTCAAGAATGCTTCTAGACACTCCTCATCAAACACAAAATCAGTTTCCTTGCACAACAAACGAGTGAGTGGCCTAGCCATCTTGGAAAAATCCTTGATGAATCTTCTATAAAACCCAGCGTGTCCCAAGAAGCTTCGAATGTCCTTAACCGTTTTTGGAGGTTGCAAATGAACCATGACCTCGATCTTTGCCTTATCGACCTCTATCCCATTCTCAGAAATCCGATGACCAAGCACAATACCGTTTCGAACCATAAAGTGGCATTTTTCCCAATTCAAGACCAAGTTGGTATCTTCACATCTTTGTAAGACCCTGCACAAATTGGAAAGACAAGAACGAAAACAAGCACCATAGACCGAGAAGTCATCCATAAAAACCTCCATTACATCTTCGATCAAATCGGAGAAGATAGACAACATACACCTTTGAAATGTTGCAGGTGCATTACATAATCCGAATGGCATTCTCCGATAAGCGAAGGTACCATAAGGACATGTAAATGTCGTCTTCTCCTGATCATTAGGATGTATGGAGATTTGGAAGAATCCCGAATATCCATCCAAAAAGCAATAGAAAGAGTGGTTCGACAAACGTTCAAGCATTTGATCAATAAACGGTAAAGGGAAGTGATCCTTCCTAGTAACCGAATTCAACCTACGATAATCGGTGCACATTCTATGTCCGGTAACGGTTCTCGTTGGAATCAATTCATCTCTATCGTTTTTAATGACAGTCACTCCTCCTTTCTTAGGAACTACATGAATTGGTGAGACCCATTGACTATCGGAAATCGGGTAAATTATATCCGCATCAAGCAACTTCAAAATCTCTTTCCTAACAACTTCTTTCAAGTTCGGATTTAGCCTACGTTGATGTTCAATTGAGCTCATAGATTCATCTTCCAAGTGGATTCTATGCACACAAAGCGATGAAGAGATTCCCTTAATGTCATCTAATGAATAACCTATTGCCTTTCTAAATTTTCTCAATTCACACAAAAGCAAGGCAGTTTCTTCACTATCTAATTCATCATTTATGATCACAGGGTAAGTAGCATTCGAACCAAGAAAAGCGTACCTTAGCCCTTTCGGTAGTTGTTTGAGCTCAATCTTTGGAGCTTTGAGTTCACTCCACGGGTCATCGTTGGTCAAATCTTGTCCATTAAGCTTCTCATTAGAACTCAAACATTCCTTTAGTTCCAAAACCTTTACCCCTTTATGAACCACTTCACTTGAATCAATTAGTTGCTCATAACCATTGCTTTCCTCATTCAAATACCCAAAATCGTTTCTCTTAACGGTGAGGGCCACTTGTAATGGATCATCGATGCTCAATTCCTCTACCATATCTTCTTCAAGAACGTCCAATGTCTCAATGAGGAAACATTGATTGCCTACATCTGGTTTGTCCATCAGCCGCTTTATGTCAAAGTTAACAATAGAGTCTCCTAATTGCAAACCGATTCGGCCTCTCCTACAATCGATAAGTGCACCAGCTGTAGCAAGGAATGGTCTTCCAAGAATAAGTGGATCCACCGGTTCCTCATCCATCTCTAACACAACAAAATCAGTAGGCACATCATAATCACCTACTCTCAAAGGCAAATCCTCAACTATTCCAACCGGGATACGAACTGAGCGGTCCGCAAGAATCAACGAAATCCGGCATTTTTGAAACTTTGTAATACCAATCTTCTTAGCAACAGTGAGAGGCATTAGATTCACACTAGACCCAAGATCACACAAGCTCTTAGGAAATCTCAACGGTCCTAAAGCACAAGGTAGAGTGAAGCTACCCGGATCCGTAAGTTTTGTTGGCAAAGATCGCTTGATAATAGCACTACATTCATAGCCAACCATAACCATACCCTCTTCCATCTTTTTCTTATTAGTGACCATGTCTTTGAGAAACCTTGAGTAAGTCGGGTTATTCTTGATCACATCCATCAATGGCATTGTTATCTTCACACCATCCATTAGTTCTAAGAATCTCTCCCGTTGTTTAGCCAAAATTTGCTTCTTAAAACGACCCGGGAAAGGTAGCTTAGGCACATAAGGTGGTGGAACATACCTCCTTGCTCTCTCAACAACATCATTGCTTTCCTTTTCCGTTTCTTGAGGTTCCTTTATTTCCTTGCTCTCTTCTACCGGAATTTCTTCCAAGAGAACAACATCGTCATTTTCATTGACGACCTCTTTACCCTTATCTTGGACATTTCCCCCCGAAGGTAACTCTTTCCCACTCCTTAGAGTGATCACATTACAATATGCCTTGGGGTTTGTTTCCGGTTTACCGGGAAGTGTTCCGGGTGGTCTTTGACTAGAAGAGGCCACTTGAGAAATTTGGTTATCAAGACTCTTCAAATGAGAATAGATGTCTTCAAATTTTGCTTGAGACTCACTGTTACTAGCATCAAGCTTGCGATCCAATTTGTCGATCTTTTGTGTCAATTCCAACTGTGCTCTTGCTTGCCCCTCTATAATTTGTCTCATCATATTTCTCATGTCATCTTGCTCGCTGATTTGAACTTGCGGAAAGTTACTCACTTTTGGCTGTCCAAGCGGCCTAATTTTCATTTCCGTAGAATACAAATTCAAAGGACTTTGAACCGGAACCCCTCCTTGGAATCTCCATGGTGCATTTTGTGGTTGGGAAGAATTTGCATAAGGTCTTGGCTGAAATTGGTTTCCTTGAGGAGCTTTCGGTGGGTAATATTGGTCTTGAGGATTCTCAACATTGTTGCTTCTATACGAAAGGTTGTTGTTCCTATAGTTTTGGTTGTAAGGACGGTTTTGGTAACTCCCTTGGTAGTTGTTTTGGTTTCCTAAATAGTTAACCTCTTCTTGAACACCCTCACTAACATCACAAACTCCCTCTTGATATACCTGTTGATCCCCATCAATCTCTCCCACATAGTTGATTGACTTTTGATTTACAAGGAAGACTTTACTCAACTTGTCAATCTTATCATTAAGCTCCTTGTACCTTTGACTATCCAAGTCTTGCTCCCTCACGTTCCTATCATATTCTCCTCCATAACAAGCTTCACTTTGGGCAAGATTCTCAATCAATTGTTCCCCTTGTTCCACCGTTAAGTTGGCAAAACATCCATAGCTAGCGGTATCCAAAGCACGTCGATATTGTTCAAGTACTCCTCTATAGAAAATTCCCAAGAGATTTTCTTTGGATACACCATGGTGAGGACATTGTCTTGTATACTCCTTAAGTCTTTCCCATGTTTCATAAAGGTTCTCATGGCTTCCTTGCTTGAAACTAGTGATGTCGTTTCTAAGCTTAGCCGTCTTTTGTTTGGGATAGAACTTAGTAATGAATTCCTTCTTCACTCTTTCCCAAGTAGAGACTAAATCCGAAGGCACATTCTTTTCCCATTGTGCGGCTTTGTTCCCAAGAGAGAAAGGAAACAAAATCATCTTGATTGCATCCTCGTGAACACCATTCATCCTTACTGTTCTACAAAGTCTCTCAAATTGATCAAGGTGATCCAATGGATCTTCCAAGGGCAATCCGTTGTACCGCTGATTTTGAGCCATGTTTATCAAACTTGACTTCACTTCGAAGTTGTGTGCGGTTATAACAGGAGAAGGAATACCACGTCTAACCTCTCTCAAATTCGGCTCATCAAAAGCCCCTATTGGTCTAGTAGCTGGCTGTCCAAAGCCCGGAACTTGGTATTGAACCCCAACTCCATGAACATCTCCGTGTGGACGTTGATCATAACCTACCCCTGGTGGGTCATTGCCTTGGTTTTCCATACCTAGGCGTCTTAAATGATCCTCTCGCTCTTTAACTCGTCTCTCGTTCGCTGCTCTCTTGTTAGCTCTCTCAACTGCCCCTAATTCCGGAATACACTCAAGAATTTCTCCTCGTTGACTCCTTCGTTGCATGCACCTTCAAGAGAAACAAGAAATAAACAAACTAAAAACGTTTAGTAACAAAATAAAAACAAATACTCTAGTCGTAATTCGAATCCAAATTCTAAGGGCTAATTGCAATAGGTTCCCCGGCAACGGCGCCAAATTGATGCAAGCGTTTTTGAGGTGCAAAACAATCAATTACATTTATAATCAACAAACGCTAAACAACTATCATTGAAAGCATTTGAGGTTCGAACCCAAGAGAACCTAGAATTAACGCAATAAAACCACAAGATTCTTCTTAAGCTAAAGCGGATAGATTTGTGAAATAGACTATTACTCAACCTAAACGAGAACAACAAACGTAAGCAAAAACAGAATTAATCTAAAAACAGAGTAAATTTAACTTCGATAAACTATACTACCAAACGAACGGATTAGGGGGAAGGCAATTTATCAGGGGAGCAACAACTAACAAATGATGCAATAAGGACTTCCTTAAACACCACCTAGAACATGGACATAGCTTGATCAACCCACTCTCATGGCATTGATCACTATGTCAAAAACCAATCTTACTAAACTCTCATTTGTAAGATTCAATCAATAACAAGCATTATAAACAGGTCCAATTAGTTCACTAATCACCCTAACATCATCTCTCAATGGCTAGGGAAGAAAAGCTCTTAAATGAGTCACTCGGGAATTTCATCAAACACCTCTCGGGTGATAAATTTCCTAACATCTAGATTTAATTGGCCAAGTCAAATCTAGCATTAAACACACTCATTAAGAAGGATCTAACCACCTAAGCATCAAACATCAATCATTGAACCCCCAATCTACCTTTCCCTAAACCATTCTAAATGACTACTCACTCATGACAATAATGGGAAACAAAATAAATGATGAAGAGAAATGCATAATGAAAACAAAGAGATAAGGATAAGAGGTTATCAAATTGATTCAAGGAATGATCAAGTGATGATCATTCAAATGAGTCCACAAGAGTCTTCTCAAAACCTTCACTCCCCAAAGTGTTCTTAGAGGCTTGCTAAAATAAAATAGTAGCTAGGTCTAAATTAATTCAAAAGTGTCTAATTATACCCAACATTCGGGTCTAAAAGAGTAGAGATGGATTTGGGTTGACCCGGGACAAACCGGGTCAAATAAAACTTAAGTGAACCGATGTGTGCGAGGTCGGGTCTCTGGCGTTGGGTCTAGGGGTGACATGAGAAGCATCCGAGATATTCTTCATTTCTTGTTGGCTACGTCGGGTCTGTCAGGTCAGGGCTAGGGTCGACGCCAGGAATCACAGAAGGTTACGTTTCTCTTGCATTCCACGTCGGGTCTGTCAGGTCAGGGCTAGGGTCGACGTCAGGAATCACAGAAGGTTACGTCTCTCTTGCATTCCACGCCGGGTCTGTCAGGTCAGGGCTAGGGTCGACTTCAGGAATCACAGAACATCTTCAAGTTGTGTGTCTCACATCGGGGTTTGTAGGTCGGGTCTGGGGTAGACGTGATGAACAACAAGATTTCTTTTCCTTTCCTTGCTCAACCTTTTGCTTATCCATCTTCATGTCTTTCATTCCAAGGTCTTTAAGCTCCAATTCACCTAAAATAAAACTCAAAACCGAAAATATGCGACTCGATCTAACTAAACTCTAAAATGCAAGAATGAACCAAAATCTAATATAAAATGATGAGTTATGCACAACTATGGATATAAAATAATGCAAAATGACAATGAAAACTATGCTAATATCTACATATATCAATATATCATTAATACCATGTTGCTGCAAAATCTCTTCATTTTCAGTGGTCACTATGATCCTACTTCCAGGACCATACCAGCTAATATCAGCCAAAACATCCAGTTGATTTATACTTTGCACATCATCAAGAATGATAAAAACCTTCTGATCATGTAGCCTTTCTGGTATCAAACCTGAGTGACAATTTTTAATGCCATTTAGGTTTAGGACCTGAGAGAGAAGCTGCTCTCGTAAAACATATTCATCACAATTGCTTAATTTCCAAAGGTCTAAAAAACAATCATGATGAAAATTTTTAGAGTGACGGCTATAGATAGCTCTGGCAATGGTAGTCTTACCAACCCCTGCAGGACCAGAGACTGCAACAATCTTAACAACATCATTATTATCAAATTCTAGCCGAGACTCCATTTCTCTCATATGAGCTTCCAATCCAACCATGTCATCAAAATCTTTAGGTGCTGTATCAAGTAATATATCTGAAATATCACTGGCAATCTTCTCTATCATTTTTGCTTCATTTTTCCTAACGAAAAAGATAGAAAAAAAAAAGCAAATGAGGAAAACGCTATAGAGATAGTATCTCTCTAATATTCATTCACTAGAAACCGTCCCTTAATGTTCTCGATTCCATTCTATTAACTGTAATCCTAAAGCCTATAATTTAGTGAAACACGAACCAGTTTTTGAAGTCTTCTCCGGCTATATTGCCCACCTCTGTCAAAGCTCTTCTCCATATTTCCCTATGCTCCTCTGTTTTTTTAGCACAAGTTTTGTTGAAAGCATCCCCGAATTCTCCGTTTTGTTTTCTCACATCTGATGGCTCAACTCCATAGAAGACAGTCATAACTTTTTGTCCTATTTCTTCTTTGCACTTAATAATCTCCAATAGTTCATCCAAACACCAGCTCGATGACGCATACTGCTTGGAGAGCACTACGATGGAGATCCTTGATTCTTCAATCGCTTCTGTGAGAGCTGGGGCGATAACTTCACCTCGCTTGATCTTTTCGTCATTGAACATTGTAATTCCGTTATTTTCTAACTGTTTGCGCAGATTACTAAGAAGTGTTCTACGGACATCTGGTCCATGGAAGCTCGTGAAAACATTGTATCTCCAGGTGCGACGTAAAGAAGAAGAAGAAGGCATGAGAGAGGATCGAGGGTGTTTACAGAGATATGATATGATATGATAAGCCTATTATGGATGAGAAATTGGCAAAGCTTATGAAGTAAGATAGAGAGGAAATTGGGAAGTTTCGGTGCAAAGTAAACGAAATAGACTTAGCTCTTCCATTCCTTTATTTTTGCAAAGAAAACAAAATTCTAAACGAGAGAAAAAAACCCAAACGTGATAGATGTGTTTAGATAAGGTTTTTGTGGAGTAAGTGTAAAGCTCTAATTGTCTGATTGAGAAATGGGAAGTTTCTTTGCTTTTTCTTTTTTTTTTTCTCAGAAATTTCTTTGCTTTTCCAGTCTTTGATTTTTGCAAACGAGTTATTAATGAACGAGATATATATGAAAGCATTGACTTTAACAAAGACAATTTTTTAAATTAAAAGAAAAAAAAATAATTTTTGTCAATTGCACACATAATTTACTGTATATGTCCACATGGAACATTTTTTATCATAGAATACATAATTCTCATGACCTATAGAATTTCCAAAATTTCTCATAAACGAAACAGACGAAAAGTTTTAAGTGATTGAACGAGTTAATACATTTTGACGTGTAATTATATTTTCATGATATAATATATACTGTAGTAGACTAAGTAACAGTTATATTTTGTAAGTATATATTATATATTAATATCCTAAAATTATTATAACTAATTACTATTTTAAATGAAATATTTAAAATTATAATACCAAACTACTTTTTCTATGAAATTTGTAAATGCAAAGTATAATTAGAAAGATGTTTTGGACTTTTGCTAGATTCTTTACGTAAAACAACTCTTCGAATATACTGAAGTGGTCCAAGATACCATTTAATTTGAGATCGAAAATGTTGACAAAGACTTAAAACTGGTGTTTATGTCTTACACAGAACTGTTAGTACTTCGGATTGTCAGTTGTGTCTGGTCCACGCGATTTGTTTTTTTTTTTGTGAGTTTAAATTGAGTCGATTTCTTAAACAAAATGTTGTGTAGTTTACGTTTTTGTAAAGTAACTCAAATTATTTGTGGGGTTTAGGATCAATCTGAGTTCAGTTTCAAAAATATATTTGGAATTTAAGATTACTGTTGGACAAAATTACTATAAATATCTAAGAATGTAAGATCGACTAAAATTTTCTTAAGAAATCTATAAATATTCGACGTCATATAACTTATTAAAACAAAAAAAAATTCAAATAGTTGTGTAATTCTTTATGATAAAATATGGACTCTGATTCGAGTTTTATCAAGTTAAGTGTTGAAGCCGTAACTTCAACCATATTGATGACAACTATCATTTCTCATTTCACTCAACTCCCAGCTACTTTTGAAATTGCTACAATTGCAAATGAAATTCTTATTATAATTAACTGAGGTTTTATCTAGGCATAAAAATATATATTTTCCTTAAGGTCACATCCTTCCCTCTAATACTTTCGAATTCAATGCTAACTAAAGAAGAGATAATCTGACTTGGAACTTTCAGAAGCCCTAGTCTAAACAACTCTTTTGGCCAAAAGTGTGTAAAAAAAGAAATACTCAAATCGGCAAAAAAAAGAAACAAGAGATAGAATGGATAACACTTCGAGGGAAAAAGGGAAACAAATATCAAAGAAAATGAAGTGGTTAATTTTATGACAACTTTCTTGTTATCAGTTGCATCGTTAACATGTAATTCTTTTTATTCTGTAAATTTGAAAATCTTTATCAAAACAAAAAAAGACAAGAAAAAACTAACTTACTAGAGAAATTTGACCAAAATACCTTAATTAGAAGTTTTATGTTATTGGACTTGAAATTTTAAATCTTTTAAGTAATTTTATATTTAATCCAAATTTAAGGCTATGACAATCACATCCAACGTTTTCTGATTTATGTGATTAAGTAATCTAATCCTAAAAAAGAAATCAGAGTTTAGAAATCAAAGGGAAACATAAAAGCTAAACTAGTCAACTGCAAATTCTAGTTCTAGAAATTGGGTTCTACATCTTTTAGTCTGAATCTCAATGATTCCTGCAATTCAATTGTTAGATTGTATGCAAATGAACAAGCTTCAACTAGTTCTGTTTAGTATAGTTTCATGGGCCTAAAGGTATTTTAAGCCCATCACGAAATATTATATGGACTAAAACCATAACAACCATGAATAGTCTCTTTTCAACTTGTTTTGTTCTCTCCAATATATTATATATAATTGTTTTAATATATGTTAAATATATATAATTGGAGAAGGATATGAAATGCATATTCAACATATTTATGAAAACATTTGTTTCAACAAGAAGTTGATGAAATATTGTTGTATCATTAAATGATATTTGGATAAAGATTGATGTTGATAAGTGGTAGCATACAATCGTTTTCTACCTTATTGAAAGGTTTCATATTTTGAATTTTAAGACAATTTTGTACCAACTGTCTCTTTAATAATAAATGATGGAGTGACATATACATTTTGTTACCAAAAGATTATGATTTGTTCTTTTTTGGGGTTTCTTCGTTAATATCATCATGATAACATCCATCGCCGAGTTGCTATCAGTCTGTGGTTAGAATGATTCAGCTAATGACTTGGTACCGGGATTCGATTCATACCCGCTGCATTATGATAGCTTAAAAATAAATTATAAAGATGGACTTTAGGCTATGAATCAGACTTTATCGATCTAATTATTGACAAAAAAAAACATTCATCATCATCAACTAGATCAAATACCTTTTTATTAGAATATCATCTAGTGCATAATTCACTAACGATTACAATTTTATGATAGTGATTTTTTTTATAACACTTGGATCTATAAAGCTAAATGTATAATCTAGTTTTTTGTTTTAATATATTGTTAGGCTTTGAAGATAAAATATGTATTGCTGACTTCCTAAATTTTGTTTTGGACTCCCTTGATTATTTTATCATTCCATTTGACCAAATTATTTTATAGATATTGGATCTTCTCCATCTCGTCCAATTTCTAAATTCAAATAGGTTTGTTTCTCCTAGTACCCATCAATATTAACTTCATTGTACTAATTAGTTCATCAATATATATGTTTATTAATAAAGTTACTAAAACTTAGTTTCTGCTTTTAAATTGTTTATGCATGGTTTATAGTTTGTTTTGTTCTTAAGAAAATTTCAAGCGAGTTACACTATTTAGATTGATAAAAAAATTTACGAAATTTTAGTTAGTTTAAAAGGAAATTTGAGTGTATGGCAATAGATATTTGCGAAACTAGAAAAATGGTAAGTGGGAAAAGTTTATGCTATTGTAGCCAAATAATGGTTAAAATAACCATATAATGTAATATGTGTTTGTGTCAGAATACATATAAGTTTTAACCATATTATTATCACGTTTTTTTTTGCATTGTTAACAGTATTATTATAACGTTTTTATTTATGTTACATTATTAAAAATATTATTTTCATGTTTTTATTTATGTTATATGTTTATCTATATATTTGTTGCAATATATTTCTAATTATATCTTTGTCTCTACCTTCTCCATTTCTTTTCGTTACTATTGTGGATAAGAAATAGGAGTATTTCTGAAAACCATTATTAGATTGTCAATAACCATTTAAGTAGCATTGTCATTTTCCTAATTTGCTAAGTATCCATTGTCATTTTGGCAATACATGTTTCTTATCCACAATACTAATGCTTATTATCTTTCGAGTCAAATGTTTATATTTTTACATGGTTGAAAAAAAATCTCATTTATATCATGCCAACAAATGATATAAATCATCATACAAAAATCAATTTTTATAAAAGTATTTACTTTGAGGTTCGGTCCTAATAGCATCTCCAAAAAATATTCTAGTACTTCAAATTTTGAAGTATTGTTTCTTGGCATAATCTCTCAATGTGTACCGGGTTTACTAGGGTTTACTTTCGTATCTTGGTTAGTAATGAAAGACAGGTTGTCAACTCAAAACTGAATAAGAGTTTGGAGTTTGGAGCAGAGTTGTATTCTATGTAGTGAAAAAGATGAGGTGAGAGACTACTTATTTTTTGCTTGTCCCTACAACGTCACGTTCGGGTCTGACCTCTCTAAGGGATTACTTCATGTAAGATCCTCTTGTACTTGGTATTTCCAAACTGCCATCTATTACTTGTGGTGGGAGAGAAACTCGATAACACATGGTCGAGTCTAGAAATCAGTTCTAGTACTCACTCGCGTGATAGAAAAGGTCATTTGCAAATGGATTTCATCATAGATTTGTTGGTTTGTTTCAAATATGGTTTGGGATTAGGATGACTTAGTTCTTTATTTTTTGACAAGAGCAGTTTAAAATCTATGTTTATCTCACATGTAAATAGTCCAACAATAATTTCATATTTTAATTTAAAAAACATAAAGTATTGAATATATATTTGGCTTCAAATTTGAAGTTCTGTATAAAGATTAGATAAACACCTTAAATAATAACATTGCATTTGTTGATTTGATATCTTTTGTAATTTATAATTTAAATTGTACGCTTTTATTTTATTGTTATGTAGTTTATATTTAATGTAACATTTTGTTAATTAAGTTGTTTGTAATATTAATATGTATGTTTTTATAGTTAATTACAAAAGTTTTATGGTTCTAATTAAATATGATCAATATAGTAAATACTATAATGTAAATAAACAAAATTCTGAAGTTTTGTTTTGAAGTATATTTTAAAAGATAAAACCTTAAAACTTTAAAAGTAAAATATGTGTTGCTTCTAAAATGAAGTATGTGTTGCTGGTTTGTTTTTAGTCTGCTGGTTAGGATGATCTAGCTAATGACTTGGTACCAAAATTCGATTTCTTTCTGTTTTATTATAATAGTTTAATAATAGATTATAAAAGTGGGTTTTAGGTTATAATGTCGATCTAGTTGAAAAAAAAAAGAAGTATGCGTTTGGAAATGTGTTAGCATGATCATGCCGCTTAGAATCCTAATTTTGTATTATATATATTTTTCAGTTTATTATTTGTTTGAATATTTTGTAGCCATAAAATTGAGAGAATAAAATTACAAAAGTTAAGATACCTGTAAAACATTTCCGACAATTTCCAACGTGCGCCAATTGAATGGATTGAAAGCACTAGCTTTTAGATAAACTAATCACGTGGAGTATTGTTCTTGTTCAATTCGTGATGTTGACAGTTAGTTCATTTTCACCACATATTACGTTTTTTCCACGTGCTTAATTTATTTGTACAAGTTTGAGATTTGCACTCTATTATAATGTGAATCTAATTGCCTTATATATATTTGTTTTATGAAGACGGTCGAAGGCTATTTGCTGTGATCTTCAAGAAAACAATATGAATACATAAATCAGAAAATAGATTAAAAGACTTGCTAGATCTGGAGATTAAATCAATTAGCATCGTATAAAATAAATAAATAATTATATGTAGCCTCTATTGCTGGTTACAAAGTTGTAAATGTCAAGTAGCATTTCCTAATTTTTTCATACTCATCCGTGGTGTGGTATTATATTTTTTGTCAATAATTACATCGATAAGTTTGGATCTATAGTATAAAACTTATGTGAGCATTTTATATCAAAATTATTATACTACACATTAACATGGGCAATAAAATTACAAAATTGGACATTATTAGACTTTGGAAAGATTCTGTATTTGGCTTCGATTCTAGTCTCACAGGTTTCGTCTTTAATTCTTCAAAGTTTACCGGCGACGGCTTTCTTGTGGCGACGAGTTTGAATCTTCAGTCACTTCTGCATGTTCTTTCAACTTCCGATGAGAATAGTGAAATCGGATGCGTAAAGAGCTCGATCATTCAAGCTTACTTATGTTGACAAAGTGGTGGTCTCTCTTCTTTCTCTTTTAGATAATACTTTTTCTCCAATACTTGAGCATGAGAATTATGATGCTTTATTGAAATTGTTAAACAGTGTGCTGTTCTTAAGGTGAAAGTTATTGAAGGCCATGGTACAAAGCAAGGACCTATTGTCATCAAAAGACCGTAAAACCTCGGCGTGGTGAAGTGAACACCATCTTGTCTTTACATAGTTAAATTGTTGTTGTTAAGAAACTAAACAGAAAGTGAAAAATTGTAGGCCCTCATCTCATGACTCATCTCAGGAGTCCACGTAAACTTTTTCTAAACCAAATTATTATACGTAAGCTTTCAAACAATAGAATAATAAAATAAAAAATTGAATTTATATTTGTACGTTGATAGTTGGTTGCACGTTTTCTTCTTGGTTCGACATGTTTTCAAGTAATCTGGAAAAAAAAACAAAAGGATTAAGAAGCTTATTAAGAAAGAAAAAAATCAAAAAATAGTAAGAAAGATCACAAAACCTTACGCACGATGATTCGTCTCTTCTAGCTAGGATAAGTACGATGATCGTTTTGTTAATCCTTATGAGTTATGATGATACGTCTTCTATTTTATTTTTTTTGAATCAAATACTTCATTAAAGCAGAATGTTCCACATTACAAAAACTAAAAGAAGATAAAATTATTTTTGCCAAACTATCGACATCAACATTGAAGATTCTGGGGATGAACTCGAGTTCACTAAATTCAAACATAGGGAGAAGTTAGGTAATATTCACAAGAATGCTAGAGATCTCCGATAAATAGATACGTACGTCTTTTGGTGTTTTCTTTTCAAGTTTTTTTTTTTGCCAACAATTAGATAAGATCCGATTAATAACCTAAAGTTCACCTCTAATCACCAGATTGAAAACAACTCAGCTTCTCAAATTTTTTTTATAAGTTTAGATATTTCCTTTTCCTATTTAGATTTTTTTTGGATCAAATCATTATTCTATTTAAATTAGGTTTACACAAAAAAAATAATTAAATTAAAGAGGGCTAATTTGTCTATTAACAATTTTTAATAGTTTAGGCTTAGAAAAATTCTATTTAAGAGTATATGGCTATTGACCATTATAGAGCATTATACAAGTTTATATATTTTTTATTATGTTTTGTTAAAATAAACTTGATTGGTAGACCTAAAACATTAAACTCCCTATTATGCTCTACCAATCAAGACCTATATGCTCACTTAATCACGTACTTAGTTGGGAATACTTATGATACGTGTCGTTATATTATTGGATTAAAAACATGGGTGGTACTGAGTTACGGAACAGAAGAAGGAAGGAGAAACAAAGAGCTTTATAGGTTGGTGAAAGAGAAGCCTAACGAATCTTTTACATTATAATTGGTTACAAGCAAGAGTTTGGCACATACTACTATTCTTTTCTTTTTTCTCTATCTTAAAGCTTATAATAAATATAACTATATCTTCTATTATTACATTTTTTGATATTTTCAACCAAGCAACAACATTTTTGTACACCAATCAACATACAAATACATTAAAAGGCATTTTTATGAAAAAATTAAAGAAAACCACAAATTTGTTTTTCCTCAAACAAAAAAATGAAATTCGCTACTCCAAGCAAAAGGAGGTTGTTGGCTTTGAAATCCGCGATTACTTACTTTTTAAATATAAATATATAGTATTTTATTCATAAAATAAAAATAGATGAAAAAGTAATATGTATTGTCGTGTGAAATATATATATATATATTTTTGATTACTGTTTAGTTGATTACTAATATTAAAGTTTTAGTTTTTCATTATTATCATTATTAAAGATTGATACTTGTCCGACAGATGCATTTCAGATGAGAAAACGTTAACTAAGGAGTTAGAAATGGATCTTAAACCAAAGGAAGTGATCTGGTTCCAGAAGTCAAGAAAAAAGTGGATTGCTTTAGGAGACCGTAATTCTAAATTCTTTCACACGTCCACAGTCATTAGGCGAAGACAAAATCGAGTAGATATATTGTGTGGGGATGATGGTGTATGGATATCTTATCTTGAGCGTTTGGAACTTATGGTGGTGGACTTTTATAAGAATTTGTATTCAATGTGTGATGTTGATGCAATAGTTCCAGTACTACCCTCAGGGCCTGATGTTGATGCAATAGTTCCAGTACTACCCTCAGGGCCTCATACATTGAATAGTTCTAGTATTCAATGTATAAAGCCTCAGGGCCTGATGGCTTCCAATCGATATTCTACCAAACGTGTTGGGACAAAGTGGGCTCCTCTGTTGTTCGATTTGTCTTGAAGTTCGTTGCTACTGATATTTTGCCGCCTAGAACAAATTATGCTCTTGTGGTCCAGGTTCCTAAGGTTTTTAAGCCAGAACGAATAACCCATTTTTGCCTCATTGGCTTGTGTAATGTTCTTTTAAAAGTCATTACTAAGGTTATGGGTTTGAGATTAAAGAAGATTATGTCGCTTCTTATTAGTTCTACGCAGTTTAGTTTCATCCTAGGTAGACTAAGATTGGACACTATAGTGGTTGTACAGGAGGTTGTGCACTTTATGTGGAGGAAACAAGGACGTAAAGGTTATATGCTTATGAAGCTCGATCTTGAGAAAGCATACGATAGAATTCGGTGGGATTTCTTAAGGGATACTTCAGTCGCAACAAAATTCTCAGATTCGTGGATCTCTTGGATATTGGCTTCAATCTCTGAGCCTTTCATTCACGTGCTTTGGAATAGAAAGAAGACGTCAACTTTCTTACAGAATGAGGTTTGAGATAGGGAGATCCTCTTTCTCACTATTTTTTTTTATGCCTGGAACGTCGATGTCATCTTATTGATTGTGAGATTGGCCAAAATTGATGGAAACCCATTTCTCTGTCTCGAGAGGGGACCCAAGTTATCACACATTTGTTTTGCCGACGACTTGATCCTATTTGCAGAGGCCTATGTTGATCAAATCTTATAAGAGTTGTATTAGAGAAGTTTTGTAAAGCTTTAGGTCATAAGGTCAGTCTAGAGAAGTCAAGGATCTTCTTTTCTAAGAATGTCTAGAATGGTCTCGTGCAAGAAATCAGCGACGAGAGTGGGATCAAGTCAACTAAAGACCTTGGGAAATATCGTGGTATGCCAATTCTCCAAAAACAGATCAATAAGGATACGTATAGTGATGTCTTACAAAAGGTTTCTTCACAGTTAGCTGGTTGGAAAGGTCGATTTTTAAGCTTTGCTGAAAGAGTTACCTTGACTAATGCGGTTTTCTCGTCTATTGCTATCCATGTAGTGAGTACTATTGAGTTGCCTCAATCTACAGTGAAGTCATTGGAACGTGCATCTCGAAAATTTATTTGGAGAAGTACAGAGGAAAAGAAAAACATCATCGCCTTGCTTAGCATAAGGTATGCCGCAAGAAACATCATAGAGGTTTGGGCATTAAGTCGGTTCATTTTATGAACAAAGCTTTATTAGCCAAGTTAGGTTGGCGACTTCTGAAAGATGATAGCAGCTTTTGGTTGAGAATACTGTGAAGCAAGTATAAGGTCACTTCCATACAAGATTTTTCGTGGATGAGGGCCTCCGGTATTTGTTCTTCGACATGGAAAAGTCTTCTCTCTTGTTTACACTCAGGTGTTCTTCCTGGTTTGTCTTGGGTAATTGGTGATGGTAAGTCCACCTGTTTTTGGACTGACCGATGGGTTATGAAAGAACCACTAATCAAAAATGTAACTTCTAATGTCCAAGATGATCTTTTGAGTCTTTCGGTTAGAGATCTTTGGAGAGATGGACAAGGATGGTTACTCGATAAAATTTCTCCCTTTGTTGACGCGGACACGCGGTTATGTTTAGTTGCACTTGTTGTTGACACGATCATTGGTGCACCAAATCAATTTGTGTGGGGAGAGAGTTTAGACGGTAAATTTTCTGTAAGGTCGGCTTATGATTTTCTGACCAAGACTTCAATACCGTAACCTAATATGGGATGAGTTTTTGACTGGGTGTGGAAAGTAGATGTTCCAAAACCGATACATTTAAATCTCTGGCAGGGAGTTTACAGAATTTTAATGACCAATGCTGAGAGACATCGCTGACATCTTAGCTCCTCGGATATCTGTACGGTTTACAAGGCAAGTTCTGAGTCAATCACCCATGTGTTCCGTGACTGCCAAGCAATGTCTGGAATCTGGGATCGTTTGGTTCCTTCTTCAAAACGACAAGCTTTCTTCACCTCTTCGATACTTGAATGGTTATTTGTGAATCTTGGAGATCCTCAGAAGTTCATGGGAGTACTTGGTCCACGCTGTTTGCAATGTGTCTTTGGTGGGGCTGGAAGTGGCGGTGTGAAAATGTGTTCGGAGTACAGGGGACTTGTAGGGACCGAGTGCATTTCCTTAAGGATGCCGCACTAGAAGTGAAGCTTGTGTTAAAAGCATGATCTCATGGATTCCACCATAAGAGGAATGGTTAAAGGTTAATACTGATGGTGGCTCACGTGGGAACCCAGGTCGTCCAGGTGCAGGTGGAGTGCTCCGTAATAGTAAGGGAGATTGGTGTGGAGGGTTCGTAGTTAATATAGGAATCTGTTCGGCACCTTCGGCTGAATTGTGGGGTGTGTACTATGGCCTCGCAATTGCATGGAACAAGAGTGTGACAAGACCGAAATTGGAAGTTGATTTACATATTGTAGTTGATTTTCTTACGACAGAGATTAGTGAAGATCATCCCTTGTCATTTTTAGCATGCTTGTGCTATGATTTACTATCACAAGATTCGATAGTCCGAATTAAGCATGTGCACCGAGAGATCAATCACCAATCATGCCTTTGATTTCAAGTTTGTTAGATGATGATGTGAATGGTGTGGCATTAACTTGACAAATTTTTATATGATTTTTTAGTCTAAAGTTGAATAAATAATACGAGATTTTCTCGATACCATTCACCAAAAAAAATTAAATCTTGCCTCATAAGTACATGCTTACTTATACACATCATGAAAATCCACATACCCATCATTGCACATATCACTACGTAATCAATTAGAGCATTAATTAACCCCAAAACTAGATTATCGGGAACTTACGTGGGTCCCCACTTCCCTCCAAGTCCTTTTCCATTTCCGCAAAGTATGTTTCTTTTCCGAATCTGTAAAACGCTTACGTGGCTCACTTAGTCACCGTTGATGTAAACCTCAAGCAATCTAACGGTGAATGTTTTATAAGCGTAGGTACACTCGCGTTGTAGAGGATAACAGTCTGCAATGGTCAGAGGAAGGAAACCTCGCCATGAAGTGAGTTAATAAACACCGTAGCTCCCGAGGTAGAAAGAGATAAATATAATATAATTACTTTTATTTTTTAATACAAAAATGGAATATATTATTATTTTTAATTTATTTTTAAATTTTGAAAATTAGTAATTTATATAAAACAGGAAATCGACACAGTAAAGCAATCAGGCTCCACAGTCCAAGGAGTTTGCATACTCATCAAGCCACATCAATCTCTCTTTCTCTGATTCGATTCGACGGCGACTGAGTCAACTCGGTGGAGGTTGTTACTGATTGTTGTGTTTACTACTGTGTATGTGTTGTTAATTTAGTGGTTGTTTTGATGGATCCGAGTGGGATGATGAACCAAGGAGGACCGTTTAATCTAGCGGAGATCTGGCAGTTTCCGTTGAACGGAGTTTCAACTGGAGATTCTTCGAGGAGAGGCTTCACTGCGTCCAATCAGTTCGCTGATTCGGATCTAACTACTGTTACTGCCGACGACCCGGCGCGTATGAGTCACGCTCTATCTCAGGCGGTTATTGAAGGAATCTCCGGCGCCTGGAAACGGCGAGAGGATGAGTCTAAGTCGGCGAAGCTTGTCTCCAACAATGACGCGGTACGGATTTTTGTTTTTTCCATTTGTTTCGGATTTTTTTCCAGTTTGATGGTTCTGAGTCTTAATTTGAATTTCTAAATTTCAGTATAGTTTTGTTTTTTTGAATTACTAATTTGATGATACTGAGAATAATTTGAGTTGATGGAATTATTATCACAAATTCTTTTTTAATTGAAGTACTAATCACAAAGTGATTCTTAATGTAGATTGATTGGTATACTGTGATTATGTTCAGATTCTATAATTTGTTTGATAATGACACTCATAATCTTTTTGTGTTTAATCAGAATGAAGGTGAGAACAAAAGACAAAAGATAGATGAAGTATGTGACGGGAAAACGGAAGCAGAATCGCCAGGAACAGAGACAGAACAAAAGAAGCAACAAATTGAACCAACAAAAGATTATATTCATGTTCGAGCAAGAAGAGGTCAAGCTACTGATAGTCACAGTTTAGCTGAAAGAGTAATGATTGATATGATGAATATAAAGCTTCTTTATTTGTTTGAATTGATTGATTTTGGAGTAAAAGACAATTTGCTTTGTTTTTGACAGGCGAGAAGAGAGAAAATAAGCGAGCGGATGAAAATCTTGCAAGATCTTGTGCCGGGATGTAATAAGGTATTGTAAACATTTTTAATGGGAGATTCAACATGGCTTTGTAGAGTTGATAACACAATTGAAACTTGTGTGTATATATTTTGCAGGTTATTGGGAAAGCACTTGTTTTAGATGAGATAATCAACTATATACAATCTTTGCAGCGTCAAGTTGAGGTGTGAAACCTTCTTTATGCATGTGTTCATTTTTTGTTACTCTACTTAATATGTACATGTGTGTGTCTTACAATACGTTTGTGATTTTCAGTTCTTATCGATGAAGCTTGAAGCAGTTAACTCAAGAATGAACCCTGGCATCAAGGTTTTTCCACCCAAAGAGGTGATGATCCATCAGCTCAATCTTCTCCATTTTTAAAAGTATCTCTATGGATACATTCTCTCTAGTATGAATCTCGATGTATATGCGGATGGTTCATTTAAGCATTGTTGCAATGAACCAGTTGGGTTCAGTTTCTCTGCTCCTGCTGCCAAAAACGGAACTTACAAAACACAAAAGACTGTTTTGTTTTCTTGATATGGTTAGCTAATTTACAAGCGTTTTTGGTGAAATTCACAGTTTGGTCAGCAAGCGTTTGAGAATCCGGAAATGCAGTTCGGGTCACAGTCGACGAGGGAATACAGTAGAGGAGCATCACCAGAGTGGTTGCATATGCAGATAGGATCAGGTGGTTTCGAAAGAACATCTTGATAAAGAGCAATACTTGATTATCATCTTACGACAAATAAGAGAAAAGCCCTGAAATCCCAAGAAGAAAAAAAGCATACATACATATAAATCTCATTCTCATTACAGATATATATGGATGTGAAAATACGCATCATATTGTTCTATTAGAAAATTAAAAAAAAAAAAAAAAGGAAAGAAGAAAGAAAGATATATAGTTAGTTTCGACATCAAGGAAAAAACTGGGAAGGGTTTTGGTTTTAGAATATTTGTTCAAAATGTGGTTTTTATAATGAAAGTCGAAAACAAACCTCTTGTAAAAGAAACAGTGCTCTTTATCAAATTTATCTCATTCTTACATATTGATTAGGTTCTTGTTTTAATAACCGAGCTTGAACAAAGAAAAGCCAATACCTGTCTGTTTATCTTAGTAAAGCAGATTGCAATGTTAATCATTAACAAATTTGTTTTTTATTTTTTATTTTTTTTGTTGAAACTAACAAATTTTGTTTTACACTAATGAAATGGTGTCTTTCTCATTTAATAAACATGTAAAGACTTAATTTTGCTATTTTTTTGTTTATAAGTAAAATAAATAGGAATATCATGATGTCCTCTTTGGAAATTTATTGGTGTGAAATACTCCATTTTTAAAAGTTTATCCCGAATATCTCTTTTACCTTACAAAATAACTCATTTACTATATATTTAAATGACTTTTGATTTGCCTTGAGCTACCTATTTTATGCGGGCATGGAATAGGGCATGACTTATCACATTACTTTTGTACATAACAAGACAACTCTCTCTTCTAAGGTTATTAAATAAGAAAAGTAAATTTCTTTTAACCAAAATTGCAAGGACGAAAAAAAAATTAAGAAGAAAGAAATTTGATGGCGGAGTTATTCTCAGTCTGGTGGTTAGGATGATCCAGCTAATGACTATGGCATCTAGGGTTTGATTCCTCATCTCTACAAGTTGGTAGATTAAATAAGAATTTTAAGGGTTGGGATAGACTATGAATCGGGCCTAATCTATCCAATGTTGACAAAAAAAAAGAAAAAAAACTTGAGGCAGTTTCGAAGGAAGAGAGAATACGATTGAAATGTAAGATCTCAAACCTCTCAGATTGGATAGAAATATAGATTATAAAAGTCAAAAGTGACAAAAAAAATTACATGGAAAAATGGGGTTTTTGAGTTTGTTTGACAAAGAGTTGACCGTTTATAAAAGTTTTGTCCTTTGGTTATTTGAGGTGCAGATTTGTTTACGTTTTCGATCGATTTTAGTTTTGCAAAAGGGTTCCAAAATTGGTTTTGTAATAAGGTTTCGAGATTGGTTTTACAAAAGGGTTTTGAGATTGGGACAACTCAAATAGAGATTTAGGGTCTGTTGTTTCAAAGATTTTTGCAAATGAAAAGAGTTTGCAAATGAATAGAGTTTGTCCATGTTTGTTTACTTATATAAACTTAAGATAATGTCCGTGTCTATTTGTGTAACTTTATTTGTCTATGTCTAATTGAATAATAATTAATTCAATATTTTATATCTAGTTAAAATAAGAATGTAGTATCTTGTAGATGTATAAGACAAATATTTGCATGAGTATTTGTCTATGTTTAGTTGAATAAATTAAAAATAGTATTTTTGTCTATTTTTTGCAGAAGTATTTATCTATGTCTACTTGAATAATAGTTAACTCAGTGACTATATCTAGTTAAAATAAAGATTACCACTTATTCGTTGATGTAAACGACGAATAACACTTAAACCTATATCCATATGTAATTATATAACAGTTTTAATCATTCATTAATAATTTGTCTATGTCTTTATTTAATAATTTATAAATAAACATAAGAATGTCATCATATTATTGTTATTAGTTATTCTAGAAATTAGTCCATGTCTTTATTTTGTGAATATTTAATTTATTTATTATGTAAATGTATTTGTCCATGTTTAGATGAGTAATAATTAATTCAATGTTAAGATATAGTTAATGAGCTAGTATCTCGTCGATATGACAAATAATAATTATAATTAATAATTTGTTAAAATTATTTGTAAACCAGCGTGTAAACAAATATACATCAACATCATTTTACAGATCCAACTAGTTATAATTGGTTTCTGATATCATCGAGTTGTACCCACACCCTTACAGTCAAAGTCATTTTTGTCTTTTTAGGTGGAGAAGAAGGCATTTGACACACACAAAAAACATAATCAGAGTCATTTCATATAATTAAGTCTGAAAAGAGGGCATCCCGATAGATTTCTCTAATTATTATACTTACCAATCAATACATTAATTCACTGATACATAACTTATTTTGGAACCTTAACTTATTTTGGAACCTTAAATTTCATGTTTTCAAGTTGAGTAACACTGACATAAATTAACATAAATTAGTTTCTATTATATTTATTTAAAATCTATTTAAATGCTAAGAACATTCTGAAATTTTAACCATGGTCAGTCTTGAATATATTTTGACTACCAATACAATACTACAACGTTGGATTTCAAAGTTACTCATTAACATGATTGTTTAACATGTCAAATCTAACGACCATAATCATATTATATAAAATTAGATCTCAAAATTACTCATTAAGAGAATTGTCCTACCTGTTAAATTTAACTACTAGAATCTTATTATCCAAAATTGGATCTCAAAATTATTCTTTAACAGGATTGTTTCATGTGTCAAATATTTATCAAAAAGATAAAATATTTTAAATTTTTTTTTTATATTTGTCTTTATCACGAAATATTTATCTCTATTTACAATTTTAACATAAAAAGAATTCTAAATAATTACCAATATTTATTATTATCAAAATAAAAAATCATAAATATATAGCTCTTACTAAGTATAAAATAGAAAAATAAATGTATATTTTTATTTAAAAAAAGCTTGTATATATAATCTTATTATATAAAGTTGCATTTCAAAGTTACTTATTAATTGGATTGATCAACGTGTCAAATCCAACGACCAGAATCTTATTATATAAACTTGGATCTCAAAGTTAGTCATTAACAGTATTATTCCACGTGTCAAATTTAACTACCACAATCTTATTATATAAAACTGGATCTTAAGATTACTCATTAACAATATTATTTCACGTGTCAAATTCGAAGATCAGAAATCTTTCTGGTTTTTAATATTAATAAAAAAAGATAAAATATATTTTGAAATATATATCTCTATTCACAACTAACATAAAAAAAATTCTAAATAATAATCAATATTTATTATTATATAATAAGAAAATCATAAATATATTTCTTACTAAGTATAAATTTTTTTTTGTAAAATAATTAAAAGACGAATTTGTATATAAAATTGCAAATAGTTTATGATCTTAACAAAAATAATAAAGTTTGATCCTTCAAAAAATTTATTATTATGATTATTACAAGTGTCAAATCTAACGATTATAAATTTTCACATTTTATATTTTCAAAAAGGAAATAATCTATATTTTTAAATAATTTTTTAAGAATATTTATCTTTATAACTAAATATTTTATATCTGTTTAGAATTCTAACATAATTTTTATATAATTATATTTATTTATAATTATATAATAAAATAATATTTTTTATTTCTGACTAAGTAATTTATATTTTAAAATATATAATTTAAAAGTCAAATTTGCATATAAAACTGCAAATATTTTTATAATCTTAACAAAAAATAATAATTGAAAATACTTGTGGATATATATCTCTATTATTAAATATTTATCTATATTAATTGTTATATATACATAAGTAGATATATGATTTCATTAACACAAAAACTTTCGATATTTCCTAACTGTCTCAAACTCTTACAAAAAAATTTCAACTTCAATACTTCTTGCGTCAAAAAAACTTTTTACTTTAATAGTTATCTTTTTCCGTTTACATCCAACATAATCAAAGCAAAAGAAAAAACAGGTAAATAGTTAAAATTTAATTGTATTTTTATTTTATTTTTCTATTGTTTATGTGATTTATAATCATTAAATATATGGTTTATGGATGAACATCTTCTTTCTTAATCTTATTATATAAAGTTTGATCCGTCACAGTTAAAATATTTCAGAAGGGTTTCACATGTCAAATCTAACTAAAAAACTAAGCTCGTCGGCAAAAAAAAAAAGAAAATCATAATCCTAAAATAACAAAAAATTATCGCGAAATTGAGTCAAAATTAAATCACAAGTTCAAAAGCAGCTTAGCAAAAGATGTCTCTATAGTGCTTCAAACTTGCAAAGTTACATACGCAGATAAAAACTATAAGAGTCAAGTACGTTGGTTTTGAAAAACTTAAGCGCAAACAATAAACATTACAGATAAGGATTGTGGTCACAAGTTTGAATACCTCAAGATCATACAAATATAAGAATGACATGTCTCAGCTCTCTGAATAAAAACTAAAGGTAATAGATATGAGTTTTTCATACCAGACATAGTTGGTGAAAACCCTCTCTCTCGCAACGAGTTCACTGACCAACATTGTGCAGGAAATTCAAGTCTCAGTTAGACATTTGGTCGAGCATTCCCGCATCATTAGCTTGACTGACCGCTTCTAATGTAATCGATCACTATACTACAAGTACCAACAAAGCTTATAACCAAAATAGCTGGCATATAAACTATCTTTAACATAGAGTTTACAAGCATACCCATTAATCAAATCGCATACAACATACCTCTCTTGGAGAGTCTTATATAATTTTAACATGAGGAATGTGTTGGACTTTGTAGTAATCTTCTCCTCCTTCCATTCCTCTATTGTGTCCCGAGCACGAATACAGAGTTTCAGTTTCTTCAGAGAAGTGATAAACTGCAGCGCATCAGGAAGCTGCTTGAACTTTTTACATTCATAATACAGAGTTTCAGTTTCTTCAAATGTCCATGTCAACTCATCTGTTTGAGAAATAACCATGTTTCTCTTCACCAGTTCTTCTATGCAGTCATCTTCAACCTCTCGAGTTCTCCATTCATGGAAACGCCTCGGCCTTTGACCTTAGTATTCCCTCTGCGGCCCATAAATAGGACAACATCCCCACATCTATTGTATGATCTTCTAGAAAATGGGCTAAGTAGAGGAAGCAGTGCTTCAAATAACTAGGCAGCTCTTCAAAGCTCAGATACAGAATCTAGTAAACCGAACTAGTTTTGATGATGCGATATCCGATATTCTAACATAATCTTTTCCACTCAATTAATGTGTATCGAGCAGCTAACAACCCTCCCAGCACTTTGACAGCCAAGGGTAATCCTCCACAATTAATCATTTGTTTACCCAACTTTTCCATTTCAACATCAATTTTATATTCTGCAAAAGCAAAACATTACCATTCGCATCAGTATTTGGACTTTGAAATTATGATATGATGCAACAAATAAATCAATTTTTCATATTTTAAGTAGCGTAAAAAAAACTATCTTCATTCATCATTGTAAGCTTACCTGTTGTGTCTTTTCTAGGAAATAATATACTTTGGAAGAGTGTCCAACTTTCTTTAGGGGTTAAGGAATCTAGTTCAATAGGGTTACATGTTGGATCTGCATGTAAAGCCACACTTCATTTCATCCCAATCGCCTTCTGTCCATATATCATCTAGGACAATTAAAGAATTACTGGTTTCCAACAATCGAAATAGTTTTCCTTGAAGCTCATCATCATCACTCTTATATGAGTCTCTTTAAGATCGTTTTCATTATTGCTTGGAGATGTTTTACGCATCTCCCTTAAACTTTTTTGTAGAGGATGTGAAGACTCACCACCTTGGACAATGATCTGTATGAAGAAGTATGCAATGTGATGTTTTAGTGTCTCAATTCTTTTTAAGACTCTGCAAAAGGCACAGTATCCAACACCACCAGTAACTTACGACTTGCGACGTGTCAATTTATATTTCTATTAAATTGATCTATGGGGACTAATAAACAAATTATCGGGAGTGGCGCATAGTGGGTGACAGTATGAAACAATAAACAAAACAAAAGAAAACAGAATGAACTCAATTTGTATTTTTGTTCTTCCATATTGTACTCGAACAGAAAGCGAAACACATCAGTATAGTTTTGTTTTTTTTTGAATTACTAATTTGATGATACGAAAAATAATTTGAAATTGATGGAATCATTAATCACAAAGTCTTTGTTTCTTTAATTGAAGTATTCATCACAAAGTGTTTCTTACTGTAGACTGATTGGTATATTGTGATTATGTTCAGATTCTATAATTTGTTTGATAATGATCCACTCATAATCTTTTTGGGGTCTAATCAGAATGAAGGTGAGAACAAAAGACAAAAGATAGATGAAGTGTGTGATGGGAAAACGGAAGCAGAATCACCAGGAACAAAAGATTATATTCATGTTCAAGCTAGAAGAGGTCAAGCTCCTGATAGTCACAGTCATGTCCAATTCTGCTATGCATCAATCTCCGACTTCTCGGACAGTTGCTCTATCGTAATATCTCGGCTTTGGTATTCCTTCTGCGGCCCAATAATAGGACAACTTCCCCACATCTATTGGATAATCTTCTGGGAAATGGGTAAGGTAGAGGAAACAATGCTTCAAATAAATACTCTTTTCCATTCATGCAATGTGTATTGAGTAACTAATAACCCTCCTAATACTTTTACAGCCAACGGTAGACCTCCACAATGTTTGATCATTTGCTTACCAATTTTTTCCATCTCTCCCTCAACTTTATATTATGTATAACATTAACATGCAAGATATGGGTTTCAAAATCAAGATATGAAGCAAATAAACCGAAAGAATGTTTGCAAGGATAAAACATGTTGAGCATATTGTATTAAGGAAAAGCAGATTATGATTTAACATGGAAATATAAACAAACTGTCTAAAAGCTCACCGACATTGGTTTCTTTACGAAACACTATCCTTTGAAAAATTGTCCAACTCTCTTCGTGAGTTAGATAGTCTGGTTTAAAGGTGCAACACCCTCGTTGCGAGAAGTAAGTATTACCTTCCAACCTAAACAAAATTTATCAATATTTAATATAACTCTCTAACAACAAAGAACATAATGCTCCATCACCAATATGTGTGCATGTATTGTGAACGATAGAAAGAGAATTATCTAATGCATGTGACAGAATTTCTCACCTTTTTCCCGTGGAAAAATTGGTTTAATTATGTCCCAAACTTCTTCTCTCCATATATCATCAAGGACAATCAAAGCCTTTTGTGTTTCCAACACTTGGACGAGTTTTTCTTGAAGTTCATCTTCTGTCATCTCTGACACCTTATATTCTGGCCCAAATTTCCGCAATTTTGTCTCCCAAACATTCTTCCTTGTAAATTGTTGTGAAACACATACCCATGCGAGTCTTGCAAAATGACTTCTTACAGCCTCATGACTAAAACTTGTCTTGCGAGGGTCGTTTTACCAATACCGCCCATTCCAGTTATAGAAACCACTTGAATGCTCTCTTCTTCCACCAAATAGCCAACCAATTTCTTTACATTTTTCTCCAACCCAACAAGATGATCTTCATTATCGCTAGAAAATGTTTGTCGCATTTTCCTTTGTCTTTCTTGTAGAGACTGCGTATACCTTTCATTGACAATGACTTGTTGTACGCCAAGACTCTGCATATCGCGGATAACCTTAGAGATCCTCTTACTTATGGCTTTCATATCGAAAGCAAGCCCCATGCGATTAGAAAACCTTTTCAACTTGTTCCTGATGCGGCTTCTCTTTCTCATCGCTTCTTTTAGAAGAAAGGTTTCGATTATATCTTTTGTGTCATAAACAATTTCCTTGATTTCCATTACAATGTTTCTCACCATTGCACTTGTATGCTTCTGTTGAGAACGCAGATCGGAATCTTGGGATTGCACGTTGCGGTAGAACAACCCGACGGTACGGGATTACACGTTAGACAAAGATCGAATTACATATATGCACTGGTTGTTTATTCAGAGCCAGGCTCTCTGATTTCTACAGACTCTAGTTCCTAAATTCTCTGAAAAAAACTCACTAATGACAAAGACTCGGTACTTGTACTCTTAAGGATTACAAAGCAAATCATAAAACTATTAGAGAAGGAGCTCACGTGACCTGCACAAAACCATTAGTACACATAAACTGAAATCACAAGTTACCTTAAGAACACTAATGGCAATAAAACTGAAGCTCAATTCCCTTTTGATCTCTTGTTACGACGATAGAATGCTCTCCAGGGCTTATCAGCTTCTTGGCAACTGTATCTTCCAAAAAGCATCTTAGCATATTCAGATCACTTTTCAATTCATTAAATTGCTCTCCAACTCCCTGAAATCGCTCAGATTCTCGGACAAGAATGTCCCAAAGCCTCTCAACTCCAAACGACAAAAGTGTCTCAGCCATAAGTCTCCTGCTTAACCATGAGTAGAGGAGGGTCCATGAGTTTCATCATTCGAATTATTGAAAATTCACAGAGTAAATAAGCTATTCAGTGGGGTGAATTCCCAAGGTCAACATGAACATTATTGAGATTTTTTAACAAACAAAAAAATAACCAAATTATTATTAAGATTTAATAGGAAAAGAATGTAAATACACAAGATCGAAGTACCTTTCCTCCACAGAAAGAAAGCAACGTAATAAAGAGTAATCACCTCCTGCAAAACGCTGTTCGTCTAACTGATCTGTATAAAGAAGTACGCGATGTCTTTTTTCAGTATTAGTTTACAAGTCTGCTAAAGATAGATCCATTATAAGAGTTGACTCCAAGTCAATACTATACAAACAACCAACTGTAGGAAAATGATGTGTGAGATCCTCCTTTGGCTAGACAGTCTTACCAGCAATCTATTGTAGCCACTTCTTACTTGCTACATGTCTTTTTACAAATTGGTTCAGACAGAAAGGGAAACTAAGGTTTAAATCTTCTGTCTATTGAAATAAAAGATAGAAACTGATAGCAATTTCCTTTCAAGAAAAAAAGAACTGAAACAAAATAACATGAGTTTGTAAAAGGAGAGCTAGAGATTGTTATTAGCTCCAGCAACAGTTTTGCTAAATCAATACACACAAATTGTAGTAACTTACTACAATATCCGATTCTCTTATGTCCTTATTGCCGAAAGCTAAGCACAGATATGATACAAACACACGCAAGTACATCATCATATAATCATCATTATCATTCCTTTTCTTTTATAGCTAGTGAATGAAATAAGAAAAATTTAGTCCCAAAGATGGGGACCAATCCCAAAAAGGAAAGAAAAAGAATGTGTTTTATGGTTCTCAATCAAACAGGTTCTAATACTTGTACAATGATCCAGACTGTGGTAGTGCTGGTGGGAGTCGGTTTGGCGTTGGGCGACGGGTGCTTCCACTAGATCCGTGTGAATCCTCACCGTTCTGAGCTGGATCGCTGTAATGACGACTGTGACCACCAGATCCGTACCTCTTCAATGAGTCAGCTCCACCACCAGCTGCGTTGAATGCATTCATCCAATCCTCGCCTGAAGAGCCTCCATTGTTTCTTGGGCTGCTTTCTGCAAATAAGAACAAACAAAATCGAATCAATCCCTTTGCGGTTACATATTAGCATATTATTAACTGAAAGGGTAGATGTGTGTGTATATTATACCAGTGCCACTATTGTCAGACCAGCTTGAAGCAGCAGCTGCTCGGTTATCATGAATACTAAGCTGCCTTGTGAGTTTTGAAAGAAGAGAGGACTGTTTCTGAATACGGTCTCTTCGTCTTTTCACGTTCTGGTCCTCTTGAATCAAAGATTCAATCCTCTCGTTACCTATTGCGCTGCAGATCAGTACAAGCGGGAGAGAAATAAGAAACAATTTACAGCCGGTATTAATGTTGCATATTAATAATGCATATGAAGAAACCTGATAGAACTGTATAGCTGATTCAGCATGTCTTCCTTTGATTTCTCCACTTGACAAAGAACAACAGCCTGTTGAAGCCACGGGTTTACATAGTGTGATCAAGTAAGGAAAAGCGAGATGGACATGGGAAATTAAAGATTCACAATACAATTGAATAGTCTACCTTTGGAACATTTGCAGCTAGGCTGTTGAGAACAGCTTCAACGTAACCCCGTACTTCTTGGGACATCCACCGCAATTCCTCTTCTGGGTCAACTGGTTTCCTAACCATCTTATCCTGACAAAGGAAAGCAGAGTAGACAACCAAAGAAAAACCGTCATTACCACCACATTAGGGAAACTAAATGATTTATATGTCCAAACGAAGCTATGTTCTTCAAGTACGACCCAAAAACACATCAGATTTTACTAATTCAACATCTTTTTTCTCGAATGGGCGCTTCAAGCCATATAGAATATTTCAAATTTTATCATCATGATATTGTACTGGATTAAGATCAGCTAATACGTATTTTGTGTAGATTAAACTTTAAAAAGGAAGGGAAAAAGAATAATCATTGAATAAGCAGATAGTTTCTGGTGTGACTTACAAGTGAACCTTCTGAAAGACTTTGTCTCATGGAAGCGCCACTCACTACTTGGCCTCCTCGGGCCTGGATAACCTTTTGCAGCTTATTAATCCATTCATTTTTATCAACCATGCTCTCGGCCTTGAGAACCAGCGCATTGTGAGCTGCAACATAAGAGCATTGGAGTAGTTGCTCGTATAAAAAGCACAATTAATGTTGATAATCGCTTAACATACCTTTAAGAACAGTCTTATATGGAACCCTGCACGTTATCTTAAATGCAAGGCCTGGTCCTTTCGAATCAGGTCCATTTGATTTCTTATCTTTCGAACTCTTTGATTTTTCTCCTTCATCATCAGGAATTTCTTCAATACTGCATTCCTGAGCAGGTTAAGAGTTTTATGAGGCAAAGAGAATTGAATATATGTGTACTTCGATTAAATTGCAAAAACCTAAATATTGTCATGAAGCATCATGCAGCAATGGTAAGAAAATTATTTACGTTGTCGGATTCATATTACCAGGTCGAGAGCAACATAAATACGGAAACCCCATTACGCCTCTTGTAATTGCATTTACATCTAAGACCAAGAAAAAAGTAAGTACTGATACCTCCAAAGTTACAGTGCCACGGAAGTTTCTTTCTTCTTGTTTTTTTGTATAACCAAGCTGAACAAAGGTAAAATCAAAGGCAGATCACTTCAATAACAATTATATAAGGATCTATAAAAGAGAGAGCAAAATTGTAAGGGATGGAATACTGCTAGGGTTACAGTTAAAATTAAAGTGTACACAGCTTTGTTTTCCAAAAATTTGGATCAAATCCTGAAGGAAATTTGTGATAAACGCTAACCTTTCCAGTTTTTTCATTCAGAACAAACCATCGCCTACTCCACCCATTTGTCTTTGCACTTTTCTTCATTAAGTATCCTGCATGATAGATTAAAAATTTATGTTAGTACAGGCAATAAAAAGGATATCACAACATTGGAAATGAAGAATAAGCTTGAAAGTTTGCTATTTTATCAACAATAAATATGAAGAAAAGCTAATCCTCCAGCACTAAAAGCATAAATGAGAAAAAAAAATAGAAAAGAAAAACAAATCGTGCAGTTGAACTGATAGAAAATCTTAGCAACAGTAAAAGCACACAATGCAAGGAAGACCGATGTAAGCAAAAATAAATTCGTAAAGATATATTAGAATCAGGACCTGCTGTTATTTCCCCTTCAGGTCCAGCAGTCTTCAGACCAGAGACCTCTGGCGTCTCTTTTTCTTTATCTTTATCCTTATCTTTATCTTGCGGAATAAATTTGTCTCTCAACGATTTCAAACTACTACCACCACTTGATGACCCATCTGGCTGAGGACTAGGTGCCTGATTTACAAGTAGAGACAAGAGTTGTTACATTATGTACTTTTGTATAGAGGTAGAAAGCACTATCGGGTAAGTGAATCCAGTTTGGTTCTGAGATAGAGGCAAACCCTATTTAAAAGAGATTGCTCTGCATCTTGTCCCCTTTTGGAGGAACGACCTTTAAGCTCTTCCTCACGACGCTGCCTTTCCATTCTGATAAAAATAGTAAACCATATCATCGAAACAATAGTGAGATATGATATGCATCACAAAACAAAACATTAGAGCTTGTGTTAACATGTATATTGTAAATACTAGGACTTCTGCGACATATGCTGCAGCTATGGGACTGTTAAGAAAGGTTGATTTTGTAGCTGGAGTGAAAGTATGGGAAAAGACATGTTCCGGCAAATATACAAAAAGTAGGACACCCACAAAAGTAGATCGATTTGAAAACGTTTAAAAACCCATGTTAATAATCAATTTGTTTGAAAATGATAACACCAATCAAAATGACAGCTGAAAAGAGAAGAAAGGAGCTGATGTTACCTTCTTTGTACAAGTCTGATGAAGTGCTGAGGTGGTACAAACGCACGCTCCATATCAACTAGTGCAACTACCATCTTCTTTGCTTCACTCTTGAATCCATCAAGTGCGGCACTTGCTATAGCTACAACCTGGGTGATGATTATTTAAGAAACGCAACAGCTATTATTGAAATGAAAAATCCTACCGAATGAGCAGTGAAGCAACATACCTCTCTCTTAAAAGGAGGATATCTCCCAAGACCGGGTGTGGCATTCGCAGAAGCTGAAACTATGTCAAGAAGCACTCGGTGAACCTAATCACAAGATCAGAACATATTAGCTCAGCAAATAATGAGACAGTTTGGCAACCAGGATCGAAAATCTATATATTAATAATGAAACGAGAGAATATTTGTAGAAGCTGCGTAGACTTCAATGAATTTAATCCACGAAAAAGCAAGAGACCACAAAAGCTAAGATCATATTATTATCATAGTGAAAAGTGTTCAACAGACCAGTGTGACGACTCATGACCAATGTTTCATTATTTAGCAGATTTCTGAATTTTAATCCACAGCTCAATTTAGAGGAAGAGAACACCAGATAAGCTATAAACACTGACATGGACACACCTCATCAACACAAAGTTTTGCTGGGTCTTTAGCCAACTCAAGAACAGTCTTTATTAACGATCTCAACCCTTTCTCCGGAGATATAAGATAAGGTTGATAACCATCTGCTTCTAACACGATCTGAAACGTTTAGAAAACAATCTTTCAAACTCCAGGCTAAAACTTTTACGTCTTCGTAGAAGTCGAGGCAAAAAATAACCCACCCTTTTGACATTGTTCAAGTCAAAATATCTATCCAATGGGAGCTGCTTGATACGGTTGGGGAAGTTTCCTTCAAAACTTGCAACAACTTTCCAACCACTTCCCTGAACCAAACCTTTGTGAGTAACAAAAATAAACTGATCTCTAAAGGGGTTTAAGCACTTGAAAAGGCATAACCACAAGACATGCAATTCAAAACATTTCCACTGAGACATGAAATACATATCCAACATTAGTTCAGTGAAATCCTAGATGAAATAAGGCGACTTTCCTGAATTTTTTTGTTGTCTATATTTAAACTCACCACACTTTTTCCACTAAAAACTAGAGAAAATGAAAGGCTAAAGAATCGTTCAGCTTTATGAAAGAAAATACTCACTTCACCACCAGCCAAGTGGAGAAGAAACCTGTCCTCAAACTCACGGCAAAGCTCCAAAGCAATTGCCCTTGTACCTTCAGAACTGCTGACAAGTTGTTCACCAAGCCTTGCTAGTTCGTCCTGTACTATTTGAGACTTACCTTGGAGTCTGTGCACGTAAGAAATTAAATTATAAATTTAGAGAATTCATAAGAACCAAAATCATGTTCCTAAATAATTATGCAGAAAGCTAAAAGTAAAGACGGCCATCACATATTGCGAGATGAAAGAAACATATCAAGTTAGCACAGGAAGAGCACCGACCAATGACCTTGCAAGCAAGAGTTCTTATTTTCAGAACTCGGTATGGATGGCGAAATAAACTAGCACCTATCCAGTTTCACATTACTATTTCCTCATGTAACTTTCTTTTTTGCTTTCTCTTCCTTTAAAGATCCGGCCTGTTTGTGCATACCAGTTCTTTTAAACACTGTTCCCTCGATTGCATTTTCATTATAGATGTTTCACGTTTATTTTAATCTAATGAATCCATTAAAAATATTGAACTTATTTTCTTTCAAAGAAACTAAGCTTCCACGTGGTCCCAATGTGCTGCTTGATAAAGACAGAAGGACAAAGCCTTGTTAAAATATCTCACGAGAAGAGCACCAATAATTATGGGAGCTTGAAAGTCTAGCTAACAAAGCCTAAATTTCATAGAGAAATTTGTGAGTCTTCCGTAAACTACCAGTATGGATAAATAAGCAAAACAAACACATTTTTTTTTTGGCAAATGACATATTAAAGCAAACATATGGAGAGAAGAAATACCCAGTTAAGATATTTGGAAGCCTGAGCTTCATTCTGCTACGAATCTGGCTAGCAAGGGTGTCCACCAGGGCAATTCTGCCGAGTTTGCTCGGTGGGGCACCAGTCAAAATGGATTTAAGACTTTCACTCTCGGCACGCCAAGCAGTTTCTAAAGAGTTCTCACTGCCTCCAGACTGCGCTGATGCAATTGAGACTGATTGACCAATAAGTGCAACCCATGGAATATCTGTTGTTTTTGGAGGTCCTTGATTTGAAAGAAGAGCCTGAACTGCTGCAAGGGATTTTGGGTTCTCCGCTGCCTGATCAATTTTGCTGATAATTCCTACTGTCCTAGTACCTATAAACAAAGAGTGATGTTAATGTTTTCTGTTATACACAAAATTTAGATCCACTTGTTTAAACCAAATATAGTAAGGTCACCACGTTAGTTGAGAAATATACAAAGGGTCTCTATAAGAAAAGTCTTATGCACTCACTCTCTGGATCGTACTCCTTTGCAGTCTTCAGGGCTCGAGATGACGAAATTTCAGATGCCTGGCTAGCAGGCACAACAACCAGCAGTATGGCATCGTTGTGCTGTGCATGTTCACCAATCTTACAAAGAGAAAAAAAGAGACAAATTACAAGACAATATTTCAATATAGTAATTTATGTTCCTCTTTATTGTTGACAGGTAGATTAGGGGGATAACAATGGCATCAAGCAGTTCCTAATCTTACCATTGAGTCATCCACAATTCGCTGGTCCAGTCCAGGTAAATCAATTAATTTCAGAGGTGGAGCTGCAATTAAAAAAGACAAATATGAATGATTATTACGGTAAACAATTAATATGTGGTTATTCACATTCCAAAGAGGACATGTCAGTTAGAGCTTCATTTAGATATATAATCCACTTTCCACAACTTAGCTTTAGGTTTTTACTAAAAGAAAGTTGAAGCACTAAAGTCGTTAGACTTGGTAGTAAAACTCATTACAGCTGAGATGTTCACTGACATAGGGGAGAGTACCCAACTTAGTTTTGATAATATGAACGTTGTTAAACTGACCAATAAATGGGGCTTGACATTTATGATTGTTCATGTAAGAAACGACTCACCAGTGCTGGTACGAAGTTTTAGGTATATTTCATCACGACCCCTCCCTGAGGCTCCTTTGCTAAGCCTATCCTGTAGAGAATGCCTTAGGGCACCTATAATATACACCCAGTCCAAACAAATGAAAAATTACAAAGATATTAATCTAATGCATTGTATCTTACATGAAGAATAAGCTTCAGAAATCATTGCCAAATTGCATATGTGCATATAGGAACCTTACTTGCGGAAACTTGTTGAGATTTATTGTCAATTTGCAAAATTATTGCCTTGCTGCTCAGTGATGCCTCCCTACTCAAGTCAATGACTATAGGAGCCCGTGTAGCACCATTCTCACCCGTCGGCTATGGACAGTAATTGTAGCAGACAGAAGATGGTTACTTCAAGAAAATGTATCAGCTAATAGTGACATACACAAATTCCTGCACACTCAATATACAACTTACCAGAACTGGGTGTCCAATTAGGCTATTCAGAACTGCAGATTTTCCAGCTCCCTGATCCAGCAAGCAAAGTGAAATAACTTTAAGTCTTAACATAACTTCCAATCACAGGCACAGAGCAATCTATTTTTTCCGTCTTTTAACAGACAAGTTTTCAGGTAACAGAGAGTTCGATTGGAAAAAAAACTACAGCGTTTAGGAAAATCATAATCTGACAAGAAAAGCTCATACATTTTTGCTAACTGAAAAACACTTTCTACATAATTTTTCTGCCTACTTTAGCTTTCAAATACCAAACACGTCAAGGTTCTCTCAGGATTCAATCTCATAATATCAAACATTTCCTGGTAAACAGAAATACAAAATAAAACAAGCTACAAACGAAAAATGCATCCCTACCAAACTCCTAGGTTATGGGAACACTTCAGCAAACCTCATCGAGATCCACAAGATCCACGATATGGCGACCAAAATCTACACTCGATCACAGCACAAAAACTAACAAATAAAACCCAAATACAACCACATCGAAGAGACAGCAATAGCAAGAGAAACCCACCACATTCCCTAGAGCAACAACATTAAGAGAAGTAGCCGGCCGTCTAGAAGAAGAGGTCTCATCGGGATCTTCATCAGCGAGAAGCGCCGCCGCTTGTCTCATCGAATCCGAAAGCTGAGACAACTCATCGATCGCCTCCATCGTAACTTACACAAATCCTCAAGCGAATCGAAGTCGAATAAAGTACGAGATCTGGACAAAGAAAATAATCCACTAGATCCGGAGATAACTAATATCGGTAACCAAGAGCGGTGGAGTTTCCCGGTGAATCAGATACCGGAATTACGAATCCGGTCACGACGGTGCAAAGCTAGAGATTTGATTGTGTGTGTCTTCGTCGGGAAGAGAATAGAATAAAGCGAAGACGGGTCTTATAACTTAACACAGAAACACGTAGTAATTAACTAAATATTTGAAATTTCATAAATTGAATTTTATTTTTTCCGTACTTTCCTTTTTTACGCAAATGACAAATGTGAATCCGTAAAATGTAGATTACTACAACTCTTATTTTGTAATCGTCAAAAACATTCTCATCCACTAGATTCGCTTGAATTTATATAATTAAAATATAATGCAAAAAAATTGTAAGTAATTATTGGTGAGAAAATTAATCTTATGATATGTCATCTTTTAGGTTTGTTCATCTCGCATTACCCAAAAATATGATGCTTAAAAGTGTATAGGACTGTTGGAATGCTTTAGTGGATGTAAAAGTAAGTTCCATAGATAGGAAGAATATAATCGAAAGTTTAAACTTCTCGATTAAAAAAATATCAATTGCAATATTTAATGGTAGGCGATAAATCCACATAAGACATACGAATTTGCATAATTAGGGATCGAATTTTACAGTCTACATTATGCAGTAATTTAGCTAATAAACCGGTTTATTGGGACCTAATATTGACAAAAAAAAATTAATTCATAGGAGAAAATGTGTAAATGTAACAATAAAATACTTACATTGGAAACTTAGCATAAAATTTAAATTTGTATTGGTCTATATTATTTTTGCAAACAGTAACATATCAAATTTGGTGATATGATTAATGCATAGCATTAGCATTAAATGTATAACAATGTCACCATCGCATGAAGTGCAACGCTAAGGTAAAGTCACATGGACTTATATATAATATGAATATAAAACTACAAACTAATCTTTAGTTCTGGACCGTTTATGCAATTAGAAAAAAGATAACCAAAAGAAAAGAAAATTTCGGAATTAACACTGAAGTCGAAGAGACTGTGAGAGCAAGTTTCGATTGTGAATTTGCGTCGACGGCGAAAATGCGATCGTTAGAAGAGCTTTCTCCGATAGAAAATCTAGAAATTGAAGAGAATGGACTCGCTCTCGTCTCACGCGTCAAGCTTTGTCTCACAATCCACCCTGTGATTCCTTCCGTATCGAAACCCATCGATGAATGGCAGCTCAAACGATCCTTAATAGATTATCTCAAAAACTCCGTTATACCCTCAGTTACAGTTGGGGAGGAAGATATCGAGGTTCGACGTCACAAAGACTTAAAGAAACGGAAGCGTGAAGAGCCAGTTGCTTATGGATCGTTGTTTATCCGCGATTTAGGGTTTCTCGATGGGAAGAAGAGGAAGAGGAAGGATAATGAGGAAAATGATGGAGAGAGAGATTTAAAGGAATTAGAAAATAAGTTCCTTGATTGGAGGAAGGTTTTGGTGGAGAAGATGAATGGTATTGAGCTTAATTTGGAAGGAGTGAAATATAAGCTCAGTGTGGAACTCCCGATTTCAGATGATTTTGAGAAATTGAAGAAAGATTGGGAGGAGTTTTACGCTTTTGGTAAGCTGTGTTCATTGATTTTGAGCCTGATTTTTTTACAAATTTTCGGCCATTTTTGACGTGATTGTGCTTTGTAGGACATGCAAGGGAGGGAAGGAGAGAAGCTGATACGATAATACTCAGAGGCTTGCCATCAAGATGGTTTTCAGAGCCAAGAGTATCATCGAAGCCTTCAATGTTGGCTACACATACAATCTTCTCCAACTTTGGGAAAATTAGGTAAGATTATGTCATCTTTCATGTTCAATTTGATTATGTTTGTCCCAAAAACTGTGTTTTTCTTCATCGGAGAGAAGAGAGCAATTCATACATTTGCTTTAAGGATGTGACATTGTAAGAGTAGAGATTAATCTATGGCTTACTTATGCAAATTCATTGGTTTTGTGCATTCACATTTGCACAGTCTGCCGAATTTTTCCAGGTAGTTAGTATGGAAATCTTACCCAATAATTATGGTTTCACCTGAATCTCTCTGATTTATTATCTTATTATAATCCTTGTTATGAAACTTGCTGTATCATGTGTGATCGAGTATTCTACTCTTCAGATCAGATCGTTTCATAGATTTGGTGTACCAATGGTGGTCTGATTTAATTGTGATACCGATAATTTACATAAAGCCATATTCCACTGCGTTAACTCATCCTCTATAGGAATCTTAATGTTGCTGAGGACGATGATCTAGGTAAGGATGCAGATGAGGACAGTGGAGACCTAGTATCAGGTCTCCATTGTAAGATTGTTGTTCAGTTCGAGAAGTACAATGACTTTGTGAATGCCATGAAGGCTTTCTGTGGTCGCTCAATGAAAAAGGTATAATTTATATTGCAAAGAAACATTTTAGGTTTCATTATTCACAAATGTTTTGGCTGCACTAGGTTGTATGCAAAACTAGATTATGTTACTAGGTATTCGTGAGATCTTGCTATTGTATCTATAACTAGATACCTGGATGTAAAACCATGTTCTGGCACTGTAAAATCTTAAAACCACTTTCAATAGTTGAAGTTTTGTTCGATTGTTTTGTTGTATTTCTCTTCTAGGGATTGGAACAAGGCTGATGTTTTCTGATTTTTGTCATATGAGCAGGAAGGTACCAGACTAAAGGCAGACTATGAACTAACATGGGATAAAGTTGGATTCTTCCGAAACTCGAGGAGGGCAGTGGATCACAGAGGTGACGGATACAGAAACGAGGATTATAATCAGGATGACTTGCGCCGAAAAAGATTCAGGGTAATGTATAATGATTATCATATACAAAATGTTGAATCTTGAGAAAGTTGATTTCTGATGTCTTAAATTTGTTTATTAACAGGATTAAAGCATTGAGATGAAATGTAGAGAAACTTTGGAGATTCAGAAGCTCTCTCTGCATTTCTAGGTTTATGACTCTGGATTTGTATTTTAGATAATGTTTTGAAGATTTATAAGTCAAATTACATTACATCGTACTTGACTTGATTCGAATTATTTTACTTTTTCGATTATTTTTGGGTGATTGGTCATGTCAGTCAGGTTATTACAAAATGAAGTTGCATTTACAGAATAGTGTTTTGGTAAATACTTTCAAAGCTTGCGTTAAATGAAATATGCAAGAACATGAGAATTTGTTCCTCATGTTCGGATATTCCAGCTTCACCGCAGCTCCCTGTGGAGATTTGGAAGTTAATGGAAAAGCTCGTGGTCTCAAAGTTCCTTGGGCTGCAAGCAATAGAACAGTCGGAAAAAAATCTGGTGGAGATGAGCTATAGATTGGTTACGAAATGTTGCTCGATAAGGCGATGAAGAAGAAGAGTGGCTTGGTGGAAGTCGACAGATTACAGCCGAAGGTAGCAAATAAAGATTTTGACGGTAGCCTAGAAAGAACTAAGAAAATTCTAATCAATATCTTATCTTTCATTACTATTGATTATAATTGATTGATACCACTATAATTTTCTTTATCAGTCAAATCATAATATATAGTTTAGAGTCGGTAAATATGATATAAGAAATCTATATATTTCAATTCTAAATCATATATAACAAGGAGTTACTTGACTACATAAAAATCGAATTGTAATAGACAATTAATCATTTGACCAAACATGTTCTCTACTCGTTTAATTTTATTTTAAAGATGTTCAAAATAAATAAATAAAAATACTCTAAGTATGTATTTTAAACATTTTTATAATAAGAAAATACTCTAATTAAAAAAAATATAGCCTAATCCTATAATTAAACATTTTTATTTTTTAATTATCTAAATTCTAATTACTATGGATGAAACATAAATAATTTATCGAAATTTTGCATAGGAGAAATACATTTGATCAATTGATTAAATGTTAAACTTTTCTTGAAATACGATTTCAAAAATTATGTTACCCTACATAATATTATTTAGAGTTTTAAAAAATTATGCTACAAATCAAGTGATCTAATTATTCCAAAAAAAAAACTTTTAGCTATTTACATTTTGTGCAAACTGTACAATAGATAATACATTCCATAAGTCACCAATTAAGAATCCTTAAACAAAACACTGGAGTAATTGCCACCAGAATTAAAAGTGAATTATTGGGATTTTGTATTGTCAGTTAGATAAACTTTTCTGCTAAAAATATGTTTGCAGTATATTATCTGTAACAATGAACATTTTCTTATAGCATATTTACATTAAAAATCTAACAAAATAATAGACAGTTTTCTTCTAATTCAGCTGTGTAAAAATTAACAACTTTGAACAAAACACAGAAGAAACAAAGAACTTTGACGATGAAATAAAAAAAAAAAGTTTTTTAACTCGGTCACACTATTCATCCAGGAGCAGCCAAAAAACGAAAACTCTACTTTAATTGAGAATGATCACGAACAGTTCTCGGATTAAACGATCCTCTGTTTTCAATACTCAATTTCCTTGCGTAATGTTTCTTCTTCATCGCGTAATTCAACGATCCTCCGTTTCCACTTTGCTCTTGAATCGTTGGAACTAAGTACCAAGCAATACAAGTACACATAATCGCAACAGATCTTCCAAAAAAGGATAAGAAAATAAGAACCAAAATCACAGTCACAGGAAAGAAATGATTCGGTTTTGCGATCTTCTTCAGATTCTCATTCAAAACACAACTCTGTTTCTGCTCTGTTTCAGGCTCTGTTTTGGTTATTTCCTCTGTTTTCGTTTCGTTGACTTCTGTTTTGATTTGATCAGAAGCATCTTTACTCTTCTTCTTCTTCTTATGGAGATAAGATGATTTGATCACGACGGGAACACACTCACCGGAGCTTGTGAATACGAATCGAACAAGAGGCGGACCGCCAGAATCGAGCTTTTTCGAGTAGATGCTTTGTCTCTTCTCGTCGAGCTCTGAGAGAAGCTCTGAGAATTTGTCAAGTCCTCGATTTGAATAAGGGTTTTTGCTTGCTTTCCTTGATTTTCTTGGGGAGGAACACGGAGATCTAAATGGGCTCACCATTTTTACTTCAATCGATGATCTTAATTTTGAGATGTTCTTGTGAGATTCAGAGGGTTTTTTGTTTTTTTGGTAATGGAGAATTGTTATACAGACAAGAGAGACGACCTTACACTTAATATACGAGATTTATTTTAATTTTTTTAAACATTTTCACGCGACAACCATTATATTTATATTATATATAAAAATGGTTAGAAAAATATGGTTATGTGAATATTAAAAAAATGAATTTGAGAATTTGACCGGATCTGATGAAGCGTTAACAACTTGGTCAATACTGTGGATCTTGGAATTTTATATTACTTTTTATTTGTAAGAGATAAGAAGTTTCCACGAACAACAGAACATACATCATCACATATGTGTTCCATTTATCGAACTGACTTTATAACGGTGGTCGTACTGATTGACTTTCTTGGGGCAGAAGTTATATAAAAAAAAAGCAAAAACAAAATTCTTTTTCCTTCATAAATTTCCAAGAAGTATTGTTTTGCCAATATTTTCTATTTAGATTATTCAGCTAAGTTCTATCAATAATATCAAAAATTTGATCTTTTTTCATCACAATATTAAAAAGTTTAGAGACTGAACTTTGGACTATTAATCAATAGATTTATAAAAAAAAGTTTATGAATTTATGTATGTATTATATATATAATGATTTTAATATAAGCAAAATATAGTTGGAATTTTCAAATTTCTGAATTATTCTCAGTCTGGTGGCTGCACCATGGTTCGATTCCTACCCGATGTATTATGATAATTTAAAAATAGATTATATGAGTGAATTTTGGGCTATGGATCAGAGCTTGTCGATCCAATTATTGACAAAAAAAACTCTTTATTTTTTGGCAACTAATATGATGTGTATGTGACAGTGTATATCCAATATCTATACTCTATATATAATATAACTTTTATAGATTAATACTTTAATTATTCAATATATTTTATACTTTAAATAAAATATTTAGTTTAATAATATATCGATAAACTAATAAAATTCATATTTTTAACATTATTAAATTTTAGATATTTTATGTATATATAAACTATTTAGAGGAAAATTTTACATATATAGCTTAAAACAATAATTTAGCAATCTGGGATTCTGGTAAAGCATGTTAAAGCTTAAAACTGGAAATATGATGTTTTGTAAATTACTGTCTTGTTTATAAAAGTGTTTTGGCAAAATTGTATTTCATAATAAAGAAACAATTAGACCCAAGTGAGGAGAGTTAACTTGGTTTGAAAAATTGATATTATTGTACGTATGATTTCTGTGGCTTTATTATAATTTTCTCGATTATTTATGCACATGTTACAATTAAGTGTTGTTTTATTTAATACGTGTTTTTGTTGAATATCCATCTTAGGTTGTCACAATGATAATCATTAAAATTTATACAATTTTTTTCTTCATTAACTAAATCAACAAAAAATCTGATCTTAAAAATTTGAAATATGTGGGGTCTCCTACAATATGAAAAAGAAAATTTGATATTTACATTATAATAATTTAAATTCACACAAAATTCGGTATCTATCTCTTAGTTAACTATATATATTGTATATATATCAAAATTTTATAATATACCAATATACATAAATTTATATTTATATAAATAGTCTAGTAGCATATGGTAAGTACACTAAAGGCTAACACATTTACACATTCAAAAATCGAGTCCCACTACATATATTAGATATGAACTTGACTAATGAATCAGTCACTTCTGGTCCAATATTGATAAAAAAAATATTTTTAAATATAAATCAAGTCCAAATTTACTAATCTTAAAATCTAAATCTTAAACTTTATCAAACATAGTTAGACTATTTGAAATCGAATTATAATAAAGAAAACTTCATATATATTTGACCTCGCATCATCATTTAATGTGACAGAAATAAAATATAATATTGGCAGATTTCGGTCTTTATTTAAAAAGTTAAGTGTTTTTGCATTAATAGTTGGATCATTGCTTAGAAAGCGCAACGTTATATTCGATCCGAGGAGATGTATGAGTTCTCATTGGTTGCAAATTTATTTTTTATAAATCTGTGGGGTAAATTTCTAAAATTTTGAGGACAAGTATTCTATAATAAATATCAAAAAGTAAGGATTTATGGGAAATTTGGTTTAGGGTTTAACTTTAGCTAATTAAAATAATTTCGTACAATATAATTTAGAGTTAAAATTTTTTTTTAACATTATTCATTGGATCAACAAGATCTGGTCTATACTCTAAAGATCTTAAATGGAACGAGTGAGATTCAAAATCACCACCTAATGCCTAGTTAGATGAGAGACAAGCCAACATAACCATCTGTTTTACGGTCCATAATTAGAGTTATGAATCCGAATTGATAAAATAATTCTATTAATGTTTTGAAGTTTGTTACAAAATTAATGTTAGTTTAAACTTGAACAATTCTAGTCTTACCATATCTAATTCTTTAAACTTTTTATTTATTTGACAATAGTTTGTACCCATATATTATTTAATAATTTAAACAATAATAAAATTTATAAAAGGTTCCAATATGTGTAAGAAGTTTTACATATATGAAATTTTTTATCCTAATATATAATTATAATATAATTTTGTGGATGCAAGATGTGAGGATAAGCCTTCTTTAATAGTAGTAATTCACGATGAAAAACAATGGTCTGAGTAGGAAAAAAGCAAGATAGAGAAAATAGAGAATAAGATGAAAACAATTATGAGTTTGTATAGATAACCTTTAAACTACAAAAACCAAGAAAAGAAAAGTAAGCAATATCAATGATATAGAGAACATTATCTCAATTTATACACTACTTGATACCTAAGTAAATTCTTTTTTTTTGTACAAGAGTTACATATATACTTACACAGAATTTCAATGAAGTATTTCTAGAAAAAGTAGAAAAAAATTCGTCAAAGTATATGAAAAATATAAATTTACTAGGTCAAATATTAGGGCTGTAAAAATACGTTTTGGTTGTAGAAACTCACCTATCTGTCTACAACAATATACTTCGGCAATTTTTACAGAGTTGGATCATCATATATAATTATTATCTGGTGGTTAAAATAATTTAACTAATGATTTGGTACAAAAGTTCAATTTTTATCCGATGTATTATAAATGGTAGTTTAAAAATAAATTATAGAGATAGATTTTAGGATATGAATCAAATTTTGTCGATGTAAATGTTGGAAAAAAAAATTGGAAAAGTTAAGAAACGACGGATTGAAAGATTAAGAGATGAGGATTCATCGACTATTCTCAAGACTTGACCTCTCCTTCTAGACTCTATCTCTTTTGTCTTCCACTTCTATCAACTATCATCTCATTTATCAATCCACTCAATATATTTCATCATCACATTAGTAAAAGATTCTTATTCACACACTATTCATTATAATATATATGTTTGCCAAGTATACATGTTACTACTAATTAATAACCTTTATTTTTGTTTATCAAGTTGAATTTAAGTGTATGGTTGACTTTATATAATTGAATAGAAGTAATTGATGAGTAACTCTGCAGACAATTTAATTAGATGATTTAATGTACATTGAGACTTTTTTTGTTGCAATAATTTGATCGAAAATACTCCATCCATAACTTCAAAATTTTTATCTCAAAACTTTTTTAATCTATTTTCTGTAGTGAAATGGGGTTAACCCCCTAATACCATAATCATTACCTAGATCATCTACCACTAAATTTAGAAGAATTCGGTAAATATATTTAAATATATTAGAGCAGAAAAATGCTTATTGTTTTCATACAAACTTTAGAATTTAAATTTTCTTAATGAAACAAACAACATTTAGACATTTTATAGTGTATTTAGATAGACTATCTCAATGGAATAGCTAGATAATGAAATGAACAATACCATACAATTTTTTTTGGTTGATTTAGAAGAATCCGACTAATCTACGAACATAAAATTTGTCAAGTAGTTGAGTATCACCTCTACTGCTTTTCTCATCCGAGTTCGATTTTAGATAGTCGCGTTTGTCCTACGATATATCAGAATTGACTATAAATTAAGTCTTGTCGATACAATTGGTGAAAAAAAAAAGTTTATGAGACATTTATGTACCAATATTAAACATCAAAATTTGAATTGCTCCGAACCTTAAAAGTGATTTGAATGATTCTCGTATTAACTTATATTAAAATACATTTGATTTGGGGATAACAAAATTCAAAGAACGGATTAGGTGTTTAGAAAAAAGAACTACAATCAATGAATTTTGATTGGAACGCAGCTTAAGGAGTAAGTGTGAATTCAGGAGTAGGTATGAAAGTCAAGAAAAGCATATCTTTTTCATTAATCCACAATACATTCGAACATTCTATGGATCATTGAAAATTATTAGATAGATAATTGATTTTGATATATTCTAGTCGGAACGCATATGCTTTATTTACTGACATATTTATTTTTCACGAAAGCCAGTCAATGCATTTATATTGGAAAAATCAGAAGCAAGAACCTAATCCTAAATAAGCCAGTTTTAAAATTTAGAGAACAAAAAAAAATTAAAAAAAAAAAACAAAATAGATAACTCTCGAGTTTGATAAGTCTTCTAGTTAGGAGAAAAAGACAGATCAATCTCGTGGACAATTATTGTCTTTAGAACTTCTGTAATGTCTGTCGTCGTGAATGCCACATTCGTCATTTGAAGCAAGCTCAAGCACGGCACAAAGCATAAAACTCTAAGTATAAGGAAAAGAGGCTTTTCATGATACCTCATCCCATGAACATTTTATTGCATCTGGAAAGTAGAACCAAAACGTGAAAAATACATGTGTTAATAAGTAATCTATTTCAATCCAATTTTTTCTAAACTAGAAAATATTTGGTTAGATAAATATACTGACTTTAGAGAGCATATTTGTAGGTTTATTTTTATTTCTAGAAAATAGATTCAATTCTACGAAATAAAAATTAATATGTACTATAATCTTCATACATATATTTTGAAGAGTTTTATAATCATATATATTAGATTCCTTAAATTTTAAAATTATATTCAAATTATTTGTCACAGGAGTTTGAATTAACATATTACTTATCATAATTGATGATGGTAAAAATCCAAATAATTCTTTTTTTTTAACAATTTGATCGACAAATTCTGATTGGTTTATAATTCTATATTTCTTATAACTCTTGATTTTGTGGGAATGACTTGTATTTAAAAAAATGCAGAATAAAGTAAAAATAGAAAGGCCATTCGTTTTGCATAAAACTTTATTACTCTAACAAGATCAGAGGTAAAGAGTTTGAAGTCTCAAGGGCAAATACAACAAAGGCTGAAACAGAACTCTTATATACAAAAATAAAACAGAGCTTCAAGGTACAAAACATATAGCTTAAGTTATAAGTTGTTGTTCTTCTTTGACACTAATTTAATAACATTTTAAGAAGCAAATAAGAGAATATATGATAACTAAAAAGTAGTTGAAATAGCTCTCTGACAAATTACCTGCAAAAGACTTAGAGATCAGTGTTGTTCATTGTAGCAGTTTCTGGATGGTAATGAACCATTTCCTTCCACATTAACTCTCTTATCATCTCTGCTCCTAAATCCTCATCTTCATCTACATCAAGATCAGTAGGAACTTGAGCTGGAGGATTTGCATTCGGATCGTATAAAGGAGCCATATAAGGATGCTGAAGAGCTTCAGTGACACTAATCCTTTTCGAAGGGTCAAGAACAAGCATTTTCTGAAGCAGATCAATGGCTAAAACATTCGCATTTGGGTAAAGGCGAGAGAATGATATCCCTGGTGAGTAAGGGAGTGATTCTATGTATCTTTTGGCTTTTGGATTATCTATAAACTCAAGATCTTCATCTCTTTGGCTCCCCAAAATGTTGATAATGAGTTTAATCTGGTTAAGACATTCTGTTCCCGGGAATATCGGTTTTCTTCCAAGAAGCTCAGCGAATATACAACCAACTGACCAAACATCAATAGAGGTTCCATAGTTGTCACAACAGAGGAGAAGTTCTGGTGCTCGGTACCATCGAGTCACAACATATTCAGTCATGAACTGACCTTTGGTGTTGCTTGTTCTTGCTAGTCCAAAGTCACATATCTTTAAGTCACAGTTTGCATTCACAAGGAGGTTACCAGGTTTCAGATCCCTATGGAGAATATTGGCTGAATGAATATACTTGAGCCCTCGAAGTAACTACACGAACGAGACAACAAAGCAAACTTCTTAACACTAACAAATCAAGGGCTTAAGCTAGAATTGACATTGTTGATGTATATAAAGAACCAGAAGGCACACAAATAACATACCTGGAACAAGAAGTATTGGCAATGGTCATTACTTAACACTTGAGAAGACTTAATAATCTGATGAAGATCAGTGTCCATAAGCTCGTAAACAAGATAGACATCCTTAAAGCTTCTTTTATGATTAGCCATCATAACATCTTTAAGAGCAATCACATTCTCATGTCGAAGATGGCGTAGAAGCTTGAGTTCTCGTAAAGTCCTCAATGCATCGATCCGATTCTCAAACACGTTATGGATCTTCTTGATCGCAACTTTCTCATTGCTTTCTCTGTTAACAGAAGAGCATACTACACCATATGCACCTCGACCTATTGGTTTGATAGGCACGTATTTGGTATCAATCTCGAAAAGTGTTTGCCACATTGAGAAGTAATGCTTCCCTTGGTTCCTAACTCCATTTGGTGGATCAACCTGAGTTGCCATTTTCTGGTTCCTAATAAAAACCGATTTAACATTCCCAGAATTAGAATATAACAATCTGAAGAACACACAAATATTGAACTTCTTCAATTTGACAAGGAAAGATCAAAATTTTTTTAGCTATGATCTAAAGAATCTTTAAAGCTTAAAACTTATTCGAATTTATGAAAATACTGTTTCAAATCACAAGAAAGTATGTAATTTTTTAGGGTATTTCAACAATTATGAAAAGCTTTTGATAAGAGAAAAAGGAACAAATTTGAATCTTGATCGATGTTGAGATTAAGCTAAAGCGATCTGAATTTGCAGAGAGCTTACCCGGTGATTGTTTGGGAAGAATCAGATTCGTTTCGGTGAGGAAACGACGATCTCCGGTAAGATTTGGCCGGTGAGAGAGACAGTTGGGGGAGATTCGGCTGGTGAGAGTGAGAGATTTGGTCAACGCTCTGTCCGTTGACTATGTACTCTCTCGTGTCTGTTTCTTCTCTCTATTCCTCATTAGCTGAGGTAATTAAAAGGTTAATCAGATTTGCAACCTTAATAAGTAATAAATAAATAATAATTGGTAAATAGATGGTGGACGTGCCGGAGTGGTTATCGGGCATGACTAGAAATCATGTGGGCTTTGCCCGCGCAGGTTCGAATCCTGCCGTTCACGTTTTTTGTTACTTTTTTTTTATTATATGTTTGTTAAAAGAGATTAGTAACACTAACGCTGATGTAGCAACACTGTAACAGAAAGATGACTTGGATAACAAGGTTTAGTTTTATTAGATATAGTTATGATTAAAATATTAATATTCATAATTGTTTTTCTTTTCATAATAGAATAAGGAATATTAAATAAATATTTTATATATTTCCAATTAGGGTTTACCAAAACCCTTATATATAGGATATATAGCCACGCACAACTTTAATACAAAATTCTGACTTTTGAGAACAATACACAGAAACTCATCGACGCATCGGTTTAAAGTTTTTAGTAATGGAGTATGATAGATTCAACGAATTGTCAGAAGATCTGATATGTCATATAATTTCATACCTACCGATCAGTGATGCGATTAGGACAAGTGTTTTATCGAAGAGATGGGAGTTTCTTTGGCAAAAGGCTTCGGCATTGGACTTGACCACAGTTAAGCCCTCTCTTCTCGGAAAAGCCTTGATGAATTTTATTCATAGATTGATTGTGCTTAATCGCAGCTCATGCCTGAAAAGCTTCAGACTAAAGTATGAGCATTATTGTTATCCACAAAAGAAAAATGAAAGTGAGATCATTTCTTTTGAAGGCTGTTTTGACTCTCCCCAAGCCAAAAGGAGAAAGATCGATCATTACTTTACTTTTGACTGTAACATAAGAATCTTGGTGTTAATCGCTGAACTGGTCCATCGCGGACTTCAACATCTAGATATTGAAATGAGTCCTGATGCTAAACAATTCATGCCTAAGAATGTTTTTGTGAGCAAAACATTGTTGTCTTTAAAGCTCGTAAACGTAAGGCTTGATCTCAACTTTGATGTTTATCTACCTAATCTCAAGACCATGCATTTAGAAAATATTACTTACAAGAGTGATTTTGGTGGTCTTGTGGTTATAAAGCAGCTCATTGTAGCCTCTCCTATTCTTGAAGATCTAACCTTCGAATTTGTTATTTTGAGGCAAGACATGCCTAATCCACAGAATCCGTGGTATCGTGAAACTAACAGAGTACCTCAGTGTTTGACATCTACTTTGAAGTATGTTAGGATTAATGAGTTGATAATGAAGGATGCAACTGGGACCGCACTAGTGAAATACTTTCTTAAGAATTCAGCGGTCCTCGAGAAACTAACTTTAAGGTTCACACAATCTCCTAAGAAGAACCAAGAGCTAGATCATGAGCAAGAGCAAGAACTAGAGCTAGAAGAAGGGCTAGAGCTAGACCTGGAGGAAGAGCTAGAGCGAGCTCTAGAAGAAGAGCTAGAACTAGAGCAAGAGCTAGAGCTAGAGCAAGAGATAGAGCTAGAGCAAGAGATAGAGCAAGAGCAAGACCAAGAGCTAACGCTAGAGCAAGAGCTAGAGGAAGAGGTCGAGCAAGAGATGTACATGGAGCTTCTTACATCGACAAAGCTTTCGCCCACATGCCAAGTTTTTTTTGATTGACATAAGCATTATAAGTGTAGACCTCAACTATTTATTCCCATGAAGATTGCATTGAGACGTTTCGTTTTTTAGGTTTAACATTTTCTAGAATTATGTTTTCTCATTGATCTACCTAGTTTCTTGTGTTTTCGTTGATGATTACAACATTGTTACCAGCTGTTGTTTGAATCGTTTAATGTCCACTCCTCTACAATCTGATAACATTTAGCATTTGTAGTCAATAAATTGCATAATTTAATTGTTACAATGGCTTTAAAAAGTTTAACACAAGGAGCTATTACTGCTACAGAGATTTCAGGTTTTGAGTTGTTAGTTTCTGCATTTTGGATTTGATTTCATTGTGAAAAGACACAAAAGATTTGTGTCTGGTAGCAAAAGCAAAGCTAATTTGCTTAATCTCTTCCTCCATCTCTTTCCTTCTCTTCACTTCCACATTGAGATCCTTTAAAGCATTCTCTTTATCATTTGCAATCACTCTCAATCTCTGAGTTGATTGATTGATTTCTACACCTAAGGATTTTCTTTCTTCTTTAAGCAAGTGTACCTCTTTTAACAGCTTCTCATGGCTTTCTCTTGTAGCGTCTAGAAGCTGTTTATCCAAACACATCTTTTTCTCCAGCTCGCTATATCTTTCCTTGATGATGCTTAGATCGGACTTCAGTATCTCCTCCAAAGCAGCTGTTTCTTCTCCCTTTAAAATCAGATTTAAAACCTGTCTTAGTTTACCAAAGATGTTTCAGTTCCTGCTTTTTTTTCTTGGCAACAATGTACATAAAAATTCAAGTGAAGCTCCCATGAGATTAGACATGTACAAAAACACAATTGCATGTCTGGTTCTTAACAAATACCAATGGTTTGATGTTATTATGTCCAAGTCAGAGGAAAAATAAATTCTTATAAATACATATTTAGAGCTTTGGATTAGTGTGCAACAACTCTCGTAGCTATATGTATTTGTAGATACCCAGAAAAACGTAAAAAGAAACTTCGTATATTAGATTTATTTTGTGTTCAACATATGCAGAGGTGTCACTAAACTAAACTCCTAAAAAGTGAGACAAGGTATCCAAGCAAAACTATTGAAAAGATTAATAAAAAACTGTATCTTTTGCTTGTGCATCTGATAAAAAATTGTGGCAAGGATGCTACCTTGTTGTGGCAGTTAAGAAGTTCATCTTTTGCTTGTGCATCTGACACCAACAATGTTGTTGTGTTCTTTAGATTAACACGAAGTGTTTCCCATTGATGACCTACCCTACCCACTTTCTGACTATCCATTGTCATTGAGAATTGTGTTTCTAGAGTTGACAGAAGGCTCGCTGTGATTTCAGTTGTATCAAAGAGCAACTTCACCATTGGAGATTTCTTGTCAGCGATTACGCTCTAACAAATTGAAAGAGAAAACATTAGTGAACTCAAATTTCCCTTTGATTGATAATCTCTAAATTTCAAATGACGCAATAAAAAGTAAGCTGTTCACCTTCATTGTGACCACAACATCCTTGTACACATCCCTGCAACTAACAACAGACTCAAATAACCTTTTTGGAATTTCTTTCCTGAGAAGCATTTCTTGTTTGAGCTCAGACATCTCTTCCATCAGTTTGTTGTTCACAAGTACTTGTTCGTTGAATTTTACCTGGAAGAGCATAATTGACGCATATATATTCATTATAAGTATAACCCCAAATTTCATGATACCTAGCATGTAAATGCAGTTTAAAAAGAAAAGAACAAAAAGTATATCAAGGAGGTCGAACTATAAACAATGATATCTCTCTTTTAATTTCAGGACATCTTTTTATCAAGTTCAAGTTATGCTAATTTATGCTCAGAGTTGCCTCAGATAACTATGCAATTTTAAACTGAAAGAGCATCTACATTTGAATAACCAATAAAGACTGACCTGAAGACAATCATTCTCATTGGTCAGCAACTCAATCTGACTTTTGAGATCTTCCACCTCTTTGTAGTATTCACGCGAGCATTCCTAAATTAATAAACCAAAATTTATGGCCAGCTTAGGGTATTCTAAGTGATGAACTCCTCACCACAGTGTTGTTGAAAACCATAAAAGCGGCATAAATTTGGATAGTTTCTGGCTATTAATCTATATGACGCTTTAAATAGTTGTAAGCATACAAGAGCTAGATACCAGCCAAGTCTGATAAACCAGAATGTTTGAATGCAAGCTTATATGAAGGAGACTAGAACCCCAAAGTAAAGAGGAAGTAAATACATCCACTCACCATGGTTGCCGTAGATAATGGTGTGGGTTGGCATTTTACTGCAGGTGTAAACTGGAGGTTATCAAGGTCTGCAACAAAGCCCTTGTTTAGTTTCATCCAAGTATCTTCATCGGCCACATCCCCCAGGGAATCAACCATTGGATAGTCCTGAGTAATTATTTGACCGAGCAACCACAAAAGAGTGGGATGCTGATTTAAAGCAAGGAGTCCCAGGAACATCGCTATTATCATTGAAGTTGCATAGCTTATCTGTAGTCTTTCTTGAACTGATAAAATCCTGCCCATAAAAATATTACATTAACAAACTTTTACATAGCAAAACACGAGTCCACCACATTAGCTTAAAAGTGTTAATCAATAGCCTAACAAACAGATAAGATGTTACAAGTTTGCTTTTTCTTTTTTTTTCAAGTTCACTGAGTGAGAACCATTGGATCATCACTTATTCAATCAAAAAATAGCTATAATGACTAAAATACTCACTCGAAATTGTAGTTTCACTAAAGAGTACATCTAAAGCCTTTTCATTTTTTCTTTTGAGGTTATGTCTACATCAGCAAAATATCTGGATGTAATGAATAAAAATCACTACGCATAAGTAACTAGATCTACTTAAGCCTTTTTATCTTAAAAAAATCCAAGATCGGCAGGACATGTCTAAGCCAATGAATGCATTTGTACCTCTGACTGGTTCCTCTTGAAATCTGGATTATTGACAAGATTGTTTAAGTTCTCAATTTTCATTTGTTGCTCCTTGATGCATTGTTCTCGGTCTTTCTGCTTCCTTCTCTCTTCTTCCAGTTGTGTTTTTAGCCTTTCGCATTCTAACTCATACTGAAATTAAACAATAAGGGTATCTGTTTTGTATAGTGTGTCGGCTCAATGTTGTATCCAATGTATACACTAGAAAAAACTGCAAAAAACCTACCTTAAGCATCTGATTGCTTAACTTTAAGATCTCTTGTTCTAACACTTCGGCATGAGATCCCTATAAACATTTCGTTGTTGGTATGTTCCCTTTCCAAGATGTAACTGAAATAACAATTTGACTAATACCTGAAGCTTCATACGTAGCTCTTCTATCTCTAACTTTTGGCGCTTCAATAAAGCAGCATCAGTCAAGATCTGAAGCAATTAGAAACTGTCAGATTATACTTCGATAAAGTGGAGAAAAACCAATTAATAGGACACATGAAGCCGATGATCCTATTTGTGGAGAAGAAATAATATAGAGCAGTAAAATATAAAGAAGAGAGTAACAGATAACTCCAAAAATTCATTAGAAGTTTAAACGCTTGAAATTCATGTACATACCTCATTTACTTGAGCACAATTGGTTATGCGTTTGGCTCTGCTTGCAAATTGGAGAGTTCCTTTTGATTCCTCAATATGGTGCTACACACATCACATGTACCTTTGATAAGTCCACTGTTCTAGTCTTGGGGTTTAGAAGATTAATAAAAGCTAAAAATGAAATTTAACTATAAAGCAACTTAATTTACCTCTTCTGGTGCGATAGTGCATATAATGCAAGTCTTCGCATTACCACCAAGCGCAGGCTAAAGAATTCGAGTCAGCTTACTATCTCGGTACGGAATATGTGCCCTGTAACCAGGAATGTAACAAATGAGTAATGTGAGCTGCATTTTGTTATGTGTAAGCAAAGTGTAAGAATGTACCTTAGTTTTGAACTGTCACTTAGTTTATTGATGACATTACCAAGAATCATTAAGCTCTTATTAATGTACTTCCCTTCAGTCAAGCGTACTCCACCAGCACCAGTTTTAGCAATTCGCTCAGAACCAGCTAAATCAACCAAATTCTAGATTCCATTGAAAGAACACCCCATAATAAGATAAACAGCTGGTACATCATGTAACTTTCACAACAAACTTTTGAAAGATGTTAGCGGTTGTGAACATTATCACTCACCAAGACTGATACACGAATTGCATCTGAAGAATTATTTTCCTTTCCCCTGCTCTCGATCACCTATCCTACCAGAGAGATTGTATCAAAATAGATACTTTAAAATGTAGAAAGTTCTGTTCATAGTTTCTGGATCATACCATTCTGAAGATGGTGTGAGACCTGCTACTATGAACGTTCATGTTGGTCTCACCAAAGTGCCTATTAACTGTTAATTGATGACGAACATGTCAAAACACACCAAAAATCTCATATTAAAGGAAAACAAATTCTTCTTAGTTTAGCTTAGGCTTACAGACCTTCTCCAGAATCGATAAGCTTTAAAATCTGTTCAGCGTCACTAACAATCTCTTCCTTCAGGCCGGCAACAAATACTCCACGCTGTACATCAAGAGAAGCAATCAGGCTTAATAACAATCTTGAGAAAACTAATGGAAAAACATCACTTGGTGAGGATGATTCAAACCAACCTCGAAATGTTCATGAATTTGCAGTCTCTGGTTCTCAACAGCTAAAAGATCATTGATTTCTTCGTTGTAAATTTCCATGTAAGAAACCCGGATGAGAAACTCACGATCAGATATCTAGAAACGAGGAACATGAAACATAAAAATCAAAAGGTGTACTTTTTATTCAATTCACGAATAATTGGATAAATCTGAGGCCTATACCATATTAATTCTTTTAAACACGTCTCTAACAGATCTTCGAATAATTCCTGGATCGGTTTCAGAACCCGTCATCGTAAACGTTTTCCCACTACTAGTCTGCCCATAAGCAAATGCAGTACCTAACAAAATATCAGTAGCTCCATTCATCAAAATCCACGAAATAAAATCAAAATTAAGCTCATGAAACCACTCAAAGTCTACTCTGATTTTGATCAGGTTACCATTAAAACCCTTGACGGCTGCGATAATTATATCTTTGGTAAGAAGTTCGTAGACACTAGCATTCGTAGAGCTTTCATCGAACACATGATCTGCAAAAAATTGACGAAAACACCACCAAGATTAAAAAGAACAAATTTGATTTCATTCAGATCCATAGAAATCAAAACCCTGAAATTCATTGAGAAGAAAGGAGATGGATTACCGAAAGCGTAAGAAGCGGTGGTGATTGGAGTGTCGAGTGACTTGTGAAGAGAGATCCGATTGTCTTCTACTTTCCAGAGAGAAGATCCATTTTCCGGAGATAATTCTAGCGCCGGGGGCCTCACTCTGACTGCCACACAGATCTTCTCCATCTTCGTATTGATCTGAAAGTGCCGTTTGAATTTGAAATTTCAGTACCCGTTGAATGAAGCGATATCTCCCCAAAAACAAGAGCCCTTCAACATTTAAATTGACCAAAAATACAATAGTGCCCTTTTATATTTCTTCCTTTTCAGTTTTCATTGACATACCAATTATAATGAGTTTATTGGAGATTTGATTCAATGGATTTGGAAATAAAAATTGAAAGATGATGCAAAACCTTTTTTTATTTTAAACTCAGATAAAATATATTTTTAAAATTTCAATCAAAATAAAAAAAATTGATTTCAAGTCTTTATATTTTTAAAAAATCATTATCAAACTCACTAGAAAAACAGTTATGTACTCAAATAATTAATATTAAATAAATAATAATTTTAACTAGTATTTCTAAATTATAGAACTAATAACACACAATTTAGTAGAAATTTTAAAATTAATGATTGAGTAACAATGTTTTTTTTTTTAAAACCTAACTTCCAATAAGATATACCTAGTAAAAATATCAAAGAACTCTCTGTTCAATGAATTATGATAGATCTAGTTTTTGACCCAAGAAAAATTATTGTATTCAGAAAATTGTTGTTTTGGTTTTTTTTTCTTTTTGTAAAAGAAATCATGGAACATGGAAATTATTGTTGTCACCTGAATTATCTTCGTAATTTATTTAGTCGACGTTTTGAATATCAATAGTATTATACTTGTTCAAAGAAATAAAAAAATATACATGTTTCTTTTTGTCAACAAGTAACTATTGGATCGACAACAAAATTCGATCTATAACTTAAATTTTCTAAAAAAAAAGGATGAAATTTAAACTCATTATCTCGTGTCTTAAATAAAAGATAAATTAAATAGGTCATAAGTTTGGTACTTAATTATACAAAGATATGTCGGCCAAACGAAAGCAAAAAAAATAAAAATAGATTTGAGTTCAAAATGGAAAGAGCTTTAAAAGATATTCACTGATAAGATCCCATCACATGACACATCCTCTTTTTCTTACTTCTTCAGATCACATTGGCACTATTTTTGTTTGTTTTGTTTTTTAAAGTTTGTAGCTGCAGTTCAGCTTTTGGAATTTTACTATTATGGGTATATTTCTTTTTCAAGTTTTTAAGCTTGTGAGTTTGTGATACTTAACATTTACATAAAGAAAACAGTGAATTAGTTTAGAGGTATAAACAAAGAAAGAGAAACTACAACACAGTTGTGGTGTAGTGGTAGAGTGAAAAAAATTCTGGACAGTGATAGTAAAATATTATAGTTAAAACATTGGTTACAACCATATTGTATACAATATTTAAGAAATTTTATGTTGTTTCTTTAGTCTTAGATGCAACTAAACTTAGAACAACAATAGTATATTCGTAAGGTTCGACATATGATTATTAAAAAATGGGAGAAACAATGTGTTATTTCCCAAAACCTAGCTCTTATTCTTGTGTGCATTGCATTACACATTTACACCACATCTTGCGTTTGCCCATTTCACCAATCATTTTCCCTTTACGATAGTCCAGTGAGCAAACTAACGTAAGCAATAGAAGACACGAAGAGAATCACAAGATGGTTATATGTCGGCCAAATAAAACCGAAAAAATTAGATTTGGTGTGAAATTTATGAGTGTCGACCAAATCACTTTATTTTTTTAGAATGTGAGAGAACCATATTTTATATATATTCGAAAATGTTTTTGTTTAGATAGTTAATTTTTTAAGACTATAATTTTTTCTGTCAGAATTAGAGTTTAGTAATCACGTATACATATATAATTTCGCATGATATGATCTAAATTATAGATAAAAGTTTGTTGATCCAATTGATCATAAAAAAAATAGTAACCACAATGCAAAATAATTTCTTGGCAATGCTTTGGTTATATTTTTTTCCGCAATGTTTTTTCAAACAAATTTTTCGTTGAACTTTGATCATGTTTTTGCCTTTTTCATTTTCTAAAAGGAAATAATTATTATCAAGAGAAGTATTTCTAGTGGTGTTTGACTGAGTTTAAAATCAAAGATGTTTTGTTTGGTTAAACTTATCCACATGAGTAAACACTTTCATGGAATTCATGCTAATTAAATATCGTAATAATATAAATAACGGAAATCCAATCGATATAATTTTTTCGATAACTTCAACTGCGAAAATTAGTTTAAAGTTATAATAGCAATTTAATATACTTTGAAGGTTTAATTTGGGAGTGAAAAATGTTGAGGTTTAAGTTGTTAGTAACTTTAATTTTGAAGGTTTTTTTGGGCGATTTTGCTGTTTAGAATGGCTCGATTATGATTGTATTGTAGAGAGAATCAACTTTACAAAATTATATCTATACAGATTACACATAATATTTACACATGCAACTTTGAATCACAAATGTGAAAAAATCTTAATGAAATTCATTTGAACTTGTACAAAAATGCTCAAAGTTACTTGGCTTTGTATCTATTTTATTATATTTCGAACTTAAATCTTGAGGCTTGTGACATAATTTGTTCTCATTGAGATTGGCGATTTCATGGCTAGTAAAAACCGGTAGAGTTCTAAAAGCCTGATTTCAAGGTACATAGATTCGGTTTTCAACCGGTTATTTTCACTAGATATAAAATTACCACAACTAACCACATTAGCTAACCGGTTTTTCAGCTCTTGATTTTGTAGGTTTAACCGGTTAACTTCTTCGGTTAATTCTTCAAAGTGTTTCTTCTTTTTCAACCTTGATCTCTTAGCCGATTCCCGGTTTGATATTGCTCGTCTTTTCTTCTTCTCGTCAACCGGTTCTACTAACTCGTTTGTACCGTTTAAACCGTCTGAGTCGTTTGATTGAAGAAATGTCAAGATTTCCGTGATTTCATCTCTAGTAATGGTAGTATCATCAAAGCTAGTATGAACCGGCTCGAAATTAGTTGAAAACATTGCTATATGGAAATACAAATCCGGTTTAGGATTTAACCGGTTATTAGTATAACTGCTCAAGAATGAAAGATAGAGGAGAAGGGGAAGTTTCAAATGAACTACGAGTGGTTATTTATAGAGAAGAACACGTGAGACCTACATAGGGTTGTATTGTCCACTACTAAAGTGCCAAGTATTAAAATGTTTTAATCAGAGTCAATCTAAGAGATTAATTGCAATATTTGTCCATTAGTGAGCTCTAGATTAGGGATAGAATTTCTTTTGTTTTTTTCATCCTTTTATACCTTTTGTTGGATTCTGCTTTTTATCTTTTATCACTTTCTCTTAGCACTACGTTTTAGCTATAGATATAAGTGTATCGATTTCAGATTGTCATTGTAAGATTAATTAGTGTATTTTCAATATATGTTTTCCGATTATGAAATACAATTATCATAACCAATTTAGCATTGTATGTTTAAGGGTGTCATTTAGATCGGTAAGGCTTTTGCCGTAGTCCAAAACCTTGAATGTAGTGACGCTGGATTAAATTGATTATTTAGAGACCAACTCTTATGAAAAAAAACCACAGAAATAAATATTTAAATATTTAGTTAATAACATTTTTTTTAAAAATAATTGGATTGATAAGGTCCGATATATAACCCAAACTCATTCCTAAAACACTATTAACTATTATATATAGACATGTAATGGAGCGAAGTCTTAGATGTCTAAATTATTAGCTGAGATATTAACCACCAAATTACTAAAAAATGTTTGGCATATTAATGCATGACACCATCTATATATCGATATGAAATAGTCAATAATACCTTTAAAAACCATATGTTTATTTCAAACTTACATTAATCAAAATAAGACTTCGAGATTGATTCTCCGATTTGGGGGAGACAAGATTCTACATAATTATAATTTTATATTAGTTATCAACATTTTAGATAACCATGATATTATAGTTTAGTAGTTCGTGCATGTTAGTTTTGGAGTTCTATACAGCACTTTAAGGTCTAGACATATGGAGGAGAAAATGGTGTGTGGGTCTTGATGAAGAAGACGAAGAGGAGAGAGCTTAGCTTAATGGCGAAGAATCTAACACAAAAAGCATATTACGTCTAACTTTAATTTTTATTTGTTTGGATTTTCTTATCTTTATAGTAAGATAAAGTAAACAATACAAGTGAAACTACAGCTGCATTCTCGTTTTAGTTAATTTATAGTCTATGTATATCAATCCAATTCTGTTATAATTTTCAAAGAAAACAGGAAATACTTTGGTATGTTTTGTAATTATCTTGTAAAAAAATTTATCCGTCTAAATATATAATATTATGATCTAGTCAAGTTTTCATATTATCATATTGTGTTTTGTCAAATATTTGATGACAAGAATGCAATTAGAATTCGACTCTAGAAAATCGTACACACTGCATAATAATATTTAAATTTTTGAAGCTTTTTTGTTGATTATGTATTTTTTGTCGATCTAATTGTTAAAAAATATAAGTGTTCTCTAATCTTTTAATAAATAATACAATGTGTCGAGCTCTTTTCAATTTGGTGGTTAAATAATTCAACTAATAACTTATTTACTTGGATTTTGACTTTATCCCACTACATGTGATAGTTATTAAGATAGTTTTAGACATGAATTTAAATTATGAATCTATTCTTATTAAAAAAAGTAATACAATGTAGAAAACTAATTGGTTATCACCGTTTTTGTAGACGAAAGATGAGCACAAGGGTTTTGGAAAAAAAAGAAGGGTTACGACCTTTTTGTAGAGGTTATCGTTGGACCATAAACCTTTGGTTAGTAGGTGGACTGATAGGTCTACACTTGAGACAAATTACAGGACAAAGTTAATTTATACTTGACCTGATTGACTTGTCTTGGGTAAAATGTGCATAACTTTGGAATGCAAATGAACTTAAACCGATGCCAAATGAAACATGATTTAAAGAAATATTTTGTGTTATATATTCACATCTGGAAATTTTCCAACGAATACCAAACTTGTGTCATCTCTACATGATCCTATATCCCTAAAGTGTGTTTCCATCCGAGAACTTCTTCCAAAGCAAATTAAAACCTTTAAATTCTCGACAAAAGAATACAACATTATACCAATACACTTTGATTAATTAAAAAAAAAAAAACTCAAAAGAAAGGTTAGGAAGGAAAAAAAGGGTTAAGAAGAAATATGCAGATATATTAAAAACTATTCGAATAATAAAATTACTTTACATGTCTTATATTAATATATAAACTTATACTTGAAAAAATAATTTTGATCAAGTAGTTAAATATTTTTTATTATTTTTTCATCCGGGTTTGACTTATAGTAGTCGAAATGTAAGCATGCGTTATAAGATTTGTGTTAGCTTTTAAATCGAATTGATAAAAGTATAATTAAATGCAGAAAATAATTCAGATAATTTAATAGGACCCAAACTAATCGTAGGAATCCACTAATAGACATATTTCTTATTTTTACAATAACCAATATTGAAATACACATTGAAAGGACTTCAGTATTAACCTAGATGCATGTCACAAATCCTAACCTAGTAATTTTGTAGGAGCATTTTATCAACAGACAACACAAAGTTTGTTTATTTTTCAATTAGCATATTTTGGACTTTACTTAAAAAAGTGGAATTCTAAAAAAATACTAGTAATTATAATATTAATGGTACATAGACAAATAGTAAAGAAGCACATGAATCCAACTCTTAGTGGAACACATTTCCTAATTACAAGACAAAACTCTGTTTGAGGTTAAACTAATCTTTCTATCTTTATTACCAAAAGAATTGTTTTTATATATTGATTGGTCGTTAGACACTTCCTAATTATATGATTAAAGCTCTGTTTCTGAGGTTAGAGTTAGACTAATGTTTTTAATTTTATAATTATGTTTAAAATATATATAGAGTCGGTTTATAGAAGTTGTGAAAATGTGAATGCATGTTTAAGTCCACTAACTAAAAGTCATAAACAGTGGACTTTGGAATTTATTGAAAACGTGATTTACTAAAGTCAAATATAAGAATAGTATTGTGCTCTTTAACCATCTTTTACACTAACTGTTGATTGATAATTCAATTCTATAACCGGAGAGAATTATATAGTGAGAGATTCCAATTTGCTTGAGTTTTCGGTTTAAACTCTTTTTACACTAACCAAGTGAATTTTGAAGTTGTGGTATTTTAAACAACTTTCTGAAAGATACTTTTTAAAATTTATAAAAAATATCTTAATTTGATTTTAGTTCTTCCAGTTACACAAAAAAAAAAAGCAGCCACAAAAATTCAATGAAATTCCAATTACAATAGATTAATTGAAAACAATGCCGAATAAAATTCATTATACTACTTATTAGTATATTAAAAACAAATAGTATTTTGTATTAGTTATAATTAAATTTCATATTTTAAATATTAAAAAACGGTATTTTAATTTTTGAACAATATATAATAGTTGGTAAGTAACTATAGTTAAATTTTATATAAGTTACGTGTAACATATATTTATATAGTTGAACATATATTTAACAAATGTAATATTCATTTGCTATTAATCATAGTATTTTTAATCGTCAAAATGATGAATAATGTTGCATCAAATATAGTGTAACATTATAGCAAAAATACTAAATATAATGTTTTGGTGTTATTTTTAGAGTTAGGTTGGAGAAAAATGACATTAATGTAGTGTATAGTAAAATTAATAATATAGTGTATGGCAAAAATAACAGTAGAGTTCGTTCTCCTTGTGGAGGAGTTAATTCGTTATCTCTAGTAGAGTTGATAGTACAATAATGTACTGTATGGTAAAATTACAGTAGACCGATGAAAAAGTTCGTTTTCCTCGTGGAGAATGTAATTTGTTACCTTTGGTAGAGTCAACAGTACGATTATGTAGTTTATCGTAAAGTTACAGATGAACCATGGTAGAGTTCGTTCTCCTCGTGGAGGAGCTAATTTGTTAGCTCTGGTAGATATGATAGTACAATAATGTAGTGTATGGTAAAGTTACATATGACCCATGGAAGAGTTCGTTTTCTCGTGGAGAATGTAATTTGTTACCTTTGGTAGAATTGACAGTACATAATGTAATGAATGGTAAAGTTACATTGACCCATGGAAGAGTTCGTTTTCCTCGTGGAGAATGTAATTTGTTACCTTTGGTATAGTTGACAGTACATAATGTTGTTGTCGTATGTAATAGAGTTGACAGTATATAATATATTTATTACCTTAGGTTTAATTACTATTTGTTGTTGTCGCATTATAAAAAGTGTATATAAATACTATTAAAGAACCAAAACTAAAATGAAATATTGGTCCTTCAAGAGTATAAAAGATCGCATTTATGTTATACCTGAAACATGTTATAACATGGTCACGTCTACCAATAGTACAAAACAAACTCTACCAGCCTACGACCCTAAAAACCTTAACTCTACTATTCCAGGAGTAAGTCTTGGGAGGCTGAAAGGAGGAGGGCCTTATCACACAATTGCTGAGGACCTAGATCAGTGTGCGCAATAGTATCCTCCACTGGAAGTTGTTCTCTAAAGTCAATGGCGTACGACCTACATCAAATGAACAAACGAAATGTAAGTTCTACCTCTATAAACCAACTCTACCAAACTTTTAACTCCTCTATTAAATTAACAACCAACTCTATCATACTATAAAACTAACAATCATTTCTACCTAACTAGGAACCAACTCTATCACACTAACAAGTAATTTTACCAAAAAGTTGGATTTACTTACCTGCATAACTGCAGAATGGTAAGAGTGGTCAAGATACTCGGTTCGAGAACGTAAACTCGAATCTTTCCTTGTAGAAAATTAACCTCTACGGCCACCCAATGGTTGTTGTTAATATTGTGAGGAATGTAAATCGTATCTATGTCTTGCATCCATCGCTTGTTAGTGGCACAGAATGTAGGCTGAATGCCTTCGAATAGCTCTTTAAACTCATTCGTCCAGACGAAGACTTCTCATTTCCCACATAATCTCTAATGTACTGGACACACCAACATCCACAAGACAGTGGATCGAGGAAAGCAAGCCAATTACTTCTGAATAGACTGGGATGTTGCAAAGATCTCTGCCGAAAAAGATTCATACCGGCTGTCATATGCTGGAAAACAAAAAGTGAATGTACTCAACAAATTAATGAAAGAACTCTACCAAACTAGAAGTAAACTATACTATAGAGTGAATGAACTCTACCAAAGGAATGTTATATCGAACTTACCAAATCGTTAAACCACCCATATTGATCGATAGGCCATATGTGTTTTGGCGACAACAAGCGGAGATAGAAATATGCTATTGTTGACAGTTAGTTCCCTACACAACTTGTAAATAGCCCAAGAAAAACCAACTCTACCATATTGACTATGCAAACATATGAACTTTACCATATTGATTATGAACTCTACTACGTTAGCAATTTACATTTACTAATATATGATCAACTCTGCTAAATAAAGAATCAACTTTACCAAGAAAAATCAACTCTATCAAACACTGAGTAAACTTTACTAAATGGAAGACGAACTCTACCAACTAAGTAAGAGTCAAAACAGACATATTAACTATACCAAGCTGACTATGAATTATTCCACGCTGACTGTGAACTCTACTAAGCAGAAACTTAACCTTACTAAGAAGACATATGAATTATATCATATTGACTATGAACTCTACTACAAGGATGCCTCTCAAACCGCTCTAGATCTGTAACCAACTTAGCTGAACTAGATGGAATCCTACTATTACGATGAAGACCGTAAACACCAACTTGCAAAACTACTAGCAAACCAACTATCTTCCTCTTCTCGAAAGACTATGATTTTCAGTGCTGAAGAACTCTTTTCAACTCTACCCACATAGGGCCTTCACCAACTGGTAAACCCATATCAGATTCATCCACCTAACCGCAATTAAGCTACATGATTTCCTCAAACTCGTGTAGAGAAAATCTCATAGGCTGACAACTAACCAAGACCCATAACTCATACTTCTTTTTAATATCTAGCTGATCCACTAATAAATGTGTACACTCTTCCCTGTAAACGTGTAGTCAGAGTCAGCAAGCTTCTAAAAAATTCTAAGGCATGAGTTCTCCTTTATGTCTTGGTATGCATCTTCACCAATACCCTTGATCTTATTCCTAATGTGATTCAGATTGCAATGATAGTTTATGCTCCGGTTCTTCATTACTACAAGACTATTTGCAAAAAGCTTCTACGGATAGTCCTTGGCTGCAGCCATACCTATTGAGTAGAAATAAGAATCAATCAAAACCTAACTCTATCAAACATGTATACAAATACAAACACTTCTAAACTATAACCTAACTTTACCAAACCCACAAATCACCAGAAACCCTAGACGTAGAGAAAAAATCATTACCAAACTCTACCATTCAAACCTAAGTTACGAGACTAACTCTACCACACTTAAAACGAACTCTACTACACGAACAAAAACTCATGACGAACTCTATCAATCAAACCCTCACCAATCTTGCTTGAACTATACCAAAGTAAACTCTTCCAAACTATATAACCTAACTTTACCAAACTATAACCTCACTCTACCAAACCCACAAACCTAGAAACCCTAGACATAGAGAAAAACCCTTACCAAACTTTACCATTCAAACCTAAATTACGATACTAACTCTACCACACTTAAAACGAACTCTACTACACTAAGAAAAACTCATGATGAACTCTATCAATCAAACCCTCTCCAATCTTGCTTGAATTATACCAAAGTAAATTGAGATTCGGGACAATCTCTACCATACTATGACATAACACACAAACCCACAAACACACAAGAAATTCGCCAAAGACATAAACCCATTTCAAAATCACTTATAGTTTCAGAAACGGCGAACACAACAACTTCCCTAAACTCAGAAACCCATACGAAGACTATAAATGTGACATAAAACCCTAATGCATTTAGTGAGAAGATTGAGAGAAGAAGAACGAAATTGAGAGAAATTGAGAGAATAAGAATAATATATATTCTTACAGTGTTACTCGAACCTAGAAAATGATTTAACGAGAAGATTAAAAAGAGAAGAAGATAGAAAATGAGTGTCGACAATCAATGAATTTGGGTTCGAACGGTTCGTAATGAAACAGAAGAAGAAATGGTGAAAAGAAGATGAAACGAGAGAAAGACCAAACAAGAAAGAAGAAGACAAAAGAAAAAATGAAAAATGGAGAAGAAGTAGAACTCTCGCGAGGAAGAAGAAAGAAGAAAGAAGAATTTTTTTTTTTTGTTTCTAAAACTTATAAAAGTGCAAATGGAATGTGCACCATTCCCTTTTTTTTTTTCTAAAACCAAAACTATTCTAGTAATTTCACTAAAAATTTACCTTATTTCAATAATTTTTTTATTATTTATAGTTTATCATTTCGTTGGTTTGTGTTTGGTTGGGCAACTATTATCTGCGACTGGACAATCGATCTGATATCTGTCCTGAAATTTCAAATATGAAAGTAAACAGATTGTAATCCAGGAAATAAAAAACAGATTTAGTTTCGGATTGAGTTATTATTATTTAGTAAGTTATAAATTAGTGGCGACGTATAGTGTTATTCTACGAACGACGTCGTTGGGAAGAATAAGTCCTACTGAACCATTTAGCAGGTACAGATCTCATGCGAGAAACGAGAAACGGAAGAAAGAAGATGAGGTTTTTTTTTTTGATAAAATAAAGAAGATGAGGTTTGAATGCATAGATAAATGATTACTCTCTTCTAATCACTTCTTCACCCACTGATCGGATTTACATTTTGCTTCTCTTCTCACATTTGAATTCTGAATCATCTAATCCGATCCACGATTAATGAATTTTTGATTCGAAATTCTCCGATTTTGATCTCACCTACAAGCGGTGATCGGAGATCGTTGAGATGTCGTGGGGATTGGGATGGAAGAGATCGTTGGAGATTTTCCGTCTAAGTCTTAGCTACGGAGCGGATGATCTAAACGACGATCCGATTCAGTCACCGTTGGCGTCTCCGTTCGGATCTCCTACTTCAATGTCTTCGTCATTTTCTTCTCCATCGGCGGTGGAGGATCCGAAATTAGGTTTCGGAATTGATTTGGATTGGACTGCAGGCGATACAGAGGAACAGGTAGCATTGAGATTGGAGTCATAGTTAATGGTCGATTTGCCAGCGCTGCATGATACATTGGTAGTTGAATTAAAAGGAAATGGAGATGAAGTTGTTGGTGAAGAGAATGTTGGATTAGAGATGAGAATTGAAAGACGGAGGGAGCCATTACGAGCAGTTACGTTGATGAAAGCGGCTGGTTCGGGTCAGCAGTACGATGGTGTAGGCGTTTTGACAAGGCTCATGCGGTCTGATATGATGCCTGCAGCAATTCCTGCACCGGCTATCGATGTTGTGTCTTCTTGTGGTGTGCACTGGAAGACTGTGACCTCGCTGAGTCTATCTGGTTGTGGTTTATTGGTAGGTTTTTCAATTTTTTCTTGAATCCAAGGAAGAAACATAGTGAAAAGCAATAATACATGAATAAGAATAAAAAACCAGAAAAACAAGTTTGAATAAGAAAATATGATATCTTATAATTTAGCAACTGAGGGATCTATGTTGCGTAGTCATATGTTTCTTGGATGTATTTCATCTTAGAGTTGACAATGACATGCTTATTTCTTTTCCAGGTGAGCGTAACCTGGCAATTCCGTGCACTAGTTAATTGCATCTCTATGGTATAAGAAAAACATGATGGAACCATTAGATTGGATTTTCAGCTGATGGTTAATTCTCTTGTGCGGCAGAACTAAGGCAGTGCGTTGGTCTTGTTGAGTTGTCGTTGGAGCACAATAAACTCATTCGACCTCTTCTTGATTTCAGGTCATTGTGGTGGTAGAGCGCTGGATTTTTACTGTTGTACTTTTTTTCTTGAATTTAGTTAGGAGGCTAATTTGTTATGTGACTAATATGCAGAGCGATGGCTGGGCTAAGAATACTACGGCTTTTTGGCAATCCCCTTGAATTCCTTCCAGAAATTCTACCCTAGCATCAGCTTCGCCACTTATCTCTTGTAAATATCAGAATTGTGTCTGATGAGAATCTAAGATAAGTAAATGTACAGATAGAGGTAAGAAGAAGACTCATCGCACAATCTTCGGCTACTTTTTATTCTCTGGATCATTAAGTTTTTAATCTAAGGGTGAGTTTCATGATGCCAGGCAGAAAACACTTCCTATTTTGGGGCATCTAGGCACAAGCGAAGTGCCGTCTCTCCCCTTATATTCCGATCTTCTACCTTTCATCATACTCTGCTAGCATCTACATTGGTGAAGATAATGCAAGTCTGTTATTAGTAAAGATGAAAATGCGGTGAGGCAGCTTATTAATATGATAACTAGTGACAATCGCCACGTGGTATGTTGGTTTTTGTTCTGTGCTATGGCTAAAAAAAATTCCACTTTCTTTTGGGAACAATCACCATAACTACAGGTTTGATAGGTTAAGCAAGCTTGTGTTACTTTATCATCTCTTGCTCGAGATGTTGGCGTAGCAATGCAGCTGAAGAAATGTGATATAATGAAGCCAACTGAAACTGTTCTGAAATCTTCAGCACCAGATGAAGTGATATCTGTTTTACAAGTCGCAGTCACCTTAGCTTTTGTATCTGATTCGGTTTCTCAAGAGAAGCTTACCAAGGATATGCTAAAATCCTTAAAATCGTTGTGTGCCCACAAGAACCCTGAAGTAAGATAGCTGTAATTTTTCTTTGACTGAGTTTTCTTTCCCATAGGTTCAAAGACAAGCCTTATTAGTAGTTGGGAACTTGGCTTTCTGTTTGGAAAATCGATGTATTCTGATTACTTCAGAGAGTTTGAGGGAGTTATTGATGCGGTTGACTGTTACACCTGAACCACGAGTCAATAAAGCTGTAGCTCGAGCTTTGGCGATTCTTGGTGTGTTTCTTGTGTATCAAATTGTCAATTTTGCTTGAAACTCTAGCTGGACATTACATACAACATCTTTCTTCTGATGACAGGAGAAAATGAAATTTTGTGATGTTCTATAAAAGGCAGGCAAGTACCAAAACAAGGACTGCGGATACCCACCATGGATGGTGGTGGAATGAAAGGTCTTGCGACGGTGCAGATTTGTAAAGAGATTGAGAAGGGAAGTGGCAAGCGTATACATGAATTATTTGATCTTATATGTGGCACCTCAACAGGCGGAATGCTAGCTATTGCCCTTGGTGTCAAGCTTATGACACTGGAGCAATGCAAAGAAATTTACAAGAATCTAGGTGTGTAGATTTCCCTTTGGGCTCTACAGCTTCATTGACTTATTGATTTTGGACTTTAACTTGGAGGAAATTCTGTAGGAAAGCTTGTTTTCGCCGAACCTGTCCCAAAGGACAATGAAGCTGCGAGTTGGCGGGAAAAGTTGGAACAGCTATATAAAAGTTCTTCGCAGAGTTTTAGAGTTGTTATCCATGGATCTAAGGTATCTGTAGTTACTTTGATCTATTCACATTTGTTTTCTTTGGTAACAAAAATAGAATCGAAGAGCTATACTAGTAATTTCACTAAAAATCTGCCTTATTTCAGTAATTTTTCTATGGTTAATAGAATGAAGCGACTTGAGTGAGCTAGTTAAGGGTGAGCGAACCAGATGGATAGTAATCTTTTGCCCTTCTTCTTGAATCTGATAGCTAGTAAAGCATCCCTAATTACTCTGTCAATTCTTTTGAAAATAACTTGAAGTGGCATCAATACTTGATTGTGAATCCTTGCGTTTCTCTTTCCAAAGGAAGTGGACCGTTGCTTGAAACGCTAGCTTCTTGAGTGTGTGAACTCTAAGTTGAGCATTTCCCTCTGCTGGAACCTTGACACATTTCTATTGCAAGGAGAACGTTTCCAAAAGTATTATACCTTTTAAAAACGCCTTGGTTATTAGAAACAAATAAAGGTTAAACTACATGTAATCTTCTTCCTAGCAACTTAGAGATCACATTGTAAACAACATTGCAACAAGATATAGGTCGGAATTAACCAACTTTATCCGCACCAATTCTCTGCGCTAATGATCTCCCAGGTGGCTCTACAAAATTCACCTGTATACCCATCTACACCTGGGGATTTGTTTCTAAGGAGAGCTATGTAGAAGTATGCTGAGTTTTTGTCTCCTACCTCCACCCATTTAACTCGAGCTCACTGCCATAGGAACCGCTCCTCAGCGTCTGCTAATATAGACCATTGGAGATGAGCGTGCTTTGCAATAGCTATTGTTGTAGTAGAGAGATTAACTAGAAATTTTGATAATGGAGGATATGCTGCTAAGCGTCCGCTGTTTGCTCTCTAAGTTGGCGAAATGCTACTTGTTAAACTGCTGAATTATTTTCTGAAGAGATTTTATGTTCTTTGCAAGGGAGAATTGGTCAGAACCTTGGTAATGAATCCCATTCCAGTGGTCTAGAGTGGCGAGTAAGCAATCAAGGTGATCGAGCAAATAATAAGACACAAGGGAGTGTCTTCTACCTGCTTTCATCTTCTTCCCGTAGTCAACAAGGATGGGGCAATGATCTGAGAATGCCGGTGAGTCAAAGTTTGCATAAGAAAGAGGGAAAATGAGCTGCCACTGATCGTTAGTAAGCCTTTGATCCAATTTCTTTGCAAAGGGGTAAAGAAAGAGGGAAGTATAGAAGTTTCCACAAATTGCCAAGTCCTGAAGCTCGACAAACTCAATACAATTACATAAGTCTTGCATTCTTTGTCTGATTCTAGTACCCTTTGCTGAGTGCTCTCAGGGATTGAGTGTTTGGTTGAAATCTCCTAACACTATCCAAGGCTTGGAGGAGATCGCGTTGGCACTTGCAATGTGACCTATCTCCTCCCAAAGATCTCTTCTCCCATATCTGCAGTTTTCTGCATAAACAAAAGACACTACAATCTCATAATCCTTCTAAGGAAGGATTACTTTACACGTGATTATTTGCCTCGATTTAGAGAAGATGGTTACTTGAACTGAATCTCTCCATACAACCCATATTGTGCCTAAAATAGCAAAACACATGATTCGCTTCAAATTGCCAGCCATGAAAATCATACTGAATATACCCGAGAGACTTAAGTTGCTTGATCCTTATCTCTATTAAGCTACCCATTTCCTACACTTACGCCGCTTGACACTATGGTTAAAACCACGAGTATTCCAACAAAATATATTTGGAATCATGATTAATGTTTGGGCTTCTTCCCTTTCCCCGAAAAAGTTTTATCAAATCGTCGCTGCTTCTTCTTGGAGAGGAGATTTAGAAGTCTATGGTCTTTAATGGGTTATCATCTTCTTCAGATGGAGTCTGAGAAGAGGATTCCTCTGAAGACATGGAGTCTGAAGAGGATGTTGCTGGAGAAAAAATCGAGACTTGTGAGCTTTAGGCTGAGCATGGGTTTTTTAGGTCAACAACGAGATCCACCCTATCTTGAGATTCCACTGCAGATGGTTGAGTGGTAGTTGTTGGTGACACATAGCGCTCTGGCTTAGTCAAAGGAGTGGCGCTTTCTGGGCTGCCTCAAGGACTTGTGTTTTGCTAATAAAGATGCACGCTGCTACACTCAGCAAAATATTGGGTAGTGGACTGACAAGTCTTGCAAAGAATAGGAGTTGGTAATCATCTTTTAAGAGTATGACCAAATTCTTGGCAATGAGAGCATTGAGGCGGAAGCCATGGAATTGATACCAAAATCCTGCTACTTTTATATCACCGAATTAACCCGAAACCGATGTAAAATTCGGTTTTACAAACCGAATTAGAGTAAAATAGAAAACATAAAATTGTAATTGCAAATGTAACAAACCGAACAAACCGAATAAACCGAACAAACATTCAAAACCAGAAACTATCTAAAAAAACAAGATTGATAGTAAGTCAAATTAATTAATATAAACAAACTAAACAGACTTAAAACAAAATAAACAAAGTAAACACATTTACCAAGTGAGTCAAAGAATTCAATCTCCTCAAACATTTGGTTGAGGTTAGTAACTTCATCTTCAACCTTAAAGTAGTTACAGACAGGAGATATGTTGGAGATATGTTGTTTCAGAAATTCTCTAGACACTACATTATGCATATATACTAAAGATCAGACATGCATCATTGACAAAAACAATATTCAAATATATTAAAGATTCAAGTATTGAGGCTACATCTTTTAACCAAGTATGTTGATAGTTTATCAATTCTCTAGACACTAACTACTCCATCCTGTAACCCATAAATCATCAAAAATTCTTTTCTAGCTCGTATCTACTTAACTCCAAATCAAATATCAAGCATAAACTGAGCAAGAAATCCTGAGAAGCTACAATTCCAACTAAGTAACTCTATCAAAACACAAAGTAATCTACCAGAAGATGATAGGGTTTATATATATTCAAAGCAATCAATATTGATGCTCACTATGATTATCTGAAGAACCAGGACCATAATAGCAATAAGATAATATTATATCTAAAAAGGATTTTAATGAATTATCCCAATACTTACTTACTTACCCAGAAACCACTTTTGTTGTGTAATGAAAAAGCTTAAACGGAGCTTGGAAATCTTGCAAAACTCCAAAGAAAATTCAAACAAATTGCTGACTTCTCTTCCTTCAAGTCCAAACGATAACAAACAAACACCTGCTCCTCTTTTTCTTCTCTTACTCTGATTAAATATTTGAAAAAATTCAAATCACAACAACGATTTAGAGAGAGAAGAAGAAAGCACAGAGTCCAAACAAAAGACAATTTCGATCAAAATCGATTCAAATAATATAAAAAATTTGAATGATCAACGTTATCAACGTAACTAAAACAAGCTATGTAATACAAGTTTACTAAAATTATCAAAACAATCAAAAAAATTACTCAAAACAATTAAAATTCCACATTCTAAATTAACCCCAAATATCCAAAATCCTAAAATAGATTAACCCTAAATCGATTTAGGGTTTGGGATAAACCTATTGAAAAACCCCTGAATCAATTTGATTAATCCTCAATTGAAGTAAATTAACCCTAATTATCTGAAACCCTAAAATCGATCAACCCTAAATCAATTTAGGGTTTCGGATAAACCCTAAATCAATTTAGGGTTTCGGATAAACCCTAAATAAATCCCAATCAATCCCTAAATCGTAAGAGATGAAGAGAAGATGAATCGTATGTACATACCTTTTACTCGGAAAGAAATTGGACAAAAACACGAGATATGAGGCGAAGATGAAGACTGACGGAGAAAAATCGCGGGAGAGGAAACGAATTCGAGGGGGGGGAAGAAGAAGAAAGAGATGAAGAGAAGGTGAAGAAAGATCAAGTATGAAGAAGAAGACAAAGATGAAGAGAAGATGAAGGCTGAGTGAGAAAATCGCCTCAGAGAAGAAGGAGAGAAAAATCGGGATAGAGAAGAGAGAAGAGAAAGTTGGGTAAAGGTGAGTGGAAATCAGGAAATAAAAATTAATTTTGGTTTTGATTCGGTTAGTGAATACCGAACCGAACCGTTCCGATAACCAGTTATATTAAAACAAACTTCTGATCGGTTTAATAAACTTTAAAATTTGGTTATCCGATTTAATCGGTTCAACCCGATTAAACCGAATAAACTGAACCGTAATCCCAGGCCTAAGACAAGGGATTCCGATAAACACATATCAAGGACCTTGCTTGAAAATGATGTCTTTCATTTGCTTGCTCCAAATACCGTTAAAGATGCTGTGAAGAGTACCTTTAGTAGGGAGATTACCAGGGAATTGCCCGATGATGAAATCTATTTATTGCTCTTTATTCTGAACCAAGATTGAGTTTGAGAGCTTTACACACATATCATCAGAGCCAAGAGTGTAGGAGGAGCCACGCTTAGTCATTTTACCCGAAGGTCCAAAAAAGATATCCTTCAAAGAGGATTTTGGAGGTAAGAGAGCATCAAAGGATGTAGGATTTTGAGGCTTCACCAACATAGGGGATGGAGAAACCGTCGAAATTTCACCTGATTTAAGTATTCGCGGCAGCAAAGGTTGCGAAGAAGCAGGCGGCTTCAACACAACAAGAAGATGAGATGAAATTGAATGAGAGGGAGACGAATAGACAGTCGAAGAAGACGAGCGACCTTTGCTGGCCGACTTCCCCTTTGCTTTCGCTATCAGAAAAGGTGGGCTGCCACCATCAAGATCGGCCACATCATGGAGTAAAAAAAGGTGTTTCGAGAATCGTTTCCAAATTTGCTCTCTGTACAGTCAAGATAAATCAAAAGCGTTTTAATCGTTCCAAGTGCGCTATAGCATTGTTATTAAGCGTGTGACAGAGCGAATATCCGGCCTATTTTAAAAAAAATTATATTTCAAAACAACAAAACCAATTGCTAATCGGGACCATAATTTTCAATTTATATATTGTATGAAGAAAAACCACAAATATAATGTTGTGACCTTTATATTGTTAATCTCACATCTTAATGTTCTAAAAATTATATGTTCTAAAGAAATAGTTGTTCAATCGTAAGAAAAAAATAGTACGGTGTACCATAAGAAGGGTAAGAAGACATGTAGAGGATCAATTATATTGTACTTGGGAAAAGCGCAATACTGAGAGCGAAAGGCAAATAGCCCAAAAAGAAGTCGAGTCAAATGTTGCATTTCATTTCCCCCAATATCAACTCTTTCTTTTATAATTATTTTTAAATCATTTTAATGGAATATATAGAACATTACTCTTCAAACATTTTAATATATATGTGGAAGCAAATTCCAAATTCCCACCGACACAAACATGAGTCATAAGTCAGATCAATTATCATGAATTTCAGTTTCATTTCAATCACACATACATTTGTAATAAGATACGTAAATTATTGAAATACTTCTAATATAAAAATCATTACAAAAATCAGTGTTATTAAGAATCTTCCTTTCTGAGTTTAATGAAGTCTTAAATACGTTTTGAGCAATTAATGTACATGAATCTACAAGAGACACTTATAAAATAAACCTGAAATCAGAACTAAAATTAGTTTCTCTTTCTTCATAACTCGACCAAGCTTGGAATCAATCTCTCTCTCTCTTTATCCCTTTCTTTAATGGCGTTGCCTCTAACTACTATGCCCAACACACACTGTTACTTTCCACCATCTTCTTCTCTGTCACTATCTATTCTCTCTTTCTTTTTTTTCTTCTCCTTTTGAAGCTTCCATGGCAATGTTTCTTTTCAATGGAAGTCCACGCACTTAATTGATCACCACCGACGTAGAAATGGCTTCCGGAGATAGAGCTATGGTTACTGGAGCATGATATCTGTCATATTTCAAAGAAATCTATACATTAATATTATATTAATAATAATATTTAAATATATTCAAGCCTTTTGTATCTCTTGAAATAGTATCAATTCAAGATTGGACAGAATTAAATGCTCAAAAATCACAAGCTATGATTGAAAGACCATTGCTGTAAACAAAGAAATTTGCTAGGGAAACAAAACAAATATAAGATAAAAATGACTAAACTTTTGATGGTTGGATTTTTGAGGACTCTTCTTAAGGAAGAACCTAAGTCTTTGGTTAAGATATTTCAACTATCCACTGACTAACAACAATTATTGATGGGTTTATCTCTAAACGACAATTACTTCTTCTTTTTTAACCCATCCATTTGTTACCTTCAAATTTGAAACTTTCTGATTTGTCTTTGTCTTCTTCATCTAACTCGTGTCAGATACAATTCACACAATAGTGGCAACATGTTAATGGGCCTCGACGACTATAAGCAAACACACGTCAATGAGTCGTCGACAATTTGTCCTTTCCTTCTCCTTCTGCTTAGTTACATTCCACTTCGAATAGTTCTCTGTTTGTATATTTCAGTACGAATTACATTTCCTTTAAAATATCTCTTTGCTTTACCCTTAAGTTTCGATATATAAACGAGTATACTCAAACAGAACAAACCAAAAGAACGCATAAAACCAGTAAGCTTATTAATACAATACTAAACAGGAAATAATCCAATAAAATGAGAATTGAAATCACTGACCATCAATTATCAATTTAGCAATCAAAAATACAAAACCAAATATTGATACGAAAGTGAAAAGTATATTTGTCCAACATATATAAATCGCAATTCCTAAGTCTCACTATACAACAGAAGATATCAAGACAATAGTTTATATTATGTAGATAAGTAGAGAGAACCGATTCTCGGAAGGCCTTTTATCTGCAAAATACACAAGAATTTTACATCTCTATAAAACAATTATATAATAAAGAGATATCTATGAGACATAATATATTACCTTAGATTGTAACTGCTGCCATCATCATTCTCAAATGATCTCTAATCATCCTCATTCTCCTTTCTTTCTCTTGATCATATTTTTTTAT